>CM057050.1:43403726-44100393 GCA_029948455.1 Solanum rostratum
TAACTTCGTTCAATAATTTTTATCTTTCCTCATGGATCTAGGAGTTTCCAATTTTATGTTGAATGAGATGTAAACTGAGTTTTACACTAAGTACAGTTCCATGAACTCAGAATGAGTCTTGATAGAAGAGGAAGTTCTACTTCATTATGAATGTTCTCAGAGAAAAATTCTTGATTGAATCATGCTAATGATCTTTCATTCCAAGCCTTTTGAGTGAATTTACTTTCCAGTCTTGATAAGAATGTTGATGATAGTAGAAGGGTGATGGTTGATGAGTGAGAATAAGTGTTCATGATTCTAATGACAATGTGATACCGTACCCTTTTAAGGTTATAGACGTGGAGGGGGAGTTAGATAAATCTTGATGAGTTTAATAGATAGGTAAAAGAATATTAGTGTCCCTCATGATAAGAGTTCATGCGATTGAGGGTGTAGATGTGCTATGGTAGGCTTGAAGATTATCAAGTGATATTGACCTGAAAAAAAACATAAAGTGGTTAGAGTGATAATGGTGTAGATGTGCTATGTGATCATAACGTTTTTAACGGGATTAGAAGACTCAATTGGAGAATTTTTAGGAAAAAACCGCGAAAAATATTAGGGTCCGCGTGGTGGACATGGTTTAACGAGGCAAACTTTCTTTCAGTTTTTCGTAAGGGGCATTCTAGACTTTTTCCAATCCCTCCTAAAGCTAAGACACCATCAAAATAGGTCATTTTGAGCTTAAAAGGGTTTAAACCCCCTTCCTAAGTCTTTTCTAAGTTTCTAACAAGGAGTAGGGCTAAGGAGAATAGAAGAGGAGCGAGAATTCAAGGAAATCGAGGAGGGTTCATATGAGATTGAGTGCCAAAGCTTCATACCAGGTATGTAAGGCTAAACTAAAATATAGGAATATTATTCCATGTGCTTCTATTGATGGTAATAGAGGAGTTGAGAGTATAATGAGTCTACATACATGTACTTGAATATTTCCTTGTAAATTATATGTATACTACTTGTATTTTCATGTGTTTGATGATTATTGCAAACTTGATTTACTGATTAAATATTTTACATAAGTTATTTTCATAAAACCTATATGTTACTTTAGAAAAGAATGCATTAATGAACAAAGGAATGTAGTCTAGAGCCTTGACTTGAGTATGTTGATTATGATTGTGATGTGAGCATGATGATAAGTTAATAGAGCTTGATGTTCCCATGAATATTCATAATTGAACTTCACAGATTTATCTAATTGACTTCTTCCTAATGATTGATCTAAGCCTTGAGCTATTGAATGAGAATTGCGTTGATGAGGTCACTTGAGATGATAGGCCGAAAGGCTCAATTGAGATGAGTTGCTGAGATGATTAGAGTCTTTACGAGACTAATTAACATGATTGATTGAGATGAATATTCTTATGAGCATTGAGTCTTGGGAGGAGTATCGAGCATCGAAATGAGTAAGAGTAAATTCAACTTGCACTTATTAACAACGTCGCCAAGCATATGTGAGGATAGAGCCACTATATTAGAGGTTCCCTCTTGAGTTAAAGTACCTGAAAGCAATAGAGAACTTTAGAGCCAGACCCCCTATGGGTCTAAGTTTTTCTTTACATGGCAACTACAGAATGGATGTAGCAACATCAGCAGGATTGTTATACAATCACTAGCTCATAAGTGATTGTTGTCGGATAAGAGAAACTCCGATAATTAGTCCCACACTGATAGTACTACGAGTTGAGTTGAGTTGATTGATGAGTTTGGATTGGTATCGATGAGTCATTTGTCTACTCTATATTACTGCTTTATATAGAAATTTGACATCCCACGTATTGATGTCCACTTAGAATGTATCATTTCATGATGTAGAGGTAGGTAATAGAGATCTTCAACAGCTGCACCATTGAGGATCTACTGCAGCTTGCTGAGTTGGTGAGCCTCCTTTACTTTGGAGGATCATTATTTTTTTTCATCTAGCTATTAGAGTTAGACTTTAGATTACCTTTGTTTTGAGTTGAGGTAGCCATGGGTCTGCCGTTGACAACAATTAATAGTGATAGAGGCTTCATAGACTATAGTTGAGTTGTTAATTTGAGATTATGTTGAGCTAGTTTTTTTCATACTAGCCTATTTTATTGATATAATTTTGAAACTTAGAATGTCCACTATTTATTATCTCATTCTTCTGCTGATTTGCTTTGAATGTTGAGTGAATGAATGTGATGAAGCCAAGTGGTTCGTTTGGGGACTAGCAATTGTCTCTGAGTGCCGGCCACGTCTAGGGTACCCTCCCGGGGATGACAGTTTTGCAATAATTTTTTTAAAAAATACTTGGCGAATGAAAAGATAATTCTAAAGATATTTCTAGATAAGCTACTTTAAAATGATATTTATAATCTCGAAAATAGATAGATTATCTATTGTAACAGTACGTAAAAGGCATAATGTATGTATTTTAAATTCATTAGTTCTAGACACGTGTGTTGCATGTGTTCTCAAGTTGATCAATACAAATATTTTAAAATAATATAAATAAATTAGAATAAGTGGTTACTAATAAATATTTTAAAATAATATAAATAAATTAGAATAAGAAGTTATTCAAATTTGAAGAGAAAAATGCAACCCATATCTTTCAATTTTTTAAGGAAGAAATAATATTTTTAGTGTTGTCGGACATTATAATAGTTTTTAACTATACACAAGAAATTGAATTTTTATAACTTGATATAATTTGTATGAATGTATCGACTATTTAACTTTTGATTTTCTTATTGTTGATGTTTTAACAATACACAGTATAGATATAAGCAACTTGACATATTTAAGGCATGATCAAGTGTTAAATTTTGTTATCGCTTTAAGTAAAGACTCATAATTGTAAGGATTTGGACATTTTATGATCTCATTAGAGCTTGAAAATTTCAGTTTTGGGAAGTTTTGGACCAAGGTGACGCTCCATGGGAACCCTCACAGTCCATGTGGCTATGGAGAGGCCCTTGGCCCTTTGGGAGTGTTTGGCCTTAAGCGTTAAATTTTAAACTAAGGCACACCACACATAGACCCATCACGGTCTGTGTGAAGACTCATGGACTATGTGGTGGGCCGTGTGGTGGCCTTAGCCTGAAATCCCACAATTTTGGGACCAAGTATGGTGGCACGACCAAGTACACAACCCTGTACAAAGTTGTACGGCCCTATGCCCTACCGTATGGTTCCGGAGATAAATGTTTTCGAAGTATAGAATCACCATGTCGGAACTTGTCGTGGAGGATTTTTCTAGGGGAGGTGTTAAGGGAAGTGGTACGGCCCGTGCGGCCTTCCGTATGGATGATTTCGTCAAATTTTTCTAAGTATGACATTACCGTTTCAAACATTCATCAAGTGATTTTTTTCTATGTGCTGATTCATGGGCAAGTATACGTCCGTATAGTGCCTCACGGACTGTATACCCCCTTCTTGAGACGTAAATTTCAATTTTTTATCTCGTTTCACTAATGGTGTTTTCATAATTGTGGTTTATTCTAAGGGTCTTTTGTGACTTCCTATGCTATCTAAAGGCTTCCTAATGACCTATACTCTATTCCTCTCATTCAAATGCATTTGTCACATTTAAAATTGTCTCAAGTCTCTCTCAAAGAACTCTTGTGGAATTTAAGCTTGGGAATCAAGGAAGGGCTCTTTCTTCACAATTCTTCCTATTTCTTCTTGTTTAGCTAAAGTATTTGGGTTCGATTCTTGGTCCCTTTCAACCAAGAAGATCCAAACTCTTTTCAAGTGATTTTCAAGAATTCTAGCTTACTTTTAAAATGGGTTTTAAATAGTGTAGTTTATTAAATTCAATTGATGTATGGGCTATGATTATTAATTGATTTTAAAGTGAATTGAGCCCTAATATGAGGAAATGCATTGAAGTTATGAAAGTGCATGTCTCCTCTAAGGCTTGATTTGAGCATGGGTAATCTATATTATGATTTAAATGTGAATTTTACTTATGTATTTTTTATTTAAGTTTGAATTTTTATTACCGATGTATTCTCATCTAATTCATGGCATATGGATACATGACTATAGTTTTTATGAAGTTTATAAAGTGGATCAAGACCCAATTATGTTTATGTATATAATTTTGACAAGATTATGGTTATGACAAGAATGTGATCACATAAATATCTATGATTATGGCTCTTTGAGAAACTATGGGTGTTTACACTACTATGTTTAGGGAGCATCAATTGAGGTTTGAAGTAGGGTGGGCTATCCCTAAGGGTCCATACTCCTTTCTCTTGAACTATGTGTAACATACGGTAAAATTATAAAAATACCCCTAGAGTGATGGTATGCGCATAACGCATCTTCGAAGCTCGTATGGAAAATCTGAGGCCGGATTTGTGATCAGCACGCAAAATTGAGTGGGAGAATGGTCTCGATTGATTTTTAGACCAACCAGATCAAAACATAATTTTTCAATCTGAAGCGCAAAACAGTGTTGGTCAGCAACAGGACCGCGTCGCGCCTCCATACCGGACCAACACTTATATTTCTTTGAATATTTTCGACAAGATTGAGAAAACACATTCAAAAACTTTCTCTAAAAATACGCAGTGTGCGAGCAATCTGTGTCGCAGACTGGGTCTTTTGTGAGTTGAAAATTCCTAATTTTTATGAGAGGCATTCCGGTCTATTCCTAACTCCTCCTAAACTCTATACACAATCTAAGGAGGTCGTTTTGATGTAAAAAGGGTCTAAAACCCCCATTCTAAGTCCTATTCCACAATCTATCAAGGTTAGGGCTTTAGGAAAGAGGAGAAGAGCTTGAGTTTGAGGGATTCGAGAAGGAATTCTTAACGTTATTGATTGATAGTTTCATCCCAGGTATTTAAGGCTAAACTAAAAGCATGAGATTGCTCTCTTATGTGCCTCATAGATGGTCATGGATGAGTTGATGGTTTAATGAGTCTACATGTATAAATCCTTGATGGTTTTTCTTAAAAATTTTATTTGAAATTACATGATTTTCTATGTTGATGATCATCATAAACTTGTTTTCCTGCATTAAACATTTTTCATGAGAATTTGCATAACCCTACGTGACTAATTTGAGAAGCATGCATAATGAACTTGAGAATTGAGTCTAAAGCCTTGAGTTGAGATTGTTGATTGTGATGAAAGAATGATGATGAGTTGATAGAAAATGATTGTTCTATATGTCTCTCCAAATGAACTCTACTGATGTGTCTATTCAATTGTTTCCTAATAATTGTTCGAAATCATTAGTCTTTGATTGAGATTGATTGATGAGAGGGGTAAAGTCCCTATGAGATGTTGATTGATGAGAGGGTTAAAACCCCTATAAGATGTTGATTGATTATAGGGCCAATGTCCCTATGTGTGTATTGCTTTGATTGGATTAATGGGTTTATGTGCATTGAGTCACTGGAGGAGTATCAAGCACCTATAGAGTAAGAGTTAGTCCAATTTGAACTCGTCATACTACGTCGGCAAACGTAGGTGAAGTTTAGAACAATCACATATATTGTGGTTCCCTCTTGATTAGAAGTCCCTAAAACAATAGCGGATTTATTGATAACTGACTCCATATTGGGTGAGCTGATATGGTGTCGATTAATTCCCTACCTGGCAAGCTTGGAATGGTTGTGGCAACATCAGCGTAATTTTTGTACATTTACTGGCCCATAAGTGATTGTTGTCGGATAAGAGAAACTCCTATAAATTTCCTACTTTGAGTACTCTGAGTTTTGATGAGATAAGATGAGAGGAGGTGAGCCATTTGAGATGAGTTTGTTTTGATCGATGAGGTTGATTGGTTGATGGGTCACTTGTCTACTCTTTATTCTTCCATAGATAGACATTTGACTATTTGATGTGATTTGATGTTTATTTTGAGTTGATGTTGTTTATTTATTACTCTACCTGTTTCTGTTTCACTCAGTTATTTTACATACCAGTACATTCCAAATACTGATGCCCCTTATGGATTGCATCGTTTTATGATGCAGAGGAAGGTATTAGAAATCATCAATAGGCGCTCCCTTGAAGATTTGAGATTCGAGCTAAGTGGTGAGCCTCCCATACTTCGGAGGATCCACTATGATTTATTTCATCTTGATTTAGAGTTAGATTTTTCGACTATTCTTTTATTTTTATTTGGGTAGCCATGGGTCTGTCATTGGCACCACATGATTAGTGATAGAGGCTTCATAGACGATGATAGAACGTTGATGTTGAAATTGTGATCTAGTTCTTTCTACTAGCCTTTATTAATATCTATATCATTATGAGACTATAGATGAGATTTTCCCATTTACTTACTGTTATTTTTGTTGTTCAGTAGAGTCATTTTATGAATATCATGAGGCTAAGTGGTTTGCTTGGGGACTAGTAATAGTCTCTAGGTGTCGGCCACGCCAAGGGTACCCTCCCGGGGCATGACACTATGTGCCTAACATAGGTATATGTTTTATGCCCCATGGGGGAAAATAAGAAGAAGAATGTTAAGGATCTACCTTTGGCAAGTAGGTTACCTCTGTATCCATTATAGGGGATACAATAGAGTTCCATGTTATAGCTCACTTGGTCTCATGTCGGTCAAGGTCCCATCCTTATTGTACATGAAATATTTTCACATTCATGCGTCATGTATCTCATGGCATATTGTTATACTACTCTCTTGATATATAATTCTTTCTATATATATGCCCTTGTCATGTAACATTGAATACAGGTTTGATAAATCATATGCATTGCGTGCCCGCATACTTAGTACATTCAAATGTACTAACACATACTATTACCTACATGATCCAACCATGTAGGGACCAAGGAGTACATTCATCCATTGTACGACGTCTAGCTTAGATCTTAAGATTTGCTTGTCGTGGTGAGTCCTATCTTCCAAGGACATCATTAATCCTCTACCTTATGGTGCTTAGTTTATGTTATTTACCTTGAGGGTGAGCCCAGGACATGTCTTGGCCCCTGTCCTATCTTATGATTAGAGGCATTGTTAGACATTTTGTAGACTCTTACACGTTTATATGCTAAGTGTTGTAACTTGGGATTTTGTTTATGGTATGGTTATGTAATGGCTATGGTCACTACAAATTGATTATGAGCTTATGTTATGGATTCATGTGTGATGTGGAAGATCCTAAGTCCTTCATTGGCCCCATAGAGTTAGTTATACTTACCCACCCCTCAATTTTTATGTGCTATGTGAGTCCATGTTAATCCCTTACCCCTTTGAGATCCCTATAATGTAAGTCCTACTTTCCTATTTCTTAGAATTATTTGTTTACTATTTCATGCATGCTTCCGAATAGATGATGTGGACAGATTCTATGAGGCTTGTTTAGGGACTTTCGGGTTCTCATTCGCCATGTCACTCCTAGACCATAGGTCTGGGTCATGACAACCTTGATATCAAAGTACTAGGTTTATAAATGATCCTCGGAGTCCAACATGTCGCATTGAGTTGAGACCTATTCACGTGTGTGAAGTACACCACGCCTATGAGTTAGAGGCTATAATGACGTTCTAGGAATTGTCTCACTTCTTTATGTCTTATGACGTGCTATGAATCATATGCTTGGTTTCATGATCTTGATGGTGTCAATGATCTATTATAGAAAATTCCTCGACGAAGATCTCCCCTACCAACACCGGCCTCGACTAATGAGGGTCAAACACCTCAAGGGCTTATGGAAGAGCCTATCTCTAATGGTGAATTTTGTATGGCCTTTTCTATGATTTCCCAGATGGTGACTTTTCAGACTCGGCTGGCTAATCTTCCTCGGGATCCCACACTGGCTTCTAGGGTGAGAGATTTCACCCGGATGAATCCTCTGGAGTTTTGTGGGTCAAAGGCTAATGGGATGCTCAAGAGTTCATTGATGAACTTACCAAGGTGTTGACAATTATATGGGTCACTTCCGAAGAGAAAGCTGAGTTGGTTGTGTACCAGTTGAAAGATGTGGCTCAAGTGTGGTACACCCAATGATCGATGTAGAGGGCTTGTGGTAATGCTGTTAATTGGGAAGGGTTCATGTTTGCCTTTTTGGATCGTTTCCTCCCACTTGAGCTTAGGGAGGCCAATATGACAAAGTTTATCAACCTTAGACAAGGTGGTATGATAGTAAGGGACTATGCCCTCAAGTTTACAAAGTTCTGCAAGTGTGATCCTACACTTGTGGCTGACCCTTGTGCAAGAATGCAGAAGTTCATTTCTAGTATCTCTGACTTGCTTGTGAAGAAATGTCATATGACTATGCTTATTCGGGATATGAACATCTCCAAGCTCATGGTATATGCTTAACAGATAGAAGGGCACGCAAAAGGAGAAAACAATACATGACCCTAAGAGGGCCTGGTATAATGGTAGGTTCTCCTACTCTAACGGTGGTAGTTATGGTTGCTTCCAATGCTCTGGTTGCCAACGCTAGGCTGCCTTCTCCCAAGGCCCCTATTGAGGGTGGGTCATTACCTTCACAACGTGACAAGCGTGGGAGAAATCACCCCGGGAAGTGCTTGTGGGGTTAAGGTGCTTAATTTAGTTGTGGAGAGACGAGGCACAAACTTGTTGATTGCCTAAAGGCACTGAATAAGGGTCAAATGGTTCAAGGTAATCTAGCCTAACCAAGAGCTCCACCAGGTGGTGCCCCCCGAAACAACAAGTTCTATGCTTTGCATGCTAAACAGGATATAGAGGAGGCTCTGGATGTTGTGACTGGTATGTTAAACGTCTTTAATTTTGATGCTTATGCTTTGCTTGATCAAGATGGAAATTTCTCTTTTGTGACTCCTCTGATGGTTGTTAAGTTTAGTTTGAGTCCTGGAACCTTGAGGGACCCCTTTTCAGTTTATACTCCCGTAGGTGAATATGTTATTGCTCATACAGTTTATCGGGTTTGTCCTATTTCTGTGTTGCATAAAGTCTTTCCATGTGATCTTGTGAAACTTGAGATATTTGATTTTGATGTAATTTCGGGATGGATTGGTTGCATGCATCGTATACCTCTACAGATTGTAGAACCCAGAAGATCAAGTTCCACCTTCTGGATAAGCCCGTTCTTGAATGGAAGGGTGGTGACTTTGCTATTAAGAGTTGGTTTCCTACAATAAGGCCCGGAAGATGATCGCCAAGAGGTGTATTTACCATATTGTGAGGGTCAAGGATATGGAGTCCGAGTCACCTACTCATGGGTCGGTCCTAGTAGTGAATGAGTTTCCAAATGTGTTTCTCAAAAGACTTCCTCGGTTCCTTCTGAAAGGGAAGTAGACTTGGACATAAATCTTCTCCCGGATACTCATCCTATCTTCATTCCTCGTTATCATATAGCATTGATAGAGTTGATAGAATTGAAGGATTAGTTGAAGGATTTGTTGGAGAAGGGCTTTACTAGGTCGAGTATATCTCCCTAGGGTGCTCCAATGTTATTTGTAAGGATGAAAGACAGATCTCTTCGGATGTGCATTGATTATAGGCAATTTAATAAGGTAACCATTAAGAATAAGTATCCATTGTCTAGAATCGACCACTTTTTTATCAACTTCAAGGGGATACCCATTTCTTAATGATTGACCTCCATTCCGGTTATCATCACTTGAAGGTGAGGAGTGTGATATTCCCAAAATGTCTTTTCGGACTAGGTATGGGAACTTTGAATTTATGGTGATGTCATTTGGTTTGACTAATGCTTCGACCGTGTTTATGGATCTTATGAATCAGGAATTCAAGACATTCTTTGATAGTTTTGTGGTTGTCTTCATTGAAGATATTCTCATTTATTCTCAAAGTGAGTGGGAGCATATGGATCATTTGAGATTGGTTCTATAACCTTTGAGAAAGAAGGAGTTGTATGCTAAGTTTAGCAAATGTGAGTTTTGGTTGGGAGAAGTAGCTTTTATTAATCATGTGGTGTCGGTGATGGTACTAAGGTTGACCCAAAGAAGACTTAGTCGTCAAGAATTGGCCTAGAACATTGACTCCTTCTGATATTCGAAGATTCCCTAAGTTGGCCGGCTATTATAGGAGGTTTTTTGAAGGGTTCTCATCTATTGCATTTCCATTGACTAAGTTGACCCAAAAGAAGGTTAAGTTTGTATGGTCGGATGAGTGTGAGAAACATTTTTAAACTTTAAAGAATTGGCTTACAATGGCTCATGTTTTGACACTACCGAATGGTGTAGATGGGTTTGTGGTGTATTGTGATGCTTCTCGGATTGGTTTGGGTTGTGTGCTTATGCAACATGGTAAAGTGATAGCTTATGTATCAAGGCAATTGAAGGTGCATGAGCATAGTTACCCGACTCATGATCTTGAGTTAACAGCGGTGGTATTTGCTTTGAAGCTTCGGAGACACTGTTTGCATGGAGTGCATGTTGATGTTTTCACCCATCACAGGAGCTTGCAATATGTGTTCACTTAAAGGGATCTTAACTTGACAAAAAGGAGATGGTTTGAACTCCTTAAGAACTATGACGTGAGTGTAAATTATCATCCCGCCAAGGCAAATGGTGTTGCCGATTGTGGCTCATGTTGAGGAGGAGAAGAAGGAGTTGGCAAAGGATGTTCATCGATTGGCTAGATTGGGTGTTAGGTTGGCCGACTCTAATGATGGTGATATTCCTATTCAAAATGGGGCTGAATCTTTGGTGGTTATTGATGTAAAGGCTAAGCATGATTTAGATCCACCATTGGTAGTATTGAGGAATTGGTTGCTGAAAAGAAAATAGAGGTGTTCTCCCAAAGGGAAGATGGTGTGCTTCGGTATGAAGACTGGTTATGTGTTTCTGATGTGGATGATCTTAGGACAGTAATATAAGTGAAGCCCACAACTCTTATTATTCTATTCATCCGGGATCTACTAAGATGTATCAGGATTTGAGAGAGGTGCATTGGTGGCATGGTATGAAGAAGGATATAGCTATGTTTGTGTCTGAATGCCCTAATTGTCAACAAATGAAGGTAGAACACTAAAGGCGCGGTGGTTCGACTCAAGACATTGAGATCCCAACTTGGAAGTGGGAAGATGTGAATATGGATTTCGTGGTTGGTTTGCCTCAGACCCGAAGGAAATTTGACTCCATTTGGGTTATCGCTGACCGGATGACTAAGTCGGCTTATTTACTACTGGTCAAGACTACTTTTAGTGCCAAAGATTATGCAAATTTGTACATCCAAGAGTTGGTGAGGTTGCATGGTGTGCCTAGGTCTATCATACCGGATCGTGGTACCAAATTTACTTCTCAATTTTGGAGGTCATTTCAAAGAAGACTTGGTACTAACGTGAAATTGAGCATCGCCTTTCATTCTTAAACTTATAGGAAAGCCAAGAGAACAATTCAAACCATGGAACATATATTGAGGGCTTGTGCGTTGGAATTTTAAGGTAATTGGGATAACCATCTTCCACTCATTGAGTTTGCTTATAATAATAGCTTTCATGCTATCATTGGTATGGAACCATTTGAGGATTTTATGGTAGGAGATGTAGGTCTCCGGTAGGGTCATTTGAGTTGGGAGAGATGGCTTTGATTTGCCTGGATTTGGTGTTGGAGGCTATGGAGAAAGTGAAGTTGTTTAGGGAGAGGTTGAAGATGACCCAAAGTCGCCAAATGTCCGATGTGGATGTTAGGAAGAGGGATCTTGAGTTTCATGTTAGTAATTGGGTGTATGTGAAATTCTCACCTATGAAGGGTGTGATGCATTTTGGGAAGAAGGGCAAGTTAAGTCCCCGATATGTAGGCCCTTATGAGATTGTTGAGCGTATTGGGAATGTGGCATTTAGGTTGGATTTGCCTCCGAATTTGAGTTCTATTCACCCGGTCTTCCATGTGTCTATGTTGAGGAAGTTGGTTTGTGATACTAGTACTATTGTGACTTTGCAAGGTGTTGAGGTTGAGGAGAACTTGTCTTATGAGGAAGTCTCGGCGGAAATCTTGGATAGGCAAGTGAAGTGGCTTCATAAAAAGGACGTGGCTTCGTTAAGGTTCTTTGGGGAAATCAACATGTGCAGAGTGCTACATAGGAGGCGAAGTTTGAAATGATGAAACGATATCCCCATCTTTTTCAATCTACTAAAGCCTAAGGTATTAGATTCTTCCTTTTCCAAGTGGTCCTAATTCTTTCGCTCTTGAGATTCATGACATGACATGCTTACATGTGCATCAAAATGATTTTTATGATATTTTGAATGATTTGAATACGTTTTGATATGAGTTTTGATGACTTTATGACTATCAAGTAATAAACATGCATGGTATTTTATGATTGAATGTTTCATGTTCTAAGTCACGCATTTCAAACCTTGTTCTCGTACATTCGAGGAAGAATGTTACCAAGGAGGAGATGAAGTAAGGACCCCGGACATTGTAAGATCTTATTGGAGCTTGAAATTTTCAGTTTTTGGACGTTTTGGGCCAAGATCACGCTTCATGGGAGACGGGACCTTTTATCATGACTTCTGCTCGTTGCATACCTTGATCCACTACTGTACGGGTAGCATCCCTCATGGTCCGTGTGAGGTCACATGGCCCGTGTAGAGCCTCTACGGAGTGGCCCTTGGCCTTTTGGGGGTGTTTGGCCTTAAGTGTGAAATTTTTTTAAGGCACACCACACATGGACCCCTCATGGTCCGTGTGACACCTTATAGCCGTGTGGTGGCCTTAGCTTGATATCCCAGAATTTTGGGACCACGTATGGTGGCACGACCAAGTACAACGGCCCGTACAAAGTGGTACAGCCCATATACCCTTCTTTATGGCTTCCGGAGTGAAATATTTTCTAAATATAGAAGCACCGTCTCGAAACTTGTCATGGAAAATTTTTCCAAGAGAGGTGGTACGGATAGTGGTACGACACGTGTGGCCTTCCGTATGGATGATCTCGTCAAATTTTTCTAAGTATGGGATTACTATTTTGGACCTTCATTTTGTTTCTAAGTATTGGTTCACGGGCAAGTATACGGTCTGTAAAGTGCCTCACGGACCATAAACCCCCTCCTTGAAATGTAAATTTCAATTTTTCAACTTGTTTCATTAATGGCGTTTTCGTAATTCTAAGGGTCTTTTATGACTTCCTATGCTACATAAAGGTTTCCTAATGACCTAAACTCTATTCCTCTCATTCAAATGCATTCCTCACATTTAAAATTGTCTCAAGTCTCTCTTAAAGAACTCTTGTGGGATTTAAGCTTGGGAATCAAGGAAGGGCTCTTTCTTCGCAAAATTTCTTCGTGTTTCTTATTGGTTAGCTAAGGTAGGTAGGTTTGATTCTTTGTCCCTTTTAACCAAGAAGAGATAAACTCTTTTCAAGTGATTTTCATGAATTTTAACTTACTTTAAAAATGAGTTTTCAATATTATAGTTTATTAAATTCAATTGATGTATGGACTATGATTATTAATTGATTTTAAAGTTAATTAAGCCTTAATATGATGGAATATATTGAAGTTATGAAGTTATGAAAGTGCATGTCCCCTTTAAGGCTTTATTTGTGCATGGGTAATCTATATTATGATTTAAATGTGAATTTTACTTATGTTTTTACTTGAATCTCATAATGTATTGTTGATTTAAGTTTGAATCTCTCTTGTCCATGCTATTCTTATCTCATTTGTGGCATATGCATCCATGACTACGGTTTTTATGAAGTGGGTCAAGACCCAATTATATTTATGTATATGATTTTGAGAAAATTATGGTTATGACAAGAATGTGATCACATAAATGTCTATGATTATGACTCTTTGAGTAATTATGGTTGTTTACACCACTACGTTCAGGGAGCATCGATTGAGATTTGAGGCAGGATGGGCCATCCCCAAGGGTCCATATTCCTTTCTCTTGAACTAAGTGCCTAACATAGGTATATGCTTTATGTCCCAAGGGGGAAAAGAAGAATAATAATATTAAGGATCTACCTTTGGCAACTAGGTCACCTCTTTATTCATTATGGGGGAGGCAACAGAGTTCCAAGTTATAGCTCACTTGGTCTCATATCGGTTACGGTCCCATCCTTGATGTATATGACGTATTTTTGCTTTCATGAATCATATATCTCATGGCGTATTGTTATACTATTCTCTTGATATATGATTCTTTCTGTATACGTGCCCTTGTCATCTAAAATTGAATGCAGGTTTGATAAGTCATATGCATTGCATGCCCGCATACTTAGTACATTCAAACATACAAACATATACTTTTACCTACATGATCTAACCATATAGGGACTGAGGAGTACATTCATCCATCGTATGACGTCTAGCATGGATTATGAGATTTGCTTGTCATGGTGAGTCCTATATTCCAAGGACAGCCCACTAATCCTCTACCTATGGTGCTTAGTTTATGTTATTTACCTTGAGGGTGAGCCCGGGACATGTCTTGACCCCCGTCCTATCTTATGATTAGAGGCATTATTGGACATTTTGTAGAGTCTTGCATGTTTATATGCTAAGTGTTGTAATTGGGGATTTTTTTTATGGATATCGTTATGTAATGGCTATGGTCACTATGGATTGATTATGAGTTTATGTTATGGATTCATGTGTGATGCGGAAGATCCTAAGCCCCTCATTGCCCCCATAGAATGAGTCATACTTACCTGCCCCTTAGTTCTTAGGTGCTATATGCCATGTGGATCCATTCAAATCCCTTACCCCCTATGACATCTCCATAGCGTGAGACCTACTTTCCCGTCCCTTAGAATTATGTGTTTACCATTTCACGCACACTTCTGAACAGATGATGTGTGGATAGATGCTATGAGGCTTGTTTGGAGACTTTCGAGTTTCCATTCACCATGTCACTCCTAGACCCTAGGTCTAGGTCATGACAATAATAATGGTTTATATATGCTTCGATCATATTATTGTATTGAGAAAGTTTTTTAAATTAAATGATTAATAACAACAGAGGAATTATTTTGAAAACTAACAATAGATAAACAATAAGAAGCAATTTACATGATTATAATACCAATGGCCTCCACATTTCTGAAAGTTCCTCGAATTTTTAATAATTATTTTAAATTTATATATGTTGGCCTTTTCTTCTAAAAAGAGTACATATTCAACTATAAAATTGATTAAAAAAAGTACATAAAGTAAATAAAAAAATTAACTAATGTGCAAATATAATATTTCAATGAAGAAGTGAAATACTACATGTTAGACTAATGTAGTTGTAACTTTTATCGGTAATATTTTTGTGTAGACTTTTTGCGTCAAAACTAATGTTATACTTGCCTTTTTAAACTCTAGTAGAAATAATTAAAAAATCTTCCATATACATCTTCTTAGCTAAAACAACTAAGGGTCTTCTAAGAATATTTAATAACCTGAAGAAAGTTTTAATAGAAATACAAAAGATGAGAGAGCAAAACTTAAGGAAAATGAACCTTTTTTTCCTGTATATATTTTTTTCTTGATTAGCGTATCTTTAGCTTCCTTTCATATGTTAGTATTTGAAACAATATGCATTTAACGATACAAAGTATTGCCTTAAAGCCTACCAATAAAGAAGTAGACAAATGGCTAATTAAAATATGATTAATGCATTAATTTATAAATTAAAAGAAATGATTTATAGTGTTTTTTTTAAATGGTAATAAGTTAAGGGTAGATTTTTTGGTAATTCAACACATAAATAATAGATAAATAATAATGATATAATGTAATGTATTACTACCTCCGTCCCATATTATATGGACATCTTTCTATAAATATTTGTCTCATATTATATGAGCACTTACTAAATTAGGATAGAATTAATTATTTTTCCTCATTGTACCCCTCCATTAATTAGAGTATTAATGATTTTTTCTAACTTAATTTAATGTACTTTGATATGAATAAAGGGTAAAATAGTAAAGTTCACTAGTTACTAATGATATCTTAATAACCGTGTAAAATGAAAAGTGCTCATATAATATGGCATACAGAAAGTAGTATTTATCATGGAATGTTTTTGTATATTGACATAAATGAATAGTTTAATTTTTAGAGTTTATTAAGGAAAAACTTTTTTTATATTTTTAATGGTATTGTTGTAGTAACTAAGCTTCGTAGGGGTATTTTGGCATTTCAACTTTCAACTTTTTTTTGTTCTCATGCGTGTATCCCTTTTTAATGAGTTCTAATTCTTTTAAAATAAATTGTAAAAATACTTTTAACAAACAAATTAAGATTATATTTTTAAGTCTAAATCCAATTTAATTTTAATATCTTTATGTTTGGCTATGTCTATAATTAATTAGGTAAAAACAAACATAATTAACTATATAAAAAGCCCAAGAGCATCATCTTTCAATGCACTAATCAAATGAAAAATATTATAAAAGGAATGAAATATGTAAAAATTGTAGTTTTGTATTTCAATATTATAAGTTTATGATATAGTTTAATAATGAAATATATTAAGACAGCATAGAGGAGAAGAATTAAAGTTTAATAAATATATTAAGAATGCTAAATATCTTAGAATGGTGTTGTCATTGCATCTATCTGTTTGGGTTTGGGGGTTGGGGGGTGGGGGGGGGGGGGAGATCAAAGCAAATTCATATTTATGATAATTAATAGGAAAGGTTTCTACGTTAATGGATGTTACATATTTTCTCTAATCCTTTTCCACTTTAGAAAAAAATATTTAAAGCTACAATCAAGAAATGAATAAAGGTTAATTAGAACTTAAATTAAAAAATAGTACCAAAAAGAATATTGCACGCCTTGCTTCCAGTGGTGTGAAATGAATAATGTTATCTCCATATTCACGATAATTGCTAAAATAATCCATAGCTTCATGCAAACTTTCTGCAACAAAAATAAAACATGAAAATAAATAGCATATGTTATTATTATGTAAGTTCAAATTGTACCATATTAAGTACTTGTAAATTGAAATAGTAAAAATTTCTTTGTTGAAATTTCATCACGACGAAAGAAATCTAAAACATGAAAAAAAGAAAACAGGAAGCAATTGGATGCTATTAGTTTTTTGGTAAACGAAAATTGAAAACATAACATAAAAACACAAAATTGAAATTCACCCATTTGCTTCAGTTTAATTGGTAATATTTATGCCTAGTGTAAATATAACTTAATGACAACAACAACAACAACAACATACCCAGTGAAATCCCACAAGTGGGGTCTGGGGAGGGTAAGATGTACGCAGACCTTACCACTACCACATAGGTAGAGAGGCTGTTTCCTGGAAACCCTCGTCACAAAAACCCATCAGCAGAACACGCTAGATACGATACACAGGCAAAAAAGAGAAGAGCACATAATAATACCTAGATACAAGATAGTAAACATATAAAGGCAGATAAATAACATATAAAAGACAGACAATTACCACTCCTTCCTATCCTCCCTATTAGCCTGCTACTCTAATTCTCGACCTCCACTCCTTCCTATCTAAGGTCATGTCCTTGGTGAGATCAAGTTTCACCATATCGTTTCTAATCACCTCCCCCCAATACTTTTTTGGTCTACCTCTACCCCTACGTATAGCTCCCAAATCTAATCTCTCACACCTTCTAACAGGGGCATCAGTACTCCTTCTCTGTACATGTCCAAACCATCGCAGTCTCGCTTCCCTCATCTTGTCAGCTACAGGGGCCACCTCTAGCTTCTCCCGAATGACCTCGTTCCTAATCTTGTCGCTCCTGGTGTGACCACACATCCATCGTAACATCCTCATTTCTGCGACCTGCATTTTCTGAACATGTACATTCTTTATTGGCCAACACTCCACCCCATACAACAAAGCAGGTCTAACCACCATTCTGTAGAACCACCATTCTGTAGAATATGAAAAATGGGAAGCTGAAAAGGTATCTTAACTGAATGCAATTATAATATTATTTATAAACTTGAATACATTTATAATGGAACAATAATTGTAAATTAATGAGAATATGAAAAGATATTTTAAATTAAATGTAAGAAATAGATTTATAAATGAGAATTTGGTTAATTATTATCGATGAGGTTTCTTTAAAAAGAATTGTTTCTGACAACTCTTCAAACTCCCATGTTTAAAACAAATTCATATCCACGTTTAAATCTTTTATATTATATGATTATAAGGGAATAAATTTTAGTTAAGGAGTAAAATAATATTTTATTTTTAAAGGATGTTTTCTAATTCAATATTTTCTTAGATTCTTTTTACTTTTAATAATATATAATTACTATTTTATTGATAATTAATTAGATAGTTAGTGACATTTTAATTGAGAGTAGGGGTAAAATGATAATCCAGCTTTCAAGAGGATATTTTTTAATTCAAGTTTTTCTTAGTTTCTTACTTTTAATAATATATAATATAATTAATTTTTTATTGATAATTAATCAGATAGTTTGTGACATTTTAATTAAGAGTAGCGGTAAAATAATAATCCAACTTTCAAGGTTGGAGCTTCCCACTTTCAATAATATATGATATATGGAAATTTTTGTAGTTTTATTGTAAGAGATATTTATTTTGGGTAACAACTTAGTAGTTTCAAATCTCTTCTGATTTATGAGTCTATGTAATTAAATGAAGATTGTCAGTGAAAAATAATAAGGGGTCATTTGGTTACTGGTTAGAGTTATGCAGCTATTAGTTATGTAGGTATTAGTTATACAAAGTTTAGTCATGGAGTCTAGTTATGCAAAATTTAAAAGAAATAAGTGAGCTAATTCTTATTTCTTAATATAATCATCAAATATTTAGTGAGCTAATAAATGAATATACGTTATTAAAAACTAAATAGTAAATAAATTTGACTATCTCGATCGATTTTTATCACCGCACAACAACATTTAAAAGTATGTAACTAATATCTATACATATATTATATAAGTCAAATTAATAAGTGATTCAATTTGTTGTAGGTGGAAAAATAAAAATTAAACAAATAGTATAATTTATAAAAAAAATACATAATAAAAATAATTGTGAAAGTAAAATATAAAATAACTAATATTTGAATTGAGATCGTCGCTTCCATCAGAATTCTCAGGTAATATCTTTCTATTTTGATCTACATTTAATATAAATATTTTTTGTCGAACATGTGCATACTTAAATTAAATTAAGAAAAACAAAGATGATGAAATATTTTATATTGTAAATGGGTAATTTGCATCTAAATCCTTCTTTGATGCTATCAAAAAAGAAATAAAAAAAATTGAAAGTAAATTAATAGGTGTAGCTATGTAATTTTACAATTTTAATCCATGTATAACTAATACTAACATAACTTATTCGACCTTTCATGGCACGACCCCGGGCTAGGGCCTAGATGTGACACAACGAATGGGAACCCGAGAGTCCCCAAACAAACCTCAAGTATTTATAGCCACACCATCGGTTGAAGAATAACATTCGAACACATACATACATATATATATAGTCAAATAGGAGTTTCTCATAAGTCATTCCAACAACACGAAAGCAATATACCGGCCATAGCAAACGGATTTGAGGAGAGTTTACATAATATCCAATGGGGGCCAGGACATGTTCCGGGCTCACCCTCAATGAAGAAGAACATTCTGTAATAGCAATAAAGAAAGATAGTTGGCTCGTCCTTGGAAGACGGGACTCACCAAACTATACTCCGGGATTTGATTATTCGTCAACTTATTGATAATCAAAGTGTTCGGCCCCTACATGGTAAAATCATGTCGGTATAGAGTATGCATTAGTACGCTTGAATGTACTAAGTATGTGGGCATGCAATGCATATGACTTACCAAACCTGCATTTCAATGTTAGATGACAAGAGCACGTATTAATATAGAATGAACCATATATCCAATGGAGGTATATACAAGATGCCATAAAATTCATAATGCATGAAATGCAATAATTCTCATATATATTGGGAATGGACTATAACCGAGAATTCAAATCCATGGGAGCTATTACATGAATTAGTCCGATAAAGACCTCCCATCGATAGGAGAAGACTACTTGTCAAAGGTAATCCACATCACACCTTCCGGGAATCACCATTTCGGTGGATGATCACCTTCCTTACGAAACTCACCATTTTGGAAGGATTTTCAGAATTTTACATAACATATAAGATTTTCCTATACATATAACCACTCTTTACGACCCAATCATTTCAGTAATGGCTTACATTCCTATGTTGGCACATAGTTCAAGGAAAGGGAGAGAGCCCTTGGGGAAATCCCTAACACCCCCAATCCATCGGTTCTAAGTCGATGACATCCCACTTGAATACTTATACATATACGTGCTTTCGGGAAATGCAATGTTCATTTCAAAATGTTCAATACACATTTAGGCTCAAATACCAAATCATAGTTCATACTTGTATATGCTCATGCAGGGAATAACTCATTCACATATACAGAATGGTGCAAGCAACAAGATTGCTCAATAAGCTAGAATTATAGACATACCAGTGATCACCTTTTTGTCATAGCCAATATCTTATCAGAATCATATCATAATCATTTCAGAAAAAAACATAGTTGGGCTTAACCCACTTCATAATTTTCATATATCAATGTTCATGAATGCAATGCAATGTATGATGTGAGGATAGCATGGGTAACATAGATTCAAGTTAAAAATCAATATCACAATATAAAATAGAGTAAAATCATTATTAAATCCACATGTAAATCGTAGTATAGATCACCCATGCACAAATCAACTTTAAAGGGGACATGCATGTTCATAATTTTATAACTCAATGTAAATCATCACAATAGTGATCTAAGTGAATTGTAATCATAGGTAAAATACAGCCTATGCATCAATTAGATTTAATAAAACCAAATAATGAAATCTCATGTTTAAAGTAACTAAAATTTATATAATAGATTGAAAGATCTTTGGGTCTTCTTGGTTGAAAGGGACAAAGAATCAATCCCACATACCTCAATTGAGGAGCTGAATCTGAGAGATGAATTAGGCTTAAATTGGACTCCAATAGAACCCTAGTTCTGATCCTTAAAAGAGGGGAGTAGAGAGGGATGGGGAGGTGATCTTATGAGGGATAGAAGGTTTTAGGAGAATGAATTAAAAGGGGAAGGGGATATCAGCTGAATTAGGGGTTTAGGATAGGTAAAAGGTCATCATTTATAATTAAAATAAATCAAAATTACATCGACGCCATTAATAAAACTGACCAAAACTGGAACTGTCAGGTCCACATGGTCCACTACACAGTCCGTGAAACATCACACGGACCGTGAACAGTTGTTGTGACTCAATACTTAGAAACATCACAGAGGAAATTCACATGGAGCTAAGGGTTTCCACACGGACGACTACACGGTTAGTATGAATACACACGGGCCGTAACGTCGACCGTGTAGCGGTACTTCAAATAATTTTTCGCACAACAAAGTTACGAGACGATACTTCTATACTTAAAATAATTTTACGTAGTGAGTCACATGGAGTGGCCGTGTGCCCTCACTTGGCCATGTTTTCTTCCGTCTCAAAGTTGTCCCAACTATGAACTGGACCAAGTGTCTCTTCACGGGAGACCACACGGTTCGTGTGGCTTCATGCGGCCCGAGTGGGCCCTCCGTGCAGTGATGCCTGGCAGTTCACCTGGGGCATCTCCAAGAGATTTAGGAAACGGCAATTGAAAAAATCCGGATCCTAATTAAATTCCACCCCGCATAAAGTTATACGTAGATTTTCTCATTAGTTATGTGAGTATTAGTTATGTAGAAGCATTAAAAATTCAACCAAACACTGCATAAAGTTAAAACATCAATAAGTTTTATACAATTTTTAGAAATTACAAACCAAACATGGTATAAATTATGTTGACTTTTATACATAATACAAAACTTCTACCAAACATGATAAAAATTACTGCGACTTTCTATACATGAATAACATGACTCTTATACAGTGACCAAATGACCCCGAGTTTTTACATGATTAAGAACTAAAGGCAGTTGGACAGTTAAATTTGAATAAGCATAGAAGAGACGGCCTGGATGAATAGGAATAAGGAATGGGAAAAAGAAAGTTTTAAACCAAATTAAAATTGGAATAGGGTGATGTCATCAATAAGCACCCTCATTAGTACGTATGTATAAAACACTATCCAACAAACAACACATGGCACATCCAATTCACTCATTCTTTCTTAATCATTGAAAAAAGAAGCGGAATTCCTCTGCATGTTCAAACACTCCCCTTACATTATTCACTGTTTCAGAACCACACGAAGAATGTTTTTTTAGGGTTCAATTGCATACACAACAACAAAATTATTCACTATGACATGAAGCCTGTCAATATTTTTCTTGTGGGCACTAATGAAACTGCCAAGATCGCTGATTTTGGGCTCTCCGTTACTTTGGAATAGGGAAATGAAAGGTATATGGGGCTTGAATCTATACTTAATGCCGAGTATGACATTTAGGCTCTTGGCTGCACAATCTATGGGAGAAACTTAATATAAATTAAAACTGTCTAGACATCTTTACTAGCTGCTAAACATCATATGAATGGAAAGAAAAGGAAAAAACAATTCTTTTTGATAATTAATATGGACTGACAGTGGCCTTCTGTATTAGCCAAAATCTGGACCTTTGGTTGTTCTTTCGTCATGGTCTCTTTTTTTTTTTTTCTGATGTTGGATTTGGAGAACATGTTCTTTCAAATTGGTCTGAAAACATGTTGTGCTGCACAGTTTTGTTGACATATACACAGTTTAGGCCATCTGGCATACAACTATATAAATTGTTACTACAGACTAAATTACTAGGAAAAAATAAATGCTTATGGGAATCTCTTAAACTTGCAATGCTAACTTTAAAAATGATGCAGACGAAATAATCCAATTACCGTCGCAAGCTGGAATTAGTTAAAGATAAAGATTATATCTATCTGGTCCAGATTGAGAAGAAAGTTGACAATTTGAGAAGGAATTTAGTTGCACAAGAGATAAAGGAAGTTAAACAAGTAGCTCCGAGGCCAAATGCCAAAGAAGACAAGTTAGTGGATTTACGGAGGAAGAGGATGCAAAGAAATAATGTAGGAAATCACAGATCAATTCTAACTAAAAATTAAACATAGAAACGAAGTAATAGCTTTCTTTAGTACTAAATAAACTATGAACTTCTATGATAATATTAAGTTATATTTCTTGAAAAGTTGTATTGTTAATGACTCAATATAGTAATTTATGATTCTTTGGTCCATATATTAACCCGCATTTGATTACTAAAGGCAGTTCCTTGCAACCCATGGAGTTTCTTGAAACCAAAGGAATAACTGATTCAAACCCATTGCAGGTAGCAGCAGTAACAGTTTCTTTTAAAGAGGTGCAAAAGCCATTTCTAGTGGTTGTCGAGACAACAATAATGTCTAGTGTTCCTATGTTTTATCCAGCCATCATGTCTATCTCCATTTCAACCTCATTTTGATATGCAGCACGAGAACTCAGGCAAGTACATAACAAAGCAAATTAGAAAGGCTTATATCTCTCTCTTTCTTTTCTTTTTTTTAATGAAGAAAAACTACACAATAGAAGGCAAGTGTGTGATATATATCTTATATATGCCAATGAAACAGTGTTTGTGACTTTTCAGATGCCTGCATGATACAAGTTAAACTTGAATTCAAGATATGTTTTATCTAAGCTTGTCACCAGAGGCTACATTGAGGATACTTGGAGTTTGCAAGGCTGGAACTTTTTTTTTTTTTAGAAAACTATTGAATGATTGCGAGGTCACTAATCACTAGAGCTATTTTAGAAAACTATTGAATGATTGAGCTAACAAAGAACCTGCAGAGCTTCATTGAAAGTGATGCATTTTTCTTGGTTGGTGAATAGAATAGCATGTCTGTCTCATGAAAGTCAGACATTTCTTGGTTTGTAATATCACTTCAATTTAGGCTTTTAGTTCTATTCCACTTTTCATTCCTATTTAAGATTCTAATAAAAAGGAAGCAAAGCTGATAATCTAACTAGCTATTTCCTTCAAAGGGCGCAACCCCTTCTGTAAAAAGATCAACTTCTTCCTTATAAATTGCAAGTCAATCAAAAAAGAAGGGGGTTGGGGATAGGAACAACGTTTGAGGTTTACAAAGAACGTGTAGATATGACACAAGACGATAAAGCAAGTATAGATCAGAAAGTCATAGCTTTCAGCTAGTCTGACTACGCTTTCTTGCTAAAAATCAAGAAAGATAGAGGGAACTTACTGGTGCACGACAACATTTTACACTCACGGCAAGTAATAATTACCTCTTGAAAACCTATATCACCACAAATTTCACAATTTTTTTCCTGCATGTTCAAAAGAAAAAAACAAGAAATTCAAAAGCTGACCAACTCTTGATCCAAATTAAGTGAAGATTAGATTGAGTTTTCTGGTTTTCGAAATGAACAAGGATCTAGATGCTGTCAAAGTGCTTCGCTCAGCTTCTTTTGTCACATAGAATCAACATTACCATATGCATTCTTACCTACATTTCCTTAAGAGGTTGTTTTCGACGCTCGAATTTGTGACCTCCTTGTCACATGGCAATAACTTCACCCATTTCGCCTAGGCTTTCATTATGTTACCGGAACAAGTATTTAGATTATATATATATAATAAAAATCATTATTATTTGTTTAGAATGCTGTTGTACCTTTTTGATAACAAAGAATCCATATTGAGAAAGCACAAAAGGCAATAGGTATGAAGGTTAGTGAAGTTAAAACATATTCAAGTTTACACTTGGGAGTTTTATCATGACAACTATAATCAATGCTAGTGGAACTTTCTATCCATGTAGATATTTACTACTACTCTAATGTTGCATATTATCCTTCTATAAAGTTGAACACTCCAATTTTTTATATTCATAGTTTCTGAACCAGGTTAGACAAGCTAAGTATCGAGCTTTGTCCATCTTTGAAAAAGATCTTCAACATAATATTAATCTAAATTACGTTATAATTCTTTTTAAGCATCTTACTTAGCTAATACTCTATTAATTTCTACAATAGGAATATTTTGCGACCCCACCCCTCCCTCCCCCAAAAAAAAAAATTCTTTCAAACGTATTCAGTTGCCACAATCCGAACAATGTAGCCACTAAAATTGAAAATCCTCTAAATCTTATCTGCGCTTTTTATTTTCCATTTTAAAAACATCAAAGAATCAACAATTCAAAATATTCTACAATAAAGTAGAGTTGAATAAAATACAACTTTCAAAAAAATTACTAGTTAAATTAAATACTTAGCAAGTTGACCTGATGAATGTTGTGTGGTTCCTTTTGCATGAGAGAGTGACTGGCAATGCTCTCATGAAATACGGAAATCATCTTGATTATTAGGAATGTCCCCAAGAAAAAGTTGTTAAATTGTAGGGCTCAACAAGAAAGTTGTTGTGAAAATATCGTGGATAAACTAACACACAATGACAAATAAAGAAAATAGAGAAGAAAAATAACAAAAGGAGTTAACGAGGTTCGGCTATGCCTACTCCTCCAGTAAAGACTGAACGAGTTTTCCAGTATGAATGAAAAAGAAGAACTTTCCGTTGCTTTCAAGCCCTTAGGATTACATTGTGGATTCTCTGTCATACTCTAGAATCCCCAACTATATCCCTTATTTATAGATCTCAATTAGTCCCAAATCTATAAGGAAATGTTTTTCCTAATCCTAGAAGGACAATATATCCTTTTCTAAATCTATTAGGAAAAAGGTTTCCTACACCAACAGGGATTATAAGTTTCCTTAGATATACAATGGAAAAATTCAAGACATAATTAATAAACAAACAAAAGTCTTCACTTATTCAACCTTGCGTAAGGCAAAAGCTGTAATCGAAAGTTAATAATCAACAACCCAACCCAAAATGAAAATATATTTAAGGGTTTTCGTTTTCTCAATTCACAATACATACCCTTCGGTGTGGCTCTATGGTTTGGGCCTGGGGATTCCATATTGGAGGTATCAAGTTCAAAAATCCTTTCCAGCGAAAGTAAGGGATTTGCCTTCTGGGTCGAGCTTGCGGGTTACCTCTCCAATATGATTTGTGAGCTATTGCATAGGAGTGGATTACCCTGTGCACATTCAAAGGGTAGCAGTTGCAAGTTCCCCTTGTCATAAAAAAAAATAATTCCCAATATATCACAGACATTGAACTTATAATACAACATAAATATGTAAACCAACAGACATATTAACAACTTATGCAAAAGCTACAGCTTGTGCAATCAAAATTAATGTAAAAATAAAGCAAAACAACAACTGATTAAGCTAATATGACACCTCTTCTCTCCTTGTTGTCCCTTCCTGCTCTCATACAACTCTGATTCCTTCAAACACTATAACAACAACAACAACAAAACTCAACTTCAGTACAAATTCATTGACAAAATTGAGTTCAAAACTAACAAAAACAATAAATAAAGTTTACACAGAGGCAAAATTGAAGATCTGCCTCTGTAGGTCTAGCAAGAGACAAAGGCTTTGTGACTCAATAATTCTTCGGCAGTGGCGAAGTAGCCTTAAGCTATAGAACCAACCATCAATTACCAAGAAAATGAAATAAAGAAAGAACCCAAAATTAGAACATTACCGATCAAGACAAGAAAGTGGTCAAACTAGAAATTGAGTGAAAAAAGGGGAATGACATGTCAGATTCGACTAAGGAAAGGAACAAATCTAAATTTGAAGAAAGAAAAAAGGTGTGAAACAGTCTTATGCAGCAAACAACTTGTTTATTTTATCACTCTATCAGGATTATTAGATATTTAATAATATCAATTTTTTTTTTTAAAAAAATAATTAATGTTAAAGAGGAGTTTACATATTATTGAGCTTATTTTGACAACTACTATCATGACCAATCCCATGTACTAAAGTATTGGAATTTTTATGTGCAAGGATGAGTTGTTTATCCTTCTCATTTCTCAAAGTGGTTTCGACAATAATTCAACACACTGAATATATTTTTTCGCTAAACTTTTTTGTCCAGACATGTTTCATCTTATTTTATCTTTCACTAAAATTCTTTGTCCTGAAATGTTTCATCTTATTCCATCAAATTATTTTACTTCCTCCCAAATAAGATTATTGGTGGGATTTGAAAGAAGTGTATTGGTGGCATGGTATGAAGAAAGACATCGCTAAGTTCGTATGTGAATGCCCGAGTTGTCAAAAAGTGAAGTTAGAGCACCAAAGCCCAATGGCTTGGCCCAAGACATTGAGATTCCCACATGGAAGTGGGCAGATGAAAACATGGATTTTGTGGTTGGGTTCCCTCGGACCCGAATGCAATTTGATTCCATTTGGGTTGTCGTGGATCGGATGATGAAGTTGGCTTATTTCCTATTGATCAAGACTACTTTTGATGCCGAGGATTACTTAAGGTTGTATATCCAAGAGTTGGTGAGGTTGCATGGTGTGCCTAGGTCCATTATACCGGATCGTGGTACCCAATTCACTTCCCACTCTTGGAGGTCTTTTCAAAAGGGACTAGGAACTAAGATTAAATTGAGCACCTTTTTTCATTTGCAAACATATGGCCAAGTAGAGAAGACTATTCAAACCTTAGAGGATATGTCGAGGTCTTGTGTGTTAGAGTTTAAAGGTAACTGGTATGACCACCTTCAACTCATTGAGTTTGCTTAGAATAATAGCGTCCATGCTAGCATAGGCATGGAATCGTTCGAGGCTTTATATGGGAGAAGGTATAGATCACCAGTGGGGTGGTTTGAGTTGGTATAGATAGCACTAGTTGATCCAGATTTAGTGATAAAGGCAATGGATAAGATGAAGGTGATTAGGGAAAGGTTGAAAATAGCCCAAAGTCGTAAGTCTTATTCGGATGTTAGGAGGAGGGATATTGAGTTTCATGTTGGTGATTGGGTGTATGTGAAGGTTTTGCCTATGAAGGGTGTGATGTGTTTTGGTAAGAAGGGCAAGCTAAGCCCCCGATATGTTGGCCCTTATGAGATCGTTGAGCGAGTTAGAGGTGTGGCGTATAGGTAAGAGTTGCCTCCGGATTTGAGTTCCATTCAACCGGTCTTCCATGTGTTACGCTCGGAGGGTACCCTAGGCGTGGTGGCACCCAGAGACTATTGCTAGTCCCCAAGCGAACCACTTAATCTCAGGACAGTCATCCAACATAGAATATAGCGGAAAAAATAAAATAAGATAGTGAGCAACATAAATAAGAAGGGCCAATGGCCAATAAACTCTCTCTAAACATCGATGATAAGTAAGTAGTATTAGTAGCTAAACTCTAAGAGGGAAAGACCTCACATCAAATCTCAACTCATGTCTATGAAGCCTCTAACTCAACTAGACATTCTAAGAGGGTACCATGACAGGCCATGGCTACCCAGCTCAACAAACGGAATAACAGATTAAGATAAAGGACTTCTCCGAATAGCTAGGAGGCTCACCAATGATTGAACTTGGAATCTCTGACCTCAACGATTCGTCTGCTGAAGTCCTCTAACTCCTGTATCTGCATTATGAAATGATACAGTATCGAGTGGCGTCAGTATATGGAATGCCTGGTATGTAAAATGACTGAATATAAGAGTACAATTACAACAGTATAGGGATAACATCAACTCAACATCATACTCCATCAGAATGTCAAATGTCTATCTAAGGCAATAAATTAGAGTAGACCAATGACTCATCAACATCTCATCTCAACATCATCAATACATCAGACTCATCTCAAGTAAACTTGACTCAACTCAAGGGACTCATGCCCGTTTCGGACAAGGATAAAGAGTAGACACTGAAACATCAACATCCATCAAGACTCATACCATCACATCAACAACAGAGTTCTAGCAAAAGGAACCTAGCTGGAAGTTTCTCTAACCGACAACCATTACCTATGAGCCGGTGATGATACAATGAAGCGATGTCGTTGCCACATCCATCCAGTACCCTGCTCAGGGTAAATGACATCAATCTCAATGGATCCACAAGAGGAAAAAACATCAGTCCTCTTTTCGGACAAGGAGCCATCCGCATTGCGGTTCAATCCTCTCTCCTACGCGGGCCACATAGTTAATGAGTTCGAGTTCGACTCACTCTCACCCATTTCGATGCTCAATACTCCTCCTAGAACTCGACATGCTAATAAACCTCATCCTCATCAGTCCCATAGGGATATAGTACATCAACATCTTCATCATCGGTCCCATATGGACATAGTACATCAATATCATCATCCTCGGTTCCATAGGGACATAGTACAGCAATATCAACATCAACATCAACATCGTGGACTCAAAATATTCTTCTAGAATTTAGTTTCAAGTTTTTAATAATCATGAACAACAATCTCATCAACATTATCATCAAGACTCTCATCAATTTGGACCACAATAACAACATCACAAACATCATCATCGTCAAAGCTCTAAACTCACCCCCCAAGTTCATTCTTTTATTATTGAGTAAAATAAACATAGAATTTTGTAACAATCATTCATGAAAACACTTATGCAGTAAATCGAGTTTGTCATGATCATCAATTTACTAAAAATATATACATTAGGAAGAATCTCAGTAAAATACTCAATGATTTTCACACATAACTCATCATCTTCAATCATAGACTCAATTGACTCAAATGGGACACATGGAAGAACAATCTCATGCTTTAAGTTAGCCTTACATATCTAGGATGATTTCTATCAATACAACTCCCTTGGAACTTCTTCTATTTTTCCTCAATCTCATCTCTCTTCTACTCTCTTCAAGCCCTAGCGTATAACCATTGTTAGGAAGATGATTTTAGAATGGGGTTTTAGACTCTTTCATCGTGAAAATGACCTATATTGGTCGTGTATGGGTTTTAGAAGATATTAGGAATGCACTAGAATGCACTTTAAAATTTTAGAAAATTTTCAGCCGCGAAGTAACCAAGTCTACAATGCGTACTAGTCGCGTATAACTCATTTTGGGCAAAACTCTTCCTGAATAAGTCTTCGCAACCCCATCAAAAATTTTTGGAAAAAATATAAGTCATCCTTCGTGATGGGTCAGCGATGCGGCTCAGTTGCGAACTCTCACTGTTTCTCATTTTGGAACAAAAAATTATTTTTTGACTCGGTCGCTCTAAAAATCAACCGAGACCTCTCCCCCACCCAATTTTTCATGCTGACCATGAATCCGGCCTTGGATTTTCCATCTGAGCATCTGAAGATGCACTAAGTGCAATCTCTCCTCTAGGGGTATTTTGATAATTTTATCGGGTGTTACACCATGTGTCTATGTTGAAGAAGCTAGTTAGTGATCCTAGCACCATGAAGGGATTGAGGTTGAAGAAAACTTGTGTTATGAGGAAATTCTAGTAGAGATCTATGATCAGAAAGTATAGCGGCTTCGTAACAAGGATGTGGTTTCGGTGAAGGTGCTTTGGAGAAATCAATATGTGGAGAGTGCTACATGGGAGGCGGAGCTAGAAATGGTGAAGCGATACCTTCATTTTTTCCAATCTACTCAAGCCTAAGGTATTAGGATTCTTACTTTCAAATCGTGTCATTTCTTGCCCTCTTGAGTCTCATGACATGACAAGCATACATATGCATGAAAAGAAAGAATTTTTTATAATGTTTTGAGGGACTTGCATACGATTTTGATATAAGTTTAAAGACTTTGTGATATTTTAATAATGAACTACGATCTGTATCTTATGTTGGGTGTTTCATGGTCTAAGTCAAGCCTTTCAAGACTTATTCTTGCGTATTCGGGGAAGAATGTCCCCAAGGGGGAGATGATGTAAGGACCCAGATTTTTCGAGTGGCGTTTCCCAATCCTCTTGGAATTTCCCCGAGTGAACTGCGAGGTATCGCTCCACGGAAGGCCCACACGGGCCATGTTAAGCCACACCGACTATGTGGCCACCCGTGAAGGGACATTTAGTCCAGTGCACAGTAGGGGCAACTCTTAGACTGAAGGAGTTTTTACCAAGTGAGGGCACACGGCTACTTACATAGTCCATGTGGTGTTTCATGGACCATGTGGCTCTCCATGTAACTCACTACGTAAATTTATTCTAAGTATGGAAGTATCATCTCGTAACTTTGTTGTGTGAAAATTATTTCAAGTATCGTCAAACGACCAATGTCACGGCCCGTGTGGATTCACACGGACCGTATGGTCGTCTAAGTGGTACCCTTTTGCTCCGAGAGAATTCCCTCTATGAAATTCTAAGTACTGGATCACGACCACTATTCACGGTCCATGTGACCTTTCACTCACCATATAGACCCGATGGTTCCAGTTTAGGTCCGTTTCATTTATGACATTTATGTAATTTCGATTTATTTTAATTATGATTTATGACCTTTTACCTATCCTAAACCCCTAATTAAGCTGATATCCCCTCACCTCTTAATTTATTCTCCTGAAACATTTTACCCCCTCACAAGATCACCTCCATATTCCTCTCTCCTCTGTCCTCTCAAGTTTCAAGCTAAGGTTCTATTAGAAGTCCAATTCAAGCTAAGTTCATCCCTCAAATTCAGCTTCTAAATCAAGGTATGTGGGTTTGATTCTTGGTCCCTTTCAACCAAGAAGACCCAAAAATCTCTCAATAGATTTCATGAATTTAGTCTACTATAAACATGTATTCTCATTACTTGATTTACTTAAATCTAATTGATGTACGTGCTGTAGTTTACCTATGATTTCAATTTACTTTGAACATTATTATGATGATTTACATTGAGTTATGAAGTTATGAACATGCTTGTCCCTTACGATTTACATGTGGATTTAATTATGGATTTCCTAAATTTCATTATATATAGCTGATTTCAAACATGAATCTATGTTACCCATGTCAACCTCACATTATGCATTGCATTGCATTCATGAACATTAATATATGAAAATTCTAAAGCGGGTTAAGCCCAATTATGTTTTCCAAAAAATAATTATGATATGATTTTGATAAGATATTGTTTATGACAAGAAGGTGATCACCTACATGTCTCTCATTCTGGCTCTTTGAGCATTCTGGGTGCTTGCACCATTCTCTATATGTGAATGAGCTATTCCCTACATGAGCATTACGATAATAATCTATGGTTTTGCATTTGAGCCTAAATGTGTATTGAACGGTTTGAAATGAGCATTTTATCTCCTGAAAGCACGTATATGTATAAGTATTCAAGTGGGATGTTATTGACTTAGCATCGATGGATTAGGGGTGTTAGGGCTATCCCCAAGGACCCTCTCCCTTTACTTGAATTATGTGCCAACGTAGGAACGTTAGCCTTTACTGAAATGACCAGCTTGCAAGGAATGGTTATTCGTTTATTATTCTGATATATTCTTTATGATTCTGAAAATCTTTCCGAAATGGTGAGTTTTGTAAGGAAAATGACCATCCACCGAAATGGTGAGTTCCGTAAGGTGTGATGTAGATTACCTTTGGCAAGTAGTCTTCTCCTACCAATGGGAGGTCGTTATCGATCTAATTCATGTAATAGCTCGCATGAATTTGATTTGTTGGTTATTGTCCATCCCCAATATATATGAGCATATTGCATTTCATGCATCATAAATTTCATGGCATCTTGTATATATATTTCCATTGACTATATTATTCATTCTATATTATGTACCCTTTGTCATCTTACATTGAAGTGCAGGTTTGGTAAGTCATATGCATTGCATGCCCGCATACTTTGTACATTCAATCGTACTAGCACATACTCTATGCCTATATGATTTTACCATGTAGGGGCTGAGCACTTTGAGTACCAATAGGTTGACGAATAGTCCAATGTCGAAGTATAATGTGGTAAGTCCCGTCTTCCAAGTATTGGCCAACTACCCTTCTTTTACGTTATTTCTAAATGTTCCTCCTGATTTGAGGGTGAGCCCGGAACATGTCCTGGCCCCCGGTACTTCTGACTAGAGGCATTTGTTGGACATTTGACAGAATCTTATGAAGCCTTTTTGTTATGGCAGGTATCTTGCTTATGTATTGTGGAAATGGTTTATGAGAATTTTCCATTTGACTATATATTTGTTTGGTGTGGAAAATGTGGGAAGTCCCTAGATCCTTATTACCCCATAGCGTGAGCCCTATTTCCCCCGTCCCTTAGAACTATGTGTTATTAATTCAATGCTATTATTGAACCGATGATGTGTATATAGATACTTGAGGCTTGTTTGGGGACCCTCGGGTTCCCATTTGTCGTGTCACATCTAGGCCTTAACTATGAGTCGTGACAAAATATGGTGTCAGAGCCCTAGGTTTATAAATAGTCCTTAGTGTCCAACATGCCGCATCAAGTATAGTCCTATTCATGGGTGTGGAGTACACCATGCCTATGAGTGGGAGGCTACAAAAACATTCTTGGAATTTCCTCACTTCTACATGTCTTATGTTATGCTATGGCTAGTATATTTGGCTCCATTATCTTGATGTTGTCCTTGATCCATATAATAAGATGCCTTGAGGAAGACTCCTTCCACAAAGGCCGACTCCGTCTAATGAGGATCAGGCTCCCCACGAGCCTATGGAGGAACCCATCTCAAATAGTGAGTTCCGCACAACCTTCTCCATGCTTGCTCAAGTGGTGACTTCTCAGAGAAGGCAGGCTAACTTACCACAGGATCCTACGCCTGCTTCTAGGGTGAGGGATTTCACCCAGATGAATCCTCTAGAGTTCCATGGGTCAAAGGCCAATGAGGATGAGTAGGAGTTTATTGATGAGCTTACCAAGATTCTACGCATCATAAGTGTCATTTCTGAAGAAAAGGCTGAATTGGCTTCCCATCAACTAAAAGATGTGCCTCAAGTGTAATATGATCAATAGTCTCTGGACAGAGTTTGCGGAGGTGATGTCAAATCGGAGGAGTTCAGGTTTGCTTTCCTTGATCATTTCTTTCCACTTGAGCTCAGGGAGGCCAAGATGATTGAGTTTATCAATCTCAAGAAAGGAGGTATGAGTGTGAGGGACTATGCCCTCAAGTTCACAAAGCTCTCAAAGTATGCTCCGTCACTTGTGGTTAACCCCTGTGGAATGATGCACAAGTTTGTTTTTGGTTCCAAGGACTAGCTCAAATCTAGCTCCTCAATCAAGGTATGTGAGTTTGATTCTTGGTCCCTTTTAACCAAGAAGACCCAAAAATCTCTCAATTGATTTCATGAATTTAGTCTACTTTAAACATGAATTCTGATTACTTGATTTAGTTAAATCTAATTGATGTATGAGATGTAGTCTACCTTTGATTTCAATTCACTTTGAACATTACTATGATGATTTACATTGAGTTATGAACTTATGAACATGCATGTCTCCTTAAAGTTGATTTATGCATGGGTGATCTATATTACAACTTGCATGTTGACTTAATTATGGATTTCCTAAATTTCATTATATATAGCTGATTTTACACTTGAGTCTTTACCCATGCCAACCTCACATCATGCATTGCATTGCATTTATGAACATTGATAAATGAAAATTCTGAAGTGAGTTAAGCCCAACTATGTTTTCCGAAATGATTATGAGATCCTCCTGATAAGATATTGGCTATGAAAAGATGGTTGTCATCTACATGTCTCTAACTATGGCTCTTTGAGCATTTTGGGTTCTTGCACAATTCTGTTTATGTGAATGAGCTATTCCCTGTATGAGCATTACAATTATAATCTATGATTTGGAATTTTACCCTAAATGTGTATTGAATGGTTTGAAATGAGCATTTTACCTCCTGAAAGCATGTATATGTATAAGTATTCAAGTGGGATATTATTGACTTAGCACCAACGGGTTGGGGGGTTAGGGCTATCCCCAAGGGCCCTCTCCCTTTCCTTGAACTTTGTATCAACAAAGGAACGTTAGCCATTACTGAAATGACAAGGTCGTAAGGAATGGTTATTCGTTTATGATTCTGATATGTTCTGTATGATTATGAAAATCCTTCCGAAATAGAGAGTGGAAGCATGTATATGTATAAGTATTCAAGTAGGATATTATTGACTTAGCACCAATGGGTTGGGGGGGGAGGTTAGGGCTATCCCTAAGGGCCCTCTCCCTTTCCTTGAACTTTGTATCAACAAAGGAACGTTAGCCATTACTGAAATGACAAGGTCGTAAGGAATGGTTATTCGTTTATGATTCTGATATGTTCTGTATGATTCTGAAAATCCTTCCGAAATAGAGAGTTCCGTAAGGAAGGTAACCATCCACCAAAACGGTGAGTTTCATAAGGTGTGATGTAGATTACCTTTGGCAAGTAGTCTTCTCCTACCGATGGGAGGTATTTATCAGACTAACTCATGTAATAGCTCGCATGGATTTTATTTGCCGTTTATAGTCCATCCCCAATATATATGAGCATTGTTGCATTTTATGCATCATAAATTTCATGCCATCTTGTATATATATTTCCATTCACTATATGATTCATTCTATATTATGTGCCCTTGTCATCTAACATTGAAGTGCAGATTTGGTAAGTCATATGTATTGCATGCCAGCATATTTTAGTACATTCAAACGTACTAACACATACTCTATGCCTATGTGAATTTACCATGTAGGGGCTGAGCACTTTGAGTACTAAAAAGTTGACGAATAGTCCAATTCCGGAGTATACTGTGGTGAGTCCCGTCTTCCAAGGACGAGCCAACTACCTTTCTTTTACGTTATTTCAAAACGTTCCTCCTGATTTGAGGGTGAGCCCGGAACTTGTCCTGGCCCCCGCTACATCAGACTAGAGGCATTCGTTGGACATTATACAGACTCTTATGAAAACCATTTTTTATGGATGGTATCTTGATTATGTATTGTGGAAATGGTTTATGAGAATTTTCTATCTGACTATATAAATGTTTGGTTTGGAAAATATGGGAAGTCCCCAGCCCCTTATGGCCCTTTAGTGTGAGCCCTATTTCCCCCATCCCTTAGAACTATGTGTTATTAATTAAATGTTATTCTTGAACTGATGATGTGGATATAGATACTTGGGGTTTGTTTGGGGACCCCTGAGTTCCCATTCGCCATGTCATATCTTGGCCCTAACCCCGGGTCGTGACAAAAAACATACTTGCTCAAATAGAAGTTGTTCAAATATGGGAAAATCTAATTGGCAAAGAGCTTTAAAAATCAACTCTTTCCAAAGATGAATTTTTTGCTATGAAGGCGTTCATACGTTATCTAGCAACTCTCAAAAGCATTCATACGTTATCTAGCAAAACTATGAAGGCAGAATGGGATACAGAGTGGGGGTCAGGGGCGACAAGAGGTGAGATGGTTAAGGAGTGGGGTAGGAGAGATTGGATGGATGAGAAGGAGAAAATAAATTTGGAATGCCACGTATGCAATTTTTTTTCCACTAGGAAATTCATTTTTAATGAATCGTTTTCTAAAGAAATTATTTTCATAAAATTTTGATCAACCAAATAAGAAAAAAATTGAATTTTTTTTCTTCATACCTATTACTCAGATTCAACAACTCATGGCTTTTTTTGGAGTGATATTGAAGGAAAAAAGTAGCAGCACTGAATTGCTTGGAAAGAGCTATATTTTCCTAATTTGGAAGGCTTCAAGTCAATTCAAGACAACAATCACGCCTTGGTGCCAATGTTTTGTGGAACTTCTGAACTAAGGATAAGGCCCTCTGGCCAATAATTTTTTCAGTTCTTATCATTCGAAGAAGGTTAAAGTTTCTGACCTCATTACCAATGGAGTTTGGAACTTAGTTGATGGTTTTCTTCCTGCAATTTTGGTACTTCAAATTGATAATATTGATGTTTTAGAACCCAATGAAGATATTCCCATCTAGACACGAGTAACAATGAGTAATTTACCGCAGTAGCAAAAGCTCTACTTTTATTATTTTCAAAATTCTGGCAGAAGGGAATTCCTTAATTCTTTTCTTTAAGTTGAACGGGCTATTAAACAACAATAAGTTTCCTATGATGAAGCACTTCAAAGATACAAAGTCCTCGACCCTTCAAAATGTATTTGTTGCAATGATGGCAACATTGAGAATATTGATTAATTGTTTAGGGAAGGGGACTTAGCCACTGCTGTGTGGGACTGTTTCTCAAAATTCTTTGGTATCACCATCAGTCTGCAAATAATAAGAAATACTCTTATGATTTGGTGGTGTTAGAGATAAAGTTCAATACTTATAAATTAGGATAGTGATCCCTATTAGTTAGAATAGATGAGTTTTGTTTCCTTATTCTTCTATAATTTGTTGTCAACAACTTTGTATATATTCAAGAATTCTACTCAATAGAAAATACAATAGAATTCTCTCAATTCTCTAATCTTTCACATAGTATTAGAGCTTATGCCCTCTCTCTATGGTGGGATTTTTAGAGCTTTTATGTAGCTTGTGGGTTCCGAAAGAGTAATGGGAGAAGATTGAAATTTACCTTCCAAAACAGACATGTAAATGAATGACTTTTTCTTAGGATTTTGCCTTAGAACCATAGAGTGACTGCGTCCGGGTTGTTGTGATGGCTCAGTAGGGGTTTGTAGGATATGAAGGGGCTAGTCAGAAGAGAAATTAAGACGATCTGGAGCAGAAGTAGAAGATGATACATGAAATCTAAAGTTATTCTTGGTAGAAGAATCAACAGAACTAGACGACAGTGTGGAAGATGTTGATGGGACAATTGAGTTAGGTGTTGGTATTGATGCAGTTAATGTGAGAAAAGGAGTGGAACTAAATTGCTCTGGGGGAGCGCCTAGGATAGAGGAATCAGACAACTTCTTCTCTTTATAAATGTAAGGATCCGAACGTTGTACGACCTCATTAGATCTTGGAAATTTTGTTCCAAAAATGTTTTGGACTATGGTGATGCTCTATGGAAGCCCTCACGGTCAATGTGAGGCTATACGTACCATGTGGAGCCTCCTAGGAGTGGCCTTAACATGGAGTTTTGTACTAAGGAACTCCACACATGGATCCTAAACGGGCAGTTTGACACTTCATGGACTGTGTGGTAGGTCGTGTGGTGGCCTTAGTCTTGAAATCCCACAATTTTAGGACAAAGCTGGTACGGCTAAGTATACGGCCCATACAAGGTGGTACGACCCATATGGCCTCTTGTGTAGATTTTGGAGTGAAACATTTCTAAGTATTCGATCATCATCATGGAATTTTCTTGTGAAGAATTTTCTAGGTGAAGTGTTACGGAGGAATACACGGTCTATATAGCTTGGTACCGATAGTAAGACCAACCGTTGGGTACTTTAGTTGAATTTTTCTAAGTATATGGAATCTTAAACCTCAAGCTAAGCTCACTTTCAAGCCGACAATTGAAGCTTATTTATGTTATTTAGGACCATCATGGGTCTCCTACATCAAGCTAAGTTTAAAGGAATTCCAATAGCTAAGCTTTTCACAAGAATAAATAGAAGGGTTCAACTTTAAATGTTCACATCTCTTATCTCAAAAAGAACTGGGTGGCCCATGACCTATCAAATTGAAGCTCTTTTGATTGGCTTTTTAAAGCATCTGGTTTCACCTCATTCCGGGTTCAGATCAAGAAGTTATCACCATTTTTGTAAAGCCATCTGAGTAGTGCTTTCTGAGATTTAATTAAGTGAGGTCTCACGGGAGGTTTTCACGGTCCGTGAAACCTTGTATGAACCATAAGACCTCCTCAAAGGACCCTTGGCATGGAATGTTATTTTCCATCATTAATGGTTTTTTTGGTAGTTATGGCTTCTCCTAAGGGTCTTTTGTGACTTCCTATGCTATCTTAAGACCTCCAAATGACCTTAACTCTTTTCCTCTCATTCAAATTAATTCCTACACTTACAATTATATTCAAACTCTCTCTTAAGAAATCCCTAAGGTGAACATTGAAGGATTGTCTTGAAGCTTAAGGAAAGGGTCTCTTCTTCATCAAATTTCTTCATGAATCTTCTCTATTATCTAAGGTATGTGGGTTTGATTCTTGGTCCCTTTCAACCAAGAAGATCCAATCTCTTTTCGAGTGATTTTCATGAATTTTGGCTTACTTTAAACATGGGTTTTCAATATTATTATTTATTAAATTTAATTGATGTATGACTATGTTTGTTTATTGAGTCTAAAGTGAATTAGTCCCTAATATGATGAAATGCATTGAAGTCATGAAATTATGCAAGTGCATGTCCCCTTTAAAGCTTGATTTGTCCATGGGTAATCTATATTATGATTTAAATGTAAATTTTACTTATGTTTTTACTTGAATCTCATAATGTATTGTAGATTTAAGTTTGAATCTCTATTATCTATACTATTATAATCTAATTCATGACATGTGCATACATGACTATGGTTTTTATGAAGTTTATGAAGTGGGTTAAGCCCAATTATCTTTATGTAACATGTTTTGATAAGATTATGGTTATAGCAAGAATATAATCACATATATATCTAAATTATGGATCTTGGAGAAATTATGGGTGTTTACACCACTATGATTAGGGAGCATCGATTGAGGTTTGAGGCGGGGTGGACTATCACCAAGGGTCCATACTCATTTCTCAAGAAGTTTCTCCAAAGGAGCTACTCCTATGCGCGAGAAGTATTACATGAAGAATGTTTTGCCTTTTTAGCCCAATATGCTTGATTATGAAGAATGTGGTTTGGCCTTTAAGCCTAAGTGTGCATGTAAACTATTTGAAAGCCTTATGCCTCTTTTACATGAATTTATGGATATATGTATTCTAGTAGGATGATGACCTAGTACTGATGGGATTGGAAGCAGGGTGGGCTATCCCCAAGGGTCCATACTCGTTTCTCTTGAACTATGTGCCTAACATAGGTATATGCTTATGCCCCAAGAGGGAAAGAAGAAGAATGTTAAGGATTTACCTTTGGCAAGTAGGTCACCTCTTTATTCGTTACGAGGAAGACGACGAAGTTCTAAGTTATAGCTCACTTGGTCTTTATGTCTATTAAGGTCCCATCCTCTTTATATATAAAGTATTTTCGCACCTATGCATCATGCATCTCATGGCATATTTATATAAAATATTCACTTGCTATATGATTCTTTCTATATATGTGCCCTTGTCATCTAACATTGAATGCAAATTAATGAGTTCATGTGCATTACATGCCTGCATACTTAGTATATTCAAACGTACTAACACATACTTTTTGCCTACATGATCTAACCATGTAGTAACTGGAGATTTCTTTCATCAACTGTATGATGGCTAGATTGGATCTTGAGATACTTATTATGGTGAGTCCTATCTTTCAAGGAGAAACCGCCATTCCTCTACCTATGATGTTTTGTCTATGTTATTTACTTTGAGGGTGAGTCCTGGACATGTCTTGGCCCCCGTCCTATTTTATGATTAGAGGCATTGTTGTACATCTTGTAGACTCCCATACGTTTATATGCTAAGTGTTGTATTCGGAGTTTACGTTTATGGATATGGTTATGTAATGGTTATGGTCACTATGGATTGATTATGAACATATGTTATGGAGTCATGTTATGATGTGGAAGATCCTAAGTCCCACATTACCCCCATAGAGTGAGTCACACTTAACCGCTCCTTAGTCTTTATGTGTTACGTGTTATGTGAATCCATGTGAATCCCTATTCGTACGATGTCCCCATAGCATGAGTCCTGCTTTCCTATCGCATAGAACTATGTATTTACTATTTCATGTATGCTTCCGAACAGATGATGTGTGGATAGATGTTATGAGGCTTGTTTGGGGACTCTCGGGTTCCCATTCACCATATCACTCCTAGACCATAGGTCCATGCCATGACAATAAACAATGCGGGTATCATCAAATCGAACATGTCTACTAAAATAAATTTTATTATCATGAGTATTAAAACAGACATACCCGTGATGATCCTTCGTGTACCCAAGAAAAACACAAGCTGCAGTTCTGTACGAAAGCTTGTGTTGATTGTAGGATCGTAAAAATGATAGACAGTGCAACCAAAGACACAGAGAAATTTATAAGCTGGTGGAGCTCCATGAAGTTTCTCAAATGGGGAAACATGTTGAAGAACTTGCATAGGGAGACTGTTGATTAAGTATGCAGCGGCGTGCATAGCAAAGTTCCAGAATCTGGATGGAACTGCAGCATGAGCGAGCAAGGTGAGGCAGATATCAGCTAGGTGTCATATTTTTCTTTCAACTTGGCCATTTTGCTAGTGTGTATGGGACAAGTAATGCGATATTTCAGATAAGTATTTGTTAGGATCGATTACAACAACACTTGGTGATTTCGAAGAATAATTCAAGAATCAAGACAGTTTTAGTAAACCTAAGAGAGAGAAAATAATTTTGTGGTAACACCCAGTGAAGGTAACCTCCACGGTGATGCAGTATTTATATTAATAAAATAACATTGTTACAGAATACACGAAGAATAATAAGAAAAAAGTACAGCCTAAAATTCGGCGAGATCGGTAATATATAAACAGTACATCTACATATTAATCAGGCTCCACATCCCAACAATTCTCCCACTTGGAGACTGATCAGGTAACCAAAACAGTATTCTCTCAAACAGTGTGATCATAGCATCAATATTTCCCTACTGCATCACAACAATGTAGAACTCACATCTACAAAAGTCCAACTGAGGTCATGCACAACCCCAGTTTCCCCACATCGACACATTTGGTCAACATGTCTGCAGGATTCTTTGCACCCTCTATCTTCTCCACACACATATCACCATCCTCCACTGCCCTACGAGTGAAATGGTATCTTCTTCTAATGTGCTTTGTCTTCGAATGATAGATTGGGTTCTTCACTAACTGTATGGCGCTCTGCCTATCTGAGTAAAGAATCTTTTCACTTTGCTTCTTGCCCAATTCTTCCAGATAATCAGCCAACCACACCATCTCCTTCCCAGCTTCAGCCATTGCCACATACTCAGCCTCAGTAGATGAAAGAGCAACACACTTCTGAAGCCTAGACATCCAACTTAAAGCTGTACCACCTATGGTGTAAATGTAACCAGATGTGCTCTTGCTTGAGTCCACATCACCACCAAGATCAACATCCACAAAGCCCTTCAAAACCACTTTATTCTTGCCAAAACAGAGTGAAGTATTTGAGGTACCTTTCAAATATAATAGAAGCGACTTCACAGCTTCCCAATGCTCTTTTCCTAGGTTCGCCATATACCTGCTAACAACTCCCACTGCATGTGCTATATCTGGTCTGGTGCAAACCATAGCATACATCAAACTCCCAACTGCTGAAGCATATGGAACAAGTGCCATATGTTCTCGCTCCTCAGCTGTCTTGGGTAACTGCTCCTTTGACAATTTTTTATGATTTGCCAAAGGAGTAGTTCTGGGCTTAGCATCAGTCATCCTGAATCTGGCCAACACTTTCTTGATATACTGCTCTTGGGATAGATTTAAAGTGCCAGCAGATTTATCCCAAGAAATCTTCATCCCCAGAATCTGCTTTCCTGCACCCAAATCCTTCATGTCAAAGGCTGAAGATAAACTTGCCTTCATACTATTTATTTCCTGCATGCTGGATCCTGCAATCAAGATATCATCCACATACAAGAGTAAGAAAACAATGGACTCAGTGTATTTCTTGAAGTAACAACACTGATCCGTTTCAGTCCTGCTAAATCAACTCTTGATCATGAAAGAATCAAACTTTTTGTACCACTGTCTTGGTGCTTGCTTCAGTCCATACAAGCTCCTGTTGAGCTTGCATACCATGTGTTCCTTGCTCGGAACAACAAAACCTTCTGGCTGCTGCATATAAATCTCCTTGTCTATATCTCCGTGTAAGAAAGCAGTTTTTACATCCATTTGCTCAAGATGCAAATTCTCAGAAGCAACAATACTTAGTAAAATCCGAATAGTAGTTAACTTCACAACAGGAGAGAATATTTCAACATAATCAATACCTTTCCTTTGTGAGTATCCCTTAACTACTAACCTCGCCTTGAATCTTCTTTTTCCATCTGGTTCAACCTTGATTCTGAACAACCACCTGTTTGACAAAGCCTCCTTCCCCGTAGGTAACTCTGTCAGTACCTACGTATTGTTCTTCTCAAGTGAACTCATCTCATCATCCATGGCTTGCTTCCACTTAGTTGAATTCTCCACTTGTATAGCCTCATCGTAGGATTCAGGTTCCCCTTCATCAGTCAGCAACGGATAGTGTAATGAAGGTGAATACCTGTCAGGTGCTCTGATGGTTCTGGATGATCTCCTCAACACCTGCTCAGGTGTCAATTGCTCACCCTCAGACTCTTCAGCAACAGTGTCTGGAGTTGGTTGAGTTTCTGCAACAACATCTTTGGGTAACTCAATGTCAACTCCCACTCGCTTTGTAGTTTCTGAATCTTTCTGCTCTCTATGTTTATATAGGACAGACTCATCAAATGTGACATCACAGTGCCTTAGGATTTTTCGATTTTCATCATCCCAAAACCTATAGCCAAACATGTCAGTACCATAGCCTATGAAATAACACTTCACAGCCTTAGCATGAAGTTTGTCCCTCTTCTCCGGATCAACATGAACATAAGATGTGCAGCCAAAGGTTCTCAAGTGTGAGTACTTGACTTCTTTCCCGGTCCACACCTCCTCTGGAATCTTGAACTCCAAGGGAACTGATGGTCCCTTGTTTATCAAGTAAGCAGCTGTGTTGACAGCATCTGCCCAAAACATCTTAGGCAACCCACAGTGTATCCTCATGCTTCTTGCACGTTCGTTCAATGTTCTGTACATCCTTTCAGCAACTCCATTATGTCTTGCCTTCCCCGGAACTGTCCTCATCAATCTAATACCCTTAGCACCACAAAATGCTTTGAACTCTGACTTGTCGTACTCTCCACCATTGTCAGATCTCAGGCATTTGATCTTCAAACCAGTCTGATTCTCAACTTCAGCCTTCCACTTCTTGAAAGTCGCAAACACATCTGACTTATGCTTCAAGAAGTAGACCCAAACTTTTCTGCTAAAGTCATCAATGAAGGTTACATAGAATCTGGATCCTCCTATTGCTGAAACTGGAGCTGGCCCCCAAACATCTGTATGAACCATCTCTAACCGCACCTTCTTTGGTTGTCTCGAAGTCTTTGTAAAACTAACTCGTTTTTGTTTTCCCATAACACAGCTCTCACAAAGACCCATATCAACTGATTTCAGACCTTCTAATGCTCCTTTTGCAACCAGCATCTTCATTCCCTTAGCACTCATGTGTCCAAGTCTATTGTGCCACAAACCCGAACCAGAACCACCCTCAGCAACAGCGACCATATTCATGCACCCTGCAGTGATGTACAAGGTTCCAATTTTTGTGCCACGAGCAACAACCATAGCCCCCTTCACAATCTTCCATGAACCATTCCCAAACTGTATTCTGTAGCCCGTGCTATCCAACTGACCAATAGAGAGTAAATTTTTCTTAAGTTCGGGAACATATCTAACATCTTCCAATGTCCATTGGTTTCCGAATGGGGTCTTAATGCAAATATCCCCTTTTCCTTCAACCTTCAAGGGCTTGTTGTCTGCAAGGTACACTTTTCCAAATTATGCAGATTTGAAATTTTGGAATAGTTCCTTGCTCGGACAGGAATGAAAAGATGCACCAGAATCCAAAATCCAGGATTCAACCGGGCTGTCCACGCTCATAATCAGAGCATCCACAATATCTTCCGCCGAATTTACAGAATCAGTATCATCTGCAGATTTCTTATTCTGCTTCTTCTTTGGTTTCATGCAACTTGACCGGTAGTGCCCTCTCTCTCCATAATTCCAACAAACCACATTGGGTCTGTTCGGAGACTTCCCACGATTCTTTGATTTTGATCGACCATGTTGATGCTGGCCTTTCGATTTGCTTCTCCCCCTTCCGTCAACGCTGAGAGCACCGCCCGATGAATCTCCCACTTCTTGTTTGCGAATACTTTCACTGAGAACAACATCACGGATTTCATCAAACTTCAGTTTCTCAGACCCACGGGAACTACTAATCGCAGAAACAACAGTGTCCCAAGACTCGGGCAGAGATGACATCAAAATCAACGCCTTAATCTCATCCTTGAAGTTAATCTCCACAGAACACAGTTGACTCACAATCATATTGAACTCGTTTATGTGATCCGCTACAGATCCAGTCTCAGACATCTGCAAATTGAATAACCTACTCATCAAATATACCTTGTTCATTGCCGATGGTTTTTCATACATATTTGATAGCGCCTTTCAACAGATCTGTTGTGGTCTTCTCCTTTGCGATGTTGAAAGCTACGTTCCTAGACAACGTCAACCGAATCAGCCCTAACTCCTGGCGATTCTTGAGTTTACATACGTCCTCTGCCATGGCTTTAGGCTTCTCCCCAGTCAAGGGTGCGTGAAGATCCTTTTGATAGAGATAATCTTCGATCTGCATCTTCCAGAAACTGAAATCAGATCCATAAAACTTCTCGATTCCAAGCTTCGAACTATCCATCTTCAGTGATTGTGTTGAATCGCCTGTGCTCTGATACCAGTTGTTAGGATCGATTACAACAACACTTGGTGATTTCGAAGAATAATTCAAGAATCAAGACAGTTTTAGTAAACCTAAGAGAGAGAAAATAATTTCGTGGTAACACCCAGTGAAGGTAACCTCCACGGTGATGCAGTATTTATATTAATAAAATAACACTGTTACAGAATACACGGAGAATAAAAAAAAAGTACAGCCTAAAATTGAACGGCGAGATCGTTAATATATAAACAGTACATCTACATATTAATCAGGCTCCACATCCCAACAATATTGACAGAAGGAAATTCACCACCCCAATCTGATTGGAAATTAATGATTTTTGGTTTGAAATTGCTTTTCAACCAATTTGTGGAAGGCAACAAAAGTAGAAAGAACCTAATTTTTTTTGTTTAATTGGATATAACCAAAAATAATAAGAGACGTCATCCACAAATAGAACAAAGTACTTGTCTCCATAAAAGGATAAGTTTGGGAGCTGGTCCCCATACATCAGCACGAATCAATTCCAATGGTATACTAGCAATAGAGGGTAAAGAAAGCTATGTTTGCCTAAACAACAAGCTTCACATATGATAGATGACTTTATTGAATTACTAGGTAAACAAAATTTATTTACAATAAAATAGACAGTTGATTGTTGAGGATGACCAAGTCGAGCATGCCAATCAGGTGCAGTACTCCGAACCGATTTGAAAGTCTTGGTTTGTCTGGTAATGCCCTCTAAAGAAACAATAGGAAGCCTGTAAACTCCGTCATCAGTTGGGACCTTCAACAACTCCTTTTTATTTTTCTGGTGCTTCACAGTAAATCCATCAGAATCAAATTTAAAAGAGCATTGATTCTCTTTGGAAAATCTATTAACAGATAACAATTGTTGTTGTACCGTAGGCACATGTAAAACATTTTTCAAATGAAACTGATTGTTATTAGAAGATAGTGTAGTATGACAAATGTTTTTAATACACAAACCATAACCATTACCTGTAGTGAAAGTGTCAGGCCTTTTGTACTCCTATTAAATTTCACGTGCACACAAATAAGGCGTCGTGTAATGAGAAGCAGCTGTGTCAGGAAACCAATCATTGGATGAAGCATTAACGTTTGTGGCATTGGCAGTCATAGTATCACGATTATAACGTTTGTGACACCACTTAGCTTGATGATTTTTGAGTCCACATTTGACAAGGCTGAGGAAACCACTTCTTGTTTCCAATAGAGGATGCACCAGTGTTTTTAAAACCATTGTGTTTTTGTGAGCCTTGAGGAGACTGACGTACAGAGGAAGTTTGTTGGCGAGCAGTATTGGCAAAAATGGAGGTCGGGTTGCGAGTATTCTGCAAGAGAATCTCATTCCATAAGTCTACTAGAAAGATCAGAAAATGAAACTAGTGATTTTTCTGCCGAGAAAGTTGTAATGACAGGATGATAATTAGAAGGACGTAAGTGAAAATGGTGGCATTGAACTCATCAGAAGACACAGGTGTGCCAGCCGCAACAAGCTCATCACTAATAGCTTTAGCTTCGCGGAGAAATTGAGCCAGCGGTTTGTCACCAAGAGTCATATTTTGCAAGGTGATGTGTAATTGGTCTATCCGAGCGCTTATACTTATGCCAAAAGCATTTGAAAGATTGGTCCAAGCGTCAATGGTAGTATCTAAACCAGTTACATAAGGTAAAATTTCCTCAGTTAAAGATGATAAGATCCATCTTAGTAAGAGGTTGTCTCCCTGTAACCACTTAAGATAATCAACATTTTGTGCTGATTGATTTGTAGTGGTATTGTTGATGGTGGAGGGAGGTTCTGATGTACCATTAATTTGATCAAATAGATTGTAACATTTGATGATAGGAACAAATTGAGTTTTCTAAGTCTAGTAATTTTTAGTTTTGAGTTTTTTGGAAAAAGAAAGTTGAGCGATAGTGATCTCTATTAGCTAGAATAGATAAGTTTTGTTTCCTTATTCTTCTATAGTTTGTTGTCAACAACTTTTTATATATTCAACAATTTTACTCAATAAAAAACACAATAAAATTCTCTCAATTATCTGATCTTTCACAGGTGGTTGAGCGGAATAAAAAAATATAGTTCATTACATGTTTATTTACATTCTGCTTCTCTTCATATGTTGGGAAGGTAGATGTCATAAATATGAAGAAATCAAAGCTATCCAAGCAACATTATCAATCTTGTCATTCAGCAGAATAAAATGTTTTTATCTATCGAATTTTCTAAAGTAATCCTTACGCAACACAAACTAACTTTCTTTTTATATTTCCAGGTTGAAGCCTGGGATGAATGTCAAATGTTTAAAGGTTAACTAATCATTGGTTACACAGAATACTATAGAGACTATTCAAACACCAAAGCAGAATCCAAAGCAATCCTTAAAAGGATCAAATGGTGCATCACCAATGGCTACGTCAATTTTGGTGTTGAATCTGATTCACCACTTATTATCATTATGATCAATGATCATTGATAGTCGCAGGGGGAGGGAGTGTTGGTGAATTGAATTGTCCACAAAATCTTCCGCATTTACTACACCACTTTTTAGACTTATTTCTTTCCTTTTCTCTTTCCTCTCTCCTCCACTTAGTACTCATCATGAACTTCTGCTGACTGCACCTCTTCATCAGTCGAACCCTTCGTCTCTTCTGCCCCATCATTGTCACACATCCATTCATATGCATCCCTTCCCCTCCTTAGGTACTTCGCACCTCCCTCATTCCTCTTATCTTCCATCTCCAAACATCTCCAAGTACACGACCTGTATAAAGTGGTACAAACCATATGCCCTTCCGTATAGTTCCGAAATGAAACTTTTTCTAAGTATAGAATCACTATGTTGGAACTTGTCGTGGAGGATATTTCTATGGTAGGTGTTATGGGTGGTGGTAGAGATCATGTGGCCTTGTACGGGCCCCATGTGGCCTTCCGTATGTATGGTTTGATTACATTTTTTTATGTATGGGATTAACATTTCAGACTTTCGTTAAGTGATGTTTTTTCTAAGTGTTGGTTCACAGGCAAGTATACGATCCATAGTGTCTCACGGACCGTATACCCCCTCCCTTAGACATAAATTTCAATTTTTTCAACTCGTTTCATTAATGGTGTTTTCATAAATGTGGTTTATACTAAGGGTCTTTTATGACTTCCTATGCTACCTAAAGAGTTCCTAATAACCTAAACTCTATACCTCTCATTCAAATTCATTCCTCACATTCAAAATTGTCTCAAGTCTCTCTCAAAGAAATCTTGTGGGATTTAAGCTTGGGAATCAAGGAAGGGCTCTTTCTTCACCAAATTTCTTCCTATTTCTTCTGGGTTAGCTAGGGTATGTGGGTTTGCTTCTTTGTCCCTTTCAACGAAGAAGATCCAACCTCTTTTAAAGTGATCTTCATGAATTTTAACTTACTTTAAAAATGGGTTTTAAATATTATGGTTTATTAAATTCAATTGATTTATGGGCTATAATTATTAATTGATTTTAAAAGTGAATTAAGCCCTAATATGATGAAATTCATTGAGGTTATGAAGTTACGAAAGTGCATGTCCCTTTTAACGCTTGATTTATGCATGGGTAATCTATATTATGTTTTAAATGTGAATTTTACTTACGTTTTTACTTGATTCGCATCTTATATCATTGATTTAAGTTTGAATCTCTATTGCCCATGCAATTCTCATCTCATTCATAGCATATGCATACATGACTATGGTTTTTATGAAGTGAGTCAAGACCCAATTATGTTTATGTATATAATTTTGAGAAGATTATGGTTATGAAAAGAATGTGATCACATAAATATCGATGATTATGGCTCTTTGAGCAATTATGGGTGTTTACACCACTATGTTTAGGGAGCATCAATTATGGTTTGAGGATCCATGTTAATCCCTTACCCCTATGACATCTCATAGCGCAAGTCCTACTTTCCCGTTCCTTAGAATTATGTGTTTACTATTTCATGTACTCTTCCAAATAGATAATGTATGAATAGATGCTATGAGGCGTTTTTGGGGAATTTCGGGTTCCCATTCGCCGTATCACTGACAAGCGTGGTATCAGAGCACTAGATTTGTTAATGATCATCGGAGTCCAACATGTCGCATTGAGTAAAGTCTTATTCATGGGTGTGAAGTGCACCACGTCTATGAGTGCGAGGCTATGATGACGTTCTAGGAATTGTCTCACTTTTTCATGTCTTATGTTATGCTATGAATCGTATGCTTGGTTTACTGATCTTGATGGTGTCAGTGCTCCATTACAAAAGATGCCTCGAGGAAGAGCTCCCCTAATAAGATCGGGCCCAGCTAATGAGGGTCAAACACCTTAAGGGCCTATAGAAGAGCCTATCTCTAATGGTTAATTCTGTGCAAGCTTTGCTATGCTTGCCCAAGTGGTGGCTTTTCAGACTTGGCTAGCTAATCTTCCTCGGGATCCTATACCAACTTTTAGCGTGAGATATTTCACCTGCATGCATCCTCTAAAGTTTTATGAGTAAAAGGCTAATGAGGATGCTCAAGAGTTCATTGATGAGCACACCAAGGTATTGACTGTCATGGGGGTCACTTTTGAAGAGAATGCTGAGTTGGTTACCAACTAGTTGAAAGATATTACTTAAGTATGGTACATCTATTGGTTGATGGACAGGGCCTGTGGCAATGCTGTTAATTGGGAAAAGTTCAAGTTTGCATTTCTGGATCGTTTCATCCCACGTGAGCTTAAAGAGGCCAAGATGACAGAGCTTATCAACCTCAGACAAGGTGGTATAAGTGTGAGGGACTATGCCCTCAAGTTCCCAAAGCTCTTTAAGTATGTTCCTACATTTGTGGCTGACCCTCGTGCAAGAATGCATAAATTCATTCCTGGTATCTCTTACTTTCATGTGAAGGAATATCATACGACTGTGCTTATTCGGGATATGAACATCTCTAGGGACATGGTATATGCTGAAAAGATTGAAGGGGAAAAGCTTAAGGAGAAAAGGGTTCATGACCCTAAGATGGCCTGATATGATTGTGGGTTCTCCAACTGTAAGGGTGGTGGCTATGGTCGCTTCCAATGGGGACAAGTTTCCAATGCTGGGGTTGCTAATGATAGGTTACCTCCTCCCAAGGCCCCTATTGAGGGACAAGTTTCCAATGCTGGGGTTGCTAATGATAGGTTACCTCCTCCCAAGGCCCCTATTGAGGGTGGTCCACTAACTTCACAATGTGACAAGTGTGGCAAAAATCACCCCAGGAAGTGCTTGTAAGGTTCAAGTACTTGCTTTGGTTGTGGGGGGACGGGGCACAAGCTTGTTGATTGCCCAAAGGCACTGAAGTAGGGACAAATGGTTCAAGATAATCCAGCCCAACCAAGAGCTTCACTTGGTGGCGCCCCCAGAAACAACAGGTTCTATGATTTGCATGCTCGACAGGAGGAAGAGAAAGCTCTGAATGTCCCCTTTAAAGTTGATTTACGCATGGGTGATCTATACTACCATTTACCTATGGGTTTAATTATGGATTTACTCCATTTTATATTGTGATGTTGATTTTTAACTTGAATCTATGTTACCAATGCTATCCTCAAGTCATGCATTGCATTGCATTCATGAACATTGAAATATGGAAATTATGAAGTGTGTTAAGCCTAACGATGTTTCTCTGAAATGATTATGATATGATTCTGATAAGATATTGGCTATGACAAGAAGGTGATCACCAATATGTCTATAATTCTGGCTCTTTGAGCATCCTGGGTGCTTGCACCATCCTGTATATGTGAATGAGTTATTCCTTGCCTGAGCATTACGATTATGATCTATGATTTGGTATTTGAGCCTAAATGCGTATTGAACAGTTTGAAATGAACATTCTATCTCATGAAAGCATGTATAAGGCTATCCTCAAGGGCCCTCTCCCTTTCCTTGAACTATGTGCCAACATAGGAACGTTAGCCATTACCAAAATGATCGGGTCATAAGGAATGGTTATTCATTTATAATTCTTATATATTCTGTAAGAATTTTGGAAATTCCTTGTGAAATGGTGGGTTCGTAAGGAAGCATACCATCCACCGAAATGGTGAGTTCTGTAAGGTGTGCTTTAGATTACCTTTGGCATGTTATCTTCTCCTTACTGGTGGGAGCTCCCAATATGACTAATTCATGTAATAGCTCGCATGGATTGATCTGTCGGTTATAGTTTATCCCCACTATATATGAGCATTGTTCCATTTCATGTATCATAAATTTCATGGTATCTTGTATATATACTTCCATTGAATATACGATTCTTTCTATATTATATTTTCTCTTGTCACCTAACATTGAAATGCAGGTTTTGTAAGTCATAAGCATTGTATGCCCGCATACTTACTACATTCAAACATACTAACGCATACTCTATGCCTACATGATTTTACCATGTAAGAGCCGAGCACTTTGATTATCAACAGGTTGATGAATAGTCCAATCCCGGAGTATAATATGGTGAATCTCGTCTTCCAAGGACGAACCATCTACCTTTCTTATATGTCAAATTCAGTAACACTTTCTCTTATTTGAGGCTGAGCCCGAAACATGTCCTGGAACCCGTTCTTTTGACTAGAGGCATTTGTTGGACATTGTGTAGACTCTTATGAATTTCTTCAGTTATGACTGGTATCTTGTTTTTGTATTGTTGAAATGATTTATGAGAAATTCCTATTGACTATATGTATGGTTGGTGTGGAATTGTGGCAAGTCCCTAGCCCCGTTTTGCCCCATAGCGTGAGTCTTATTTCCCCGTCCCTAAGAACTATGTGTTAATATTTGAATGTTGTTCTTGAACCGAAGATGTGGATATAGATACTTGAGGCTTGTTTAGGGACTCTCGGGTTCCCATTCCCCCTGTCACATCTAGGCCCTAACCCCGGGTCTTGACAAAAGATTGTATTAGAGCCCTAGGTTTATCAGTGATCCTCGGAGTCCAACATGCCGCATTGCGTAGAGTCCTATTCATGGGTGTGAAGTGCACCATACCTATAAGTGGGGGGCTACGAAGATATTTTAGGAATTGTCTCACTTCTTCATGTCTTATATCGTGCTATGGCTAGTCTATTTAGTTCTCTTATCTTGACGGTATCGTTGATCCATTTAAGATGATGCCTCGAGGAAGTCCCCCTCTACCAAGGACAGCTCCGGCTAATGAAGGTCAGGCTCCCCATGAGCATGTGGATGAACCCATCTCAAATGGTGAATTCCATACAAACTTCACCATGCTTGCTTAGGTGGTGACTTCTCACGCAAGCCAGGCTAACTTGCCACGAGATCCTACACTTGCTTTTAGGGTGAGGGATTTCACCCAGATGAATCCTCAGGAATTCTATGGGTCAAAGGCTGGTGAGGATGCTTGGGAGTTCACTGATGAGCTTACCAAGATACTGAACATCATGGGTGTCACTTCTGAAGAGAAGGCCGAATTGGCCCCCAATCAACTGAAAGACATGGCTCAGGTGTGGTATACACAATTGTCTTTGGAAAGCGTTTGTGGTGATGATGTCGATTGGGAAGAGTTCAAATTTGCTTTCCTTAATCTCTTCTTCCCACTCAAGCTTAGAGAGGCCAAAATGACTGAGTTTATCAATCTCAAGCAAGGAAGTATGAGTGTGAGGGATTATGCCCTCATGTTCACAAACTTTTCAAGTATGCTCCTTCACTTGTGGTTGACCCCCCTGTAAGGATGCACAAGTTTATTTTTGGTATCTCTGATTTGCATGTGAAGGAAATTTCCAAACTCTTGGTGTATGCTAAGTAGATCGAAGGAGAGAAACTCAAGGAAAGAAGGTCCATGATCCCAAGCGGACCCACTTAGATGGTGGATTCACTGGCTCTTAAAGTGGTGGTTTCAGTCGCTTCTAACAACGCCAAGGTTCTGGTACGCGCGTTGCTAATGATCGGATGCATCATCCTAGAGCACCGGTTGGTGGCGGTCAGGGGTATCCTCTGTGCGACAGGTGTGGGAAGCCCCACACGGAAGTTTTCTGGAGAGATTTGGATGCTTGCTTCAGATGTGGTGATTAAAATCATAAGGTTGCTGATTGTTCTAGAAATGCCCGTAGAGGCCAAGGTCAGGTGGATCAAGGGAGGCAAGTGCAAGAAAGAGCTCCCCAAGGTGTTGCCCCAAGGAACAATCGGTTCTATGCACTCTATGCCTGCCAAGATGTTGAGCAAGCTCCGGATGTTGTGGCCGGTATGTTGAAAATCTTTGATTTTGATGCTTATGTTTTGGTTGACCCAGGTGTAAATTTGTCTTTTGTCACTCCTCTATTGGCAGTTAAATTTGGTTTGAGTCCCAAGGTTTTGAGGGACCCTTTCTCAGTTTATACTCCCATGGGTGAATCTGTTGTTACACATAGAGTCTATCATGGTTGCCCTATTTCTTTGTTGCACAAAATTTTTCCGTATGATATTGTAGAATTTGAGATGTTCGACTTTGACGTGATTCTTGGGATGGATTGGTTGCATGCATCATATGCCTCTATAGATTGTAGAACCCAGAAGGTCGAGTTCTAACCTCCCGGCAAGCCCATTCTCGAGTGGTAGGGTAGTGACTCCTCTATTAAATGTCGGTTTATTTCCTACCTCAAGGTGCGAAGAATGATTTCTAAGAGGTGCATTTATCATTTTGTGAGATTCAAGGATATGGAGTGTGAAACACCTACTCTTGAGTCGATCCCCATGGTGAACGAGTTTTCATATGTGTTCCCCGAAGACTTACCAGGCATCTTTTCTGAAAGAGAGGTAGACTTTAGCATAGATCGTCTTCCGGATACTCAGCGTATCTCCATTCCTCCTTATCGTATTGCACCGGTAAAGTTGAAGGAATTGAAAGAGTAGTTAAACGATTTGTTGGAGAAGGGTTTCATTCGGCCCAGCATATCGTCGTGGGGTGCTCCAGTGTTGTTTGTAAGAAATAAGGACGGTCTCTCCGGATGTGCATTAATTATAGGCAACTGAATAAGGTGATTGTTAAGAATAAGTACCCGTTGCCCAGGATTTATGACCTGTTCGATCAGCTTCAAGAGGTTACTCATTTCTCAAAAATTGATCTTCATTCTGGATATCATCAACTGAAGGTTAGGGAGTGTGACATCCCTAAAACAGCCTCCCGGCAAGATATGGGCACTTTCAGTTTGTGGTGATGTTGTTCAGCCTAACCAATGCTTTGGTCGTGTTTATGGATCTCATGAATTGGGTATTTGAACCATTTATTGACAGTTTTGTGGTGGTCTTCATTGATGATATTTTGATTTACTCCCGAAGTGAGGAGGAGCACGGGGATCACTTGAGGATGGTCCTCCAAACTTTGAGAGAAGAAGTTGTATGCCAAGTTTAGGTAATGTGAATTTTGGTTGGGCAAAGTAGCTTTCCTTGGTCATGTGGTGTCCGATGATGGTATTAAGGTGGATCTGAAGAACACCAAGGCTCTGAAGAATTGGCCCAGACCATTGACTCTTTTGGATATTCGCAGTTTCCTTGTGTTGGGCAGGTATTACAGAAGGTTTGTTGAAGGGTTTTCATCTATTGCATTTGCATTGACCAAGTTAACCCAGAAGAAGGGCAAGTTTGTGTGGTTGGACGAATGCTAGCAGAATTTTTAGACTTTGAGGATCGGCTTACATTAGCTCCCGTCTTGACCTTGCCAAATGGCTTGGAGGGATTCGTGGTGTATTGTGATGCCTCCCCAATTTGATTGGGTTGTGTGCTTATGCAGGATGGTAAGGTGATGGCATATGCATCAAGGCAGTTGAAGTTGCATGAACGTAATTACCCCACGCACGACCTTGAATTGGCAGTAGTGGTTTTTGCCTTAGATTTTGAGACATTATTTGTATGGGGTTCATATTGATGTGTTCACCGATCACAAGAGTTTGCAATATGTATTCACTCAGAGGGATCTCAATTTAAGGAAAAAGAGGTGATTGGAGCTCCTAAAGGATTACAGCATGAGTGTTTTGTATCATCCCAGCAAGGCCAATGTTATAGCCGATGCTCTCAACAGGCTATCTATGGGGAGTGTGGCGCATGTTAGGGAAGAAAGGAAGGTGTTGGCAAGAGATGTTCACCGGTTAGCTAGGTTGGGTGTCAGGTTGGCTGATTCGAGTGATGGTGGTATTCGTGTTCAAAGTAGGCCGAAATCTTTCGTGGTATGTGATGTAAAGGCTAAGCAAGATTTAGACCTGTCACTACTCGAATTGAAGAAGTTGGTTGTTGTAAAGAAGATTGAGGTGTTCTCCCAAAGGGGAGATGGTGTACTCCAGTACCAAGACCGGCTTTGTGTTCTGGATGTGGATGATCTTAGATGGGTGATTATGAGTGAGGCCAACAACTCTCATTATTCTATTCACACGGGGTATACCAAAATCTATCGAGATTTGAAAGGAGTGTATTGGTGGCATGGAATGAAGAAAGACATCACTAAGTTCGTATCTGAATGCTCAAGTTGTCAAAAGGTGATGGTAGAGCACAAAAAGCCCCCAAGAGATTGAAGCTCCCACATGGAAATGGGAAGATGTGAACATGGGTTTTGTAGTTGGGTTTCCTCAGACCCGAAGGAAATTTGACTTTATTTGGGTCATCGGATGACGAAGTTGGCTTTTTTCCTACCAGTCAAGACTACCTTCGATGTCGAGGATTATGCAAGGATGTATATCCAAGAGTTGATGAGGTTGCATGTTGTGCATAGGTCCATTATATCAGATCGTGGTACCCAATTCACTCCCCACTTTTGGAGGTCTTTTCCGAAGGGGCTTGGAAACAAGATTAAGTTGAGCACTGCTTTTCATCCTCAAACCGATGGCCAAGCGGAGAGGAGTATCCAAATCTTGGAAGATATGTTAAGGGCTTGTGTGTTGGACTTTAAAGGCAATTGGGATGACCATCTTCCACTCATTGATTTTGCTTTTAATAATAGCTTCCATGCTAGTATTGGTATGGCGCCGTTTGAGGCTCTATATGGGAGAAGGTGTGGATCACCGATGAGGTGGTTTGAGCTGGGAGAGCTTGCACTAGTTTGTTCGGATTTAGTGATGGAGGCCATGAAAATGGTGAAGGTGATTGGGGAGAGGTTGAGAATGGCCCAAAGTCGTCAAAGGTCTTATTCGGATATTAGGAGAATAGATCTTGAATTTCATGTCGGTGATTGGGTATATGCGAAGGTTTCGCCTATGAAGGGTGTGATGCATTTTGGCAAGGAGGGAAAGCTAAGCCCTGGGTATGTTGGCCCTTATGAGATTGTCGAGCGAGTTGGATGTGTAGCTTTTGAGTTCCATTCACTCGGTCTTTCATGTGTCTATTTTGAGGAAACTTGTTGGTGATCCTAGTACCATTGCGGCCTTGGAAGGGATTGGAGTGGAAGAGAATTTGTCTTACGAGGAAGTTCTGATGGAAATCTTGGATAGGCAAGTAAAACGGCTTTGTAACGAGTACGCAGCTTCGGTGAAGGTGCTTTGGAGAAATCAACATGTGGAGAATGTTACTTGGGAGGCGGAGCTGGACATGAGCGATACCTTTATCATTTTCAAGCCTTTTAAGCCTTGTTCTTGCCCATTTGGAGACAAATGTTCCTAAGGGGGAGATGATGTAAGGACCTGTATTTTTCAAGTGGCGTTTCCCAAATTTCTCGGAATTTTCCCTAAGTGAACTGCCAGGCATCACTCCACGGAGGGCCTACACGGACCGTGTGACCTCTTGTGGAGGGATACTTGGTCCAGTTCATAGTGGGGACCATTTGACGGGAGGAAATTTTGCCCAAGTGAGGCCACACGGCCAATCACATGATCCGTGTGATGTGTCACGGACCGTGTAGCTCTCTGTATAACTCACTACATAAATATTATTCTAAGTATGGAAGTACTTTCTCTTAACTTTGTCATGCAAAAATTAATCCAAGTATCGTTACACGGTTGGTGTCACAGCCCATGTGGAGTCACACGAACCGTGTAGCTGTCCGTGTGATACCACTTAGCTCCATGAAATTTTCCTCTGTGAAATTCTAAGTAGGGGATCATGGCCACTGTTCACGGTCCAAGTGATGTTTCACGGACTGTGTGGACCTGACGATTCAAATTTTTGTCTGTTACATTAATGTAATTTATATAATTTTGGTTTATTTTAATCATGAGTTATGTCCTTTTACCTTTCCTAAACCCCTAATTTAGCCGATATCCCCTTCCCCTTAAATCATTGTCCTAAAACATTCTACCCCCTCACAAGATCACCTCCCTATTCCTTTTTATACCTCTCTCTCAAGGATCGAAGCTAGGATTCAATTGAATTTCAATTCAAGCCTGAATCATCCACCAAATTCAAGGTATGTGGGATTGATTCTTGGTCCCTTTCAACCAAGAAGACCCAAAGATCTTTCAATCTATTTAATGAATTATAGTTACCTTAAATATGTGATCTTATTAAATCTAACTAGTATATGGGTTGTATTTTACCTATGATTTCAGTTCACTCTGATTACTAATATGATAATCTACATTGAGTTATAAAGTATGAACATGCATGTCCCCTTTAAAGTTGATTTATGCATGGGTGATCCATGCTACGATTTATGTATGGGTTTAATTATGGATTTACTCAATTTTATAGTGTGATTTTGGTTTTTAACTTGAATCTATGTTACCCATGCTATCCTCAAGTCATGCATTATATTGTATTCATGAACATTGAAATATGGAAATTATGAAGTAGGTTAAGCCCAACTATGTTTCTCTGAAATGATTATGATTTGATACTGATAAGATATTGGCTATTACAAGAAGGTGATCACCAATATGTCTATAATTCTGGCTCTTTGAGCATCCTGGGTGCTTGCACCATCCTGTATATGTGAATGAGTTATTCCCTGCATGAGCATTACGATTATGATCTATGATTTTGTATTTGAGCCTAAATGCGTATTGAACAGTTTGAAATGAGCAGTGTATCTCATAAAAGCACGTATAAGTATTCAAGTGGGATGTTATTGCCTTAGCACCGATTGATTGGGGGCGTTAAGGCTATCCCCAAGGGACCTCTCCATTCCTTGAACTATGTGCCAACATAGGAACGTTAGCCATTACGAAAATGATCGGGTCATAAAAAATGGTTATTCGTTTATAATTCTGATATATTCTGTAAAAGTTCTAGAAAATCCTTCCAAAATGGTGGGTCCATAAGGAAGGTGACCATCTACCGAAATGGTGATTTCCGTAAGGTGTGATGTAGATTACCTTTGGCAAGTAATCTTCTCCCTACTGGTGGGAGGTCCCAATCGGACTAATTCATGTAATAGCTCGCATGGATTTGATTTTTTGGTTATAGTCCATCCCCACTATATATGAGCATTGTTGTGTTTCATGCATCATAAATTTCATGGCATCTTGTATATATACTTCCATTGAATATACAATTCTTTCTATATTATGTTCCCTTGTCACCTAACAATGAAATATATATTTGGTAAGTCATAAGCATTGCATGCTCGCATACTTAGTACATTAAAACGTACTAACGCATACTCTATGCCTACATGATTTTACCATGTAGGGGCCAAGCACTTTGATTATCAATAGATTGACGAATAGTCCAATCCCCGAGTGTACCATGGTGAGTCCCGTCTTTCGAGGATGAACCAACTACCTTTCTTGTATGTCAAAATCAGAACACTTTCTCTTATTTGAGGGTGATCCCGAAACTTATCCTGGCCCTCGTTCCTTTGACTAGAGGCATTTATTTGACATTGTGTAGACTCTTATGAATTCTTTCGGTTATGACTGGTATCTTGTTTCTTTATTGTTGAAATGATTTATGAGCGATTCCTATTGACTATATGTATGGTTGGTGTGGAATTGTGGCAAGTTCCTAGCCCCGTTTTTCCCCATAGCGTGAGTCCTATTTTCCCGTCCCTTGGAACTATGTGTTACTATTTGAATGTTGTTCTTGAACCGATGATGTGGATATGGATACTTGAGGCTTGTTTGGAGACTCTCAGATTCCCATTCATCGTGTCACATCTAGGCCCTAACCCTGGATTGTGACAGAAATCTTTGATAGACAAGTGAAGCGGCTTCGTAACAAGGATGTGGTGTCATACCCTGGGAGGGTACCCTTAGCGTGGCCCGCACCTAGAGACTATTGCTAGTCCCAAGCGAACCACTTAACGTCATCACATTCATTCATTTATATAACTCTACTGAATACCGGAATTAAAAATATGGAAATGGGCACGTCTCACCTAAAATCTCAAAATGCATAGATAATAATAAAGGCTAGTAGAAAGAAACTAGCTCACAATCTCAACATCAACATTCATCCATCATCTATGAAGCCTCTATAACTAATCATGTGGTGCCAATTACAGACTCATGGCTACCCAAATTGAAACAAAAGAAATAGTCCAATCTAACTCTAAAGCATGATGAAATAAAAGTAGTTGATCCTCCGGAATAGTGGAGGCTCACCAATTAGCTGCGAATCTCGGATCTTCAAAAGAGCGCCTGTTGATGATCTCTAGTATCTATCTCTGCATCATAAAACGATGTAGTCCAAAAAGGGACATCAGTATCTGCAATGTACTAGTACGTAAAATAGCTGAGTGAAAAGAAATAGATAGAATAATATGGAAACAACATCAATTCAAAATAATCATAAAATAACATCAAATCATCAAATATCTATCTATGCAAGAATAAAGAGTAGACAAGTGACCCGTCAACAACTCAAACTCATCAATCATCTCAGGCTCATCTAAAAGGAGCTCACCTCCTCTCATCTCATCTCATCTTAGAGGATCTCACCTCCTCTCGTCTCATCTCATCTCATTTCATCTCATATCAGAGGAGCTCACCTCCTCGCATCTCATCTCATCTCAACTCAGAGTACTCAAGGTAGGAAATTTATGGGAGTTTCTCTTATCCGACAACAATCACTTATGAGCTAGTGAATGTACAACAATCTCGTTGATATTACCACAACCTCTCCAAACATGCCAGGTATGGAATGATCGAAACCATATCGGCTCACCCAATATGGAGTCAATACTCAACAGGTCCGCTTTTGCTTTCAGGGACTGTTACTCACAAGGGAACCATAATATATATGTGATGGTTCTAAGCCTCACCTACATTTGGTGTCGTAGTTTGATGAGTTCAAGTTAGACTAACTCTCACTCTTTTGATGCTCGATTCTCTTCCCCTGACTCAATGCTCATGAAACCTCCATCTTAACCAACTCATAGGGACTCAAACCCCGTCATCGATCAGTATCTAGTAGGGATTCGAACCCTGTCATCATTCAACTCATAGGGACTCTAAGCCTTTCATCAATCAATCTTATCAATCACTCTAGATTAGAACAATCATTAGGAATCAATCAAATTAATGCATTGATAGAGTTTATTTATAGAAACTCATAAGGCAATCAAATTCTATCAACTCATCAACATTTTCTCATCACAATCAACAATCTCAACTCAAGGCTCTAGACTCAATTCTCAAGTTCATTATTCATGCTTTTAAAATTAGTCATGTAGGGTTATGCAAATTCTCATGAAAATGTTCAATTTAAGAAAACAATTAGTATGATGATCATCAACAGAGGAAAACATGTGAGTTAGATCAATTTTCAGGAAAAACCATCAAGGATCATGTATGTAGACTCTTGGAACCATCAACTCATCTACGACCCTCTATCGAGAACATGAGAAAACAATGTCATGCTTTTGGTTTAGCCTTACATACCTAGGATGAAGCTATCAACCAGTCACATCAAGATTTCTTCTGAAGTCTCTCAAATTCAAGCTCTTCTCCTCTTCCCTCAAGCTCTAGCCTTTTTAGATTATGGAATAGGACTTTAAATGAGGGTTTTACACCCTTTTTACGTCAAAAAAACCTTATTAGATAGTGTATAGAGTTTAGGAAGTGTTGAGAATTTACCGGAATAACCCTCATAAAAATTAGAAATTTTCAACTCAGAAAAGACCCAGTACACGACGCGGACCGTGCTTTTTCATAAAAAGATTCTGAAAGAGTTTTCTCAATCCCGTAGAAGAGTTTCAAAAAAATACAAGTGAAAATCTGCGATGAAGGCACGACGCGCTCCTGTCGCGCACCAATACTATTTTTGCGCTTTAGATAAAAAAAATTATCATTTAATCGGGTCTCTCTAAAAATCTACCGGGACCACTTTTCTACTCAATATTTTATGCCATACGAGTATTGGAAGATGTGTTACGTGCATACCCTCTCTCTAGGGGTACATTGATAATTTTACCAAGCGTTACATCAGCTCCCCTTGGGATTATTCGTGCTTGAATGATGAGTATAGGTGGATATCAAGGTACAAATAGACTCAAAACTCATCTCAATACTCAACTCAATCAATCAAACTCTCGGCCCTTCATGGACCTCAATCAATACTACTCAGACTCAAGAATAGAAAGTCACATCAAGAATAGATAAATCAATTTAGTGAAGGATAAGAAATTTAACTTCAACACTGTCATCATTTGGCATAAAAAGGTGCAGGTATTTGGCCTTCATTGCTTCCTAAACTTCCCATGTGGCTTCCTCAACAAATTGATTCCTCCATAGAACTTTGACTAAGGCTAGCTCTTTGTTCCTCAACTTACGAATCTGGCTATCAAGGATTTGAATCGGAAACTCTTCATAAGACAGGAAATCTTTCACTTCAATGTTATTACGGGGATAACCAAGGCAGGATCTCCCAAGCATTTCTTTAACATCGGCACATGAAATACCGGATGGACTCTATCTAACTTGGAAGGCAACTCTAACTCATAAGTGACCTTCCCAATCCTCTTTACAATATGATATGATCCCAGATAGCATGGACTCTTTCATCTCTTTCCAAATCTTATGACACCTTTTATGAATGACGTTTTCAAATACACCCAATCAGTTACCTCGAACTCCAAGTCTCTTCTCCTCACGTTAGTATAAGCGTTTTGGTAAATCTGGGCAGTCTTTAATCTCTCTCCAATGACCTTTACCTTCTCCATCAATTGGTGGAAAAGATCAGGCCCAATCAACTCTGCTTCTCCAACCTCAAACCACCAAATTGGTGATCTGCATCAACTCCTATACTAGGCCTCGTAGAGAGCCATTTGAATGCTTGCATGATAACTATTGATACATGAAAATTCAATCAATGTTTGGTGCTCATCCCAATTCCCCTTGAAATCGAGAACACAGGCTCTCAACATATCCTCTAGTGTCTGGATTGTGTGCTCTGCCTACCTATCTATCTATGGATGAAAGGTTGTACTCAGGTTCACCTTAGTACCCAATCCTTTTTGGAATGATCTCCAAAACAAGGAGTTAAATTGAGCTCCTCTGTTTGAGATGATGGACAAAGGAACCCCATTCAACCTCACAATCTCCTACATGTACAACATAGCATACTCCTCCACACTGTTAGTTGTCTAGACTACCAAGAAGTGAGCAGATTTAGTCATCCTATCCGTAATCACCCATATCGAATCATGTTGCTTTCGAGACCTTGGTAAATTAGTAATGAAGTCCACATTAATCATCTCCCACTCCCATTCCAAAATCTCAAAGTTCTGAGCCAATCAACATGGCCTTTGAGGCTCAACATTCGCTTGTTGGCAATTTGGACACTTTGAAACAAACTCAGCAATATCCCTCATCATTCCACTCCACCAACAGACTTCTCTAAAGTCATGGTACATCTTTGTTGAGCCAGGACGAATGGAATACCTAGTGTTATGGGATTCAACCATGATTCTATCTCGAATACCATTGACATCTACAACACACAATCTACTATGGTATCTCAACATTCCATTTACCCCTTTAGAGAAGACCATCACTTTCTGTTTGTGGAGAGCCTCCTTCAATTAGAGTATGACAGGATCTTGGTCTTGCTTTCCTTTCACCTCTGCTACTAAGGATGAAGCATAACCATTCTGAACATTAACTCCTCTCTCATTTTTCTCCTCAAGTAGAACTCCTAATTGAGCCAATCGATGCACTTCTTTCGCTAGTTCCTTCTTACCCTCCTCAATATTGGTTGTACTACCCATTGACAACCTTCTAAGAGCATCAGTATCAATGTTAGCTTTACCTGGATGGTAGAGAATGCTCATGTCATAATCCTTGAACAACTCCAACCATCTCTTCTGTCGCAGGTTGAGCGCTTTCTAACTGAAGATATACTGCAAGCTCTTGTGGTTATTGAACACATCCACATGCACTCCATATAAGTAGTGGCGCAAGATTTTATGTGCAAATACTACTACTGCCAACTCAAGATCATGGGTTTAATAGTTTCTCTTATGAATCTTAAGTTGTCTTGAAGCATAGGCTATCACCTTCCCTCTCTGCATTAGTACACATCCCAATCCAATCCTTGAAGCATCAAATAAAAATAACAAAGTCCTTTATCCCATTGGGTAAGGTAAGGACCGGTGCAGTAGTCAACCTCATCTTCATCTCTTGGAAACTTTTCTCACATTCATCGGACCACTGAAACTAGACCTTTTTCTGAGTCAATTTAGTCAATGGTGCGGATAGGGAAGAAAATCCCTCAACAAATCTATGGTAGTAACCTACCAACCCCAAGAAATTTCTTATGTCATTCGGAGTAGTTAGTTTGGGCCAGTTCTTAACTGCTTCAATATTTTGGGCATCCATTCGAATACCATCGCCAAAAACAACATGGCTTAGGAAGGCTGCTAACTTAAGCTAGAACTCACACTTACAAAATATTGCATACAACTCATGGTCCTTTAGAGTTTGGAGGGCAACTCTAAGGTGATGAGCATGCTCCTCATCACTTCTCGAATACACAAAAATGTCATCGATAAAAATAATCGTAAACATATAAAGATATTGTCTAATACTCTATTCATCCAGTCTATAGAGGCTGCAGGTGTGTTCGTAAACCTAAAGGACATGACCAAGAACTCAAAATGGCCACATCTAGTCTTAAAGGCTGTCTTTGGAATGTCATATTCCCTAACCTTCAACTTATGGTTTCCAGATCTAAAGTCTATCATTGTAAAACAAGAGGCGCCCTGAAGTTGGTCAAACAAATCATCTATCCTAGGGAGAGGATATTTATTCTTTATCATGAACTTGTTCAGTTGCTTATAGTCAATACACATTTTGAGGGACCCATCTTTCTTTTGCACGAATAGGACAGGAGCACCCCAAGGCGAACTACTTAACCCCATCACATTCATTCAATCATATAACTCTACTGAATAGCAGAATTAAAAATAAGTAAATGGACACATCTCATCTAAAGTCTCAAAATGCATAGATAATAATAAAGGCTAGTAAAAAGAAACTAGCTCACAATCTCAACATCAACGTTCAACCATCGTCTATGAAGCCTCTATCACTAATCATGTGATGCCAATGACAGGCCCATGACTACCCAAATCTAAATAAAAGAAATAGTCCAATCTAACACTAAACATGATGAAATAAAAGTAGTGGATCCTCCGGAATAGGGGAGGCTCACCAATTAGCTGCAAATCTTAGATCTTCAACGGAGCACTTGTTAATGATCTCTCATACCTCCTCAAAATAACTTAGTGACATAGAAACAAGTAGAATAATATGGAAACAATATCAACTCAAAATAATCATTAAATAACATCAAACCATCAAATGTCTATCTATGCAAGAATAAAGAGTAGACAAGTGACTCATCAATAACTCAAACTCATCAATCATATCAGACTCATCTCCAAGGAGCTCACCTCCTCTCATCTCAACTCATCCCAAAGGAGCTCACCTCCTCTCATCTCATCTCATCTCATCTCAGAGGAGCTCACCTCCTCCCATCTCATCTCATCTCAACTCAGAGTACTCAAGGTAGGAAATTTATCGGAGTTTCTCTTATCCAACAATAATCACTTATGAGCAAGTGAATGTACAAAAATTTCGCTGATGTTTCCACAACCACTCAAAAATTGCTAGTTAGGGAACAATCGAAACCATATCGGCTCACCCAATATAGAGTGAATACTCAACAAGTCCGCTATTGCATTCGAGGACTATTACTCACAAGGGAACCATAATATATTAGGTGATGATTCTAAGCCTCACCTACGTTTGGCGACGTAGTTTGATGAGTTCGACTCAGACTAACTCTCACTCTTTGGGTGCTCGATACTCCTCTCATGACTCAATGCTCATAAAACCTCCATCCCAACTAATCTCATAGGGACTCGAACTCCATCATCGATCGGTATCTAGTAGGGACTCGAACCCTGTCATCATTAAACTCATAGGGACTCTAACCCTTTAATCAATCAATCTTATCAATCACTCAAGATTAGAATAATTATTAGGAATCAATCAAATTGATGCATCAGTAGAGTTCACTTATAGAGACTCGCAAGACAATCAAATTCTATCAACTCATCATCATTCTCTCATCACAATCAACAATCTCAACTAAAGGCTCTAAACTCGATTCTCAAGTTCATTATGCATGCTTTTCAAATTAGTCATGTAGGGTTATGCAAATTCTCATGAAAATGTTCAATTTAAGAAAACAATTAGTACGATGATCATCAACATAGGAAAACATGTGAATTTAAATCAATTTTCATGAAAAATCATCAAGAATTATGTATGTAGACTCTTGGAACCATCAACTCATCTATGACCGTCTATGGGGCACATGAGAAAACAATTTCATGCTTTTAGTTTAGCTTTACATACCTGGGATGAACCTATCAACTAGTCACGTCAAGATATCCTTTCAAATCTCTCAAACTCAAGCTCTTCTCCTCTTCCCTCAAGCTCTAGCCATCAAAGATTATGGAATAGAACTTAGAATGAGGGTTTTAGACCCTTTATACGTCAAAACGACCTTATAGATTATTTATAGAGTTTAGGAGGGGTTGGGAATTGATTAGAGTGCCCCTCGTAAAATTAGAAATTTTCAGCTCAGAAAAGACCCATTCTGCGACGTGGACTGGTCCTGTACTATGCAAAGAACAATAACAACATCATACCCAGTGAAATCTCACAAGTGGGGTCTGGGGAGGGTAGAATGTACGCAAACCATCTCACTACCTCATAGAAGTAGAGAGGATATTTCTTGGGAAGCCTCATCTCAACAACCAATAAGCAGAATAAACTGGTTGAGTACTGTGCATTTTCAGAAAATGTTTCTGAATGAGTTTTCTCAATGCTATAATAAATGTTTCAAAAAAACATAAGTGCAGGTCAGCGATGGAAACACGACACGCTCTTGTTGCACACCAACACTATTTTTACGCTTTGGATCAAAAAATTATCTTTTGATCGGGTCATTCTAGAAATTGACCGACACCATTTTCCCACTCAATTTTTCGTGTTGATAAAAAATCTGGCCTCAGATTTGGCATACGAGTATTGAAAGATGCATTATGAGCATACCCACACTGTAGAAGTATATTGGTATTTTTACCAGGCATTACATGTGGATTTGGTTAAGGTGGTTTGGAGAAATCAACATGTGGAGAGTGCTACATGGGATGCAGAGTTGGACATGATTAAATGATATCCCCATCTTTTCCAATCTACTCAAGCCTAAGGTATTACGTTCTTCCTTTTCCAAGTGGTCCTAATTCTTTTTCTCTTGAGTTTCATGACATGACATGCTTACATGTGCATCAAAATGATTTTTATGATATTTTGAATGATTTGAATACATTTTGATATGAGTTTTGATGACTTTATGACTTTCAAGTAATAAAAATGTGTGGTATCTTGTGATTGAATGTTTCATGTTCTAAGTCAAGCTGTTCAAGCCTTGTTCTTGCACATTAAAAGATGAATGTTCCCAAGGGAGAGATGAAGTAAGGACCCGAACTTTGTACGATCTCATCGGAGCTTGAAAATTTTAGTTTTGGGATGTTTTGGACCAAGGTGACGCTCCATGGGAGCCTTTAAAGTCCGAGTGAGGTTACAGGTCCCATATGGAGCCTCCATGGAATGGCCGTAGGCATTTTGGGGGTGTTTGTCCTTAAGAGTTAAATTTTACTAAGGCCACACATGGACCCCTCATAGTCAGTGTGACACCTCACAGACCGTGTGGTGGGCTGTGTGGTGGCCTTAGCTTGAAATTCCACAATTTTGAGACCATGTATGGTAGAATGGCCAAGTACACGGCTCGTACAAAGTGGTACGACCCATATGCCCTTCCGTATGACTTTTGGAGTGAAATTTTTTCTAAGTATAGAATCACCGTCTCAGAACATGTCGTGGAGGATATTTCTAAGGGAGGTGGTACGGACAGTGGTACGGCCCGTGTGGCCTTCCATATGGATGATTTCATCAATTATTTCTAAGCATGGGATTATCGTTTCGGACCATCGTCAAGTGATTTTCATTCTAAGTGTTGGTTCGTGGGCAAGTATACAGACCATATACCCCCTCCTTGAGACGTAAATTTAAATTTTTCAACTCATTTTATTAATGACATTTTCGTAATTATGGTTTATTCTAAGGTTCTTTTATGGGTTCCTATGGTACCTAAAGACTTCCGTATGACCTAAACCTTATTCATCTCATTCAAATTCATTCCTCACATTTAAAATTGTCTCAAGTCTCTCTCAAAGAACTCTTGTCGGATTTAAGCTTGGGAATCAAGAAAAGGCTCTTTCTTCACAAAATTTCTTTCTATTTCTTCTTGGTTAGCTAAGGTATGTGGGTTTGATTCTTGGTCCCTTTCAACCAAGAAGATCCGAACTCTTTTCAAGTGATTTTCATGAATTTTAACTTACTTTAAAAATGGGTTTTCAATATTATGGTTTATTAAATGCAATTGATGTATGGACTATGATTATTAATTGATTTTAAAGTGAATTAAGCCCTAATATGATGAAATGCATTGAAGTTATGAAGTTATGAAGTTATGAAAGTGTATATCCACTTTAAGGCTTGATTTGTGCATGGGTAATCTATATTACGATTTAAATGTGAATTTTACTATTGTTTTTACTTGAACCTCATAATGTATTGTTGATTTAAGTTTGAATCTCTATTACCCATGCTATTCTTATCTCGTGCATGGCATATGCATACATGACTATGGTTTTTATGAAGTGGGTCAAGACCCATTTATGTTTATGTATATGATTTTGAGAAGATTATGATTATGACAAGAATGTGATCACATAAATGTCTATAATTATGGTCTTTGGGTAATTATGGATGTTTACACTAATATATTTAGGGAGCAACAATTGAGGTTTGAGGCAGGGAGGCTATCCACAAGGGTCTATACTCCTTTCTCTTGAACTAAATGCCTAACATAGGTATATGTCTTATTCCCCAAGGGGGAAAAGAAGAATAAGAATGTTAAGGATCTACCTTTGGAAAGTAGGTCACCTCTTTATCCATTGTGGGGGAGACAACAGAGTTCCAATTTATAGCTCACTTGGTCTTATGTCGGTTACGGTCCCATCCTCAATGTATATGAAGTATTTTCGCATTCATGCATCATGTGTCTCATGACATATTGTTATACTATTCTCTTGTATATATTATTTTTTCTATATACGAGCCCTTGTCATCTAGCATTGAATGCAGATATGATAAATCATATGCATTGCATGCCCACATACATAGTACATTCAAACGTACTAACGTATACTCTTCCCTACATGATCTAACCATATAGGGACCAAGGAGTACATTCATATCGTACGACGTCTAGCTTGGATCTTGAGATTTGCTTGTCGTGGTGAGTCCTATCTTCCAAGGACAACACACCAATCCTCTACTTATGGTGCTTAGTTTATGTTATTTACCTTGAGAGTGAGCCTATGACATGTCTTCGCCCCTGTTCTATCTTATGACTAGAGACATTGTTGGACATCTTATAGAGTCTTGCATGTTTATATGCTAAGTGTTGTAATTGGGGATTTCGTTTATGGATATGGTTATGTAATGGTCATGGTCACTATGGATTGATTATGAGTTTATGTTATGCATTCATGTGTGATGCAGAAGATCCTAAGTCCCTCATTGCGCCCATAGAGTGAGTTATGCTTACCCGCTCCTTAGTTCTTATGTGTTATGTGCTATGTTAATCCATTTTAATCCCTTACCCCTATGACATCCGCATAGCCTGAGTCTTACTTTCCCATCCCTTAGAATTATGTTTTTTGTTTACTATTTCGTGCACGCTTCCGGATTGATGATGTGTGGATAGATGCTATGAGGCTTGTTTGGGGACTTTCAAGTTCGCATTCGCTATTTTACTCATAGACCCTAGGTCCGGGTCGTGACAATTATAATGGTTTATATATGCTTCAATCATGTTATTGTATTGACAAAGTGTTTAAAATTTAATGACTAATAACAACAGAGGCATTGTTTTCAAAACTAACAATAGATACACAATAGGAAGCAATTTACATGATTATAATATCAATGACCTCCATATCTGAAAGTTCCCCGAATTTTCAATAATTATTTTAAATTTATATATGTTAGCTTTTTCTTGTAAAAAGAATACATATTCAAATATAAAATTGATTAAAAAAAGTACATAAAGTAAATAAAAAAATTAACTAATGTGCATATATAATATTTCAATGAAGAAATGAAATACTACATGTTGGACTAATGTAGTATATGTATCTTTTATTGGCAATATTTTATGTAGACGTTTTGCGTCAAAACTAATGTTATATTTGCCTTCATAAACTCTAGTATAAATAATTAAAAATACTGCCACATCCATCTTCTCAGCTAACACAACTAAGGGTCTTTTAAGAATATTTGATAACCTGAAAAAAGTTTTAGGATGAAAAAAGAGAAACTTAAGGAAAATTAACCTTTTTTTCTTGATTAGTGTCTTTTTAGCTTCCTTTCATATGTTAGTATTTTAAACAATATACATTTAACATTACAAAATAATGCCTTAAATCCTACTAATAAAGAAGTAGACAAATGGCTAAGTATGATTAATGCATTAATTTGTAAATTAAAAGAAATGGTTTATAGTTATTTTTAAAATGGTAATAAGATAAGGGTAAACTTTTTGGTAGCTCAACTTATAAAAATTAGATATGTAATAATGATATAATGGTAATTATTAGTACCTCCGTCCCATATTATTTGGATACCTTTCTATAAATATTTGTCTCATATTATATGAACACTTACTAAATTATGATAGAATTAATTTTTTTCCCATTTTACCCCCACCATTATTTAGTGTATTAATGATTTTTCTAACTTAATTTAATTTACATTGATATAAATAAAGGGTAAAATAGTAAAGTTCACTAGTGCATTAATGATTTCTTAATAACCGTGTAAAATGAAAAAGTGCTCACATAATATGGGATACTGAAAGTAGTATTTATTATGGAATGTTTTTTTATATCGACATAAATGAATAATTTAATTTTTAGAGTTTATTAAGGAAAAACATTTTTTATATTTTTAATGGTATTGTTATAGTAACTTAACTTTGCAGGGGTATTTTGGTATTTCAACTTTCAACTTTTTTTGTTCTCATGCGTGTATCCCATTTTAATGAGTTCTAATTCTTTAAAAATAAATTGTAAAAAGACTTTTAACAAACAAATTAAGATTATCTTTTTAAGTCTAAATCCAATTTAATTTTAATATCTTTATATCTGGCTATGTCTATAATTAATTAGGAAAAAAATAAACATAATTAACTATATAAGAAGCCGAAGAGCATCATCTTTCAACGTTCTAACCAAATAAAAAGATTTATGGATGGAATGAAGTATGAACAAGTTGTATTTTTTTTATTTCAATATTATAAATTAATGATATAGTTTAATAATGAAGTATATTAAGATGTAGCATAGAGGAGAAGAATTAAAGTTGAATAAATATATTAAGAATGTTAAATATCTTATAATAGTGTTGTCGTTGCATCTATTTGTTTGGGGGGGGGGGGGGGGCGCATCAAAGCAAATTCATATTTATGGAAATTAATGGGAAAGGTTTCTATGTTTATGGATGTTACATATTTCCTCTAATCCTTTTCGACTTTAGAAAAAAAATTAAAGCTACAATCAAGAAATGAATAAAGATTAATTAGAACTTAAATTGAAATATAGTTCCAAAAAGAATATGGCACACCTTCCTTCCGATGGCATGAAATGAATAATGTTATCTCTATATTCACGATAATTGCTTAAATAATCTATAACTTCATGCAAACTTTCTGCGACAAAAATAAAACATGAAAGAAATAGTATATGTTATGATTATGGAAGTTCAAATTATATCATATACATATGTACGTGTAAATTGAAAAAGTAAAAACTTCTTTGCTGATATTTTATCCACGAAGAAAGATATCTATAACACGAAGGAAAAGAAAACAAGAAGCAATTGGATGCTATTGGTTTTTTGGTAAATGAAAATTGAAAACATAACATAAAAACACAAAATTGAAATTCACCCATCTGCTTCATTTTAGTTGGTAATATTTATATTTTGTATTAGTAGAATACCTTAAATGAGAATATGAAAAATGGGGAGCTGAAAAGGTGTCTTAACAAAATGCAATTATAATATTATTTGCAAAACTGGAATACCATTTATAACGGAACAATAATTATAAATTAATGAGAATTTGAAAAAATGAAAAGATATTTTAAATTAAATGTAAGAAATAGATTTATAAATGAGAATTTGGTTAATTATTATCGATAATGTTTCTTTAAAAAGAATTGTTTCTGACAACTCTTCAAATTCCCATATTTAAAACAAATTCATATCCACGTTTAAATCTTTTATATTATATGATTTCATGGGAATAGATTTTATTTAAGGGGTAATATAATATTTTATCTTTTAAACTATATGATCTAATTCAATATTTTCTTAGATTCTTTTTACTTTTAATAATATATAATAATATAATTACTATTTTATTGATAATTAATTAGATAGTTAGTGACATTTTAATTGAGAGTAAGGGTAAAATGGTAGTCCAACTTTCAAGAGGATATTTTCTAATTCAATTTTTTCTTAGATTCATTTTACTTTTAATAATATATAAAATATAATTAATATTTTATTGATAATTAATTATATAGTTTGTGACATTTTAATTGAGAGTAGGGGTAAAATGATAATCCAACTTTCAAGAGGATATTTTCTAATTCAATTTTTTCTTATATTCATTTTACTTTTAATAATATATAATATAATTAATATTTTATTGATAATTAATTAGATAGTTTGTGATATTTTAATTGAGAGTAGGGGTAAAATGGTAATCTAACTTTCAAGGTTGGAGCTTCCCACTTTTAATAATATATTATATATTGAATTTTTTGTAGTTTTACTGAAAGAGATATTTATTTTGGGTAACAACTTAGTAGTTTCAAATATGTTCTTATTTATGAGTTTATGTAATTAAACAAAGATTGTCAGTGAAAAATAATAAGGGGTTGTTAGGTTACTGGTTAGAGTTATGCAAGTATTAGTTATGTAGGTATTAGTTATGCAAATTTTAAAAGAAATTAGTGAGCTAATTCTTATTTCTTAATATAATCATCAAATATTTAGTGAGCTAACAAATGAATATAAGAAACAGAGAGAGGTCGCCCAGCGAAAACCCTCATCAGGAACAACTACCTATATTGATACTGTCTACGTGATTTTCTTATTTGTTCTCGAGGTTAACATTGTTGTGAGGGTGATCAATTCCTCCAGGATTGAAAACCGTAGGTGCCTGCGTCCATGGCTGTTCTGGGCAGTGGGCCCTCACTGATCGATGGTGGTCCTCCGTTGGCCATCAAATCATACGTGGACTTGTTGAAGCAAACCAAAGCGCCGGTGAAAGCAATTCCAAGGAAGATGGTAACATATCTGCACGGGGAACCTCAAGTTATATGGGAACAAGTAGAAGTAGATCATATGATAATTAGTGAGAAACTAGAATATGCTGTAATCGGTAAATTCTCGTATGGGGGGCCGGATATTCATGAATTACGGAAAGTAATTCCAAAACATTGTGAATTAAAGGGGGAGTGTAAGATTGGTTTGTTGTGCAACAAGCATGTTCTTATAAGGGCATCACTACTAGAGGATTACGTGCATTTATTATCAAAGCCAGCTTTCTACATTAAAACAAAGAACAACTCATATGCAATGCGCACTTTCAAGTGGGATCCAATGTTTGATGCAGAGGCGGAAACAACTACGGTAGTAGCATGGATCTCTTTTCCAACGCTACCACCAAATTTTTTTAGGGAGGAAGCCATTTTTTCGTTAGCAAGTGCGATTGCTAAACCTTTGCAGGTAGACATGGCTACTAAGAACCAAACTAGACCTAGTTGTGCTAGGTCAAGGTGGAAGTGGATCTTATGAGGGATTTTCCAAAAAGGATTAAAAATCGGAGTTAGGAATGCGGGAGAGATGGATTTCTATCCTATATGATTACATGCCAAAATATTGTCAACATTGCATGATACAGGGACATAATGAAAAAGAATGTTATGTATTGCATCCGGAGTTATATCCACACAAAAAAGACAGAATGAGCAAAAGGAATATGGAGCAGGCTACGGTGGGGAAGGGACTGGATCAGCAAGGTGGACAGAAAAATGGGAAGCAGAATATGGAAGAGAACAGCCCAAAGCACATGGGTAGAGGCGGTATTAGGTTGGGGTGGCAGCGTACAGGGGTTGTTTTTCAGAATCAGTTTGCTGCTCTTCAAGCCGAGGAGGTGGAGGAAGATGGGAAGCAGGATGATGCACACTCCTGTGTAGCAAAGATTAGGGAAGGCGATGTAGGAATAAGGGGCAGCATTGGGAAGAATATTATCTGGGAGGGACAGAGCAAAGAGGGCGCTGAAAAACAACACTCAAGGGCCATAGGGGTTGGGGAGAACAGTGATCAATGTACAATGGGAATGTATGCAAAAACAAAGGCATTTCACTGGTATCATTTGATAAGAATGGTACACAGGTTGAAGAAGAAGGGATAGAGAGTGAAGAACAACAAAACAACCATTCCGCTTGGAAATTTTTTAGGGCAGATGAAGTAGAGGAGGTGCAGCAAGGTTTAATGGACAGAAGGCACAGAGTAGATGGGGATGAGATTAAGTACAACATTCAGCAAATCAGTAGGGAGGGGGATTTATCACCCAGGCATACGTCATCATTGAAGGAGAGTGCAAAAAAAGGGAAAATCCTTTATTCCACTACAAGTTAGAACAAGGCGTAACAGAAATAAAATCTCCACCAGTGATCAATGAGTTGGAAGATATTATTCTGGAACATTAGGTCTATTAATACCCAAAATCCTTTTCGTAAACTAATGGACCTTAATAGGAGACATTGTTACTCATTCATAGCATTAATGGAACCTTTTCAGGATCCTTCACATATTGAACAATACAAAAATCAACTGGGGTTTGAGCATGCAGGAGTTAATCGTTCGTCTAAGATATGGTATTTCTGGAGGGCTGAATGGGAAATGTTGTCAATGGTTGATTCTATGCAGCAAGTAACACTTAACTTCAAGTGGAATAATAGGGTATTTATGATAACAGGGGTCTATGCAAGGTGTAGTGCGCTGGAAAGATTGGAGCTGTGGGAGGAGTTGCAAGAGCTTAAAGAAAATTGCAGGTGCCTCTGGGTAGTGGGGGGAGACTTTAATGTCATCCTAAATGAGGAAGAGAAGCTGGGAGGAGTGCAGTTTGAACAGTCAGAGGCGGCTGATTTTGCTTTCTTCATTAACACTTGTGAGCTGGAAGAAATAAAATTCACAGGTAGCAAATACACATGGTGGAATGGCATGGTGAATGAGGGATGTGTTTTTAAAAGATTGGACAGAATACTGGCAAATTAGAGCTTCATGGAGCTATTTCCTACATCCGAAGTGTGTCACCTCATTAGACAAGGCTAGGATCATGCTCCATTACATCTGGGGTGCAATTCGGAACAGGTATCTCTCAAAAAATCATTTAAATTCTTGAATTTTTGGACTAAACACCAAAAGTTCAAGGATGTGGTGAGAGAAAACTGGAGAGTGGATTTTGAGGGGGATCCTTTCTTTATTGTTCAGACTAAGCTGAAGAGGGTTAAGAAGGCTCTATCACGGTGGAGTAGAGAAGTATTTGGTAATGTATTTCACCAAATATCTACCTTTGAAGATATAATACAGGTGAAGCAGACTTAGTTTGAGATGGACCCCAGTGAAGGAAATAGGACAGAGTTAAAGAAGGTGGAGGCAGAGCTAAAGAGGTACTTGAAACTGGAGGAGGAATTCTGGAAACAAAAGTCTGGCATGAGGTGGTTGAAGGATGGGGATAGAAATACAAAATTTTTCCACTCTCATGCCAAGGGAAGGAGGAAAAAACTGCGTATCTCGGAAATCCTGGATGAGCAAGGAGGTATGTTGAATGCAGAGGCTCAGATAGGGGATGGCGCTGTTCGACATTTTGCACGATAATTTTACAGAGGATAATAAAAATGAGGACTTTTCTATGCTTAAACATATACCAACATTGATCACTGAGGAGGAGAATGAGTATATTATTTAGGTTCCAGACACGGAGGAAGTCAAGGCAGTGACGTTTAGCCTAAATGGGGATAGTGCATGCGGCCTAGATGGATTTACAGGTGCTTTCTTCCAGGAATGTTGGAGCATTATTGGTGATGACATTACTAAGGTGGTGCAGGCATTTTTTTATGGGCATGATTTAACCAAATTCATTACCCACACAAATCTGGTCTTGATCCCTAAGAAAGAAATTGTCAAGTCCTTTGCTGATATGAGGCCCATCAGCCTGAGCTCTTTTGTGAAAAAAATTATTTCAAGAACGTTGCATGAAAGGTTGGCTACAGTATTGCCCAAGATAATCTCAAGAAATCAATTAGGATTTGTAAAAGGAAGGAACATTGCTGAAAATGTCTTGCTGGCGCAAGAGATTATTGGGGGCATAAACATAAGGAATGCAAATGCGAATGTGGTGGTTAAGCTGGATATGGAGAAAGCATACGATAGGATCTCATAGATCTTCCTCACCAAAGTACTACGCAAGTTTGGCTTTACGGAGGGCCTTATCAAATAATTGGTATTCAGTGTTAGTGAATGGAAAATCCCATGGCTTTTTCCAATCTGATAAGGGCCTGAAACAAGGGGATCCACTGTCCCCCACATTATTCATTATTGCGGCCGAAGTTCTGTCTAGGGGTTTGAACAGTTTGTATGGAGGTGATGAGTTTATACGGTATTGAATGCCCAAGTGGAGCCCTAAAATTAATCATCTAGCTTATGCAGATGATACTATATTATTTGGATCAGGTGACAGGAACTCTATAATCAAAATGATGAAGGTTCTACCTTCATGACAATACCCCACTGTGCATTGCAATCAGATTGAGGAAATTGGTAGGGATTAGGCAAGGCAACTTTCCAGTCACTTATTTGGGATGTCTGGTGTACCATGGGAGGAAAAAGGCATGTTACTTTGAGGAGATATTGAGGAAGATAACAAGGAGGATTTTGTCTTGGCATAACAGACTGCTTTCCGTTGGAGGTAAGGCAATTCTCATTAAACACGTGTTGCAATCTATCACTGTGTACCTGTTATCTGTAGCTAACCCCCAAAAAAAGTCTATTTTCCGCGGGGGGGGGGGGGGGGGGCAATGGTGGAATAGGGGGTAAACATTGGGTGAAATGGGCAGACCTGTGTTATTCTAAGGAGGAGGGTGCGCTTGGTTTTAGGTCACTGGAGGACATAAACAAAGCTTCTTTTGCCAAATTATGGTGTAATTTCAGGGTATCAACTAGTTCATTATGGGCTGAGTTTATGTGGAACAAGTATTGTAAAAAGTGGCATCCTGTAATAGTCACTAATATGGGAGCATCAGAAGTTTGGGCACAAATGACAAAAGTAAGGGAAGAGGTAGAAAAGGATATCTGGTGGCAAGTTCAAGCTGGAAATTCCAGCTTCTGGTTTGACAATTGGACCAAAAAGGGTGCAATTTGTTGTATAGAAGATCTAATACAGATGGATGAAGGTCTAGGGGTGAAGGATATGGTAACAGATGGAGTTTGGGACAAACAGAAACTTCTGGCCTGCATATCTGAGGGGATGACTGAATTTATAATGGGAAATATCAAACCAGCCCAAGAGGGCAGGTTGGATAAACCATGGTGGATAAAGGAATCTTCTGGGGTGTTCACAGTCAGATCAGCCTATCAAAGTTTGAGGAGGAAGAAGCCAGGTGTGGAATGGAGTCATAAAGTGTGGGAAAAGGGGGTTCCTTTTAAAATTGCTTTCTTCTTATGGAAAGTTCTAAAGGGGAAGATACCTACTGATGACATCCTTATAAAAATGGGAATCACTGTGGTGTCTAAGTGCTATTGTTGTGAGGAAGGATCTGGAGAGACAGTGGAGCACATTTTTCTAACATCTTCTATAGCCCAAAGGCTATGGAATTATTTTGCTTCTTGTGCAGGTATCCGGATGCAAGAGGGACAGTTAAAACAGGTCATCAACGAATGGTGGAGCATGGATTTATCAACAAAACCCAATCAAATTGTAAGATCAGTCCCTGCTATTGTAATTTGGGAGTTATGGAAGAGGAGAAATGCTAGGAGACATGGGAAAGATACATCCTATGATTGGATGGTTCATCAGTGTCAGAAAACACTCCAGACAATAGTAAAAGAGAAGTTCCCATGGACGAAAGTCCCCTACAGATGGTAAGAGATAATAAACATACTAGAAAACTACGGACCTCGACTGTATTTTCACAAGGTGAAGTGGAAAGCACCCACAGTGGGGTGGATAGCTTGTAATACAGATGGGGGGAGTCGGGGCAACCCTGGAGACAGTGCCTATGCTTTCTGCATCAGGAATGGGGAAGGCAATCTAGTTTATGCAGAAGCGCAGTGCTTAGGGATGAGTACCAGTTCAAAGGCAGAAGCTAGAGCTATATTGCATGCCCTAAAACATTGCAAAGCAAGAGATTACAGGCAAGTTGAAGTGCAAACTGACTCTAGCATCAGAAGAGACATGATTTTACTTAAATGCAGATGCTCATGGGACCTGGTGGAAATAGTGAAAGAAATTCAACAGGTTATGCAACAGATGGTAGTTAATATTATCCACGTCTTTAGAGAGGCTAACCAGTTGATAGAAAACATTGTGAATGAGACACTGGACACACAGACAAACAAACAATTCACCCAGTTCATCTAATTATCAAGCAAGAGCAGGAAGATTCTAAATATGGATAAACAACATACTCCATATCTTAGAGTGAGGACCAGGCCAATCCAACCATAACAACGGCAAAGCAGCAAAGGAAGATGGGAGCTTACCTAGAGTTTTCCACTGGATTACCACTATCAGTAAAGGTGAGCAACAACAGATGGAAGGGTGCATTCCGAACCTTGAGACATAGCTATCTGTGTACCTACAGAGTCTACCGGACATCAGATGAGCAGGAAGGCTGCATGACATCTACACAACATGCAATTAAGAAGATGCGTGAGAAGAAACAAGAATTACCTGTGACGAGTAAGGAGCAATGCAGACTTCAGGTTGGAAATCAGGGTCGGGTGAGGAGGACGGTGAACTCTTTGGTGAAGATGGCAGTCGAAGCGGTGCAGACTCTAATGTGCAGATCCAATCTCAAACTCTTTATTCTGAGCCAGACACCCGTGATTGGCGTGGCAAGACACCCACAGAAAACAGGTCACGGGATGCTCTACGAGAAAACAGAGAATTTGTTGGCCGGTAAGACCACCTTAGCTCACAGTTCGCAAGAACTCAAATATCTCCCAACCAAGGGGGAGGACCTGCTCCCACACTAATCAAAGCTGAGCTGCCAAGGTCAGTTGGAAAAGGCAATCTCTCTGGCAAAGATCGTGTCCTGAAGACTGTGAAGGGTATACTCAACAAGCTGACTCCAGATTAAGGGATAACAAGTGCAGACATCATAAAGGGTGTTATTTCCTTGATATTTGACAAGGCTATATTGCAACCAACATTTAGAAGGGTGTAGAAGACCATAGGGATCGGATTAGGAAAGTGAATGGAATTCCTGAAGACCCTAAGATGTAGGGTCGGATGGATCTTTGGACTGGGCCAATTTATTGGGCCATCAAGTTTTACAATTGCAGATTTTAATAAAATGGGCGTCTAGCCCATCACGGAGGTGCACTTATATTTTTTCTTAATTTTTCGATGAGATTTAAAAAACTCATTCCAAAATTTTTTTTCCAAAAATGAACTGTCCGCAACCAGTTCGCGTCATGGACTGTGTTATTTTACGGCTGGAAAATTTCTAAAATTTTGAGGGCATTCTAGTCCATTCCTAACATCTTCTAAAACCTATATAAGATTAATATAGGTCACATTTGTGAAGAAAGAGTTCAAAACCCATTCTAAAATCCTCTTCCTTGCAAAATTCACCAAGTTAGGGATTGTTCTTCCATGTGCCCCCTTTGAGTAAATTTAGTCTAAAATTGAAGATGATAAGTTATATGCAAAAATCCTTGAGTATTCCATTAAGATTCTTCTTAATTCATGTATATTTTTTAAATTGATGATAATCATAAACTTGGTTTATTGCATAAGTTGTTTTCATGAATAATTTAATAAAATTCTATGTCTATTTTACTAAAGAATGCAAGAATGAACTTAGGGGGGAAGAGTCTAGATCCTTAACGATGATGATTTTTGTGATGTTGTGATTGTGGTCCAAATTGATGAAAGTCTTGATGATGATGTTAATGAGAATGATGTTCATGAGTCTTAAAAACTTGAAGCTTAATCCTAAATGAATGTTTGGAATCCACGATGTTGATGTTGATGAGTTGATGTTGATGATAATGTTAATGTACTATGTCCCTATGGAACCGATGATGATGATGCTGATGTTGAGGTACTATGTCCCTATAGGACCGATGATGATGATGTTGATGTTGAGGTACTATGTCCCTATAGGACCGTTGATGATGATATTTTATGAGCATGTTGAGTTCTGGGAGGAGTATTGAGCATCGAAATGGGTGAGAGTGAGTCCCACTCGAACTCATTAACTACGTGGCCCGCGTAGGATTGAGGATCGAACCATAATACAGATGTTTCCTTTGTCCCAAAAGAGGACTAATGTTATTTCTTGTGGATCCACTAATGATGATGTCCTATACCCTGGGTAGGGTACTGGATCGATGTGGCAATGACATCACTTTGTTGTATCATCATCGGCTCAAAGGTGATGGTTGTCGGTTAGAGAAACTCTCAGCTAGGTTCCATATTGATAGAACTCTGATGTTGATGTGATGGTATGAATCTTGATGGATGTTTATGTTTTATTATCTACTATTTATCCTTGTCCTAGACGGTCATGGGTCCTTTGAGTTGAGTCGAGTTTCCTTAAGGTGAGTTTGATGTATTGATAATGTACTGGTGAGATGTTGATGGGTCATTTCACTACTCTTTATTCGTGTTATGGATAGAGATTTGACGTTGTGACGGAGTGTGATGCTGAGTTGATGTTATCCCTATACTGTTCTATCTGCACTAATATATTCATCCATCTTACATACCGTACATTCCACGTACTGACCCCAACGACGCTGCATTGTTTTATGATGCAGATACAGGAGGTAGAGGACTTCAATAGATGCATCATTGAGGTTTGCAAATTCTGATTTCAGTTATTGGTGAGCCCTTCTTGCTATCTGGAGGAGCCTTTTTCGGTTATCAGTCATTTTGTTTTATTGAGTTGGATAGCCATGGCTTGTCATGGTACCTTATTATACTATGTAGTTTAGTGGAGTTAGAGGCTTCATAGACATGATTTGAGGTTTGATGTTGAAGTCTTTTCCTTCTTTGAGTTGAGTTAGTAACACTGTTTAGGTATCACCGATGTTAAGACCGAGTTTATGGGATGTTGGCCCTCCTTATTGATGTAGAATGACTGACCTAGCTCACTACCTTATTCCATTAACTCTGCTATGCTTGGTGTTGAGTGACTGTCCTGAGATCGAGTGATCCGCTTGGGGACTAGCTATAGTCACTGGGTGCCTGCCATGCCTAGGGTACCCTCCCGGGGCGTGACAACTTGGTATCAAAGTATAGAGTTCAAGAGTCCTATGGAGTATATGAAGCCGTGTCTAGTAGAGTCTTGTTTATGTGTTGTTGTGCACCACACTTCATTAATAGGAGGCTATAGGACATTATGAATGGTTACACTTGTTTGATATTCTGAGTTCGTGCGATAGAGTTTGACTCTATGCAACTCCTTTCTAATTCGTGTGTTATACATTGCAGGTCATGCCTCCTAAACACACTGCTACCTAAAGAGATGCCTCAGTCCTAAATTTTGAGAATCCCCCACCATAGGTCCCTACCCAGCCTGAGATGAGGAGATGAGGTCGACCTGCCAAAGCTACTGAGATCCCATAGGCTGGTCCACCTGCTTAGTCAGCCTCCACTTCGAAAGCAGACATCAAGGGAGCCATTGCTATTCTCAATCAATTGGTGGCCTCCTAGAGTAATAGCCGAGGTCCCAAGACCCATAGCTCCAGCTCCCAAGAGCCTATTGCTGCAACCTGACTCAGAGATTTCCTGAGGATGAACCCGCCAATCTATAGTGGGTTGAAGACTGAGGAGGACCTACAAAATTTTGTTGATGAGATATGCAAAATTTTGAGGGCTATGCATGCTAATGAGGTTAAGGGAGTTGAGCTGGTCTCTTATCAGCTTAAGGATGTTGCTAACTTCTAGTATAATCAATAGGAAGATGGTAGAGGTGAGGATGCTGAACCCGCTAAGTGGGAAGAGTTTGAGAGTGCTTTCCTCGACCACTTCTTTCCCCATCAGTTGAGGGAGGCAAAGGTGGAGGAGTTTGTGAACCTGAAGTAAGAGGGGTTGACTGTCAAAAAATACAACCTCAAGTTCATTTAGCTGTCCTAGTATGCCCCGGAGATGGTCCAAGATATGATGGCGAGAATGAGAAAGTTCGTGTCTGGTTTGGGCAAGCATGTAAAGAGTGAGTGTAAGGCAGCATTGCTAATTTTAGGTACAGACATCTCTAGACTCATGGCTTATGCCCAGCAAACTGAGGAGGAGAAGAAGAAGGATAGGGAAGAGTAGCATAGTAAGAAGACCAAATTGGCAGGGCATGAGCCTAGCCAACAGAAGTAGGATAAAGGTGATAAAACCTATTTTCAGAAGAGGTCTTCTAGTCACGCACCTTCGCTGGCAAGCGTGCCTATTCCGCAAAATAGGTATGATCAGAAGTCTTATGTCCACCAGATATTCAGAGCTCAGGGTCCTCAGTCCCAAGCTAGCATGAACCAAGGCCCAAGAGGGAAGCCACCTTGTGAAAGATGTGGCAAACTTCACCTTGGTGCATGCCATGAGGGCACAAATGCTTTTTATTTATGTAGACAGCCGGGCCATTTTCAAGGTGAGTGTCCTACGACGAGATGGGGTGATGTAAAGGGAATTCACATGGCATTAAGGGGTACCACAAGGATGAATACACGGTTCGTGTGACTCCACACGATCTATGACATCAACCATGTGGCAATACTTGAAATAATTTTTGCACGACAAAGTTATGAGATGGTACTTCCATACTTAGAAAAATTTTACGTAGTGAGTTATACGAAGGGCAACACGGTCTGTGACACATCCCACGGACTGTGTGAGTGGTTGTGTGCCCTCAGTTGGTAAAAATCCCCTTCGTCTCAAAGTTGCGCTTACCGTGAACTGGACCAAGTGTCCCTTCACGGGAGGCCACATTGTCTGTGTGGCTTTACACGGCCTGTGTGAGCTTTCCGTGGAGCGATGCCTGACAGTTCACATGGAACAATTCCAAGAGATTTGAGCGCCACTAAAAAAAATCCGGGTCTTTACATCTAGGAGGAGTAGAGAATTGAACATAATGTGCCTTGTAATAATTTAAACTTTTTCAACTCGGAGAAGACCCAGTCTGCGATGCGAACTGGTCGCACACTGTTCATTTTCAAGAAAAATTTCTGAACAAGTTTTCTCAATCCCGTTGAGAATTTCCAGAAAATATAAGTGCTAGTCCGCGATGGAGGTGCTACACGCTTCCGTCGCGCACCAACATTGTTTTGCGCTTTGTATCGAAAAATTTTCTTTTGATTTGGTCGCTCTAAAAATAGACCGAGACCATTTTCCCACTCATTTTTTCGTGCTGATAACAAATTCAGCCTCGGTTTTTTCATACGAGCATTGAAATATACGTTACACGCATACCCTCCTTCTAGGGGTATTTTTGATAATTTTACCAAGCATTACACCTTCCAAGAAGGTGGCTGTGAAAATTACGTTCATTTCTAATATCTGTACAATTTTAATTTTAAAGTAATATAATAAAATTATACGTCATTCGCCTTATTTTTTAAGTTATTATCTTGAATTTACTTTTAATTTAAGTTTTGAGGTTTTTTTAAATATATTTGCCCCCTAATTTCTCAAATCTTTATTAACTTTAAAATTTAGATTTTATATTTAAAAAATTTGAAATTTAAACTTTTAAAGTGAAAAGTTTTAAATATTATATATATATATATATATATATATATATATATAAAGTTAAAAAAAATTAATTTTAAACTTTTAAAATTTGAACTCAAAACATAAAATTTTATATAAGTGTAACTACTTATAAAACTACTTTAAAACTTTTATATTTATAACTAGTTTAAAACTTTAAGTTTTAAAACCTTGAAAAATTAAACTTCAATTTAAACTTTAAAAATTTATATAATGATACTTTGTTTAATTTAACCTTTAAAATTTTAACTTCAATTTTAACCTTTAAATATTAAACTTAATTTAACCTTTAAAAATTAAACTTCAAAGTTTAATAATTTAATAAAATTAACTATTTATTTAGTAAAAAAAATCCGGATTTACTAGTCTGGTTTGGTCTGGTCTGGTCCGTTTCCGTACGATTTGCACCGGTAAGGTAAGGTAAGGGGTAAAATTTCCGAAATTTCCGGTACCGGTTCCGGAAAGTACCGGAAATTTACCCTCCCCCCCTTCCCCCAGTGGTGCCGGTACCGGTCCCGTTACCCTCCTTATTTTCCTCAGTAATGTAATTAACCTCTGGATAGAGTGTTGATGCCTCTTCTCCTTCTCCTCCTATTTTGAAATTCTCAAGGCATCCTTCATAGCATACGTGATAATAGTGACACAATCCAACATGTTCTGCATGCTCAAGCTCTGTGTTTTTTTATGTCCAAACAAAAAAAAAGCCTAATTTAGATTTTGTAGTCTGAAATTTACAAGTGCCATCAAATTAATTGAGACAAAAGGAGTACAATATGTGATTTCTTAGATACAATGGATCTTACCCCTAAGGGAGTACAATATGTCATTTTTTAGATAAAATGGATCTTACCCTTCATGGGACCGAATAATACCCTTCATGGGAGCAAAAAATTCTTCTTTAGGAAGAGTTGATTCTTTGAGCTCTTTGCCAATGAGCTTTTCCCATATTTGAAAAACTTCTCTTTGAGAAAGTATGTTTTTAGGAGGCCTAAGATAAAGTGTTTTATTGAGTGTCCTTGGTTCATCTATGGCCTTTATGGTATATGTTGCGATATCATCTTCATCCATATAAATTATTGCAAAATTAAACAAAGAGATATATTGGCCAATTCACATTGTTTTATTTCTAATATAATAAGTTTAACAAAAATTACATAGATGAGTGAAACTTTGAACATATGACATAGATGAATCTTTTTTAAAAAGTTTGATAGAACATTTGAACTTTTTCCCTTTTGAACTATAATTTAATTAGTGATGTGGCCTCTCGTGGCAAAAATAATTTTGAAAAATCGAAACAGTTTTTGATTAACCAATAATTAATGGAATGGATGAGCCCGAAATAATATAGATGAGCCTTTTTTTAAAGTTCGAAGCATATCTGAGCTTTTTCCCTTTTTAATATTACAAATATCATTATTACCTTTTCAATTGCCATCTCCAAGCAAGACAACAGATTCTGTTGAAGGAAGGATGTGACCAATTTGGCAAAGGCCACCAAGAAAGTAACCACCAAGGAAGGATACAGCTTCTTCAATAGCTTTCCTCACCAACATTTTGTCATCAAATGTGACTCTACCCGGCTCTATTGCATTTTTCATTCTTTCTAGATCTGTTCCAAACTCAGATGGCAAAAGTCTCTGTACATTTTATGAGTCTATGTGAGAAAGCATATCAAAATTCTTCAATTTAATAGAGTCAGCAGAGATAAGCTTAATTATCTAGACCCTATGTTACTCAAACTCTTCAAAAGTATCAGCAAGTACGTGTTGGATTCGCTAAAAGTAGTGTGTTTTTAGAGAATCTGATACAAATATTGTATTGAAAGCGAAGAGTTAGCACAACTAAGTCTAGAACGACACTAAACTAGTAATCGTTTTTTTTAAATCATCCAAATGGCTCAAAATAATTGCTTCAAGCAAGTCATAGAACCATTTTACCCTTACACTGATAAAATTGTTATAAAATATATTGAATTAATTCAAAATTACATGTTTTATTATATGATCACAAATATGAAATTACGAGCTTTTAATGACGCAATCAATACTAAAAACTTTTAGTTTTCTTTTGTTAAATACAAGAGTCAAACAAATACATTAACCAATTTTGCTTTAGCATGTCGAGAATTTAAAAGGTAACAAAAACTATTGTATATATAGACGAAATTCATCTGATTGTATTTTGATAGTCATTTTTTTATTTAATTGAGTAAAAGTAATAAATGAATGGTCATATATTTGTTTCTTTCTTTAAATATTCACTTTTATGTCTCATATATAATTACTTATTCAATGGGTACTCTTAATATCAAAATCTTCCATACTTTTCATACTCATAAACTTCAAATATTAATTTTAAAAACTTAAGATATCTTTTGATATTCCTCTATTTTTATCTATATAAAATTAATCTTTTCTGTCTAACTCCTACTCAAGATTATCTTATTCATTATATACTTAGAATAGTGAAGCCTTATATCATTATTGTACTATCTGATTCATGCTTTAGTCTGACTCGATGAAGAAGATTATTGAATTGTGATTAGTTATGGGACAAGGTGTCGACAAGTACAGAAAACATTATGTACTAATCATATATTTGATTTTTTCATCTATATTATTACGATTAAAGTCGTAACAAGAATGTGTATCCTATGTTGTAATTCTTTTCCTTTGTAGTTTGTATAGCTTTTTGTTTTTTACTCTATTGATAAACTTCTTTAAAGTCGTAAGTTTTGTATTTTTGTTTGGGCTCAATTTATTCATATGTAACTTTATTAGAACTTTACCAATTACTAACAAAAATTTAAAATGTACTGTTTGTTGATTAAAAAGAATTAATTCTAAACATTAAAATACATCCTTCATTGGTATTTCTCATCACACCTTTAAAGATCTATTTGTAATTATTACATTTTATTACTAGTTTTCATAGACCTTTAATGCAAATCTATAAAAACAGAAACCAGAATTGCTTAAAAAGATTAAGAGTACACATTATCAAACTCTTCATCAAATACATTACCTTGATATTTCCAGCTTCTTTAATGATATCCACAAGCTTGAGTTGAAGCAAGATATGAACACCGGAGACAGCACAGATTACAACGACGACGAGTTTAACTGCATGATGAGGCTCTGATGATGATTTAAAGAAGAAGTTACCTTGAATCTTACGACGAGTTTAACTGCGTGATGAGGCTCTAATGATGATTTAAAGAAGAAGTTACCTTGAATCTTTACAGAAATAAGCATTTCAACATCCTCTATGTCAATCCTATTTATGGACGTTGCAAAATATATGTGTCATGTCCAATTTCTAAACATACTTTAACCAATCTCTTTCCAAGGTAGCCTGTTCCTCGAACTATTAACACTTTGCTTTTTCCCATCTCTCGCTGCATTTCTTCTTCCTTTTTCTCCTGCATTATATGGTTATATATAGTTATGATATGATGGGTATTTCATATTGCCTATTTATAGAACGAATCTTGTGTCTGTGTACAAAGGGAAAAATGTTTTTTCTTGGAAAATAAGTCGAGTTTCTTATTTATTTTCAATATTTTATATATGATTAGCAAAAGAAAAAATATTATTCCAAAAGCATTTAAGGAATTGAGATTATAGTTCTGGAATGAACTAATCTTATTTTGGAGGATGTAAAATAATTTGATAGAATAAGATGAAACATTTCAGGACAAAGAATTTTAGTGAAAGGTGGAATAAGATGAAACATTTAGGACATAGAATTTTAGCAAAACATATTCAGTGTGTCGAATTATTGTCCAAACCACCTTGAGAAAGAAGAAGGATAAACAATACATCCTTATACACAAAAATTCCAATACATTAATACATGTGATTGGTCATGATAGTGGCTGTTAAAATAAGCTCAATTATATGTAAACTCACCTTTAACATTAATTATTTATTTTTTAAAAAATTTAGTATTATTAAATATCTAATAATCCTGATAGAGTGATAAATAAACAAGTTGCGTGCTGCATAAGACTATTTCACTCCTTTTTTCTTTGTTTAAATTTAGATTTTTTCTTTTCCTTATTCGAATCTGATATGTCATTCCTTTTTTTCACTCAATTTCTAGTTTGGCCACTTTCTTGGCTTGATCGGTAAAGTTCTGATTTTCATTTTCTTGGTAATAGATGGTTGGTTCTATATCTTAAGGCCACCGCGCCACTGCCAAAGAAGTACGGAGCCATGAAACCTTTGTTTCTTGCGAGGCCTATAGAGGTAGATAATAAATTTTGCCTCTTGTAAATTTTTTTATTGTTTTTGTTGGTTTTGAACTCAATTTTGTCAATGAATTTGTACTGAAGTTGAGTTTTGTTGTTGTTGTTGTTGTTGTTGTAGTGTTTGAAGGAATCAGAGTTGTATGAGAGTGAGGAAGATTGATCAGATTGATCAAGTGAATTTTGGAGCTTAGTAGTGTTTGCTTAATCAGTTGTTGTTGCTTTATTTTTACATTAATTTTGATTGCATGAGCTGTAGCTTTTGCATAAGTTGTTAATATATGTGTTGGTTTACTGCTTTATGATCTATTATAAGTTCAATGTATGTGACATAATGGGATTTTTTTCTGATGACTAGGGGAACCCGCAACCGCTACTCTTTCGATGCACACAGGGTAACTCACTTCTATGCAATAGCTCACAAATCATATTTGAGAGGTAACCCACACTAGGCAAGCCCGGTGCGACGAGCTCGACCCGATAGATAAATCCCTTACTTTCGCTGGAAAGAATTATTGAACTTGATACCTCCAATATGGAATCCCTAGGCCCAAACCATAGGGCCACCCCGAAGGTTATACATTGTGAATTGAGTAAATGAAAACACTTAAATATATTTTCATTTTGGGTTGGGTTGTTGATTATTAGCTTTCGATTACAGCTTTTGCTGTAGGAAAGGTTGAATAAGTGAAGACTTTTGTTTATTTATTAATTATTTCTTGAATTTTTCCATTGTATATCTTAGGAAACTTATAATCCCTATTTGTGTAGGAAATCCTTGTCCTAATAGATTTGGAAAAGGAATATATTGTCCTACTAGGATTAGGAAAAACTTTTCCTTATAGATTTGGGACTAATTGGGATCTATAAATAAGGGATATAGTTGGGGATTCTACATTATGACAGAGAATCCACAATGTAGTCCTAAGTGCTTGAAAGCAGCGTAAACTTCTTCTTTTTCATTTATAGTGGAAAACTTTGTCACGACCCGGATATAGGGCCTAAAAGCGACACCGCGAATGAGAATCGAGAGTCCCAAAACAAGCCTCGAAGAAATCAAAACCACATCATCAGTTTAGAGACACATTCATGAAGTAAACATATAGTTCTAAGGGGAGGGAAAGTAGGACTCACACTAAATTAGGTTAGTTATCTAAGTTTACCCGTAGCTTAAATAATCATAGTTATTGAATAGTCCAACGTACCCATTTAAAATTTTCAAGAACGATATTTTATGAAAACAAGAGGATTAATTATAAATGACCTAACGGGTCATTACATTATTCACAACAAAAATTTATGTTCGTCCTCGAACATAAGGTAAAAGAAAGTACCTTCAAATTCAAAGTGATGAGGATATTTAGCACGCATGTCAGACTCTGTCTCACAAGTCACCTCTCTAATTGAATTGTTCTTCCATTGCACGTTCACTGAAGCAATCTTTTTGTTACTAAGATTGCGAACTCTTCTATCCAAGATAGTTATAGCTGCTCCTCAAATGATAAGTTTGGCTCTAATATTACTGAATCAAGTGAAAGTACATGAGACTCATCTGGCACATATTTTCGAAGCATGGAGACATGAAACATAGGGTGTACAGATGATAAGTTAGATGGTAAGGCCAATCTATAGGTCACCTCTACCACTCACTCCAAAATCTCGAATGTGCCAATGAATCGGGGGCTAAGCTTTCCCTTCTTTTCAAACCGCGTCACACCTTTCGTGGGTGATGCCTTGAGCCAAACATGAGCATCTTCCGTAAACTCTAGGGCTTGAACCCTCTTATCTGCATAATTCTTTTGCAGACTCTGAGCCGTCAGTAGTCTACCCTGAATCATATGGACCTGCTCCATGGCATATCTAAGAAAGTTTTCATCTAATGAGTCCGTCTCAGCAGAATCAAACTAACAAATTGGAGATCTACACAGTCTACCATACAAAGCCTTGAATAGAGCCATCTAAATACTGGAGTGATAACTATTATTATAGGCAAACTCTGCTAAGGGCTAGTGTTGATCCCAACGAGAACCAAAATCGATGACACACGCTCGAAGGATGTCCTCCACTACCTGAATCGTCTAGTCAAATTGTCTGTCTGTCCGAGGGTTAAAGGTTGAACTCATATCCAGCTGAGTACATAGACGATGCTGCAAGGCCCTCCAAAAATGTGAATTGAAGAGTGAACCACAATAAGAAATGATGGTAACAAACATAACATGAAATCTAACTACCTTACTGATGTAAAGCTCAACCAATGTCTCCGTTGTCTTAGAGTTATAGCAACCCACAGTAGTAGGAAAACCCACCATAAAATCCATGGTGATCCACTCCCACTTCCATGTAGGAATGGGCATTCTCTGAAACTTACCTCCAAGTTGCTGGTGCTCACACTTAACCTGCTAACAAGTTAAACACTTAGCCACCAACTCTAAAATATCCCTCTTCATACCGCACCACCAATAGTGCTGACTCAAATCATGATACATCTTCATCGCCCCAAGGTGAATATAATAGCGAGTATAATAAGCTTCCTCAAAACCAATATAATCAAGTCACCCACCTTGGGCACACAAACCCGACTTCAAAATCCCAAAACACCATCACTTCCTTAGTTTCTCCTGTGGTTACTTTATATCTGATAAGGCATAACATCTAATCCTCAAGCTGGCGCTCACGAATCTGATCAATCAAGGAAGAGAGGGCTTCAATGAAAACAAGTACATCACCCTCATCCAAAAGCTATAATCTGACTAGACCATTAGCTAGGCGCTAAACATCCCTAGCCAAAGGTCGCTCCTCCACTTGTATTGCAGCTAGACTCCCCATGCTAGAAGTCTTTCTACTCCGGGCGTTAGCCACCACATTAGCCTTCCCTGGATGATATAAGATGGTCAAATCATAGTCCTTTAGCAACTCAATCCACCTATGCTATCTCAAGTTCAGATGCCTTTGATTGAATATATACTGAAGACTCCTATGAACAATGAAGACTTCATAATGTACACTATAAAAGTAATGATACCACAACTTAATCACAAAAACCTTTACCGCTAACTCTAAGTCATGGATAGGATTGTTTTTATCATAAACCTTCAATTGTCTAGAAGCATAGACAATTACTTTACCTTTTGTATCAATATACCACCCAAACCCAATCCTGAAGCATCACAATATACCATAAAGTCCACACCTGCCTCATGAAGTATCAAAATGGGAGCTAAAGTCAACAAAGTCTTAAGCTTTTGGAAGCTCATCTCACACTCATCGCACCAATGGAAGGCTATATTCTTTCTAGGTTATTCTAGTCAATGGGGATGTAATAGAAGAAAAACCCTAAACAAACTATCGATAATACCTAGCTAACCCCACAAAACTGTGAATCTCGATAGCTGAAAGAGGCCTTGTCCAACCTCTAACTACCTCAACCTTAGACAAGTCCACTCTAAGCCTCTCCTTCGACACCACATGCCCTAAGAATACCACTGAATTAAGCTAGATCTCACACTTAGAGAATTTTGCTTATAACTTTTCCTCTCTCAACCTCTATAGTACCTATCCTCAAGTCAGGAGCATGGTCAGCCTCATTTTTGGAATATACTGAGATGTCATCAATGAATATTATCATAAAAGAATCCAAGTACAGACGAAACACCATGTTCATCGACTCCATGAACATTGCAGGTGCATTAGTCAACCTAAAAGACATCACCAAAAGCTCACAGTGGCCATAACGAGTTTGAAAGGCTGTCTTAGGGATATCTGAGGCACTATTCTTTAACTGATGATAACCGAACCTCAAGTCAATCTTAGAAAACAAGTCGCTCCCTGAATCTAATCAAACAAGTCATTAATGCAAGTAAGAGGATATTTATTTTTAATAGTCACTTTATTCAACTGCTTATAATTAATACACATCCTCATAGACCCATCCTTATACTTTAGAAACAAGAATAGAGCACCCATAGGTGACACAATAGGACGAATAAACCCTTTGTTCAACAAATCTTAAAGTTTCTCACTTAATTCTTTCAACTTAGCTTGAACCATTTGATATGGAGAGATAGAGACTGGCTTAGTTCCCGACTCTAGGTCAATAGCAAAGTTAATAACCCTATTGGGAGGAACACTTGGAAGATTAGTAGGAAACATATAGAAAAACTCTTGAACCACAAGAATGGAGTCCATAGAAGGTGGTTCAACATTAGTATCTAGAATGAAAGACAAGTAAGACAAGCACCCCCTATCAATCAATTTTTGAGCATGGATGTAAGAGATAACTTTACCAGGATAAAAACCACTAGTACCCCTCCACTCAATTCTCGGTATCTTGGGCATGGCTAAGGTCACGAGCTTAGCGTAACAATCAAGAATGACATGATATGGAGAAAGCTAATCCTTTCCTAAGATGACATCAAAATATACCATCTCCATTATAATGATATCTATCCAAATATCATACCAAAAAAGAGAAACAAGACGAGATCGATATATCGATCCACCACTAAAGGCTCGCCTGCTAGTGTGGAAACATGAATGGGTATGTGCATACGATCACATAACAAGTCGAATCCAGATGAAAAGTACGAGAACATATAAGAGTAGGTAGATGTAGATATCTTCTTCTTTTTTTTTCAACCTAAATACATGCCACACACACTTGCTAAAACCTATATGTCCAGTTCTTGCATTACATATAACAAATTGACAAATTGACACTTTCCAGTAGCCAACACCAAGAGGAATAATTATTGAATAGTCCAAAATACTTATTTAAAATTTTTGAGAAGGATATTTGATGAAAACAAGAGGAGTAATTATCAAAATGACCTAACGAGCCATTACAATTCTATATGTAGGCATCTTGCATGTTTTTATTAAATTCTCTGATCTATATAGTGTCGTCTGTGTGAATCTTCTAGTAGATTTAAGACACCTAATTTTAGTCCATCAATTATATTTCCAAATTTTAGTAGTACTATAAACCCATACAAATGTAGCCTTCCACCTATTCATGTAACTTCATATGCTAGAAACGAAATGAAAAATTAGCACGCTTAAAATTGAATTGAATATAAAATTTGAAATTTGCAAACCAAAGAATAACTAGAATCTCTTAACCTATTAGTATTAATGCAACACAGATAAGTTGAAGAACTGAAACAAGCATGCTTTTAGTGAAAAACAATAAAATAAGATGACCTACCAATTTTCAAATATGAACAAGAAGCAGACCTCTTTCTATCATCCATCAGCCTTCAACAAAAAACATACCCATTGAATTCCATTAAGTGGAGTCTGGGGAGGATAGAGTATAGACAAACCTTATCACTAACTCGCGGAGGTTGTCACTCAGCTAACACTTTAATATTTTGAACTAGAGAATTTTGTCGATATTTATGACTTCACATCACAACAACTATATGAGATCATATATTACTAGCACTAGATAATCTATAATTATACTATATTAAAAGTGTGAAGGCTCTTAGAAATGTTGTTTGTACTTTTGTCCTTCATTAAAAGACTTTGCTTTAGATAAAATCGTCTTTTCACTATTTTTCTTTGAATTATTATTTAATTATATTTATAATATTGACTTTTAGAATATATGGAAAGAAGTGATAAAATAAGGATTTCTATCTATGGAAAGACTCGTAAATATGTAATGCCCAATAAAATTATCAAAATACCCCTAGAGGAGAAGTATGCGCGTAATGCATCTTCTAATGCTCATATGGAAAATCCGAGCCCGAATTTGTGATCACCATGAAAACTTGAGTGGGAAAATGGTCTCGATCGATTTTTAGAGCGTCCGAATCGAAACATAATTTTTCAGTCCAAAATAAGAAATAGTGAAAGTGCGCGATGGAGGCGCGTCGCGCCTTTGTAGTGGACCCACACGTATGTTTTTTCAAAATTTTCAACGTGATTGGGAAAACTCGTTCATAAACTTTACAGAGAAAATACACCGTGCGTGACCAGTCCACGTTGCGGACTGGGCTATTCCGAGCTGAAAAATTTCTTAATCTTGTGAGAGGCATTGCGGTCAATTTCCAACCCTCCTAAAACTTAATACATGATTTAATCAGGTCCTTTTGACGTTAAAAGGGTCTAAAACTCCATTCTAAGTCTTTTCTAATAATCTAACAAGACTAGGGCTTGAGGAAAGAGGAGAAGAGCTTTAGATTGCGGAATTCAAGAGGAATTTTTAAAGGTGATTGTTGATAGCTTCATCCTAGGTATTTAAGGCTAAACTAAAAGCATCTTATTGTCCCCTCATGTGCCCCATAGATGATCATAGATGAGTTGAAAGTGTAATGAGTCTACATGTATGATTCTTGATGGTTTTCTTGAAAATTATATTAATTCTATATATTTTCCTATGTTGATGATCATCGTAAACTTGTTTTCTTGAATTGAATATTTTCATGAGAAATTGCATAACCCTACATTACTATTTTAAAAGCATACACGAATGAATTTAAGAATTGAGTCTAGAGCCCTGATTGGGGGATGTCGATTGTGATTGTGATTGTGATTGTGTTTGTGATGAGAGAATGATAATGAGTTGATTGAACTTGATAGTCCTGTGAGTCTCCATATATGAACTCTACTAATTTGTCTATTCGATTATTCCCTTAGGATTGTTCTAAATCTTGAGTCGTTGATTGAAATGTGCCTTCATGGGAGGGTGAAAGCCCCTATGAGATTGATTGATGGGAGAATTAAAGCCCCTATGAGATTGATTAATGATAGGTTAAAGGTCCCTATGATTTGATTGATTTTATTGGATTGATTTTCTTATGAGCATTGAGTCATGGGAGGAGTATCGAGCACCGAAAGAGTAAGAGTTAGTCTGACTTGCACTTGTCGAACTACGTCCCCAAACGTAGGTGAGGATTGGAAACATCACACTATATTATAGTTCCCTCTTAATTAGAAGTCCCCAAAAGCAATATGGTTGATTGATGTTTCCCATAGTGGATTCGATTCGTTCCCTACCTCTCAAGTTTGGAATGGATGTGGCAACATCAGCTTGACTATTCTATATTCACTAGCTTATAAGTTATTGTTGTCGGATAAGAGAAACTCCTAGAAAGTTCTTACCTTGAGTACTCTGAGTCGAGATGAGATGAGATGTAATGAGTTCCTTGAGATGAATTGATACGCCCAAATTTACACTCCAAAAGGAAGAGTAAAGCGGTCGTTGGTCAAATATAGAACTCAACCTGAGTTGAGGTCGATCCCACAGGGAACGCATAAGAATGATTTTATTAGCACCGACTTTCAGATGTAAATTTTATTCCCAAGATAAAGTTGCATAAAGTAAATGGGGGGTTACGATGTTCAAATAAATTCCTATTGTAAAGTGACTAATAAGGATGTTGATATTGGGTTTTAAACAATTAATGAGAAGCTAGGGTTATGATCCCCATGACATCTAATCTGATAACTAAACAGGCTTGGTAAACTCATTCGTGATTGCGCATACAAGATCAAACAAAATAGCTAATACCTAGTTCACCTTTCGGTCCTTCCTAGCTATATTTCACTAATATCCTTTCAGTCTCAGAGTGTGTGTAATTTCAACCTTTGTTCTCGATCTCAAAATTCCCTCACCTTTCGGTCTCAGGTACTTAAAATAGGTTAAAAACCCCGAATTTCTGTTGTAGAACACTTTTCCTAATCACTACATCTCTCCTGGACATATAACAAATACGAGCTTGCCCTAATGCGTCGACTCATTAGGAGAAAGTTAAAGTGAAGAATTCTACAATAAATGCAGTGATCAATCCCTCGAATTTACCCCAGTTTGTGTTATCTTATTGACTTGCCATGGTTCCCACAACCCTAGTTGTGGGTTTAGCCTAGCATGTTCAGCACAAGTTGCCCACAATAATGTAATGAAATCATAGTAATTGCCTTACTATTGAAATAACGATGAATTCGTGTTACAATCTCCGAAGAGATGATTACAATACACAAATCTTATGTAAAACACAGTCGACTTGGTGAGCCTCCCCTTCTCCAGAGGATCCACCATAATTATTTCATCATGCTTTTGAGTTAGACTGGACTATTTAATTTATTTTGATTTGGGTAGCCATGGGTCTGTCATTAACACAACATGAGTAGTAATAGAGGCTTCTTAGACGATGATCAAGCGTTGATGTTAAGATTATGAGCTAGTGCTTTCTACTAGCCTTTATTGTTACATATATCATTATGAGCCATTAGATGAGATATGCCCATTAAATTACTATTATTTCCATTGTTCAGTAGAGTTTATTTGATTGAATGATATGATGAGGCTAAGCGGTTCGCTTGGGGACTAGCAACAGTCTCTAGGTGCCGGCCATGCCAAGGGTACCCTCTTGGGGCGTGACAAACTTGGTGTCAGAGCACAGAGTGCAAGTGTCTTTGGGAGTCTATGAAGTCGTGTCTAGTAGAGTCTTGTTTATGGGTGTGTTGTCGACCACATTTCCTAAGCATGAGGCTAAAGGACATAAGAATTGTTACCCTTTTCTTCTAACTCCAATTCGTGCGATAGAATTAAGCTCTATGAAGACTCTCTTCTAAATCGTGCTCTACGCATGCAAAATTGATAACATGCCTCCCAGAAGAGCTGTCAGCGGAAGGGGACGTCCCGCCAGGCAAGATGTTAATCCACCTGAGCTTAAGTACCCGAGGAGCATGTGGATCAAGCTGTCCCTGTTGAGCAACCCTCTCAAGATGAGGTCTCCAATGCTGAGATACGCTGGGCTATTCATGCTTTAGCTTAGGCCATCACAACACTTGTTGTGCGATAAGGAGTGGTAGACCAGATTTTCATGACACCTCTAGAGTCCGAGAATTTTTTAGGATGAATCCGCTTGAGCTCACGGGGTCTACATCTATTGAAGATCATGAAAACTATGTGGAGGAACTTGTGAAGGTGTTCCAAGTGATGCATTTGGTTGATGCTGATAGGGTTGAACTAGCTGCTTACCAACACAAGGGTGTTGCCAGACTGTGGTACGACCAGTGGAAGAAAAGTAGAAGGGATGATGTTCTATGTTTGAATTGGGCAGTGTTCGAGGAAGCCTTCTTGGGACGCTTCATCCCAAGAGAGTAAAGAGAAGCTAAGGTGTGGGAGTTCCTAAATCTGAAGAAGGGCTCTATGACCTTGCAAGAGTATGGGTTGATGTTCATGCAACTATCTCGCTACGCTTCGGACATGGTTGCTGACATGAGGGGAAGGATGGGAATATATGTTGATGGGTTGAATAGAGGACCCAAGAGAGATGGGAGAGGAGCCATGCTTGTAAATGATATGGATATTGGGAGATTGATGACATATGTGCAACAAGCTGATGATGAGAGATAGCATGACAAGAAAGAGATCAAGCGTAAGAAAGTTAAGACATCCCACCATGAGGTTGGAATGAAAGGCTATAGCAACCGATTTCCAACACCATCATCTTCTAGTGCACTTATTCCTAGAGGGAGGTATGATCAAAGGTTTCAGAATATTGGAACTCATGGATCCCAGTCACAAGCTAGTGCAGATCAAGGTTTGCAGGGCAAGCCACCATGTGATAAGTGTGGAAAAATGCACTTGGGGAGATGTCACGATGGGAATGATATGTGCTATGGATGTTGCCAAGCGGGTCACTACAAGAAGGATTGTCTAAAGAGGGCTGACCACTACACTAGCCCCACCAGTTAGAGGACAGCAGAAGGCCACTACGTCAAGCGCAGGCGGAGCAACAAACCTCTTGTACGCCATGGGTAGTCGCCAAGATCAGGAGAACTCCCCAGATGTTGTGACATGTATGATTCTATTCTTTACTTTTGATTTTTATGTTTTGATGGATTCGGGTGCCACACAGTCACTTGTAACTCCTTATGTGGCCAGTAGATTTGATAGAACCCCTGAGAGTTTTCTTGAACTCTTTGATGTTTCTAATCTAATTGGGTGAGTCTATTCGAGCTGAGAGAATCTATAGCGCATGGGTAGTATCCATCCATCATAGGGATACTCATGTTGATTTAGTTGAGTTAGAGATGGTTGATTTTGATTTGATTCTTGGCATGGATGGTTTCACGGCTATTATGCCTCTGTTCATTGTAGATCCTGAACCGTTAAGTTCGAATTTTCTAACGAACTGGTTCTTGAGTAGAAGGGTGATTCTGTTACACCTAGAAGAAAGTTTATCTCATATCTTAGAGCCTGGAAAGTTAATTTCCAAAGGTTGTATCTATCACATCATGCGAGTTAAATCTGATCATGTTGAGTCCCCAACTCTTGAATCGTCCCGATTGTTAATGAGTTTCTGGATGTATTTTCCTGATCATCTGCCTGGAGTCCCTCCTGACAGGGAGATTGACTTTGGGATTGACGTTCTTCCTGATACCCAGCCTATTTCGATTCCACCTTATAGGATGGCCCCCGCGGAGTTGAAAGACTATCTAGAGAAAGGCTTGCTAGAGAATGGCTTCATTAGGCAAAGTATTGCATCTAAGGGTGCTTCTGTCCTAGTCGTGCAAAAGAATGAAGGGTCCCTCAGAACGTGTATTGACTATAGGCAACTGAATAAGGTCACGAGAGAGAATAAATATCCTCTCCCAAGGATAGATGATTTGTTTGACAAACATTAGGGCGCCTCTTGTTTCTCAAAGGTAGACCTTAGATCTGGGTACCATCAGTTGAAGGTGAGGGAATGCGACATTCCAAAAACAACCTTCAGGACCAGCTATGGCCATTTTGAGTTCTTGGTCATGTCCTTTGGGTTGACGAACGCACCTGTACCCTTTATAGATTTGATAAATGCAGTATTTAGACAATATCTTGATATGTTTGTGATTGTGTTCATCGACGACATTTTGGTGTATTCGAGAAGTGAGGAGGAGCACGCTAATCATCTCAGAGTTTTCCTCCAAACTCTTAAGGACCATAAGTTGTATGCGAAATTCTCTAAGTGTGAGTTCAAGCTTAAGTCAGCAGCTATTCTAGGCCATGTTGTTTCTGGTGATGGTATTCGACTGGATGCCCAAATGATTGAAGTAGTAAAGAAATGACCTAGATCAACCACTCCAATTGACATAAGAAGTTTCTTGGGGTCTGCAGGCTACTATCGCAGATTTATTGAGGGATTGTCTTCCCTATCCACACCATTCACTAAATTGACTCAGAATAAGGTCAAGTTTTATTGGTTCGAGAAATGGGAGAAGAATTTCCAAGAGTTGAAAACGAGATTGACTACTGTTACCCGATGGGGCTGAAGACTTTGTAATTTACTACAATGCTTCGAGGGTTGGGTTGGGATGTGTACTAATGCAGAGAGGGAAAGTGATAGCCTATGCATCCAGGAAATTCAAGGTTCATGAGAGGAACTATCCAACCCATGATCTCGAGCTGGCAACAGTGGTGTTTGCACTTAAAATCTGGCGCCACTACTTATATAGAGTGCATGTGGATATGTTCACTAACCACAAGAGCTTGCAATATGTCTTTGGTCAGAAAGAGCTCAACCTGCGACAAAGGAGGTGGTTGGAGTTGCTCAAGGATTATGACATGAGCATTCACTACCACCTAGGAAAAGCTAACATTGCTGTTGACACTCTTAGCAGGTTGTCAATGGGTAGCAGAACCTATGTAGAGGAAGGAAAGATGGAACTAGCCAAGGAAGTGCATCGATTAGGAGTTCAACTTGAGGAGAATGATGAAGGAGGAATATTTAGAATAGGTCTGCTTCATCCTTACTGGCAGAGGTGAAGGAAAAGTAAGACGAAGATCTTGTCATACTCCAATTGAAGGATGTTCTCCACTAACAGAGAGTGATGGTCTTCTCCAAAAAGGGAAATGGAGTGTTCAGATACCAAAGTAGGTTGTGTGTTCTAGATGTTGATGGCATTCGAGACAGAATCATGGCAGAAGCCCATAATACTTGATATTCCACTCATCCTGGGTCAACGAAGATGTACCAAGACTTGAGAAAAGTCTATTGGTCGAGTGAAATGAAGAGGGATATTGCCGAGTTTGTGTCAAAATGCCCAAATTGCCAACAAGTGAAGGTTTAGCATCAAAGGCCATGTCGATTGGCTCAAAACTTTGAGATTCTGAAATAGAAGTGGGAGATGATTAATATGGACTTTATTACTAATCTGATATGGGGGATTGTGGATAAGATGACTAAATTGGCTTACTTCTTTGCAGTTAAGACAACAAACACTATGAAGGAGTACGCTAAGTTGTACATCCAGGAGATTGTGAGGTTGCATGGAGTTCCCATTTCCATCATTTCGGATAGAGGAGCTCAATTTACCTCCTAGTTTTAGAGATCGTTCCAAAAAGGATTGGGTACTAAGGTGAACGTGGCATAGCCTTTCATCCGCAGAAAGACGGTCAAGTGAAGCATACAATTCGAACATTAGAGGATATGTTAAGAGCTTATATTCTTGATTTCAAGGAGAACTGGGATGATCACCTACCATTGATTGAATTCACATATCACAATAGTTATTATGCAAGCATTATAATTTCTCCCTACGAAGCCTTGTATGGGAGGAGATGTAGATCCTCAATTAGGTGGTTTGAGGTTGGAAAAGTGGAGTTCATTGGGTCAGATCTTTTCCACCAATCTATGGAGAAGGTCAAGGTCATTAGAGAGAGATTAAAGATTGCCCAGAGTCGCCAAAACTCTTATACCGATGTAAGGAGAAGAGACCTGGAGTTCGAGGTAAATGATTGGGTACATTTAAATGTTTCACCCATGAAGTGTGTCATAAGATTTGGAAAGAAAGGGAAGTTAAGTCCACGCTATGTTGGACTGCATCAGATTGTAAAGAGAATTGGGAAGGTTTCTTATGAGTTAGTTTTGCCTTCTGAGTTAGATGGAGTCCATCCCGTATTTCATGTGTTGATGTTGATGAAATGCTTGAAAGATCCTTCTTTGATGATCCATGTTGATACCATTGGAGTGAATGACAGCCTATCTTATGAAGAGTCTCCGGTTCAAATCCTTGATCGTCAGATTCATATGTTTAGGAAGAAAGAGATAGCTTCAGCCAAAGTCATGTGGAGAAATCAATTCATTAAGGAAGCCACATGGGAAGCTGACAAAGAGATGAAGGTCAATTATCCACACCTATTTTTGCGAGACGATGAGAGTATTAAAGGTAAATTCTTACCCTTCGCTAATTGATGTATTTATTTTTGATGTTACCTTCTATTCTAGAGTCGAGAGTTTAATCGATTGAGTTGAGTGTTGAGATGAGTTTTGAGTCTCTTCGTGCCTTGATATCCACCTATACTCATCATTCGAGGACGAAAGATCCCAAGGGGGAGATGATGTAACGCCTAATAAAATTACTAAAATACCTCTAGAGGGAGGGTATACGCGTAACGCATCTTCCAATGCTCATACAGCAAATCCAAGGCCGGATTTGTGATTAGCACAAACAATTGAGTGGGGAATGGCGTTGGCTGATTTTTGAGCAATCCAAGCAAGAGATAATTTTTCGATTCGAAGCATAAAGCAATGTTAGTACGTGACAATAGTGCGTCGTGCCTCCATCACGGACCAATACTTGTATACTTTTTAAAATTTTTAATGGGATTGATAAATCTTGTTCAAAAATGTTTTCCAAAAATTCACCATACGCGAACAGTCCACATCGTGGACTGGGTCTTTTCCGAGTTAAACATTTCAAATTCTTATGAGGGGCATTCTGGTTAATTCTGAACCCCTCCGAAACTCCATACACGATCTAAAAAGGTCGTTTTAACATAAAAGGGGTCTAAAACCCCCATTCTAAGTCCTATTCAAATATTTTACTAAGGCTAGGGCTTGAGGAGATAAGAGAAGAGCTTGAGTTTAAGAATTTTAGAAGAAATCTTTGACGTGCTTGCTTGATAACTGCATCAAGGTTGTAAGGCTAAACTAAAAGCATGGGATTGTCCTCTCATGTGCCCCATATACGAGAATCATATAATCAAAAGAATTTAATATACGAGATGCCATAAGATGCATGGTGCGTGCAATGCGATAATGCTCCTATATACCTAAGGGGGATGGACTATAACCGACAACCAAATCCATGCGAGCCATTACATGAATTGGACCGATTTGGACCTCCCACTGGTAGGGAGAGGATTACTTGCCAAAGGTAATCCACATCACACCTTACGGGGATACCCATTTCGGTGGATGGCCACCTTCCTTACAGGGACACCCATTTCGGAAGGGTTTACAAAATCATATCACAAACATTATAACGACTAACCATCACACCTTACGGGCACTCCCATTTCGGTGGACGGCCACCTTCCATACGGGGACACCCATTTCGAAAATTGTGATCCTTCCTATGTTGGCACATAGTTCAAGGAAAGGGAGAGGGACCTTGGGGATATCCCTAACACCCCCAATCCATCGGTGCTAAGTACACATCCCACTAGAATACTTATACATATATAGATCTTATCAAGAGAGAGCTAACATCCATTTAAAAACGTAATTATACAAATAGGCTCAATTACCAAATCCCAATCTATGACCATAATGCGTATGCAAGGAATAGCTCATCTACACATATACCAAAATGGTGCAAGCACCCATGTTTCCCAAGGAGCCATAATCATAAACACACCGGTGATCACCTTATTGTCATATCCCATGTGTTACCAAAATTCACATTATAATCTCCCTTTTCGGACCAAAATTGGACTTAGCCCATATCTCCAAGAATTCCATGTATAAATGCCATGAGTATGTTGTAATGCAAAATGTAGAAATAGCATGGGTAATGTAGAATGTATCCAAAATTAGCAATAAAATGTAAGGATTAGGAATTCCATAACAAAATTCATATAAAAGTGTAGTATAAATGACCCATACAAAATGACATCTTTAAAGGGACATGCAAGCTTCATAGTTTCATAGCTCAAGTAATTCACCATAGATCAAGCTTAACATAACTCAAATTTTTGAATATTAACTAGCACATGCATGGTTCAAAATATTAAGTTCAAGTAGTAAAAATCTCGCACTCAAAGTAGACAAGTGAAATAAGTAGTTTAAGAAGAACTTGGGTCTTCTTGGATGAAAGGAACCAAGAATCAACCCACATACCTGGTTGTAGACAAACTTGAGAAAGAAATTGATTCACAACCTTGGCCCCTAGCTTGAACAACCTTAGAGAGAGGATGGAGAGTTCTTGAGGGATGAATTTTAGAGAGAGAAGTGTGAGGGTGAAAATGGCTGAGAATGGTGAAGTCTCATTTATATAGGAAGCTCAGGAAGGGTGGGAAAAGACTATATTTTAGTTAGAATACACCAAAATTACAAAATTGTCATTAATGAAACGGATCAGGAATTGGCCTGTTTGGGGCATACGGTCCGGTAAACGGACCGTCTGGGCTCACACGGACCATTTTCTGGTCTGTGGCCCTTCCCTTAGAAATTTTTCGGAGGTGACCAAGTGTCATGAGACGGTCCGGTAAACGGACCGTCAGACTTCACACGAATCGTGTCTCTGGTCCGTTCACTCGCCACACGGACCGTGTAGCTTCACACGGGCCGTGTGGTGGCCCGTTTGCCTCCACTCCCGCCAAGTGCCACCCCACGAGAGGCCACACGGACCGTGTGGCTTCACATGGGCCGTGTGGGTCCTTCCGTGGAAAGGTACCTGGAAGATTTCCAGGCAAACCTGTGGGTCTCGAGGCGACGTCATGATCCGGGGTCTTTCATATTCACCATTTCACTCATAGATATTAGGTCCGGGTCGTGACAATAAAGAAAGTGGGTTTCATCAAATGGAACATGTCTACTAAAATAAATTTTATTATCACGAGGATTGACGCAGACATTTCCATGATGATCCTTGGTCTACCCAAGAAAAACACAAGCTGCAGTTTTGTAGGAAAACTTGTGTTGATTGTAGGGTTGTAACAAAAGTTAAACAGTGCAACCAAAGAAGTCAAGTAGGGAGCCTGATGATTAAGTATGCGGTAGCGTGCATAGCAAAGCTCCAAAATCCAGATGGAATTGCAACATGAGCGAGCAAGGTGAGGCAGACATCAACTAGGTGTCAAGTTTTTCTTTCAACTTAGCCATTTTACTATGGATGGGGACAAGTAGTGAGATGCTAAATGCCATTTGCCTTCAAATAAGTATTGAAAGGATGAAATTCACCACCACAATTTGATCGGAAATTAATTATTTTTAGTCTAAAATATCTTTTCAACTAATTTGTGGAAAGCAACAAAAGTAGAAAGAACCTCCCTTTTTGGTTTAACTGGATATTATAAAGTACAAGACTACAGTAGAATAAAAATGAACGATGATTTGTATTGATTGTAGACTAGTATATATAGATTCTATACAACTCTACTGCAAAGAGATGAACTAACAAAAGTAAGACTTATCTATAATCTAAATACAAGGAATAAGTTACAGTAAAGTCCTAAATTGATGGAACTACTCAATAAGAAAGAGTATCTAATATTATCCGTTATCACGCCCCACAAGTTGGTGGTGTCAACAACACCCAACTTGGAAAATTATTGGACAAAGGTATCTTTAGAGAGTGATTTTTGTGAGTATGTCAACCACTTGATTAGCTGAGTGAAGGTGGTTAACTTCAATGTCCTTGTTCTGAACTTGTTCAAGAACAAAGTGAAAATCAATGGTAACATGCTTCATTCTACTATGAAAAACTAGATTTGAACAAATGTAAGAGGTGCTGATGTTGTCATAGAAAAATTGTGGAAATCCCTTAAGTGAAACGCGATGTTCACAAAGAAGATTTGTAAGCCTGTTGGTTTCGGCAACAGCAGCAGCCACTCTTCTATATTCAGCTTCCGTATACGATCGAGATACATACCATTGTTTTTTAATGACCAGGACATTGGTGAGTTGCCCAGGAAAGTAATATAGCTAGAGGTAGAAATGCGATCATTTGGATCACCAGCCCAATCTGAATCGGAATAAACAACCAGACAAGAATATGGAGCTTTAGAAATCTGTATTCCATATTGGCAGGTGTGCCGAAGATAATAAAGTGATCGCTTGACTGCTTTCCAGTGAGATTGGCGTCGGTTGTGCATAAATTGAGAAAGCTTGTTAAATGTGAAGGCAATATCAGGACATGTAAAAGAAAAGTAGTGCAATTTTCCAATTACCCGTTGATAAAGAGTTCCATCAGTCAGAAGATCATCCATTCTAGCAATCAAAATGGTAGTTGAGGTAATATGCGTAGGAGCGCCTTTACTGCATAGCATGACAACATCATCTAAAAGATCCACAGTATACTTTTGCTAGGATAAAACAAGACCATCAAGAGAAGTGATAACCTCAACACCAAAAACTTAGTTGAGATGTCCTAGGTCTTTCAAGGAGAAACGAGTGGAAAGACCATTTATGATATGTCGAACAATATGAATCTGATTTCCAGTGATGATTATATAATCCACATAGATAAGAACATAAATAGTGAAGCCAAACTTTTGTAAAATAAATAAAGAAGGATCAGATTGAGACTTGATAAACCAAACAGTTAGCAAGTAGTTTTTGAGCTCATTGTACCACGCTCGGGGGGCCCATTTCATACCATAGATTGCTTTGTTCAATTTTCATACATAGATGGAGAGACTTCGATCATCAAAGCCTGTTGGGTGCCTCATGTAAACCTATTCCTCAAGACGTCCTTGTAAAAATGCATTACTCACATCAATCTGATGAATTGGCCAATTGTACTGTGTCGCAATAGTGAGTACCAACCAAACTATCATTTGTTTCACTACTAGGCTTAAAGTGGAATGGTAGTCTAAGCCTGGACGCTGGGTAAATCCCTTTGCAACAAGCCGAGATTTATACCTGTCTATGGAACCATCAGATTTATGTTTTGTATGAAACAACCACTTACATTCAACCACTATCATTGAAGGAACAACTACGACCATATCCCAAGTCTGATTCCTAACGAGTGCATCAAATTAAGCTTGCATGGCTTCTCTCTAGTGAGGGTGACAACACGCTTGTTTGTAGGTACGAGGAACAAAGGATGAGGAGATTTGAACACTGACATTAAACTATTTGGGTTTGAGGTTATTTTTTATGGAGCAAGTGACCATTAGATTAGTTGAAGTGGTCACCATGGGTGAAGGATCCGATGATTTCAAAGAAGTGTGGGTTGGGAAATATCATTGTCAGGTGAGTGTGAAGGTTGTGGTTACATGGAGGTTCTTGGTTGTTGACAATTTCTACATTGATATGTGATTAATGGCCTGGATGATAGTGGGGGTTGAGTATTATTAGTTGGTGAAGTAGTGGTAGGTCAGAATGGAGGAGAAGATAAATTTTGCGAATTACCTAATGCAACAGAGACACCTTCAGATCAGGCAGATGTTGAGTTGGCATGTTGAGAGTGCAGGGGTAAAGCATTTGGTAGCAGATAACAAGAATCTGAACTTGACAGTGTAGTAGTCGTAGGTAGATCATCTGAACAAATATTATTGATGTGTTTAATTTTTAGATTGGAGAAAATACTTTAAAGGTGTCTTCTAAGAAAAGAACATCCCTGGATAAGTATTTTTGACTGGATCATAACATTGATGGCAATAATACTTATTAGGAAATCCTAAATGTACACAAGGACTAGATTTTGGCTATGGTTTAAGCAATGGCTAATATAAACAACCAAAAAATATAAGGGATTCACACTTTGGATCCTCTTGAAATAGAAGTTCATAGGGGCATTTATTTTGTAAATTTTGAGTGGCTAGATGGTTTATAAGGTAGACTGCTTGGTGACAGGCAAAACTCCAAAAAGTTGGGGGCAATGAGGCCTATGCAGTAAGGTTTTTGCTGTCTCAATAACATGCCTATGTCTTTGGGGCTTGTATGGAGGTGTCAATAAGTGTTCAATATTGTGGCTTTGAAGATATGATGATGAACCTTGAAACTCACCACCACCATCAGTGTAGAGAGACAAAATTTTGGTTTGAAACCAACTTACAAGTAACAGATGTAAGATTTAAAGACATCAAGAACTTAATTTTTTTATTTTATAGTGAACAACTACATCTATTTTCAAAACTGTTCAACGAATAAGCCATAATGTCTGTTGTTGTCAATTGACAAAATAGGAGAAGGCCACCATAAATCAGTATAAATAACTTGCAATGGTCGTTGACTTTATAATGAATTTTCAAAAAAGGGCAACTTGTGCATTTTATTAGAATAACATGAATTACAAATTGGAGAAGTTTTAGAACATGAAATTGGAAGAGAAAACTGATGTAAAATCATGCTTAAAATAAGATGAATAGGATGGCCTAAACGTCGATGCCACAGGTGAAGAGGAAAAACAACTTTGATGTTCACTGCCCGACGACGACTCATATAACCCATCTTTATTCTGCCCACGAAATAGAGGCGCCCCCGTATTCAGATCCTTAACAAAATAAGAAAAAGTAAAAAATTCAATGGACTTAGGGTTATCACGGAAAAATTTTGAAACAGATAGAAGATTATATTTTATAGCATAAGAACATAAGGTATTGAGAAGCTTTAATTGCTGATTCGATGCAATTATGTTAGTGTTACCAATATGAGATATTGGAATGGTGTTACCATCACCCTTTGCTATCTCCTCTAGACTATGGTAGTCTTGCACATTAGTAAAATCTTGTGCAGTTGAGGCCATATGATTGGTGGCACCAGTATCAGTAATCCAAGAAGCCTGTTGAGTTGGAGAACGAGCAACTTAGTTTGCCCAGGCCTATAGGTGATCATGTGATTGTGATTTACGGACTTTAGCAGAATGACCAGGATGATCACACAATTGGCACTTCAAAGTTTTTTCATAACGCGATTGATGGTTGTTTTTCCCAGTGTTCCATGGTTGGGCATGACCAGATTGGTTGGTGTTGGGGGAATTTGCACTTGGGCACTTACAAGAGTTGTTCCCTTAACGAGGATGTGTGTTCGTTTGTTGTGAAATATAAGAAGTAATTGGTGGTGACAGAGGCTTATTTGCTTCTTCATGCTTTACAAAAAGTTCATGGCCAAGCCATTTTTCATAATGTTCTTGGTAAGAGATAGTAGAATCTCTTGCACGGATAGTAGCTGATATTTTACAAAATTCAGGTCCAAGTCCAGAAAGGATTTTGACAATAAATTCCTCATTAGAGACAGGAGCTCCAGTAGTGGCAAGTTCATCGCAGAGAGATCGAACTTGGTGTAGATAATCAGCAACAGGAAGAGTTTCTTTTGAGAGACGAGCCAGATGATCGTGCAAACTAAAGATTCTTGTTTGTGATTTGTTGGCATAGGCAGTGTGCAAAGAATCCCAAGCAGCCTGGGAAGAGGATGCAGCGGCAACTATAGTAGCAAGACTTGGATCAACCGAGGCCAAGATAGCATTTTGAATTAGCTGATCTTGGCGATACCATGAAGTAAATTCAGGATTAGCGACATCCTGATTGTTTTGAGCCACTGTAGGACCAGGGACAGGGCGAGAACCGTTGAGATGGCTAAAAAGGTTGTGTCCACGCATAAGCATAGACACTTGTGCTTTCCAGAGAGAAAAAATATGGATGCCAGTTAATTTGATTGGCAACTGGGTGACAGGATTAAATTGAACAATCAGTGTAGTGGGATTAGAATTGGTTATAATGATGTATATGACCATTTTGATTGGAAGGGTGGGAGGGTTATTTGATAGAATTGTACCGGTGAGAGCTAATTGGCTCTTGATACCATTTAAAGTACTAGACTGCAGTAGTATAAAAATGAACGGTGATTTGTATTGATTGTAGACTATAGTATATATAGATTCTATACAACTCTACTGCAAAGAGATAAACTAAAAAAAGTAAGACTTGTCTATAACCTGAATAAAAGTAAAGAGTTACCACTAAGTCCTAAACGATGGAACTACTCAATTTGAAAGCGTATCTAATATTATTTTTTATTATATATAATCAACAATAACGAGAGAAGTCATCCACAAATAGAACAAAAAACTTGTCACCATAAAAGTATAAATTTAGGAGCTGATTCCCATACATCACAAATGATCAATTCCAATTTTATACTATCAACAAAGCCAGTAATAGGTAAAGAAAGCTGACTATGTTTGCCTAAACAACAAGCTTCACATATGATAGATGACTTTATGGAATTACTAGGCAAACGAAACTTATTAACAATAAAGGAGATAGTTGATCGTTGAGGATGACCAAGTCGAGCATGCCAATCAGGTGCAACACTCTGAACCGATTTGAATGTCTTGGTTTGTCTAGTAAAGCCCTCGAAAGAAGCAATAGGAAGCCTACAACCTCCGTCATCCACTGCTTCCTTCCAAAATACCCTTTTATTTGTCTGATGCTTCATAGTAAATCCATAGGAATCAAATTTAACAGAGCATTGATTGTCTTTGGAAAATCTATTAACAAATAACAATTGTTGTTGTATGGTAGGAACATGTACAACACTTTTCAAATGAAACTAATTTTAATCAGAAGATAGTGTAGTGTGACCAATGTTTTTAACACGCAAACCATGACCATTACCTAGAGGAACAATGTCAGGCCTTTTGTACTCCTCTAAGATTTCAAGTGCAGACAAATCAGGCGTCTTGTGATGAGAAACAGCAGTGTCAGGAAACGATCTTTGGATGAAGTGTTAATGCTTTTGCCATTGGCAGTGATAGTATCACGATTATAACGTTTGCAACACAACTTAGCTTGATGATTGTTGAGTCCACAGATCTGACAAGGCTGAGGAAACCACTTTTTGTTTTCCATAGAGGATGCCCCAGTGTTTTTAAAACCATTGTGTTTTTGGGAGCCTTGACGAGACTGGCGTATAGAGGAAGTTTGTTTGCGAGCAGTATTGGCAACAACAGAGGTCGGGTTGCGAGAGTTCTGCAAGAGAATCTCATGAGCCATAAGTCTACTAGAAAGATCAGAAAATGAAACCAGTGATTTTTCTTCCGATAAAGTTGCAATGGCAGGATAATAATCAAAAGGAAATAAGTGAAAAATGGTGGCATTGAACTCATTAGAAGACACAGGTGTCTCCCGCAACAAGCTCATCACTAAAAGATTTAGCTTTGTGAAGAACTTGCACTAGTGGTTTGTCACCAAGAGTCATGTTTTGCAAGGTGATGTGTAATTGGACTCTTCAAGCACTTTTGCTTATGCCAAAAGCATTTGAAAGAGCAGTCCAAGAGTCAAAGTATCTAAACCAGTTACATAAGAAAAAATTTCCCCAGTCAAAGATGATAAAATCCAACTTAGTAAGAGTTGGTCTCCCTGTAACCACTTAAGATAATCAGCATTTTGTGCTAATTGATTTGTAGTGGTATTGTTGATGGTGGAGGGAGGTGCTGGCATACCATTTATATGATCGAATAGATTGTAACATTTGATGATAGGAACAAATTGAGTTTTCCAAGTCAAGTAGTTTGTTGGTTTGAGTTTTTTAGAAAACGAAAGTTGAGCAATAGTGATCTCTATTAGTTAGAATAGATAAATTTTGTTTCCTTATTCTTCTGTAGTTTGTTGTCAACAACTTTGTATAGATTCAACAATTTTACTCAATTATATGATCTTTCGTAGATGGTTGAGCGGAATAAATAAATATAGTTCATTCCATCTTTATTTACACTTTGCTTCTATTTATATGTTGGGAAGCTAGATGTCATAAATATGAAGACATCAAAGCTATCCAAGCAACATTAACAATCTTGTCATTCAACAGATTAAAATGTTGCTATCTATCCAATTTCCTAAAGTAATCATTATGCAACACTGACTAACTTTCTTTTTATATTGAAAGGTTGAAGCCTTGGATCAATGTCAAATGTTTAAAGGTCTACTAATCATGGGTTATACAGAATACTTTGGAGACTATTCAAACACCAACGCCGAATCCAAAGAAATCCTTAAAAGAATCAAATGGTGTATCACTAATGGCTATGTCAACTTTGATGTTGAATATGATTCACTACTTATTATTGTTATGATCAATGATCATTGATAGTCGGGTGGGGGGAGGGGGGAATTGAAAATTAATTAATTGTCACGCCCTAAGCCCTATTAAGGCGGACTGGCACCCGTTGCCGACAAGGCTCGGGAGAACCAACATAACTATACACCTGCTATGAACATTTAAGAGGTTTCCATACTCAATAGGCTGTCAAATGAAAGTAAACTGTACAAACAAACCAAAAGTAAATGCATAGGACTAGGCCGTTGGAGCCATGATGTCTATAATACACTATATGACCACACTTTAATTTACATAGTCTACAAAGCCTCTAAATAAGGAACAATATCACTATGGGTCGGGACAGGCCCCGCCTCATGACCAACTATACAATACAAAATACAAGTTCTAAACACATAAGCCCCGAAGCAACCTGGAGCTTTGAATAACAACTGGAAGTCCTGTACTCTTACTTGGGAGATTTAGTAACTCCTGTACCTGCAGCATGAAATGCAGGTCCCCCGTAAGGGACGTCAGTACGAGGTAATGTACTGAATATGTAAGGCAGGAAATACTGTATATGCAATATGAACTCAAATGAAATCATATGCTGGTGTATAAGTATGCTAAGACCACCTTTAGTCACACTGTGGAATCATGTACTTTATGTCTTTTTTTTTTTTATTACTGTATCTTTACCGTATAATCTGTGCACAATATATCATGTAAATGACCAGCTGATCAGTGGTAAATCTGTAATGGGATCGACCCTGGCTAGGTGCTTCCTTCACCCCTCGGGCTACCACCCAAATGAGATCGACCCTGGCTAAGTGATTCTTCCACCCCTCGGGCTACCACTCATTTATAAGCAACTGTAAGTTATCTTTTGTTTACTTTGAGATGGTTCTTTTGGTGGTCATAACCTTTAGAACTGTATGAATATAGACATGTGACATATGAAAAACCATGTAAGGTAATACCACGATGGGAAGAGAGATACACAACTAATGAATCGTATCAAAGATTGAACAACACTTAGACTTTGTTTGGTAAAAAGGAATTCATGCGTATTCGGTATTCAAGTACATATGCAGGTTGACAATGACTATGTATGGAGACATATGGACATGTTAAAGAGTGGGAACACGGTTAGCAGCCATGTTGGAGTTTGTACGTGCCTTTATGTGCTAAGGAAGACTATAGATTTCATGCCAAGTAATAGGAAATCAAGTTGCCTTACATACCTCGCTGTACTATGTCGTTATTACCTCGGAGTAGTATCCTTTTCCTCCAAACACTTATCTACAACATATTAGGTGATAAAACTAGTGTTAGTAGCTAACAAACACGTCTTAGTAATCCAATTTCACCCAAAAACAACATCCGGGCAGCAAGCTCGGAATTAGCACCCAAATAGTATTCTTTCAACACTTCCGCTCCTAATCGTATTTTCTAACACACATTCCCATATAAATGTCATATCCAGCTATGCTTAGTCTCATAACAGCATTACAACAACTCATACAATACAACATACAACAACTTTACACAACACGTAAGTAGACAACGCAACATTGCGTCTTTCCGCTACATTTCGACGTCAACCATTCCAAATCCATTCCAACCTTAACCAAACTGTCCTCAACATATTTACACATAATTACAGTCCTAAACCAGTCCAAAAACATTCCCTAAGTAGATGATAAACATGAGACAACAATTCCCAAAAACAGTCCACCAATTCTTACTAATGACCGGAATTAAGACATCATTTAGGAACTTGTTTTTGCGGAAGGTACAAGTGGTCCAGCAGCCTTCTTACATCACTATGGACCCAAGAATTTTTAAAAACATACGTATTACTTCATAAATCAGCCAACCAACAAGATAAAAGTCTCTTATTTAACAAGAAAAGTGAACTACAAAATTGGAACACATGCTGTCCCAAAATTCCTGCACAATACAACCAACATACTCTTCATGTTTTTCATGGAAATATTACACCAAACCATGGGTATTTTTACTTACCTTAACTCTCAAGTATTAGGTTCTCTTCAAGAACCCTAGAAGTGTGTCTTGGCTGCTTTAGAAAATGGAGAGAGAGCAAAAAGAAACTTGAGAGAAATCTGAAAATTTGGCTTAAGAAAATGGCTGAAAGTTGCTGCTGGTTGCTCCCTTTTATAGGCCTCTTTTGGCCGACTTTCTTTTGGGCTTTTAGCCTTATTTTAATAAGGTTATGGGGAAGCAGCTTGGCCCTTTCATTTGGGCCTTATTGGGCTTCAAATGGGATGGGCTTTGTTGCAAACATTTACTCCCTAAGCCCACTTAGTTTGGGCTTTAGTTTTGAATTGCATTATAGTTGTAATTTGGCCCTTTTTCGTATCCATCTTGGGCTGCAAATATTGCCCTTTTATGATGCCAAACCATGGGCCCAAATGACATCTTTAACTCGGGGTTTATTCTTTATCGGACTTGAACAAATTCGGTGTTGGGCCTTGTCTCCGTTTACCGAGCTTATTAAGCACGTAGGTGACTCACCTAATAGCTTCCTAAGTCCCACAAGCACCTCAATTATTTTACTTCATTTAAGGTCACACTCTCCTTAACTTGACCTAAAAATTATATACGCTCGGTCATCTTAAGCGTTAGATGTACATATAACCCTTAAATCTGGAATTCATGCACTTTTAAAACTATGTGCAGATTTGACCTTGTCATATCATGTTTCATCTATGTTGGACTAGTACATGTATGATGTGGGGTGTTACATCCTCCCCCCCTTAGGAACATTCATCCCCGAATGTAAGCATAATTAAATAGGTTAAACAAGTTATACAGACTTTTGAAAACATAATAAGAATTCATATTCACGTACCTACTACTCCTTTAACTCTGTATCTTGGACTTCCTCTTTAGCTTCAAATAAATAAGGATATTTAGACCTCATTGCTTCCTCAGCCTCCCACGTTATCTCTTCTACCTGTTGGTTCCTCCAAAGCACTTTCACTGAAGGTATTTCCTTATTCCTTAGCTTTCTAACTTGACGATCTAGGATAGCAATAGGTACCTCTTCATAGGTGAGATCTTCCATAACTTGCATATCTTCAATAGGAGTAATACGAGATGGATCACCTATGCATTTTCGGAGCATTGAGACATGAAAAACCGGATGAACCATTGAAAGCTCCTGGGGTAACTCTAATTCATATGCAACTTGTCCAAACCTTTTAATAATCTTATATGACCCTATGTAACGTGGGCTTAGTTTCCTTTTCTTACCAAATCTCATAACACCTTTCATTGGAGACACCTTTAAGAATACCCAATCTCCTACTGAGAACTCCAGTCCTCTTCTTCTAGCATTTGCATATGATTTGTGACGGCTTTGGACTGTTTCTAGCCGTTGTCGTATTACCTTGACTTTTTCCATGGCTTGTTGGACTAGATCTGGACCCAGCAAGGTGGTTTCACCCACTTCAAACCATCCTATTGGTGATCTACATATCCTTCCATACAAAGCTTCATACGGTGCCATCTTGATACTTGAATGGTAGCTATTATTATAGGCAAATTCAATAAGTGGCAAATGGTCCACCCAACTACCTTTGAAGTCCAATGCACACGCCCGCAACATATCTTCAAGTGTTTGAATGGTGCGTTCTGCTTGACCATCTGTCTGCGGGTGGAAAGCTGTACTTAAATTTACTTGTGTCCCTAAGCTCCTCTGGAAGGATTTCCAAAAATTTTACGGTGAATTGAGCTCCCCGATCAGATATAATGGAGATTGGGACCCCATGTAGTCTAACTATCTCCTTAAGGTATAGCTTTGCATACTCTTCAGCCGTATAGTCACTCTTAACTAGCAAGAAGTTTGCTGACTTTGTAAGTCTATCAACTATTATCCATATGGAGTCAAACTTCTGAAATGAGCGAGGCAACCCAGTAACAAAATCCATATTAATCATATCCCACTTCCATGTTGGAAGCTCTATACATTGCATATAACCTCCCGGCTTTTGGTGCTCTACCTTAACTTGTTGGCAATTCGGACATTGAGCCACAAATTCTGCAAGGTCCTTTTTCATGCCTTCCCACCAAAACATTTCCTTCAGGTCATGATACATCTTAGTTGATCCTGGATGGATAGAATATCTTGAATGATGGGCTTCTTCCATTATTCTCCTTCTTAGTCCATTTATATTAGGAACGCACAATCTGTTTTGACAGTAAAGTTCTCCATTTTGGGTAAGTTCAAAGCCCTTCATTATGCCTTGACTCACCTTCTCCTTAAGTCGCCGTAGAATAGGATCTTTGAACTGTTTTTCCCGTACCTCTGTTATCAATGAAGACTCTGTAGCATTATGCACAACAACCCCTTCCTTTGGAGTTTCAATGAGGCGCACTCCCAAATTGGCTAGTTGACGTAGATCCTTAGCGACTCCTTGACGTACCACGGTCTGATCATCAATGTTCACAATTGCCTTGCGGCTCAAAGCATCGGCTACCACATTTGCTTTCCCTGGATGGTATAGTATATCAACATCGTAATCCTTTATTAGCTCCAGCCACCTCCGCTGCCTTAAATTTAGGTCTTTTTGTTTAAGCTCTTATGATCAGTATATATGTCAACATGAACCCCATACAAATAATGGCGCCATATTTTCAAGGCAAACACAACAGCTGCTAGTTCAAGGTCATGTGTCGGGTAGTTTTTCTCATGCGGGCGCAGTTGTCTCTAGGCATAAGCAATTACCCTACCATGTTGTGTCAGTACACACCCTAAGCCAACCCCCGAAGCATCACAATATACCGCATACCCCTCTGAGCCTTCTGGAAGCACTAATACAGGTGCAGAAGTTAGCCTGCTTTTCAACTCTTGAAAGCTCCTTTCACATGCATCATTCCATTGAAATTTGGTCGCCTTATGTGTCAACTTTGTTAGAGGTGCAGAAATAGAAGAAAAACCTTCGACAAATCTTCTATAATAACCTGCCAACCCTAAGAAGCTTCGAACTTCGGTGGGCGTTGTTGGCCTTGGCCAATCTTTCACCGCCTCTATCTTTTGTGAATCAACCCTTATCCCTTCATCGGATACAATATGACCCAAGAATGCCACTGATTTCAACCAAAAGTCACATTTGGAAAACTTGGCATACAATTGCCTATCACGAAGAACTTGTAATACCTGCCGTAAGTGATTTGCATGGTCTTCTTTTGATCTTGAATACACCAAAATGTCATCTATAAATACTATCACAAAGACATCCAAGAACGGCTTGAATACCCTGTTCATTAAGTCCATGAAAACTGCTAGTGCATTTGTCAGCCCAAATGACATAACAAGAAATTCAAAGTGGCCATAGCGTGTCCTAAAGGCTGTCTTGGGTATATCTTTTTCCCTCACTCTCACTTGGTGATAACCTGACCTCAAATCAATTTTTGAAAAACATTTGGCACCCTGTAATTGATCAAATAAATCATCAATCCTGGGGAGGGGGTATTTGTTTTTAATTGTCACCTTATTCAATTGCCGATAGTCAATACACATTCTCAAGGTGCCATCCTTTTTACGTACAAATAACACTGGCGCACCCCAAGGGGATACACTAGGTCTTATAAAGCCCTTCTCTAGCAAATCTTTCAATTGCTCCTTTAATTCACGTAGCTCTGCCGGGGCCATTCTATATGGAGGGACAGAAATAGGTTGGGTGCCTGGGAGTAAATCAATGCCAAAATCTATCTCTCGTTCTGGAGGCAAACCTGGAAGCTCTTCGGGAAACACATCAGCAAATTCATTCACTACCGGAACCGATTGAAGAGTTGGTGATTCAGCCTCCATATCCCTTACTCTAACTAGATGACATATACACCCCTTTGACATCATCTTCCTTGCCTTAAAATAGGAAATAAACTTCCCCTTTGGTGCCCCAACATTACCTTCCCATTCAAGGACTGCCTCATTTGGAAAGTGGAAATACACTCTCTTAGATCGGCAATCCACAGTAGCATAGCAAGAAGCTAACCAATCCATGCCCATTATAACATCGAATTCCACCATATCTAACTCAACAAGGTCCGCCCACGTATCACGGTCACGAACAGTTACAACACAATCATAATAGACCCTTCTAGCTATAATAAATTCACCGGTTGGCGTAGATACTTCAAATGGCTCATTCAATAATATAGGTGTTCTTTTAAGCTTCCCAGCCACTAGTGGTGTAATATATGATAATGTAGAACCAGGGTCAATTAATGCATACACATTATGTGAATAGATGGACAATGTACCTGTGACCACATCGGGTGAAGCTTCTAAATTTTGCCGACTTCCCAGAGCATAAGTGCGATTCTGGGCTCCGCTGGAGCTAGCTGCTCCTCTACCACCTCTACCACGGCCTGTAGGCATTTGCTGACCCCTACTAACGGGAGGAATTGACGATGATGATGCAACAGCTGACCCAACAGGTTGTGCCATATCACCCATACGTCTTCTCGGGCAATCTCTTATCACATGCCTGGTACACCACACCAATAACAGGCATCTGTCCCAACATGGCATATACCTGAATGGCTCCTCCCACATTGTTTGCAAGACTGCCTAGGAGGAATCTGCTGGCTGGCCGAATATCCTGTAGTCCGTGCACCTTGTCCCTCACTTCTTTGATTAAACTGATTACCTCTAGGCCCTTGAAATTGCGGTGGAGCACTGACTGCAGAATATGAGGATGATGGTCTAGGTGGTTTACTAGGAAATCGGGGCCTAACATCACCTTGGGATGGTACAAATTGCCCCGTAGATCTGGCCCTCTTGGACTGGCCCCTTTCTATCTCTTGTGTCCTTCTCCTTTGCCTCTGATCCTCTAGTTTCTGCGCAAATGCTTGCATTCTTGCTATATCCATGTCTTTATTCAATGAAGCAATAGTACAGTCTCTTACCAGATATGTATCCAACCTATCCACATACCGATGAACCCTATCTGCCATAGTAGCAACTACGTTGGGAGCATACCTGGCCAAAGAGTTATACTGGAGGCTATACTCCCTCACGCTCATACCCCCTTGATGGAGATTCAAAAATTGATCTGCACGGGCCTCTCGAATCTCATATGGCAAGTAGTGGTCAAGAAAGGCCTCTTTGAACTCCTTCCAGGTAGTTGGAGGTGCATCTATACCCTTGGATTGCTTCCAAGATTCATACCACAATATAGCCACACCTTTCAATCTATAGGCTGCCAGTTCTACAGCTTCTGTACCACTCACATGCATAACATCTAAAGTGCGCTGGATCTGGTCGATGATGTCTTGCGGATCTTCATTAGGATCTGACCCGGTGAAAGTTGGAGGGTCCAAATTAAGGAAATCACGTATCCTCGTGCTAGCTGCCCTATTCGCACCATCTGCACCTACAACTTGGCCTTCTTGTCTTTGGCTTTGGCTAGCAACTATGCGTGTCAATAATTGGACCGCATTTCTCAGATCCTGCACAGCAGCATCGGCAGGGGGTTCTGAGGGAGTTTCACTACGACCTGGTTCATCAGGAGCTGGAGGAGTTGGAGATGTTTGGGACAGAGACTCATCTTGGGCCTCATCTTGTCGTCTCACCCGACTGGGCATACCAATTACCACTTCCACCTCCTTCCCCTTGCCTTTGCTTTTCCTTGTTTCAGGCATGCTTACTGTACAAAATAATTTAGAGGTCAGAAATAATCAACCTACAACACTTGGCTCTATGGCACGATCTAAAGAATGAAAAGAAAGTGACAACTCCTAAATGCCACGTAGCCTCCTGCTTATAAATGTGGTGCACAACACATCCATAAACAAGACTCTATATAGACACGGCTTTGTAGACTCCCTAGGACCACCTGGCTCTGATACCACTTCTGTCACGCCCTAAGCCCTATTAAGGCGGACTGGCACCCGTTGCCGTCAAGGCTCGGGAGAACCAACATAACTATACACCTGCTATGAACATTTAAGAGGTTTCCATACTCAATAGGCTGTCAAATGAAAGTAAACTGTACAAACAAACCAAAAGTAAATGCATAGGACTAGGCCGTTGGAGCCACGATGTCTATAATACACTATATGACCACACTTTAATTTACATAGTCTACAAAGCCTCTAAATAAGGAACAATATCCATATGGGTCGGGACAGGCCCCGCCTCATGACCAACTATACAATACAAAATACAAGTTCTAAACACATAAGCCCCGAAGCAACCTGGAGCTTTGAATAACAACTGGAAGTCCTGTACTCTTACTTGGGAGATTTAGTAACTCCTGTACCTGCAGCATGAAATGCAGGTCCCCCGTAAGGGACGTCAGTACGAGGTAATGTACTGAATATGTAAGGCAGGAAATACTGTATATGCAATATGAACTCAAATGAAATCATATGCTAATGTATAAGTATGCTAAGACCACCTTTAGTCACACTGTGGAATCATGTACTTTATGTCTCTTTTTTTTTTTATTACTGTATCTTTACCGTATAATCTGTACACAATATATCATGTAAATGACCAGCTGATCAGTGGTAAATCTGTAATGGGATCGACCCTGGCTAGGTGCTTCCTTCACCCCTCGGGCTACCACCCAAATGAGATCGACCCTGGCTAGGTGATTCTTCCACCCCTCGGGCTACCACTCATTTATAAGCAACTGTAAGTTATCTTTTGTTTACTTTGAGATGGTTCTTTTGGTGGTCATAACCTTTAGAACTGTATGAATATAGACATGTGACATATGAAAAACCATGTAAGGTAATACCACGATGGGAAGAGAGATACACAACTAATGAATCGTATCAAAGATTGAACAACACATAGACTTTGTTTGGTAAAAAGGAATTCATGCGTATTCGGTATTCAAGTACATATGCAGGTTGACAATGACCATGTATGGAGACATATGGACATGTTAAAGAGTGGGAACACGGTTAGCAGCCATGTCGGAGTTAGTACGTGCCTTTATGTGCTAAGGAAGACTATAGATTTCATGCCAAGTAATAGGAAATCAAGTTGCCTTACATACCTCGCTGTACTATGTCGTTATTACCTCGGAGTAGTATCCTTTTCCTCCAAACACTTATCTACAACATATTAGGTGATAAAACTAGTGTTAGTAGCTCAAACACGTCTTAGTAATCCAATTTCACCCAAAAACAACATCCGGGCAGCAAGCTCGGAATTAGCACCCAAATAGTATTCTTTCAACACTTCCGCTCCTAATCGTATTTTCTAACACACATTCCCATATACATGTCATATCCAGCTATGCTTAGTCTCATAACAGCATTACAACAACTCATACAATACAGCATACAACAACTTTACACAACACGTAAGTAGACAACGCAACATTGCGTCTTTCCGTTACATTTCGACGTCAACCATTCCAAATCCGTTCCAACCTTAACCAAACTGTCCTCAACATATTTACACATAATTACAGTCCTAAACCAGTCCAAAAACATTCCCTAAGTAGATGAAAAACATGAGACAACAATTCCCAAAAACAGTCCACCAATTCTTACTAATGACCGGAATTAAGACATCATTTAGGAACTTGTTTTTGCGGAAGGTACAAGTGGTCCAGCAGCCTTCTTACATCACTATGGACCCAAGACTTTTTAAAAACATACGTATTACTTCATAAATCAGCCAACCAACAAGATAAAAGTCTCTTATTTAACAAGAAAAGTGAACTACAAAATTGGAACACATGCTGTCCCAAAATTCCTGCACAATACAACCAACGTACTCTTCATGTTTTTCATGGAAATATTACACCTAACCATGGGTATTTTTACTTACCTTAACTCTCAAGTATTAGGTTCTCTTCAAGAACCCTAGAAGTGTGTCTTGGCTGCTTTAGAAAATGGAGAGAGAGCAAAAAGAAACTTGAGAGAAATCTGAAAATTTGGCTTAAGAAAATGGCTGAAAGTTGCTGCTGGTTTCTCCCTTTTATAGGCCTCTTTTGGCCGACTTTCTTTTGGGCTTTTAGCCTTATTTTAATAAGGTTATGGGGAAGCAGCTTGGCCCTTTCATTTGGGCCTTATTGGGCTTCAAATGGGATGGGCTTTGTTGCAAACATTTACTCCCTAAGCCCACTTAGTTTGGGCTTTTTTGAATTGCATTGTAGTTGTAATTTGGCCCTTTTTCTTATCCATCTTGGGCTGCAAATATTGCCCTTTTATGATGCCAAACCATGGGCCCAAATGACATCTTTAACTCGGGGTTTATTCTTTATCGGACTTGAACAAATTCGGTGTTGGGCCTTGTCTCCGTTTACCGAGCTTATTAAGCACGTAGGTGACTCACCTAATAGCTTCCTAAGTCCCACAAGCACCTCAATTATTTTACTTCATTTAAGGTCACACTCTCCTTAACTTGACCTGAAAATTATATACGCTCGGTCATCTTAAGCGTTAGATGTACATATAACCCTTAAATCTGGAATTCATGCACTTTTAAAAATATGTGCAGATTTGACCTTGTCATATCATGTTTCATCTATGTTGGACTAGTACATGTATGATGTGGGGTGTTACATTAGTAGTTGACAAACTTTGATGTATAGTCGATTATCGGCGAGTAGCATAATGTAAAGACAAGAAAAAAAAATTGACACGGGCAATTTTTATACTAATTCGGAACACCAATGTGGTGCCTACTTCGAGTCCCCTTGGATCAGTAAGGGTTTGTTTAAGGTTCAAATGAAAGAGTGGTTACATTTGTGTTTTTCTCTAAGTCAGATTCGCAGATCTGATTCTCAACTTCTCTCAAAAAAGTCTAGTCTAGAAATACCTATTTTTTTTCTCTTACTTTATAATTGTTTACACATAAAGTTACAATGTTTTGTAGATTAGAAAAGTAGAGTTTTTGCCTAAATTATTTTCTCAAATACAAAACTTCTATCTACGAAAGAGGGCTAATATAGTAGGGTTTCAAGAAAACTAGTCATTTGATAATTCCTTAACCGAAGGGATTCTTCCAATCAAGGATATTGGGGAATTTCATGATTGGGGATGTATCCAACTTGATTGGATATCTTTCCTTCTTCTACATAGATCCATTAGATTTGATGAGTCTTCTTTCCTTTTGCAATGCTCCATTATATATGTCTTCCTTCCTTGCTTTTGCAGTGCGTCATTTGATTGTAGGCTAGGATTTCCTCTCCATCTGATAAGATATCTTTCCTTCTCTGCCAAGTAAGATATATGCTATTTAGGGGTATTGATTCCTTGAGATCAGCCTTTGTTTCCTTTCGTAAGAGCTTTAAGGGACATCCTTTTCTTTTCTTTTTGATTGTTTCTGCATATGAGATCATCAAAAGACATTTGATTCTAACAAGTTCCACCTTTTTGATGATGACATTTTGTTTTGCTATATGGATACTTCCTGTAGATTTAGTTGAGTCCCCCTACCTTCAAACTTCTCATGAGTTCAGGGAGGTTCATTCAAACTATGTGACCCCTGTATGGAGTCAGTCGACTCCCCTTGTCTTTGTACTTTTTTTTTGGAAAAAGACATAACAGGAAAGCAGCAACAAAAAAAGGCATGCAATGCAGGGCACGGCAAGTACAACATATTCATATCATTCATATAGCATAAGTTAAGTAAAATTCTCCCCCTTGGCAGAATAAATAATGAAAGTATAAGTTCAAGCAAACAAAAAACATGTGCCCCAGGGTCCGAAGAGAATAAGTCTAGAGAGATGAAAACCCCAATAATACAGAACCAAAAAGAGTTTGTCTTTAGAGAGAAAAGACAGGAAAATCACATGCGGCCCAGAAAGTATTTCACGGTGTTTAGCACAATTCTATAGTAGGTGTCATAAGATTTCTTAGAGTCATTAGAGAAGGAGGAGTAAGCATTCTTGATAGAGACTACAAGTTCATTGTTAGAGGTGTTGACTCCTGTGTTCAGATGAGCTTGTTGACAGAGCGCACGCTTCCTTCTTGATACCTTCAACCTCCATGCATAATTTCCCTAGATCGCTGCTTGAATCATTGCTGAGTTGCAGAATTTTGGTAGGAGTTTCTTGCACATCCTGGAAGACACTGGTTAGAGAAAGAAGAGAGGTGTCAATATCATCTACCTCCTTAATGAGTACTGCAGCCGAGTCTGCAGAGATCCTAGTAAACTTAGGGGCTTCTCCTTTTCCTTTGACAGAGTCCTTCTTGTGCCATTTGTTGTCAACAAGAGTGTAGCCCATTCTGGCAAAGATGCGAGAGTCATAAGTAGCAGACACTTCAATGACTTTGAACCCAGATAAGTCCACTTAAGATTCACTGAGAATTCGAGAGACGAGCAGACCATAGGGAGGTTTGCAGTAGGGTTGGTATGTTCCACACATTTTGGCATATACTCTCTAATCCTTTCAGACCAATTGATATTGTACTTCTTGAGAAGACAGTACAAAATAAAAACATCTTTGTTGGAGATGCTGCTGAGAGACCCCTTTCTCGGAACCAGGGTGGTGGCAATAATGTGGGCCAAGATTCAATGTTCAAAACAAAGAGACAGACGCCTAAAGTAAGAGGAGTCAGAGTGTTCTTCAGAGATAAATGCCCTGGCCTCATCTAGAGAGACTTCAAAATCTTCTAGCCAATTTCCATTCATGTATGGTACATCACCAGAGAACTCACAGTCGAATATGTCTTTAAAGAGTTGACTATTGATGATGATACAAACTCCTAGGACAAGGGTTTCTAGGTCATCGTCGTTTCCTGCCCAGTGAAGGTTTGTATAGAACATCAAAACAGCTTCCTTATAGTGCTCCATTCCACAGAGTCTAAGAAGAAGGGAAAGTTTTTTCGGGCGAAGGAAGACTCTCACTGCATGGTCACCATCTTCCTTCGCGCACAAAATCATTCCCTCCTTCTGAAACTGTGTGGAATGCAGTACTCTGAGGAAGCTTTTCGGATGTTCTATGCAAACTGTCATTGGTTAGTACATCCAATGACCAGGAAACCCTTGTCCTAGGAGTTCATATCATCATCAATAGTCAACTCTTTAAAGACATTCGTCTATGAGTTCTCTGCTGATATACCATACATGAATGGAAATTGGCCAAAAGATTTTGAAGTTTCTCTGGAAGAGGCCAGGGCATTCATCTCTAAAGAACACTCTCACTCGTCTAACTATGGGCCTCTATCGCTTTGCTTTGAACACTGAATCTTTGCCCATATTATATCCACCACCCTGGTTCTAGAAAGGGGTCTCTCAGCAGCATCTCCACTAGAGATGTTTTTATTTTGTATTTTTCTCTTAAGAAGTACCGTATCAATTGGGCCGAATGGATTAGAGAGTATATGCTGGAAAGTGCGAAAGATACCAACCCTACTACAAGCCTTCCTTATGGTCTTCTTATCTGTCGAATTCTTAGTGAATCTTAAGTGGAGCTACCCGGGTTCAAAGCCACTGAAGTGTCCGCTACTTATGACTCTCGCACCTTTTCCAGGATGGATTACACTCTTATCGACAACAAATGGCACAAGAAGGACTCTGTCAATGGAAAAGGAGAAGCCTCTAAGTAGACTAGGATCTCTGCAGACTCGGCTGCAGTACTTACTAATGAGGTAGATGATATTAAGGCCTCTCTACTTTCTCTAACCAATGCCATGCAAGATGTGCAGGAAGCTCTTACCAAAATTCTCCAACTTAGCAAGGATTCCAGCAGTGATGTAGGGAAATTACGCATGGAGGTTGAAGGTTTCAAGAAGGAAGGTGTCCGCTCATTCACCAAGCTTATCAAGAAAGTCAACTCTCTGAACGCAGGAGTCAACTCCTCCAACAATGAACTTTTAGTCTCTATCTAGAACCTCTACTCCTCCATCTCTAAGGACTCTGAGAAATCCTATGACACCTTCTGCAAAAATGTGCTCAACACCCTGAAATACTTTTTGGGCTGCAATTGATTTTCCTATCTTTTCTCTCTAAAGACATTTTCTTTTTGGCTCTGTAATATTGGGATTTCTTTCTCCCTAGACTTATTCTCTTCTGACCCTAAGCACATTTAGTTGTATGCTTGAACTTATGCTTTCCGTTTTTATTCTACCAACAGGGAGAATTTTACTTAACTTATGCTATATGAATTATATGAATATGTTGTACTTATCGGGCCTGCATCGCATGCCTTTTTTTAGTTCCTACTTTCCTATTCTATTTTTGTGTAGAAAAAAGTACAAAGACAGGGGGAGCCGATTGACTCCACATAGGGGTCACATAGTTTGGCGAAGCTTCCCTGAACTCACGAGACGCTTGTATGTAGGGGACTCAACTAACTCTACTGGGAAGTATCCATACAATAAAACAAAATGTCATCATCAAAAAGAGGGAGTTTGTTAGCATCTAATGTCTTTTGGTGATCTCATTTTCGAGAAAAATCAAAAAGAAAAGAAAAGGATGTCCCTTGAAGCTATTACAAAAGGAAGCCAAGGCTGATATCAAGGAATCAGAACCCGTTATCAGCACATATCATACTCAGAATAGAAGGAAAGATGTCTTATTAGATGGAGTGGAAATAGTTGCCTACAATCAAATGAAGCACTGCAAATGGAAGGAAGGAAGACACATATAATGGAGCATTGCAAAAGGAAAGACGGCTTATCAAATCTGATGGATCGTTGCAGAAGAAGGAAAGATATCCAACCAAGTTGGATACATCCCCAATCAAATAATCCCCCAATATCCTTGATTAGAAGAAATTCCTTGGGTCAAGGAATGATCAAACGACTAGTTTTATTGAAAGCCTCATCGATAACTCCCGGTAAAATTACCAAAATACCCATAGAGGGAAGTTATGCGCATAATGCATCTTCCAATGCTCGTATGAAAAATCCGAGGCTAGATTTGTAATCAGCACGAAAAATTGAGTGGGAAGACGGTCTCGGTCAATTTTTAGAACGACCTAATCAAAAGATAATTTTTCGATTCGACACACAAAATAGTGTTGGTGCGCGACAGGAGCGCGTCGCTCCTATGTCGTGGACCTGAAGTTATATTATTTTAAAAAATTTCGACTGGATTAAAAAAAACCGTGCAGAAACTTTTTCTTAAAATGCACAGTAAACTGGAAAAAAAGTCTAAATTTTACGAGGGGAATTCCTTTCTATTCCCAACCCATCCTAAACTGTATACAAGATCTAATTAGGTGGTTTTGACATAGGAAGGGTCTAAAACCCCCATTCTAAGTCCTATTCCAAGAATCTAACAAGGCTAGGGCTTGAGGAAAAAGGAGAAGAGCTTGAGGTTGAGCAATTCGAGAGATTGATAACCTCATCCCAGGTATGTAAGGCTAAACTACAAGCACGGGACTGTTCTCTCATGTGCCCCATAGATGGTCATAGATAACTTGATGGTTCAAGAGTCCACATACATGAATCCTTGATGGTTTTTCTTAAAATTTTATTTGAAATTACATGTTTTTCTATGTTGGTGATCATCATACTATTTGTTTTCTTGAATTGAACTTTTTCATGAAAATTTGCATAACCTTACCTCACTAATTTTAAAATCGTGCTTAATGAACTTGAGAATTGAGTCTAGAGCCTTGAGTTGAGATTGCCGATTGTGATTGTAATTGTGATGAGAGAATGATGATGAGTTGACAGAATTTGATAGTCCTTTGAGTCTCTGTAAATGAACACCACCGATGTGTCTATTCGATTGTTCCCTAATGATTGTTCTAAATCTTGAGTCACTAATGAGATTATGAGTGATGAGAGGGCTAAAGTCCCTATGAGATGTTTATTGATGAGAGGGCTAAAGTCCCTATGAGATATTGATTGATGAGAGGGTAAATCCCCTATGAGACTTATTGATGATAGGGCCAAAGTCCCTAAAAGTTGATTGGATTGATGGTTTTATGAGCATTGAGTCATGGGTGGAGTATCGAGCACCGAAAGAGTGAGAGTTAGTCCAACTTGAACTCATCAAACTATGTCACCCAATGTAGGTGAGGCTTAGAACCATCACATATATTGTGGTTCCCTCCTGATGAGAAGTCCCTGAAAGCAATAGCGGATTTATTGACGGCTGACTCCATATTGGGTGAGCCAATATGGTTTCGATTCGTTCCCTACCTCGCAAGTTTGGAACGACTGTGGCAACATTAGCATGAATCTTGTACATTCACTGGCTCATATGTGATTGTTGTCAGATAAGAAAAACTCCAATAAATTTCCTACCTTGAGTACTCTAAGTCGAGATGAGATGAGATGCGATGAGAGAAGGTGAGCTCCTTTGAGATGAGTTTGATTTTATTGATGAGGTTGATTGGTTGATGGGTCACTTGTCTACTCATTAATCTTGCATTGATAAACATTTGATGATTTAATTTAATGATTGTTTTGAGCCAATGTGGTTTCATATTATTCTAAATGTTTATATTTCACTGAGCTATTTTACATACCAGTACATTCCATGTATTGATGTCCCCTTTAGACTGCATAGTTTTATGATGTAGAGGCAGGTACTAGAGATCGTCAATAGGTGCTCCATTGAAGATCCAAGATTCTCAGCTGATTGGTGAGCCTCCCATACTCCAGAGGATCCACTATTCTTCTTTTATCTTGCTTTAGATTTAGATTTGACTATTCTTATATTTTTATTTAGGTAGCCATGGGTCTGTCATTGGAACCACTGATAAGTGATAAAGGCTTTATAGACTATGGTTGAACGTTGATGTTGAGATTGTGAGCTAGTTCATTCTACTAGTCTTTATTATTATCTATATCATTTTGAGACATTAGATGAGATGTGCCCATTTACTTACTTTTATTTCCATTGTTCAGTAGGGTTATTTGATTGAGTGAATGTGATGAGGCTAAGTGGTTCGCTTGGGGACTAGCGATAGTCTCTAGGTGCCGACCACGCCAAGGTTACCCTCCTAAGGTATGACAAACTTGGTTTCATAACATAGAGTTCAAGTGTCTTAGGCAGTCTATGAAGGCGTTTCTACTAGATTCTTGTTTATGGGTGTGTTGTCGACCACATTTCATAAGAAAGAGGCTATAGAACATGAGGAATTGTTACACGTTTTTCTTATTCCACTTTGTGCGATAGAGTTAAGTTCTATGAAAGCGCTCTTCTAATTTGTGCTTTACGCATTGCAGAATTGATATCATGCCACCCAGAAGAGCCGTCAGAGGAAGGGGATGTCTTTACAGGCAAGATGTTAACCCACTTGAGCCTTAAGTACACGAGGAGCCTGCGGACCAAGCTGTCCCTATTGAGGAGCCCCTGCAATATAAGGTCTCCAATGTTGAGCTATGTCGGGCCATTCAAACATTAGCCCATGCTGTCACAACACCTGTCGTGAGACACGGAGCGGGTAGATAAGATGCTCATGACACCTCCAGAGTCTGAGAAGAGAAGCTAAGGTGAGAGAGTTCCTGAATCTAAAACATGGCTCTATGACTGTGCAATAGTATGGATTGAAGTTCACGCAACTATCCCGCTATGCTCCGGACATGGTTGTTGACATGAGGAGAAGGATGGGGATGTATGTTGATGGGTTGAATAGAGGGCCCAAGAGAGACGGGAGGGGAGCAAAAATTGTGAGTAATATGGACATCGGACGACTAATGACATTTATGCAACAAGATGATGAGGAGAGAAACCATGACAAGGAAGAGTTCAAACGTAAGAAAGCTAAGACATCTAGTCGTGAGGTTGGAAGGAAAAACAATGGCAACCAATTTCTTGCACCATCATCTGGTAGTGCACCTGCACCGAGAGGTAGTACGATTAGAGATCTCAGAATGTCGGAAACCGCGATCCTCAATCGCAAGCCAGTGTGGCACAAGGTTCGCAAGGTAAGCCACCCTATGATAAGTGTGGCAGAATGCACTTAGGGAGATGTCGTGAAGGGAATTATGTGTGCTACAAATGTGGCCACACGGGTCACTACCAGAATAATTATCCAAAGTGGGCTGACCGGGCTCAATCTACTACACTAGCCCCGTAAGCTAGAGGAAACCAGAGGGGCACTACGTCGGGCATAAGCGTAGCAAGAAACTGTTTGTATTCCATGGGTAGTCGCCAAGATCAAAAGAACTCCCTAGATATTATGTCGGGTATGATTCTAGTCTTTACTTTTGATTGTTATGTTTTGATAGATCCTGGTACCATATTGTCATTTGTAACTCCTTATGTGGCTAGTAGATTTGATAGAACCCCCGAGAGTCTTATTAAACCCTTTGATGTTTCTACTCCAGTGGGTGAATCTATTCGAGCTGAGAGAATCTACTGATCTTTTGTAGTGTCCATCCATCATACAGATACTCTTATCGATTTTTTTGAGTTGGAGATGGTTGATTTTGATTTTGTTCTTGGCATGGATTGGCTTCACGCCTTTTATGCCTCCATTGATTGTAGATCCGGAATAGTTAAGTTCCAGTTTTCAAATGAGCCGATTCTAGAGTGGAAGGGTGATTCTGTTGCACCTAAAGAAAAGTTTATCTCATATCTTAGAGAATGAAAATTGATTTCCAAAGGTTGTATATCTCACCTCGTGCCGGTGAAATCTTATGATGTTGAGTCCCCAACTCTTGAGTCAGTCCCGACTGTTAATGAGTTTCGAGAAGTATTTCCTGATGATCTACGTAGAGTCCCTCTTGATAGGGAGATTGACTTTGGGATAGATTTTCTTCCTAATAGCCAGCCTATTTCGATTCCACCTTATAGGATGGCCCCTGCTGAGTTGAAATAGTAGAAAGAGCAGCTGAAAGATTTGCTAGAGAAGGGTTTCATTAGGCCAAGTGTTTCTCCTTGGGGTGATCCTGTTCTATTCGTGCAAAAGAAATATGGGTCCCTTATGTGTATTGACTATAGGCAACTGAACAAGGTCATGACAACGAATAAGTATCCTCTCCCAAGGATAGATGATTTATTTTACCAACTTCAGGGAGCCTCTTGTTTCTCAAAGATAGATAGATCTGGCTACAATCAGTTGAAAGTGAAGGAATGTGACATTCCAAATATAGCCTTTAGGACTAGATATGACCATTTTAAGTTCTCGGTCATGTCCTTTGGGTTGACGAACGCACCTGCAACCTTTATGGACTTGATAAATAAAGTATTCAGACAATATCTTGATATGTTTGTGATTGTATTCATCGATGACATTTTGGTGCATTTGAAAAGTGAGGAAGAGCATGCTAATCACCTCAGAGTTGTCCTCCAAACACATAGGGACCATGAGTTATATGCAAAATTCTCAAAGTGTGAGTTTTGGCATAAGTCAGCGGCCTTCCTAAGCCATGTTGTTTCCGGCGATAGTATTCAAGTGGATACCCAAAAGATTGAAGTGGTTAAGAACAGGCCCAGACCAACCACTCCGACTAACATAAGAAGTTTCATGGGGTTGGTAGGCTACTACCACAGGTTTGTTAAGGGATTTTCTTCCCTATCCAGACCATTAACTAAATTGACTCAGAAAAAAGTTAAGTTTCAGTGGTCCAACGAATGTGAGAAGAGTTTCTAAGAGTTGAAGACAAGGTTGACTACTACACCAATTCTAACTTTTCACGATGGGACAGAGGACATTGTAATTTATTGTGATGCTTTGAGGATTGGATTAAGATGTGTACTGATGCAGAGAGGGAAGATGATAGCCTATGCTTCCGGGCAACTCAATGTTCATGAGAGGAACTATCCAACCCATGATCTCGAGTTGGCAGCAGTGGTGTTTGCACTTAAAATCCAGCGCAACTACTTTATGGAGTGCATGTGGATATGACTGACCACAAGAGCTTGCAGTATGTTTTCAGTCAAAAAGAGCTCAACCTGCGACAAAGAAGATGGTTGGAGTTGATCAAGGATTATGACATAAGAATTCTCTACCACCAGGTAAAGATAATGTTGTTGCTGACGCGCTTAGCAGGTTGTCAATGTGTAGCACAACCCATGTGGAGGAAGGAAAGAAGGAGTTATCCAAGGAAGTGCATGGATTGGCTCGATCGGGAGTTCAACTCGAGTAGAATAATGAAGGAGAAGTTAATGTTCAGAATAGGTCTGCTTCATCCTTAATGAAAGAGGTGAAGGAAAAGCAAGACCAAGATCCTGTCATATTCCAATTAAAGGAGGTTGTCCACAAACAGAAGGTGATGCTTTTTTCCCAAGGAGGAGATGGAGTGTAAAAATATCATAATAGATTGTGTGTTCCAAATATTGATGGTATTCGAGACAGAATCATGGTTGAGGCCCATCGCACTAGATATTCCATTCCTCCGGGATCTACCAAGATGTAACACGACATAAGAAAAGTCTATTCGTGGAGTGGAATGAAGAGGGATGTTGGTGATTTCACTTCATACATCCCCATACTGAAAGTTGAGCATCAAAGGCCATGTGGATTAGCTCAGAACTTTTAGATTCCATAATGGAAGTGGGAGATGATCAATATGGACTTTATTACTAGTCTACCAAGGTCTCGAAAGGAATATGATTCGATATGGGTGATTGTAGATAGAATGACTAAATTGGCTTACTTCTTGGTAGTTAAGACAACTAAAACTGTGGAGGAGTACACCAAGTTATACATTCAGGAGATTGTGAGGTTGCATGGAGTCCCCTTGTCCATCATCTTGAATAGAGGAGCTCAATTCACCTTGCAATTTTTGAGATTGTTACAAAAGTGATTCTGTACTAAAGTGAACCTGAGTACAGCCTTTCATCCACAGACAAATGGCCTGTCAGAGTGCACAATTCAGACATTAGGGGATATATTGAGAGCTACCATTAATTGAATTTTCATATAACAGTAGTTATCATGCAAGCATTCAAATGGCTCTCTATGAAGCCATGTTTGGAAGGAGATGTAAATCACCAATTGGGTGGTTTGAGGTTGGAGAAGCAAAATTCATTGGGCCTGATCTGGTCCACCAATCGATGGAGAAGGTTAAGGTCATTAGAGAGAGATTGAAGACTTCCCAAAGTCGCCAGAAATCTTATATCGACGTGAGGAGAAGGGAGTTGGAGTTCGAGGTAACTGATTGGGTGTATTTGAAAGTGTTACCCATGAAGGGTGTCATAAGATTTGGGAAGAATGGAAATTTGAGTCCATGCTATATTGGATTGTATTAGATTGTAAAGAGGATTGTGAAGATTGCTTATGAGTTAAAGTTGCCTTCCGAGTTAAATGGAGTCCATCCGGTATTTAATATGTCGATGTTAAAGCAATGCTTGGGAGATCCCGCCTTGGTGATCCCCGTTGATAGCATTGGAGCAAAGGATAACCTGTCTTACAAAGAGTTCCCACTCCAACTCCTTGATCGTCAGATGCATAAGTTGAGGAACAAAGAGATAGCCTCAATCAAAGTCCTGTAGATAAATCAATTCATTAAGGAAGCCATATGGGAAGCTGAGGAAGAGATGAAGGCAAATATCCGCACCTATTCATGCCAGATGATGAGAGTGTTGAAGTTAAATTCTTTACCCTTCACTAAATTGATTGATCTATTCTTGATGTGACTTTCTATTCTTAAGTCTGAGTAGTATTGATTGAGGTTGAGGAAGTGTCAAGACTTTGACTAATTGAGTTGAGTGTTGAGATGAGTCTTGAGTGTATTCGTGTGTTGATATCCACCTTTATTCATCATTGGAGGATGAATGATCCCAAGGGGGAGATGATGTAACACCCGGTAAAATTACAAAAATACTCCTAGAGGGAGGGTATGTGCGTAACACATCTTCCAATGCTCGTATTGAAAATCTGAGGCTGAATTTGTGATCAAAATGAAAAATTTAGTGGGGAGATGGTCTTGGTTGATTTTTAGAACGACCCAATCAAAAGATAATTTTTTTATCCGAATCTTAAAACAGTGTTGGTGCGCGATAGGAGTGTGTCGCACCTGTGTTGCAGGCCAGCACTTAGATTTTTTTTAAACTTTTTGATGGGAATGAGAAAAATTGTTCAGAAATTGTTTCTGAAAATGATAGTATGCGACCAGTCCGCGTCGCGGAATGGGCTTCTCCGAATTGGAAATTTTTTTTAAAATTTACGAGGGGCATTCCAGTCTATTCCCAACTCCTCCTAAACTCTACGCAAGATATAATTATGTCATTTTGATGTAAGAAGAGTCTAAAACCCCCATTCTATGACTTATTCCAATAATTTAACAAGACTAGGTCTTGAGGAAATAGGAGAAAAGCTTGAGGTTGAGCAATTCAAGAGGATATCCTTGGCGCGATTGATTGATAACTTCATCCCAGGTATGTAAGGCTAAACTACAAGCATGGGATATTCTCTCATGTGCCCCATAGATGGTCATAGATGATTTGATGATTCAAGAGTCTACATACATGAACCCTTGATGGTTTTACTTAAAATTTTATTTGAAATTACATGTGTTTTATGTTGATGATCATCATACTATTTGTTTTCTCGAATAGAACTTTTTCATGAGAATTTGCATTACCCTACATGAGTGATTTGAAAAGCATGCATAATGAACTTGAGAATTGAGTCTAGAGCCTTGAGTTGAGATTGTCGATTGTGATAAGAGGATGCTGATGAGTTGATAGAATTTGATAGTCCAGTGAGTCTCTATAAATGAACTCCACCGATGTGTCTATTCAATTGTTCTCTAACGATTGTTCTAAATCTTGAGGCATTGATGAGACGTTAATTGATGAGAGGGCTAAAGTTCCTATGAGATGTTGATTGATGAGAGGGCAAAAGTCCCTATAAGATGTTAATTGATGAGAGGGCTAAAGTCCCTATGAGATGTTGATTGATGAGAGGGAAAAGCCCCTATGAGACTTATTGATGATAAGGCCAAAGTCCCTATGAGTTGATTGGATTGATGGTTTATAAGCATTGTGTCATGGGAGGAGTATCGAGCACCGAAAGAGTGAGAGTTAGTCTGACTTGAACTTATCAAACTATGTCGCCAAACGTAGTTGAGGCTTAGAACCATCACATATATTGTAGTTCCCTCTTGATTAGAAGTTTCTGAAAGCAATAGCGGATTCATTGACGACTAACTCCATATTGGGTGAGCCGATATGGTTTCGATTTGTTCCCTACCTAGCAAGTTTGGAACGGCTGCGGCAACATCAGCGTGATTGTAGTACATTCACTGGCTCATAAGTGATTGTTGTCGGATAAGAGAAACTCCTATAAATTTCCTACCTTAGTACTCTGAGTCGACATTTGATGAGAGGAGGTGAGCTTCTTTGAGATGAGTTTCATATTGATGAGATTGATTGGTTGATAGGCCACTTATCTACTCTTTATTCTTGCATATATAGACATTTGACGATTTGATTTGATGATTGTTTTGAATCGATGTGGTTTCATATTATTTTACATGTTTCTGTTTCATTCAGCTATTTAACATACTAGTACATTCCACGTACTGATGTCCCCATTGGACTACATCATTTTATAATGCAGAGACAGGTACTAGAGATTGTCAACAAGCACTCCATTAAAGGTCCAAGATTCTCAGCTGATTGGTGAGCCTCCCATACTCCGGAGGACCACTATTATTATTTCATCTTGATTTAGAGTTAGATATGACTATTCTTATATTTCGATTTGGGTAGTCATGGGTCTGTCATTGGCACCACAAGATTAGTGATAGAGGCTTCATAGACGATTGTTGAACGTCGATGTTGAGATTGTGAGTTAGTTCTTTCTACTAGACCTTATTATTATCTTTATTATTTTGAGATATTAGATGAGATGTTCCCATTTACTTATTTTTTTTCTGTTGTTCAGCAGGGTTATTTGATTGAATGAACGTGATGAGGCTAAGTGGTTCACTTGGGGACTAGCGATAGTTTCTACGTGCCGGCCACACCAACATTACCCTCCCAAGGCGTTACATCCTCTATTAGCCCTCTTTCTTAGATAGAAGTTTTGTATTTGAGAAAATTATCTAGGCAGAAAATCTACTATACTACTGTACAACACATTGTATTCTTATGTGAACTTTGTAAGACTTTCTAGACTAGGCTTTCTTGAGAGAAGTTGAAAATCTCATCTGCGAATCAGACTTAGAGAAAAACACAATTGTAACCACTCTTTCACTTGAACCTTAAAGGAACCCTTACTGACCCAAGGGAATTAAAAATAGGCACCACATTGGTGTTCCGAACCAGTATAAAAATTGCCTATGTCAATTATTATTTTTCAGTCTTTGTATTCTGCTACTCGCTAATAGTCGACTACACATCAAAGTTTTTCAACTACTGATTAATTTTAAATTCACCCCTACTGATAATCTAATTTTCCACATCATGCACCTCATAAACCAAATTAACAACTTGAAGAATCATGGCAACTTCATGTTTCAACATTACTATCGAAAAGTCAACAATTCGGCAGATTACTTGGCAAACTTGCAAGAGAATTAAAAAAAAATTGTTTTTTCTTCATCAGAAATTTAACTCTACCTAATGAAGTGAAAAAAATTGATTGAAGAATGACATAAATGAAACTCCACTTTCAGAATAAGAGCCCAGAAGAAGTATTTCGATAATGGTTAAATTCTTCTGGAGCTACTCTGAAGAATGGCAAATGTTCTTTCTTCTTACTGTGTTGGATCCAAAAGTATACTTAATTGATGTTGTTTCCACCATATATCAAGAATCAAGAAAAATATATATTTGAAAATGAAAAAGAAAAGTAGTTTAACATAAAGTGTTCATCAGTTAAAACTTGAATTTTTCACCAGTAGATTAAAACAAATGAACACTGGTAGGCAAAAACAAATGAGTTCTCCTTCGCCTTTCTTGAAGTTGAAACTTAGTGAAGAATGAAGAAAAGTAGAGAGAGAATTTTATTGATAACTGCAATCTGAAATCTTATATAGCTTAAGGAGTAAAATATCTAAGAGTTCATAATATGCAGCTCATCCTTCATTCTCAACTGACAAGTGACTATATCTAACTAACATCAACTAATAAAGTAATTGAATAGTAAAATAGTAACTAATGAAACGGTAACTTGTAAGTATGTTACCGCACCTCCTCAATCTGAAGGGTGCAGAATGTTAAGCACACCAAGCTTGCTTAAGAGATGCAAGTATTGGGCTTGCCTTAGTTATCAAATCAGCAACTTCCTGTTGAGTATGCACATAAACAGCCTCAATCAACCCAGCTTTGATCTTGTCTCTAATGAAATGAAAATCTATCTATATATGTTTGGTTCTCTCATGGAAGGCTAGATTAGCTACTAATTGAATGGTAGATTTGCTATCACTCAAGATGGTGATAGGTATTTTAATAGGAACCGCCAACTCAGTGAACAAATCTAGCAACTGCGGATCCAAAAGTCTCAATTTGCTACTATCACAAAGATTTTCAATAGCTACATCTAATCCCAGCAATATGTCAAAATTGTTAGGCAAGGGAAAGTCTAAGAAGTTAGCTATAAGTTTTCTTTGTAAAAAAGTTTTAGGCAAGGGAAAGTCTAAGAAGTTAGGTATAAGTTTGATTTTCTTGTATTCAATGATATCATTGATGACATTATAATGAACATTTATCTTCTATAAAAGGAGCTCTTTAGCTCCTCAATGAAACCACACCAAAATAGAGAGAGCAACAGAAAGAACAGAGAATCATCCACAAGTTATTCTTAGTTTGTGTGAAAAAATAGTGTGGGAGTAAAATTGTAGTAAGGTATGTCAAATAAAAGAGTGTTTGTTGTTCTACAAAGAAGAGTTATTTTTGACACTATCAAGTTGTCATCAATACTATTATATCGCATTTACTCCATTCTAATATTTGGTATCGTGAATCTCTTGGAATCGCTACTTAGCGAGAATATTCTGGGCATGATTATTGTTTTTTTCAACAATGTGGAATAAGAGCCATGGTAAATAGTAGTCCACTATACTTTCAATACACCCGTCACACAAGAGAAAATTATGATAATTTGTGTCTACGAATGAAAGTCATTCTTGGCTTTCAAGATGTTTTTGACATTGTAGTCAAAGGGTATACAAAACCCATTAATGAAGAAACTTTGTCCTAAAATGAAAAGGAGGTCTTGTTAAAGAAAATCAAGAAAGATCAATAAGCCTCACTCTCATCCATCAGTGTTTGGATGATGGCATGTTTGAGAAGGTGCTTGATGAAACCACCTCAAAAGAAGCTTGGGAGATTTTACAAAATTCTCTCCGAGGAGTTGATAAAGTAAAAAGATAAAACTTCAAACTCTAAGGGTTGATTTTTATGTTTTGAAAATGAAAGCTATTTAAGATTTTTGTTCAAGAGTGATGGTAGTTGTGAATCAACTAAGAAGGTACGGGGAAGAAGTAGACGATGTGTGTGTGGCAGAAATGATAGTTTGCTCTTTGACACCTAAATTTGATTATATGGTGTGTGCTTTTGAGGAATGTAAAGATTTAGATTCTATGACGGTAGAGCGATTGGAAGGTTCTTTACAAGCCCATGAAGAAAAAATGAAAAGGAGAACCACTAGAACAACTTCTTAAGACTCAGGCATCCTTCAAAAACCTTGAAGGTGAAACAAGTTCTAGAAGAAATGGACAATGGCGAGGCCGTGGTGGTCGTGAAGGCCATGGAAGAGGAAGAAGTTATATTAACAAATATAACAATGAGTATAAGAGCCATCAAACATTTAGAGGCCGTGGCCATGGAAAATAAAATGGTAGAGGGCGTGGAGCCTATCAAGGTACCAATGAAATGAGGTATGACTAATCTAAAATTGAGTGCTATAACTGTCATAAACTTGGATATTATTCTTAGGAATGTCTTAGTAATGTTGAAGAGAAAGCCAATGATGAGTCATGAAAATACGACTTTTACGACGCTTAAAACATAGAATTATTGGGTGTTCTTGAGCGGTGTTATTGGTTTAATGGGTATGTTTTGATATTGTGCAGGAAAATGACTAAGGCATGGGAAATGGCGGAAAGTGCAAGGAACAGGTGAAAAAACGAAGCCAAGTGTCGGACCACGGAAGGCCCACACGGGCCGTCTTACGCCAGACGGTCCGTGTGACTGACAGTGGCACGACAGTTGACGTGCTAGTCAGTCACACGGTCAGGCCACACGGCCCGTCTGACGCCAGACGGACCGTGCGTCGGACCGTGTAATTGACGTAGCTCGGAAGGCAACCCGTCGAAAATTAAAGAAATCGTGCAAGGAGATTCACACGGACCACCACACGGATCGTCTCACGTCAGACGGCCCGTGTCACGGGCCGTGTAACTGACGTAGCTCGGAGGGCCTTCGTCGAAAATATCAGAATTCGTGCAAGTGGATCCACACAGAAGAGACGCACGGCCCGTCTCACGCCACACGGGCCGTGTCACGGACCGTGTTGGCACAGGCAGTCTCCAGACGGTCCGTTCGCACGGACCATCTCAATCCAGACGGTCCGTTTAACGGACCGTGTCCCGTGCCAGAATTATTCTTCCTAAATTATATCGACTTAGTTTTACTTTGTATAAATAGGATGTTATTTTATTTTATTAGACGACTTCGTTTTTACGACAGAAACTAGAGAGAACAAGGAGAAAAACATTAGTTTGGCTTTTGTAACTCGAGAGAATTGCGTTTGTGATTATTGTTCGAAGCTTGTAACACGGATTCTTGTTCTTCAATTGTAAGTCCATCTTTATGTTTTCTTCTACTTGTTGTGGGCAAATTATCAATAGTATGCTAGGCTAAACCCACAACTAGGGTTGTGGGGACCATGACGACCAAATTAAGATAATGCAAACTGGGGGTAATTCGTTCAAATAAACAGTGCATGTATTGTTAAATTCTTCGTTTTAACTTCTCCTTAATGAGTCGACGCATTAGGGTAAGCCTGTATTCGTTACATGCCTGAGAGGGATGTAGTGATTGGGAAAAGAGTCTAACAACAGAGATTCGGGGTCATGAACCTAGTCTAAGTGCCTGAGACCGAAAGGTGAGGGTATTCTGAGATCAGAAACAACAGTTAGAATTGCATACACTCGGAGACTGAAAGGAGAGGAGTGAGATATACCTAGGAAGGACCGAAAGGTGACCTAGATATTAGTTAAGTTGTAGATTTTGCATGCATCATTAAGAACGAATTTACAAATCCAGTTTAGTTGTCGTAATTGTATGTCATGGGGAACACAACCCTAGCCTCTTTCTACCTGTCTAAGAATCGGAACGTCTTTATTAATTACTTTACGAAATTAGTTAAATTAAATAACGCAACCCCCATTTATTTTATGTACGTTTATTTTGGGAATAGCATTTACAACTGAAAGCTGGTACTAATAGAATAATTCTTACGTGTTCCCTGTGGGATCGACCTCAACTCTGGTTGAGTTCTATATTTGACCAACGACCGCTTTACTCTTCCATTTGGAGTGTAATTTGGGCGTATCAAATTTTGGCGCCGTTGCCGGGGAACGCGGCAAGGAACTAGTCTATTAGTTGCTACTTTCAGCTTGTAAGTCTAGTCCCTGATTTTACTTTGTTTCTTGTTTTTGTCCTCGTAGGGGTTCAGCATTGTATGCCAAGTACCCGAAGCAAGGGTGCAACACTTATTCCCTACGATCTAGAGCTTACTAAGTCAATTCGCAGAATGAACGCCCAGGACCGTGAAGCAGCAAGGCAGAGGGAGCTGGCAGTGAATCTTGCGGATAGAGGTCAGGATGAGTTGGGAATGGAGGATCTCGCTGGTAATGTGGTACCACCAGCGGCACCACTTCGCCAGGTACCGCTTGTACCACCACAGCAACACCAACCCCCGGTGAGACCTCCAGGCCCTCAGTACCCGCCAGCTGTGCACGATGATGATGATGGTGCCGGGACTACTGGGGCGATAGTACTTCCCCTGCTGCCTGCTGGGATCAAATTCACGATCACCAGCACTATGCTGCAGATGTTGCAGTTGAAGGGGTTGTTCGCTGGAGTGGCCACAGAGGATGCAAATCAACACTTGCTGAATTTCTTAGCTACCTGTCAGTCCTCCGAAATTCCAGGAGTTAGCCAGCAAGCATTGAGGCTGAGGTTATTTCCATTGTCTCTGTCTGGGGAGGCAATCAGGTGGCTAAACGAGCTCCCCCATGATTCCATCCACACATGGGGAGAACTAAAGGAGGCATTTTTGGAACGATTCTTCCCTGCTTCACGGCAACTGAAACTCAAAGATGAGATCGGAGCTCATAAACAAATGCCGAATGAAGCGCTGTATCAGTCTTGGGAGAGATTCAGGCAAAAGCTCAAACAGTGCCCAAATCATCATCTCACTGATGAACACTTGAAGGCAGTCTTCTACAGGTCCTGCAACTTCGTTACCAAGCCTATCATTGATGCAGCTTGTGGAGGGTCATATATGTCCAGGACTTTCCCGGACATAGTAGTCATCTTAGACCAAGTGGCAAAGAACAACAGGGCATGGTATACTAGAGAGGCAGACTGCTCAGGGATGGTATTTGAGATGAGTGAGGAGCAGCGCAAGAAAGAGGAAGAACGGGACCAGGACATGGCCCATATGCGGACACAGATTGATTTGCTGTCAAAGAGGTTCCTTGGTGGGGGCACTGAGAAAGTCAAAGCAATGGAAGCACTACCCAGGTATGATGATCAAGGCAGCGACTATGATGAGGAAGCACAGTTTCTTGGTAGTCAGGGGAGTTACCGAGGTTTCAACTCCGGTAACCAAGGTCGGAACTTCAATCGGGAGAATTACCAAGGGAACTGGCAAAATAGGGATGGCTACAGAAACCATGATCGCCAGAACGAGGGTGGCAGCAATTCCAAGCTAGAGGATATGATGACAAAAGTCCTAAGCAAAGTGGAGGCCACTGAGGCAGGGGTGCGAGATGTCAAGAGCGAAATCTCTAATGTCAGGCAGCTGGTAGATTCGCACTCCACCTCAATCAAGCAGTTAGAGCAGCAGATGGGGCAGCTTTCGGCGGCATTTAATCAGAGGAAATCTGGGTCACTCCCGAGTGACACAGTGCAAAACCCGAAAAATGATGGCCACTGCATGGCGATCACCACGAGAAGTGGTCAGGTACTTGCTAACCCAGTTGTTGTTCCTAATGCAGGTCAGGTGAAAGTCGATGACAACATGCCTAGCCCTATGGAGGGTCAGGTTGACATTGAGAGTGATGAACCTGCGGCGGTGGCAGCAGAGCCCGAGTCGACCAAGAAGGCAGTAGTGACAGACGCCCCCAGTGGCCCAAATCTGCCAGCCATCCCAAAACCGAGGCCGCCATTTCCCCAAAGGCTACAAAAGAAGGCGGAGGATGGCAAATTCCAGAAGTTCCTGTCCATGTTGAAGGAGCTGTCTGTGAACATACCTCTGGTGGAAGCACTTGAACAAATGCCTGGCTATGCTAAGTTCATGAAGGACTTAGTTACTAAGAAGAGGACAGCCACGATCGAGCCAGTCAATAATTTACACCACTGTAGCGCCATCGCTACGAGATCTTTGGTAGAAAAGAAGGGAGATCCGGGGGCTTTCACCATCCCATGCACCATTGGTGCATATGACTTTGCACGGGCTCTTTGTGACCTTGGTGCCAGCATTAATTTGATGCCATTGGCAGTTTACCAGCAGTTGGGCTTGGGAGCCCCCACACCCACGACCATGCGGTTGTTGATGGCAGATAGATCAGTAAAGAGGCCCGTGGGAATCCTATATGATGTTCTTGTTCGAGTTGGAAGGTTCATCTTCCCTGCCGACTTTGTCATCCTTGACTGTAAAGTGGACTTCGAGGTACCAATCATCCTTGGAAGGCCATTTTTGGCAACTGGCAGGGCACTGGTGGACGTCGAGCAAGGTGAACTCACATTCCGGTTAAACACCGAAGAGGCGAAATTCAGTGTGTGTGCTGCCATGAAAAGGCCTAAGGAGTTAGCTGTGATGTCCATCCTGGATATTGATGACGACAACGGGTCTGAGGCCTCATTGGAGGAAAAGATGACTGTCGACACACTGGCAGCAGTGCTGATGAACTTCCCAAAAGATGGTGTCGAGGGGTACAATGACACCATCTATGCCTTGTAGGGCATGGGGACCAGACCGTTCGTGCCAAGGAAGTTGGACTTGGATTTGCAAAATAGGCCAACACCTCCGGCGAAACCCTCTATCGAGGAACCGCCCGTTCTGGAGCTCAAGGAGTTGCCGCAACACCTCAGGTATGCATTTTTAGGTACTAACAACACTCTTCCTGTGATTGTGGCTGCAGATCTTCAGGAACATCAGGTGGAGGCATTATTGGGAGTCCTACAAAAGTTCAAACGAGCCATTGGATGGACCATTGCTGACATAATTGGCATCCCTCCAGGCATCTGCACTCATAAAATCAAGCTTGAGGATGACTGTGTGCCCAGCATTGAGCATCAGCGAAGGCTTAACCCACCCATGCAGGAGGTGGTGAAGAAGGAGATTATTAAGTGGCTGGATGCTGGGGTGGTGTATCCAATCTCGGACAGTAAGTGGGTGAGCCCAGTACAGTGCGTCCCCGAAAAGGGGGGCATGACGGTGGTCGCCAATGATAAGAACGAGCTTGTCCCACTGAGGCCTGTCACCGGATGGCGAGTGTGCATGGACTACCGGAAGTTGAATAAATGGACTCTAAAGGACCACTTCCCCATGCCGTTCATGGATCAGATGCTAGACAGGCTAGTAGGGCGAGGTTGGTATTGCTTCCTCGACGGATACTCGGGATACAACCAGATCTCAATAGCCCCAGAAGATCAGGAGAAGACCACCTTCACGTGTCCGTATGGGACATTTGCTTTCAGGAGGATGCCGTTTGGGCTTTGCAATGCCCCAGCCACTTTTCAGCGCTGCATGATGTCTATCTTTTCAGACATGGTCGAAGACACCCTTGAGGTATTTATGGATGATTTTTCCGTAGTGGGTGATCCTTTTGATGATTGTTTGCAGAATCTAAGCAAGGCACTGCAGCGCTGTGAAGAGGCCCAGTTGGTCCTAAATTGGGAGAAGTGTCATTTCATGGTCAAGGAGGGCATAGTCCTTGGCCATAAGGTGTCTGAAAAGGGGATCGAGGTGGACAAGGCAAAGATCGAGGTCATTGAGAGATTGCCGCCTCCTATCTCGGTCAAAGGGGTCCGGAGTTTCCTTGGGCATGCTGGATTCTATCGCCGATTTATCAAAGACTTCTCCAAGATTGCACACCCTATGTGCAAACTGTTGGAGAAGGATGTCAAGTTCCACTTTGACGACGCGTGTCGGCAAGCATTTGAGACCTTAAAACTGAAGCTCATCTCAGCGCCTGTCGTGGTTGCACCTGACTGGGACGCTCCATTTGAGGTTATGTGTGACGCAAGCGGAGTTGCTGTGGGTGTTGTGCTGGGGCAGAAGCGGAACAAAATCTTCCATCCTATCTACTACGCCAGCAAGACGCTGAATGAGGCTCAAAGGAATTACACCGTCACAGAGCAGGAGTTGCTCGCCGTGGTGTATGCCTTTGACAAGTTTCGAGCATATTTACTGGGCACGAGGGTGATCGTACACACTGACCATGCCGCACTCCGGTACCTCATGTCCAAGAAGGACGCTAAGCCTCGCTTAATCAGATGGGTGCTCTTGCTACAGGAGTTCGAATTCGAGGTCCAGGATCGTAAAGGCACGGAGAACCAAGTGGCCGACCATCTATCCAGGTTAGAGGACGCAGCCCGGGCCAATGAATGGCTGGACATCGATGACTCCTTTCCCGATGAGCAGGTATTAGCCGCTTCTGCGGACCTAGTCCCTTGGTATGCTGATTTTGCTAACTTCCTGGTGAGCGATATTATGCCGGAAGGCCTTAACCCTCACCAGAAAAAAAAAGTTTTTTCATGATGTGCGCAGGTACTTTTGGGATGATCCATATCTATTCAGAACCTACGCAGATGGGGTCATCCGACGATGTGTCCCAGAGGCAGAAATGTTGAGCATCCTGGAAGCCTGCCACTCCTCTCCAGTGGAGGGGCATCGTGGTGGTGCCAGAACTGCAAAGAAGATTCTGCAGTGTGTGTACTACTGGCCCACCATCTATAAAGATGCCCATGACTTGGTGCTGGGGTGCGACCAGTGCCAGCGCCAAGGGAACATTTCAAGGCGTCAAGAGTTACCAATGACACCATTTTGGAGGTTGAGCTGTTTTATGTGTGGGGCATTGACTTCATGGGCCCGTTCGTGAGCTCTTATGGGATGAAGTATATCTTGGTGGCCGTAGACTAGGTCTCCAAATGGGTGGAGGCAACAGCGCTGCCTAACAACGAGAGTAAGAGTGTGGTACAGTTCCTGAGGCGGAACATCTTTGCTAGATTTGGGACACCCCGAACTATCATTAGTGATGGGGGCTCCCACTTCTGCAACAAGTCCTTTCGGGTCGTACTGGCAAAATATGGGGTACGCCAACATAAGGTGGCCACGCCCTATCATCCGCAGACAAGTGGGCAGGTCGAGGTATCCAACAGGGAAATCAAGGAGATCCTGACCAAGTCTGTGAATGCCACAAGAACGGACTGGGCTAGGAAATCAGATGATGCATTGTGGGCCTATAGGACAGCTTATAAGACACCCATTGGTATGTCTCCATATCAGTTGGTGTTTGGTAAGGCCTGCCATCTGCCTATTGAGTTGGAGCACAAGGCGCTATGGGCTCTCAAGGCCCTGAATATGAATTGGAAGGAGGCAACCAACATGAGGATGGACCAGTTGAATGAGTTGGATGAGTTTCGTCTACAGGCTTACGAGAGTGCTACTCTGTACAAGAATAAGATGAAGGCTTATCATGATAAGCTCATTGCCCCACGAAGCTTTGAGGTTGGTGACAGAGTGCTGCTCTACAACTCCAGATTGAGGCTATTTCCAGGGAAGCTGAAATCAAGGTGGTCTGGCCCATACAAGATCACACAAGTGTTGACTAATGGAGCAGTTGAGTTAGAGACGGATGACGGGCACCACTTCAAGGTTAATGGGCAGCGCGTGAAAAAGTACTTGGGAACTGCAGAGGAAACCTCGATGATAGAGGTTCTTCATCTTGACGAAGTCTGAGTAGTCAAGACCTCCACGTCGAGCCGTGACGTTAAACCAAGCGTTAAATGGGAGGCAACCCATCAATCAAAAAATAAATAAATAAATAAAAAAACAAAAACTATATATATATATATATAACTAACTTATGCTTTCTTTTGGTTTATATTTTGTCTCAGGAAAGAATGCACATGGTAATAGGAAGGCCAATCAGGCGTGCGGGCAAGGGAAAGGACAAAATTTCACCAAGAGGCATCACACGGACCGTTCACACGGTCCGTCTAGAGCTAGACGGACCGTGTAACGGTCCATTGAGGTGTGTCCCAGTTGAGCGCGCCAAGGCTAACAAAACGGTCTGTTTACACGGAAAGTGTGGCTGTAAACGGTCCGTGCGACGGACCGTTTTCGTGGGCATACCAGGTAAGTTTTTTCTGCACCAAGTCACGGCACACGGTCCGTTTAAACGGTCCGTGTAAGCTTGAACGGTCCGTGTAACGGACCGTTTCGAGCGCGCCTCGGGAAGGCACACACCGCACGGTACGCCACACGGGTCGTTCCACGTGTAACGGTCCGTGTAACGGACCGTTTGGGCGTGCGCCTCGGGAACGTGCTGCTGCCGCCCACGGAACGCGACACGGAACGTGCCACGTGGCACGGCTCGTTTCTCCACTCGTCTTGGGCCGCGCACTTTTGGGTACTTATACCCTCTTTTCAGATTTTCCCCACTACCATCTTCTCTCTCTAAAACCCCCCACACGCCTCACTCTCTTCCTCACAACACCACACCCTTCATCTCTTCTCACACGGTTGGTGCACTCTATTCACAATCCGTCACACTTTCCTTAGGCAAATTTCCGTGTTTCAAGTCTACCTTTCGTTTTTCAAGTAAGTTTTTTTTTCTATTCTTTCTCTTGTGGATTCTTTGTTTTTGTTCGTATGTTTCTTGAATTTTCTCATGAAGTTTTGGTCCTTAGTATGAGTTTAGGTATATTTTTGTTGATCTTGACGTTTATAACTCTCTAGGGGCATGATTCTTTGAAGCTTTGTTAATGGGTTGTCTTAACCACCATTGTTGCTTTCTTGAACTCTAGGAAACATAGGGTATTTGTGATTTTCGGTGGGTTAAAAATTGGGTTTGTGTTGTAGAACGTGGTCTCGCTTCGTTTGAGTACCCGATCCGGCGTGTTTGATGACTTATTGCGCGTGTGAACTTCAAGTACCGTCGTTGGGCTGATTGGGGACAATGCCCGTGTCACGGTACGTTACACGGTCCGTGTGGCTTCACACGGGCCGTGTCACGGACCGTCCGACTCGCGCCCCCCGATGTACGCCAAGGCACGCCACACGGTCTGTTTGAACGGACCATCTGACCCTACACGGTCCGTGTGGCGGCCCGTCCCGTGACACTTGGATGCCAGCGCCCTCGTCGGCCCTCACACGGGCCCATACACGGCCCGTGCGCCTTTACACGGCCCGTGTAGGGCCCCCGTATTATGCCCCTTATTTTTTTTTAGACGTCATTGTATCTACTTTCCTCGAGTCTCATCTGCCTATTTAGTGCGAAATTCCCTATGATAGACCGGGTAACGCAACTCTTAAGGGTTTTTGTCACTTCATTTCCACAGGGGAAGTCTGAGTACCCGCTAGTGTGTCGTCCCAACCTTCCTGGCATAACTAATATGTTCTTTATTCTTTGTGTTGTTTGCAGGATTATTATGGCCCCACGTCTACGCCCTCGCCCACGCCGAGACGAGCAGGAGTCACGTCTCCGGGATTCGATCACCGAATCCTCCAGTCACAATCCGGGGAGTGACTCAGGCAATGACTCCGACGGCGGGTCAGCTGTGCCTTCCCCACCCCCTCGCACTGCTCGTCCCCGTCCAGTGAGACGCTACATCGCTTCAAGTTCTGAGGAGGAAGCTCCTACAGCGGGGGTGGAAGGGGAAGCTGCAGCCCAGAGCAGGAGGATGAGGCTGGCACGCCAGTCACTGCCGAGCACGATGTTGGAGGTGAGGAGGATATTTTGCTCCTCTGCGACAGTGATGATGAGGCCACTCAGCAGGCGGTTGCCCGGACTTCTGACCCGGAAACCGCCAAGTGGCTTCTGATCTTCTTACGGAGGAGATGGTCAGTCCCCGGGGCTAAGGAGATATACGTAAATGGCATCACCAAAGGTGTTGGAGGCTATCAGGGGAGGCCAATTATCCCGGAAATGCGGGTCCTAGTGGACAAGTTGGACTCCATTCCGGAGATACGAAACACCTTTGAAGCATATCAGTTTGGATGGATGGCCAGCCCTCCTGGATACTATGGCCCAGACATGATCGCGGAGTTTTATTCTAGCTATGCCGCCAGCCTACTTGCCTCCATAGAAGGCAACCTGCCCAGACGTGTGAAGAAGCGGCTTGCCGCCAAATTATCCCATCGGGATTATGTCACCATCTGGGAGGCGCAGGTTGACATCTCGGCAGAGACGATCAACCACTTTTTATTTGGCCCAGACTACCGTGCCCCACCGGATGGGATCTTCATTTCACACTATGTGACTGTCACTGATGAGGTTTGTATCTTGGACCCGTCTACCCGGACTAGGGAGTTACAGTGGATGGCGGAGCATATTGCACTTCAGGGGGTGGAGGCACCTTGGGTGACTAACCCCAAGATCCCTATTACAAAGGCCTCCCTTACATTTGTCGCCAAGTTTTGGTGGTCGGTGGTGCGGGCCCGACTTCGACCCATAGTAAACGACAACACGCTCCAACTTTCCTATGCTGTGTTGGTAGCGATTTTGGTGGCCCGCCTGGGTATTAATGTGGGTCGCGAGATTGCTATGGAGATAAAGGATCGTGCCCTCTCCGAACGCGCAGGTATGTCCTTTCCATGCCTGATTCGGGCACTCTGCAGGCAGGCCCGTGTTCCCACCACACACTTCTTGGACAGGAAGATAGCTCCGAAGGGTGTCGCCAACGTTGCAATGATTAAGGATATCGACAACCCGTTGTATCACAGTAGATCCCGACGGCTTGGGATTCAGACACAGCTCCCTCGGGCTCCCCCACAGCAGCCTTTGTCGTTTGAGGAGCCCCCCACAGCCCCCCAGATGGGTACAGATACTGAGTTGCAGCCCGGGGGCAGTGGCGCAGCACCTCAGGCGCATCCAGCTACACTTATGTCCCCTACGACCTTCTCGCCCGCATGGTTACAGAGCAGAGGCAGACGCGGGCGATTGTTGACCAGATGGAGGTCAGGGTGCCTCAGGTGGTGCAGACTCATGTGCAGTTGGCTGAGGATCGTCTTCGCGCTGAACTACTTGGCCAAATCCAGAGTTTGCAGGAGCAGTTTAACACATGGGAGGCCTACTTCCGCCGCATGTTTGGCAGCATATCCGGTGATGAAGTGACACAGATGGTGCAGGCGATGCAGGTCATGAAGGACAAAATTGACGACTTATATGCCCGGTACAACAGCACAGGGCCCTCTCCGGCTCCACCACCCGATTCGCTCATATCATTGTTTAGTGCCCCGGTGGAGCCGAGCCTGACTGAGGGCTGGGGGTACCGATCATACCTCCTGCTGCCCAGGCACCCATTCCAGCGGCGTCGGGTCATACGGATAAAGGTAAGCGCCGCAGTCAGCGCACTAGCCCACCAGAGGACCCGCAGCGTGAGGAGGCACGGAGGCTGCGAAAAGCTTTGAGGGCCCAGAGGCGTGAGGCTGCTGCACGGGAAGAGCACGCGCGCCTCGCATATGAGGCTGCCCGTACAGGAGCATCCGGAAGTACTATGGGGCCAGCTGATGATGTTGCTTGCCCGGACCCACCAGTTGGTTCGGGCCATGATGACCCACCTGACGCCTAAGGCGTCCCAGGTATGTCCCGCTCCCATTTTTGCTTTGATGTTTATTCTTGTGCAATGAGGACATTGCACTGTATTTTGTTGGGGGTGGGGCATCTTGCCATGTTTCTTTTCTCTGAAGGTGTATTATCTAGTAGAACTGGCATGTTTAGGTTTATTATGTTTGTTTTGTGTGGTAAAGACAAGTGGTTATAAGAGTCTATAGTAACCTCACCAATTTGAAAAATGAAAATCCACGAAACTTGTGGGTGTGTATCCCATACGGACTGATTCTGTGATCCTCTGAAAACACAATGTACATTGTTTAGTTGGCATCTTAACGATTGAAGTTGACTGTGTTGTGTAGTGCTAAATAGTGGGGGATATGTGCCATGTGTGTGGGAGTGTATTTGCTTGAATTTAATTGACACACTTGTAAGCTAGAACTTGCCTGGTTGGTCCCCCTAAAACGATTGAACGAGTGGATTAGGAAAGGATCTTAGGCCATTGTTGTTGAGAAGTCACTAAGCCTAAAATAAATTAACCAAATGAAGTTTATCCCTTTGAACCAAATAATTGAGCCTTAATAGACCTTTTCTTTCTTATTACCCAATCCATGTTTCCAATCTATCTGTAGACCATACTCAGGCCCTGGTCTCTTTAAGGACATTGTGAACCTCAACCCAGGCCAAAGGCCTAAGTTGAGGGTGGCTTATATTGGCCCTGGTCCTTGAAAAGACATTGTGCACCTCAACTCGGGCTAAAACCCTAAGTTGAGGATGGCTATTGTAAGAGAAGCAGAGGAATAGGGATGGAAAGGATCCAAGTGGTGAGAAGAAAAGTGAAAAAAATATGGGGCGTGAATAATAAAAAAAAAAAAGAGAGAGAAAACGAGGAACGTAACCACGCCCCTCTGCAGAGCAAAGTGGTAAAATAGGGAAAACAAAGATTTTGGGAGGCCGAAAGTAGTGGCTGAGTCAAAGCAGGGTCTTGGAACAAAACGCTAGTCACTTTGATCCTAAATATATCTCACCCAAGCCCGAGCCTAAGTTACAAGCCTTACAAGTCCTAAAGTGATCCTGAAAAGGTCATTCAAGAGTCAAGGTGGTGCAAATAAAGGCAAGCATATGGTCTATACTCGTGTGTCGGTTGAAAATTCCTTCTGAGCGTGAGTGTCTACATTCCAGTCTCTGTGTGCTACATTATTACATGGTGTGTGAAACTTCTTTGTAGTAAGGGGCACTATCACCGCACTATTTGGGTGCTATACATAACTGGTTTATCTTTATTCGCGAACTTAATAGGAGCCAACGAGATATAATATCGTGTTTAGGTTGATCTAATCAGAGTTTGTTGAGATACGAACACATTACCAGTATACGTGTTGAGCATGAGTTTAATGAACAAAGGGGTTGCTATTTACTTCTTTTTAAGTACTTGTCTTTTGTGTGTCGTAATGTGTTTTTTTGGTCATCGCTTGAGGACAAGCAATGGTTCTAAGTTGAGAGTGTTGATGAGTGATGAAAATACGACTTTTACGACGCTTAAAACATAGAATTATTAGGTGTTCTTGAGCGGTGTTATTGGTTTAATGGGTATGTTTTGATGTTGTGCAGGAAAATGACTAAGGCATGGGAAATGGCGGAAAGTGCAAGGAACAGGTGAAAAAACGAAGCCAAGTGTCGGACCACGGAAGGCCCACACGGGCCGTCTCACGCCGGACGGTCCGTGTGACTGACCGTGGCACGACAGTTGACGTGCTAGTCAGTCACACGGTCAGGCCACACGGCCCGTCTGACGCCAGACGGACCGTGTGTCGGACCGTGTAATTGACGTAGCTCGGAAGGCAACCCGTCGAAAATTAAAGAAATCGTGCAAGGAGATTCACACGGACCACCACACGGATCGTCTCACGTCAGACGGCCCGTGTCACGGGCCGTGTAACTGACGTAGCTCGGAGGGCCTTCGTCGAAAATATCAGAATTCGTGCAAGTGGATCCACACGGAAGAGATGCACGGCCCGTCTCACGCCACACGGGCCGTGTCACGGACCGTGTTGGCGCAGGTAGTCTCCAGACGGTCCATTCGCACGGACCATCTCAATCCAGACGGTCTGTTTAACGGACCGTGTCCCGTGCCGGAATTATTCTTCCTAAATTATATCGACTTAGTTTTACTTTGTATAAATAGGATGTTATTTTATTTTATTAGACGACTTGGTTTTTACGACAGAAACTAGAGAGAACAAGGAGAAAAACATTAGTTTGGCTTTTGTAACTCGAGAGAATCGCGTTTGTGATTATTGTTCGAAGCTTGTAACACGGATTCTTGTTCTTCAATTGTAAGTCCATCTTTATGTTTTCTTCTACTTGTTGTGGGCAAATAATCAATAGTATGCTAGGCTAAACCCACAACTAGGGTTGTGAGGACCATGACGACCAAATTAAGATAATGCAAATTGGGGGTAATTTGTTCAAATAAACAGCGCATGTATTGTTAAATTCTTCGTTTTAACTTCTCCTTAAAGAGTCGACGCATTAGGGTAAGCCTGTATTCGTTACATGCCCGAGAGGGATGTAGTGATTGGGAAAAAAGTCTAACAACAGAGATTCGGGGTCATGAACCTAGTCTAAGTGCCTGAGACCGAAAGGTGAGGGTATTCTGAGATCAGAAACAACGGTTAGAATTGCATACACTCGGAGACTGAAAGGAGAGGAGTGAGATATACCTAGGAAGGACCGAAAGGTGACCTAGATATTAGTTAAGTTGTAGATTTTGCATGCATCATTAAGAACGAATTTACAAATCCAGTTTAGTTGTCGTTATTGTATGTCATGGGGAACACAACCCTAGCCTCTTTCTACCTATCTAAGAATCGGAACGTCTTTATTAATTACTTTACGAAATTAGTTAAATTAAATAACGCAACCCCCATTTATTTTATGTACCTTTGTTTTGGGAATAGCATTTACAACTGAAAGCTGGTACTAATAGAATAATTCTTACGTGTTCCCTGTGGGATCGACCTCAACTCTGGTTGAGTTCTATATTTGACCAACGACCGCTTTACTCTTCCATTTGGAGTGTAATTTGGGCGTATCAGCCAACCTTGCCGACAACAACAAAGACGAAGAATCAACATTGCTAATGGTACTTAAAGAAGAAGATACAGATGATTGCAGTTCATGGTATCTTGACAATGGAGCAAGCAATCATATGTGTGGACACAAAGACAAGTTTGTGGAGATAAAGAAGATAGTGAAAGGTAATGGGTCTTTTGGAGATACCTCAAAGATCCAAATTGAAGGGATAGGTATGATTCTAATATCGTGTAAAGATAGAGGTCAGAAATTAATTAATGAGGTTTACTATGTGCCAACATTGAAAAGTACTATCTTGATTTTAGGTTAACTTCTTGTAATAGGATGTAATATTCATATGAAAAATATGCATCTTTGGCTTAGAGATTCAAGTAACAACTTAATTGCTAAAGTGCATATGGCAAAGAAAAGGTTGTTTCCTTTGAATCTTAAGATCATTGACGCAAAGTGCTTAAAAGCTAATGTGTAAGATGACTCATGGTGTTGGCACATGCGATTTGGGAACTTGAATTTTGAAGCACTCAAATCAATGGGAAACAAGAACATGGTTGATGGAATTCCATTAATCAACCATCAAATCAGTTGTGTGAAGCTTGTCTTCTTGGAAAACATGCAAGGTGGAGTTTTCCAAAGGAGACCACATCAAGAACAACAAAGCCACTCCAACTTGTTCACACGGATATATGTGGACCAATTGATCTACATTCTTTTGGTAAAAGTAAATACTTTTTGCTTTTTATTGATGATTTTAGTACAAAGACTTGGGTATAGTTCTTGAAGCAAAAATCTGAAACTTTTGTTGCTTTTAAAATTTTTGAAGCACTTGTAGAAAATGAAAGTGTTTGTGAAATTAAAGCACTAAGGTCCGATAGAGGAGGTAATTCAGTTCAAAAGAATTTAATGATTTTTGTCAATCTCATGGAATTCATCGCCCTCTAACGGTACCTTACTCTCCTTAAAAAAATGGAGTTACTGAAAGAAAAAATAAAACAATTCTTAATATGTCTAGATGTATGTTAAAAGCTAAAAGTATGCAAAAAGTATTTCGGGCCGAGGCTATTTCTTGTGCAGTTTATTTGAGCAATAGATCTCCAACAAGAAATGTGAGAGACAAAACGCCTCAAGAAGCATGGAGTGGAAGAAAGCCAAGTGTCAGGCACTTGACATTCTTTGGAAGCATAGTCTGTGCTCATGTTCCACATCAAGGGAGAGCTAAACTTGCTGATCGAAATGTCAAGTATGTGTTTGTAAGCTATAATGTATGTTCAAAAGGCTACAAGTTATAAGATCCAAATAATAACAAAGTAGTGGTAAGTCGTGATGTTGCATTTAATGAAGCAACAACATAGAATTGGGAGGCTCAAGAAGAAAGAACATATGATTTTCTTCCATACTTTGGAGATGAAGAAGAACAGGAGATCATGACACCTACACAAGATGCAACCCCACCTCCTTCACCAACAATTGTTGCATATCCATCCACTCAAGAGAGTTCAAGTGAAAGGCCTTATAGAATGAGGAGCATCCAAGAACTCTATGATAACACAAATGAAGCTACTAATTTTGATGTTTTGTGTTGTCTTTTTGCTAATACTGAACCAACGAATTTTGATGAAGTTGTTATAGACAAAAGGTGGAGATATTCCATGGAGGAAGAAATCTAATCAATATAAAAGTATAACACTTGGGAGTTAACAACTCTTTTCAAGAATCATCGAGCAATTGGAGTCAAATAGGTATACAAAAAAGTGAAGAAAAATGCTCATGGAGAGGTGGAGAGATACAAGGCAAGACTTGTGGCAAAAGGCTATAAGCAAAAACATGGCATTGACTATGAGGAAGTCTATGCACCTGTTGCCTGCTTAGAGATAATTCATCTATTCATCTCTTTAGCAGCTCAAATGAAGTGGAAAATCCATCTACTAGATGTCAAATCGGCATTGTTGAATGGATATCCTGAAGAAGAAGTCTATATTGAGCAACCATTAGGCTTTGTTGTCAAATATCATGAATATAAGGTGTTGAGTTTGAAGAAAGCCTTACATGTATTGAAGAAAGCTCCACGTGTGTGGAATAGTTGCATTTATAAGTACTTTCAAGACAATGGATTTACTCGTTGCCTTCAAGAATATGCTCTTTCCATTAAAGTCCACACTAACAAAGATATTCTGCTTCTTTGTCTTCATGTTGATGATCTTATTCTGATGGTTATTAGTAATCCAATTTTGTTTGAAGCTTTCAAGAAAGCTATGTCCTTTGAGTTTGAAATGACGGATATGGGGCTCATGTCATATTACTTGGGTCTAAAATTGAAGTGAATGGAGGAAGGCATCTTCTCAAGAAAGCTATACAAAAGGGATTTTGAAAAAGTTCAACATTTTTTATTTTAACTCTGTGAACACCCTAGAGGAAATTGTCAAAGATTGAAGATGAAGAAAAGGTGGATTCTACTCTGTTCAAAAGTCTCATGGGAAGTCTACGGTACTTGACATGTACTATACCAGATATACTTTTTATAGTGGGAGTAGTAAGTCACTTTATGGAAGCTCCTACCTCTACTCACTTGAAGATCGCTAGAAGAATTCTTCATTACTAAAAAGGTATGATCGTCCTTGAACTATTTTATTCTTCTTCTGATGATTTTAACCTTGTGGGATATTGTGATAGTGATTATGCGAGAGATTGATGATAGAAAAAGTACATCTGGTTTTGTATTTTTCTTAGGTAACTATGCTATTTCATGGAATCCAAAGAAATAGTCCATTGTTACTCTCTCAACTTGTGAAGTTGAATATGTGGCAGCAACATCATGTACGTGTCATGCTATTTGGTTAAGGAGTGTGTTGAAGGAACTCAATTTGCCACAAATTAAGGCCACAATTATCTGCACAAGCACTTACCAAGAATCCATTATTTCATGACTGAAGCAAGCATATAGATACAAGATATCATTTTATTCGAGAATGCATTGCCAAGAAAGAGGTAGAGCTCAAGTATGTGAAATCTCACGATCAAGTTGTGGATATCTTTACAAAGCCTCTCAAGTTTAAAGATTTTCAGAGATTGAGATCGAGCCTTGGAATAAAGAAGAAAATCAAAATTAAAAAGTCTCAATTCGCTACTATCACAAAGATTTTCAATAGCTACATCTAATCCCACCAATTTGTTCAAAATGTTAGGCAAGGGAAAGTCCAAGAACATAGCTATGAGTTTTCTTTGTCAAAATTGTTAGGCAAGGGAAACTGTAAGAAGTTAGGTATAAGTTTGATTTTTTTTTGTATTCAATGATGTCATTCGTGACATTATTATGAACATTGTTCATCTATAAAAGGAGCTCTTTATCTCCTCATTGAAAACACACCAAAATAGAGAGAGCAATAGAAAGAAGAGAGAGTTATCCAAAACTATTCTTAGTTTGTGAGGAAAAATAGTGCGAGAGTAAGATCGTAGTAAGGTGTGTGAAGCAAAAGAGTGTTTGTTGCTATACAAAGAGGAGTTATTTTTTACACTATCATGTTGTCATCAATACTATTATATCATATTTACTCCATTGTAATATTTGGTGTCGTGACTCTCTTGTCATCGCTACTTAGTTTGAATATTCTGGGCGTGATTATTATTTTTTCCAACAACAACCAAGTTACTTCTGTTGTTGCAGATGCCATGCTCCTATACTCAGCTGAAGCTGAGCTTCTAGAAATAGTCTGTTCTTTCTTAGACTTCCATGAGATTAGGGATTCTCCAAACTTGACCACATACCCTATGATGGATCTTCTGGTGTTGGGACAAGCAGCCCAGTCTGAGTTACACCAACAAGTCAATGTGGTGGCATGTGTGGCCTTCAACCAAATACCTTTACCAATTATGCTTTTCAAATATCTGACCAATATAGTAGTTGCTTGCTAGTGATACTTCTTAGGGGTTTGTTTGAATTGACTGAGAGTTTGTGCAACATAACTAATATCTGGTCGAGTAATGGTAACATACAACAACTTATGAATCAATTTCTGATTGGAAGTAAGATCATGTAACACAACATCACCAGTCAAACCAGAAAGTCTATCATACTCTACTGATGTCAACTTCAAATTAGAATCCAAAAGAGTAGAGACAAGCGTTGCACCACTAAGCCCTGCATCATGGATGAGTTCTACGATATATTTCCTCTGATTCAAGATAACACCCTCACTATACCTCAAAACATCAATGCCCAAGAAGTGCTTGAGTTGGCCTAAACCATTGATCTTGAATTGCTGATGTAGATCATCCTTAGCTGCATTGATCAACTGGTCATTACTACCAGTAATGAGAAGTTCGTCAACATAGACCAACACAATTGCTATATATGTATCTTTCTTCAAAGTGAACAAGGAGTAATCATGTGCACTTTGGATGAAACCAGCAGTCAATAAAGTAGAAGTAAGCTTTATGTTCCATTGCTTGGAAGCTTGCTTCAAGTCATATAGTTGAGCAATTTGCAGACTTTGACCTCTCCTGGTTGCTTAAAAACTTCGGGCATTTCCATATACACCTCCTCATTCAAATCTCCTTGAAGGAATGCATTATAGACATCCATTTGAAATAAATTCCAAAACTTAGAAACAACCAGAGCAATTAATAACACTTCTTACTGTTACCATCTTAGCAACAGGTGAAAAAGTATCATGATAATCTAAACCTTCTTGATGACTACAACCTTTGGCTACTAACCTTGCTTTATACCTCTCCACTTCATATTTGCTTGATATTTAATCTTGTATACCTACTTAGATCCAACTGTATGCTTACCTTGTGGTAGATCAACTACAACCCATGTTTTATTATCCTTAAGAGCTTGGATTTCCAATTGCATGGCTTCAATCCATTTGCATCTCTAGTTGCTTCCTCGAAAAATCCAGGGTCCACAAAATTATCAATTTTGGTTAGATAGCTTTGATAGATAAGGGCAACATTGTCATAAGAGAGATAGTTGGCTAGAGGATATCTTGTACAACTCTGCCTCTTCCCAACAGTAGTAAAGTCTTTTATCCAGGCAGGTTGTTTGATGGTTCTAGTAGTCCTTCTGAGAGGGCAATCTTCAGCTACTGGCAATGGCACTACAGATTCTCAATGGATGGTAAAGTTGTTGGTTGTGATGGTGGTATTAGATTGTGAGATATATGGTCAGTAGGAGCCTCACAATATATCTCATCTGAGTGACATATCTCATGAATCACCTCTAAAGGAGAACCAAACAAAGAAGAAGAGGAAGGTTATATGTCAGGCTTTGCATTAATAAAAGGAAAAACTTTTTCTTGGAAGATCACATCTCTGCTCAAAAAGCTTGTTGGATTTAATATCTAGTAATGTGTAACCCCTTTTCAGCTCTGAATATCCAAGTAATACAGAAGGAACAGCTATTGCTGAAAATTTATCCCCCTTTGGCAGAGTTGAGGCATGGCAAAAACAGCCAATGACTCTTTAAGTGTGAAAACATTGGCTTCTTTGAAAATAATAACTCATAGGGACTCTTGTATTCAGTGACTAATAGAGGCAATCTATTCATCAAGTAGATTGTAGCTTCAATACAACATCCCCAAAATCTGATTGTTATTTGAGCTTGAAACAATGGCTCTTGCAATATTAAAAATATGTATATGCTTCCTTTATACTATGCCATTCTGTTGTAGTCTGTGAGGGCAACTATTTTGATGTAATATACCTAAATGCTGGAACAATTTAGTGCATTGGTGATTAAAAAATTTTGTGCCATTTGCTGACCTCACAACCTTAATATTAGAACCAAATTGATTCTTGATCATTGACAAAAAACTCTTAACAGAAACAATAGTTTCTGACTTCAATTGCAACAGACAGACCCATAAAAATCTACTATAGTCATCCACAATTTTTAGAAAATATCATTTATTATCTAGAGTAGGAGTCCTGTGTGGCCCCCACATGACCATGTAAACAATATCAAACACCTTAAGTACTGTAGCGTTACTAACAGGAAATGAGAGTCTAGTTTGCTCGGCTAATGGGCAAACAGGACATTTATTTAGTGCCTCACTATCACCACTACTTTTCAGCAAGCCTAGATTCCTTAAGACTTGAGAGGAAGGATGCCCAAGTCTGGAATGTCATAGCTTGACATAAGGTGTTACTGCATTTGCAACCATCCTTCTTGAGTTATTGTTGTCCTCGTTCATCTTCTTAATTTCAAATTCACTTCTTAATATGTACAGTCCACCACCCTCCTTACCAATCCCCTTCACCCTACCACTGAAGAGGTCCTTAAATACACAAAAAATAAGATAAGAACACACAAAACAGGACAATTCCCTTGTGATCTTTGAGGCTGACAAGTTGAAGTTAAAATCTTGAACAAACAAGATATTCTTCACAACTTCATTCTCAAAAATATAAGCTTCACCAATGTGTGTGATTTCCACCTTAGCTCCTCTAGATAAATGCACTTGATCTTTCTGTGATTTAGGCAAGTGATGAATACTTTTCAGCTGGCATTTATTTGATGTTACATGGTGAGAAGCACCTGAATCTACTATCCAATCCTTCATAATAACATGGGACATTAGGCAAGTAGTGATACCTGACATGGTGACTTGTTTAGTCTCCTTCACATCCTTATTCAAGATGCTTAGAATCTATTTGTATTCTTCTTTAGTAAACGGCTGCCCTTTTGCAAACATATCATTGTTGGCTTCATGACTAGTTGATGCCAAGTGAATGTGATCAGGTCCACCAGAGATGTTATTTGCAGTAAGTTGTCACCCAAATCCACCTTGACTTGCATTACTATGAATACCATATCTATATCCTGTATTATTACCAAAGTTAGAATGACCTGTTGTGCCTCTTAAATTACCATTTCTATGACCAAGCTTTTTCCACAGCTTCCAATCCACTGGATAACCAAGCAATTTGTAGCAATTTTCCTTGGTATGACCGGTAAAATAATAAAAGACACATTTCCTTCCTTTATAATGCTCTCTTCGGCCATACGTATTTGTAATTGCTCTCTTTCTTGGATTTTCTTGTACAATTTCTTTCTTTCTTTTTTGACATTCCTGTACCCATCGGCAAATTTGTCAAGATCCACCAATCACCAATAGCTTTTGCAGAATTTGGTGACATCACACTATTTGTAGCTGCATCTAGTGAATTTTGGCATCCTCCAATCTTTTTCAGGCAAATTCCCAGGCATCTAGTGATTATTGGCAATCCCAGGCGAGATTTAGGGGTTTTTATTCTGATTCCGGCAGCATCACGAAGCGAATACAGCTTCTCTCCAGAAACACAATGATTTTCCAGCGAGATCTTCTCCGACAGCTCCCAACAACACTCACTATTTCTCAACATGAATATCAGTGTAATTTCGGTCAGAATCATTTCTAGGTGATATCCTCTAAATTCTTCTCTGTTTACTATTTCTTGACTGCAATATTGATTGCACTATTTCATTGCTCTTAACTAGTTGTGACTGCACTATTTCATAGTTTTTGACTGTTTGTGATTGCACTGTATTTTCAGTGTTCTTGGCTGCTTACTGATCTGTGGTGGATCAATTTGTTTGTTACAAAATCCATAATTTTCTACTTAAATTTATTGTTGAACTTACTCTCAAATTGAGTGTCGTACTTCTTTGTGTGTAATTGAATTAGGTTTCTCTTTCTTTACGTATTTCTTCTTTATAAAATTTATTTGTTAGGGAGTTCTGCAAGTTGCCTAATATTATTGTTATGTGTGTGTGTAATTTTTTGTTGTTTTGAGTCTTTATTGTTGTTTATTGATTATTGTGTATTATTCCTGGTGTATATTTCTTGATTTGTATCTTCTGGTTCTTGGTAGCTTAGTGAGTTAGTAGTTCCTAGTTTAGCGGCATCACGAACTTTGGTGGATCAGCGTCATGTCATCGGTTGGGCTCGGGGGTAAGGGTTAGGGGTGGTAATAGGGGTACAAGCTTATCTAAGTTAAGGGTAGAATCATGAAATATAGGATCACTTACAAGTATATTCGTAGAGCTAGTAAAGTGTCTTTAGAGGAGACATATTAATATAGTGTATGCTCAGGAGACTAGATGGGTAGGTACCAAAGCTCATAACATTTACGAGTTCAAGTTATGGTACCCGGGAAATTCTTGAAATGGTGTAGGTATATTAGTAGACGAGGACCTTAGGAAATATGTAGTGGAGGTTAGGAGGTTTAACGATAGGATGATGTCCATTAATCTTGTGATTGGTAGGCATGAAGCGAGTGTAATTAGTGCCTATGCGCCTCAAGTGGGTCTCCATGAGGAAGTCAAAAATCTCTTTTGGGAATATTTAGATGAGGTTGTGAGAGGCATTCTAGAGACGAAAAAACACTTCATTGGGGGGGACTTTAATGGGAATATTGGGACAACCACTAGCGGGTTTAAAGATGTTTATGGAGGCTTTGGTTCTAGGAAGAGGAATGGAGGTGCGACGTCTCTCTTGGATTTTGCCAAAGCTTTTGAGTTAGTTATTGCTAAGTCATGTTTTTCGAAGAGGGAAAATCACTTGATTACATTTCATAGTACGGTAGCTAAGTTTCAGATTGATTACTTACTTCTCTGGAAGGGCAATAGAAGACTTTGTAAGAATTGCAAGGTTATTCCAAGTGAAAATATTTCCACTTAACATAGGATTCTAGTGATGGAATTAGAGATTAAGAGAGTCAAGAAGAAGAAGGTTATTAATGCCCAACCGATGCTTAGATGAGGAGGCCTGACTCCTGCCCTTTCAGAGATAGAAGAAAAGTTAATTAATTTAGAGCCTTAGAGTAGTGGCGGAAATGTGAAAAATATGTGAAAAACTACTGCTGGTCGCATTTGAAAAATAGTTGCCAAGGTACTAGGGGTTTTGAGAGGGACCTTTGATTGACATCATGGCCATTGGTGGTGGAATGACGAAGTTATGGTACTCGGGTGGTTCTAGCATAGAAATGGTGTAGGTATATTAGTTGACGAGGACCTTAAGGAATATGTAGTGGAGGTTAGAGGTTTAATGATAGGATGATGTTTATTAAGCTTGTGATTGATAGGCATGTAGTGAATGTAGTTAGTGCCTATGCGCCTCAAGTGGGTCTCGATAAGTAAGTCAAAAGGCTTTTTTGGGAAGATTTGAATGAGGTTGTGAGAGGTATACGAGAGATGAAAAAAATCTTCATTGGGGGAGTCAAAAAACACTTCATTTAGTGAATGCCCCAATATGCCCATTAAAGTCTCCCCCAAGGAAGAGTTTTTTCGTCTCTAGTATGCCTCTCACAACCTCATCCAAATCTTCCAAAAAGAGACTTTTGACGTCCTTATCGAGGCCAACTTGAGGTGCACGGGCACTAACTACATTCACTACATGCCTACCAATCACAAGTTTAGTAGACATCATCCTATCATTAAACTTCCTAATTTCCACTACCTATTCCCTAAGGTCCTCGTCTACTAATATACCTACACCACTTCTATCCTAGAACCACCCGAGTACCATAACATGAATTTGTCTGCGTTCCGAGCTTTGGTCCCTACCCATCTAGTCTCCTGAACACACACTATATTAATATGTCTCCTCTTAAGACACTTCACTAACTTTATGGATTTCCCTGTAAGTGATCCTATATTCCACGACCCTACCCTTAACATAGATAAGCCTGTGCCCCTCTTACCACCCCTACCCCTTACCCCCAACCCCAACTGAGGACATGACCCTAATAAACCATTAGATCATGGCCACTAAACTAAGAACTCTTAACTCCCTAAGCTACCAAGAACAAGAAGATGCAAATAAAAAAAATATACACTAGGAATAATATAAAATAATCACTAATCAATAATAATGATTTAAAACAACAAAATATTACATGCATATGTAACAATAATATTAGGCAACTTGCAAAACTCCCTAACAAATAAATTTTACAAGGAACAAACATGTAAAGAAAGAGAAACACAATTCAATTACACACAGACAATAGTAGGACGGTCAATTTTAGAGTAAACTCAATAATATGTTCAAGTAGAGAATTACAGATTTTGCAACAACACATTGATCCACCACGGATTAGTAAGCAGCCAAGAATATTGAAATAGAGTGCATTCACAATCAATCGAAAACTATGAAATAGTGCAGTCACAACCAGTTAAAAGCTATGATTCTTTTTGGAAGAGTTGTGTGCTTTCTTCCAAAAAGAAGGGAACGGAAAACTGCCTTAAGATTCTATTCCTTTAGTCTCTTAAAGAGTGATGCAACTGACTAATTAAGAGAATGGGCAGAGCCCACCTCTCTTTATCATTACAATTGTCAGTTCAAATTATCAATTAACCCTTCATTAAAAAAAGTTATTACAATTAGACAACTTAAAGAGGTCCTCACTCTATCTAATAGGTAAATGTCATTTCAATTTAGACTTTTAGTTCTATAACACTTTTCATCTCTACTTAAGATTCCAAAAAAGGGAAGCAAAGCTGATACCACAAGGTATTACCACGATTTGATGTCTCTATCTCTTTCTAGGTTTCCCAAAATCTCTTTCCTCTCTAAAATCTTCTCGATTCTTCAATTGTTCTTCGAAATTCACAAGGTGTTATCGTAATCGATTCTAACATAGAGTGCTCCCGTAAAATTAACACTCGATCGATATGAGCTAAAGAATTTTGTTAAGAGTTTTTTAAAACTCAACCTCTACATTTACTACAGGAAATAATGCACTCACATCATAGGGAGGGAATAAAAAATAGTGCATTTTTTCACAACAAGTCATCATATGATTCGTTTTTCTCATTGAACCTGACAATAGGAACTCTAGTCACTAGGTTGGTTGTTCTCATATATGGCTCAGGAATTTATAGACTTCAATCCTATCTCCCTCAATGTGCTCCAGACTTTTTTCTCTTGTTAAGGCCTTAGTAAGAGGATCTAAAAGATTATCACAAGATTTGACATAATCAATATTAATGGTACCATTGGTCATATATGATCTTACATTACTGTGTTTCCTCCTTATAGGTCAGGATATATCGATGTAATAATGGTTTTGAATTCTACCAATTGCAATGGTGCTATCACAATAAATTAAAATAGGAGAAATTTATTTTCTAAAATAAGGAATTTGAAATAACAAATTTCTCAATCAATTCACTTCCTCACTAACCAAAGTTAAAGCAATTAGTTCAGCCTCCATGGAAAAGTTAGCAATAATAATTTGCTTTTTAGATTTCCAACAAATAGCACCACCACCCAGAGTAAAAATGTATCTAGTGGTAGAACAGGAATCACATCATAAAAAATGTTCCAATCTGCATCAGAAAAGTCCTCTAGTATAGCAGGATATTTTTTATAGAACAAACCACAAGTTTTTGTCCCAATTAAATATCTCATAACTCTCTTTATAGAATGTTAATGTTCTTTACCTGGCTTGATTGTAAACCTGCTAAGTACTTCTACCACACATGCAATATCAGGCCTAGTACAAGCAGTCACATATCTCAAACTTCCGATTAAGCTAGCATATTCCGTTTGATTTATCACATCATTTTCACTTTGTACAGGAAAAAAGTAAACAGTGGAATCAAAAGGAGTTAAAGCATGCTTATATTCTAAGAAAGTTATATTTTTTCAAAATTTTCTCAACATAATGTGACTGGTCAAGGAAAATTTCACCACATTTTCTAGTAATTTTTATTCCAAGAATAAAATTTGTCTCTCCAAGATCTTTCATATCAAAATGATTTCTAAGAATGTTTTTTGCTTCATCAATAACATTCATTTTAGAGGCAAAGATCAATAAGTCATCAACATATAGGCAAATAATACTATGTGAATTATTCCAAGACTGATGATATATGCACTCATCACACTCATTCGATTTGAAACCATTTTCAATCATGCAAGAATCAAAGTTTTCATGCCATTGCGTAGGTGTCTATTTCAAGCCATATAGTGATTTAGTAAGTTTACACATTTTTCTTTCTTGGCCTACTTTAACAAAACACTCGGGTTGTTCCATATAAATCTCTTCATTTATGACTCCATTTAAAAAAGCAGTTTTTACATCAATTTGATAAATTTGCGACTCAAAATTGTAGCTGTCTAATGGATGTCATTCTAGTTATCGGAGAAAAAGTATCAAAAGACTCGTCCTTCAAGTTGCTTAAATCCTTTTGCAACTAGTCTAGCCTTATATTTTTCAATAGATCTATTCGGTTTTCACTTTTTTCATAAGACCCATTTGCAACCAATTGTTTTACAACCCGGTGGTAAATCAAATAACTTCCAAGTTTTATTAGAAATTAATGATTATATTTCATTATTTACAGCCTCTTTCCAGAAATTTCATCATGTGAAGATAATATTTCTTTTAAAGTGAGAGGGTCATCTCCAACATTAAAAACATAAAAATGACCAAATCATTTTCTACTCTTGCTCTTTTACTTCTTATTAACTCAAAATCATCAATTACTTTATTTTTTAAATTAAAGTAGTAGAAGAAGAAATAGGTAGTGACAAAATATTGTTCAATGCTTTAACCTCCACCAAGAAATGCACAAGTAGTAACTTCCTTACCCAACTTTGTAATCTTGGGATCCATTAGCCTCACAAAGGCTAGATAACCCCAAACTCTTAGATATACCAAGTTTGGATTGTGACCTTTCCACAACTCCAAAGGTGTTAGTTTGTACTTTTTATGAGGCACACAATTTAACAAATAATAAGCGGTCAAAATAGCTTCACCCCAAAAAATTAAAGGTGCACTTGACTCAATTAGCATGGCATTAGTCACTTCAGCCAAAGTTTTATTTTTTCCCTTCTGCTACACCATTAGATGCACGAGAATAAGGAGAAGTAGTTTCATGAATTGTTCCCATTGATCTAACAAAAGAATTGAACTCATTTGACTCATATTCACGACCTCTATCAGTCCTTATTCTTTTTATTTTTCTTCCAAATTGATTTTCAACCTCATGGAGATAAACTTTAAAGTACTCAAAAGTATCACTTTTATTTTTCAATAAATAGACATATGTAAACTTAGAAAAAAACATCAATGAATGTGATAAAATATCTATTTCCTCCACGAATTATAATTGCTCCAAGTTTACAAATATCAGTGTGAACTAATTTTAATAAATCAGTTTTCAACTTGAAAATGAGGCCTTTTAGTGATCTTGACTATACTATAAGCCTCACATTTTTCAAAATCCTTTTTAACCTACACACTTAACCGTGTTGATTGGCTCCTTGCAGTACCTACGAATATAATGGGGAGAAACGGGATATGGTTGTAACTTAATTTAAACCAGCAGATGCCCGACGTTGCTTTCCATGCTTAGATGAACCTGCTTGTGTGGTATTTTTAGCATATGGGCATCCTTGGTGTTTCCACATGTGCACTTTTCTCTTTATTTATCTACCCTATAATGTTAATTGCTATTGATGGCAGCTGTTCATTAGTGGGACAAAACACATGAGCTTGGTCTAATTTAAGCTCTGGTGGGCAGAGTTTTTATACCTTTTTTCTGGGAGATAATTGGTACTTGGAAGAATAATCTGTGTGTAAATTTGCATCGTCCTTGCGGGCGCTCATACAGTTTCCTTGCATGATTTAGAGGGAGGAGGAAACCTTTTGTTTAAGCAACTCATTATTTATTATCCTTACAGGTGTTTTGTGTTGTCAATCACAGGTCATACAGCTACCAAGGTAAATGCATAGAACCAAATGACCACCGACGGCGATAACATAGTAGTGTAGCTAGCTAGCTGCATTAATATTTTAACTTTGTCAATATCAACTTATCTAAATATAAAAATATTGTGCGCATATACACATACAGTACAACAATAGTTCAAACAATATGCTTGATCGGGCAATACTGATATATGAGAATATAAACAGTTCAGCAACATGCTACAAGTCTTTGGAACTTCTAAAACAGTTCAGAGTAGATTTACCTCTGAGTGAAGATCTTTCAGCTCTTAAAGGGAAAGAATTATAAAAATAAATCAGTGGCACTTGATAAGGAAACAAATTTTATGGAACAAATCTTTGACAGATTCAACATCGAGGAGTCTCTTGATACACAAATGGAGTGACAGATCAGGTATGAACTGAACGTAGCACATATACTACATGCAATCACCAGGTCCATACATCCTTTATTAGCTTTTGTTCATACACAAATGGATGTGGTGGTTGCAAGTACTATATATAGTACCTTAAGTTCATACCTTATTTGTCAATCCATTTGTGTATCAAGAGACTACTCGATGCTGAATTTTTCAAAGATGTGTTCCATAAAATTTGTTTCTTCATCAAGTCCATTTCTTTATTTACATAATTCTTTTCCTTTAAGAGTTGAATGATCTTGTACATCTATCCCAAAGTCTATCTCCCTAGCAGGAGGGACTCTAGGTAGATCGTCAGGGAAAACTTTAGGAAACTCATTTACGACTGGGACTGACCAGAGGGTTGGGGCCTCAATGATCTTTAGCTCTAACTATATGGTAGATGCACCCATTGAAAATTAACTTCTTAAAGATATGAAACGAAATTACCCTTAGGCACATTTGAACTTTCCCTCCACTTTAAGATTGGCTCACCTTAAAACTGAAACTTGACAACTTTGGTTCTACAATGTATGGAAGAATAACAAGCATGAAGCTAATCAATCCAAAGAATGATGAAAAAATATGCCATCTCTCTCTCAACTTGATTAGCTAAAGTATTATAGACTCTTTGAGCTAGAATAGACTCACCGACTGGAGTGGAAACACTGAAAGGCTCATTAAGAATCTCTGAACTGATTCCAAACTACATGATATGTAGAAAGTGCCAAAAGATAGAGTAGCACATAAGTCTAGTAATGTAAAAAATAATATGTAATGACTTTGAGTATACCGTTGATAATATCTAGAAAATTCTCCAGATCGTGACCTCAGGCCATAACATATAGTGGTTTGTGGCCTCTCTTGTTCCTAAGGTACAACCCCTAGGAGCCACCTTACCCTGTGGAGTTGATATAGATAACGGGGCCTTGTTGTACCTAAAGCTTTATCTCATTTTTGGGCAAGCCTTCATGAAGTACCTTATCTACCTGCACTCGTAGCAACCACTAGAGCGAATAACACACTCTCCAAGATGGTACCTACCACACCTGCCACACGAGGGTTTGCAAGAGGGCCCTTGAGCCACACTTCCTGGTGATTGGAACCCTGAGCTCTGAAGTTCTATGACCTCTGTTCACTCCTGACCTTTAGCGTAGGCACATTGGCAGATGACTGTACTGGCCTGGATGACTAGGGCTTAAAGGATGACCAACACCCACTTGTTGCCTATTTTTTTCCAGTCTAATGGCAGAATGTCTTGGACCTTTTGTTTCATTACTTCTCCCAATCCTTCAACTTCTCCTCCTCCACTTGCAGTACATAAGTCATTAGCCTAGATATATCTATGTCCCTTATCGGCAAAGCTAAACTGCCATCTTTGTTAGTCAATTGGGAGAGCCAAGCTACAAACATACTCATCTTGTTCTTCATATCCTCCAACATATCTAAAGCATAGCAGGATAACTATCTGAACTTAACATTGGTGATATCAGTTCAACATTGATGAGGTTCAACATTTGATAGCCTTAAGTTCACACGGCTATCCCGCTACGCTCCAGATATGATGGTGGGTATGAGGAGCAAGATGAGTTTGTTCACAGTTGAGCTCTCCTGATTGACAAACAAGGAGGGCAAGGCAGCTATGCTGACTGGGGACATAGATATGGAAAGAATTATGACTTATGTGTAGCAGGTGGAGTGAAGAAGTTATAGACCCGTAGAGTATCGAAATATGAGGTCCATGACATAAGACTAGCAAACAGTGGGCAACAAGTGGGAGTTGTTCAACCTTTATGCCTTAGTCATCAAGGCCAATACAATCATATGCCAGTGTAACTACACCAAGGGTAAGCAGTGAATAGGAGTCGCAAAACTTCAAAGTTCAAGGTTTCCAATCGCATGAGAGTGTGGCTCAAGGGCCTTGTAGCTATCCCTCATGTGGAAAGTGTGGTAGGTCCTATCTTGGAGAGTGCCTCATTGGCAATAGCAGTTGCTACAAGTGTGGGTTGGAAGGGAACTTTTGGAAGGATTTTCTAATGATGACACAGAGCTTTAGGGGTAACAAGGCACAATTACCTACATCAGCTCCACAAGGTGAGGTGGCTTCTAAGGGTTCTACCTCAAGAATAGGCAAGGCCACAAACCGTTTGTATTTTATGGCCAGCCATCAGGATTAGGAGAACTCGCTAGATGTTGTCATTGGTATTCTTAAATTCTTTACACATAATTTTTTTGCATTACTAGACCCAGATTCTACTCTATCTTTGATGACTCCCTACATAGCTAAAAAGTTTAAAATTAGTCTTGGGTGTCTTATTGAGCCTTTCTGTGTTTCTACTCTAGTCGGTGAGTTTATTTTAGATCACAAAGTCTATAGAGATTTTCTAGTGTCAATCCACCATAAATATAATTTAGCTGATCAAGTTGAGTTAGATATGGTAGATTTTAAAATTATTCTTCGCATGGACTAGCTTTATGCTTGTTATGCTTTCATAGACTATACAACTAGAGTTGTCAAGTTTTAATTTCCAGGTGAGCCAGTCTTCGAGTGGAGGGATAGTCCACATATGCCTAACGGTCATTTTACTTCATATCTTAGGGCCAATAAGTTAATTTTCAAGGGGTGCATTTACTATATAGTTAGAGTAAAAAATCCAGTATCGAGACGCCAACCCTCCAGTTAGTCCTAGTGGTAAATGAGTTTCTTGAAGTTTTTCCTGATGATCTACCTAGAGTCCCTCCAGACAAGGAGATATACTTTGGGATTTATGTCCTTCCAGACACTCAACCTATATCAGTCCTACAATATAGAATGGCGGAGAGCTAAAAGATTTTAAAGAGTAGTTGAAAGATCTTCTAGATAAAAGTTTCATTAGACCTTGCGTCTCGTCTTGGGGTCCTCTACTTCTATTCATGCGATAGAATAATGGGTTCCTTAGGATATGCATTGACTAGCGTTAATTAAACATGGTCACCATTAAGAATAAGTATATCCTTCCCAAAATTGATGATATGTTCGATCAGCTTTTGGGTGCTACATGTTTCTCTAAGATAGACCTCAAATAAACTGAAAGTTAGCGAAAGTAATATCCCAAAGACATCCTTTAAAGCCTACTATGGGCATTACGATTTCCTTGTTATGCCCTTTAGATTGACTAATACTCCTGTAGACCTCATGGACCTTATGAACCAAGTGTTGAGGCAATATCTAGACATGTTTATCATCGTGTTCATAGATGACATCCTGATATACTCTAGAAATAAAGATAAGAATGCCGACCATATTAGAAACATCCTCAAGAGCCTCAAGAATCAGAGATTATATGCTAACTTTTCAAAGTGTGAGTTTTGGTTAAAATCCGTGGCATTCCTAGGTCATATTGTGTTTGAAGAGGGTACTCAAGTTGACTCTCAGAAGATTGAGCTAGTGAAGAACTGGACAAGACCCACTTCCTAATGTAGATAAGGAGTTTCTTGGGGTATGCGGGATATCATATGCATTTTGTAGAGGAATTTTCATCTATATCAGGTCCACTGACTAGGTTGGCCTAGAAGAGGTAAAATTATGCAAGAAGAGTTTTTAAGAGTTAATGACTAGACTGACCATGGCTCTGGTGTTATCCAAACCTGAGGGAACAAACAATTTTGTTGTTTATTGTGATGCATCTAGAGTTGGGCTTGCTTGTTATTGATGTACAGAGGCAAGGTGATAGCATGTGCCTCTAGATTGTTCAAGACCCATGAGAAGAATTACTCAACTAATGAACTTGAGTTAGTTGTGGTGGTTTCTGCACTCATGATTTGGAGGCACCATCTTTATGGAGGACATGTTGACACATTCACAGATATTAAAAGCTTGCAGTATGTATTCAGTTAGAAAGAGTTAAACCTGAGGCAGAGAATATGTTTGGAATTGCTCAAGGGCTATGACATTCACATTCTCTACCATCCAAGTAACGCTAACATTATTGTTGATGCTCATACTGGTCTATCTATGGAAAGAACAACACTTATTGAGGAAGATAAGAAGGAGATAGCCAAAGACATTAACAAACTTGGTCGTTTAGGGATACAACTGGTTGATACAAATGAGGGAGGTGTAACTGTTTAGAATATCATCGAGTCTTCATTAGTAGTAGAAGTAACGAAAAAGTTGGATCAAGATCCCATTCTTCTACAATTAAAAGAAGATGCCCAGAATCCGACAGTATTAGTGTTTAGAGAAGGGAGAGATAGGGTGTTATACACAACAAGAACACGTTTTATTTGTATTTTCTCTGTACATATTTTGTGTTGGTTGTTAATCTTTTAAGTGGAGTTTTAACTCATCACTACTCCCCAAAAAATATTTACATGGGTAATTCATGATCAAAATAAATCAAGCATGTGAGAGCATGTTGTGGATTGAAAATAAATAAATAAGGAGGACAACATATTCTCTAACAATTTAAAAATCCAAAATTAGAAATGAATGTGCTCACTCTCAAGAAGATTTGTAGATAAAAAATTAATAATAATAATAATAATAAAAGCTAAATCTTAATGAGTTATGTAAACTCAAGTACTACCATTCGACATAGATATATACACATACATAAAATTCATGAATAAGATCAAAATAAAATAGTCTTCAATCTTTTATCATATTAATAATACTAACTAAAACACTAAATACCATAAAAATTAGAACGCTATGTTGAATAAGAAAAAACTGGTTCTTTTATTTATTGTTGGGATGAGAACTCGGTCTTTCACTGAGTATTTGAATTTGTAAGTAGATCCTTTTACTGCATTTTTCTCTCACAAATTCACAAATATAGCTGTTATTATTGTCCACAAGGTTCCACCTACATAAGTCACGCCAGCCGTCCACTAGCCATATTCTACTGTCATTCCGTTTATTGACTTTAGTCTAAAATTCACTACCATCCAAATCATGAATGTTGATGCTTTAGGTGAGTTCAAGTTTGTAATATATCACCACATCTACTAGGATGTACTAAGATTGAGAATAAAGATTTCCTTTAATGAGAATGTTATAACATTAAACTATAAAATCATTCACTAGAATATATAGTTATAGACTTTTATTTACCAATTGATCTCTCCTATTTTCTCATAATTTTTTAACACAATAAAAACTTTTTGGCTGAGTTGCACATCCACGTTCGAATATATCTGCACCATAATGGTAAAGGACATCACTCACTTTGCAAGTAGTGACTTTCCACATTCAGCTGAATCAAGAAAGTTAATTGCGCAGGTTCACAAACTTAAATCTCATGGAAACTCACAAATACTCCATCATTTAATTTTACATAATTGTGATTGTTTGAATGTGGACTTTAATAAAGAAAAAAAATTATCATTGATCAAAATTTATATATAATGATATTTAAATCTATTCTTCTTCACTATTTACAAAACTAACAAAATGTGTCCTTAGGCTTATTTTGTCAGTGAACCAAAATTTTGAAATATTTAAAAACTAAATTATAGTTTTTAATATTCCATGAGTATAAAAGACTAAGATTATGTTCAAATATGAAATGATATCATCTTTACAACAACATGCTAACAAGAAAAGAATTGAATTGCATATAATGTGAAAAGAGGAACAAATATAAAGGTATTTCACACTTATATCTACCTTTTGAATGTTGTGCCTTTTTCTTATATTTGGCAACGCTTTCATTTTCTTCTTCATCCTCCTCCTTCTCGGTTTCTTCATCTTCCCCGTCCCCATCCCTCAACCCCTCCTTATTCTCATCTTCTTCCGCTTTCACGCATCTAGAATTTGAACATGGAGCATTTACATGAGTCTCTGCTTTCTCTTTCTTTTCTACCTCTTCTTCAACATCGTCTTCTTCTATCATGTAATCATCGATACTATCATCTAAAGAAGAACTACTTCTATTATACCTCGCCCTAGTCTTCCCTTCAGTCCCTACACTCTTTCGATATTTAACATTTATTTCTTCCTCTTCCTTTTTACCTCTAACTCCTTTTTTACACGTTCATTTATTCCAAATTATTTAAAGTCAAATGTTCCTTTTCCATCATTATCAAGTATTAAAAAGTCATCAAACACTAGAGAGGTATCCTCAATAAATTTCTACCATCTATATTGAAATAACATTTCTTCCTTGTTTGGCCACACCTATAGGCCACATGTTGCCAAATCGATACGTCACGAAAACTTTCCTAGGAATCTTGTCATTCTTGTTATTTGTATAACCTCTAGGAATTTTCGGGGAAGTAAAAAAACTTTATTTTTCAAAAAAATATATAGAATAATCCCAGTGTCATCAAATCATATTGACCATATCATAAAAATAACAAAATATTAAAAGAAATTTCTGTTTAAATAAACTCAAAGTTCAGAATTTTAGCAGTTAGAATTCAATAATGAAATTATTTGATGTATTTTAAAAAATCTGTTAAGTGGTTACTTGTATAAACACTCATAATATGGTAATTTGAAAATAATATGTGCAATTTATGACATCAATCGGCTGACAAAAATCTATATAATACTAGTAAAATATTAGGAGGATTTTACGGTCTTTTATAATATTTTAACTGTACTTTTGAAACTATGGGTTCTAAATAAGGCGAGCGAAAATTAAAAGAGGACAAATGCCATTATACTAGCATTTTGTATATGTTGAGTCTCCTAACATTATACTAGTATTATATAGATTTATCTCAGTCAGTTGATGTAATAAATTGTACATATTATTTTCAAATGACAATATTATAAGTGTTTATGGAAGTAACCATTCAACAAATATTTTAGAATACCTCAACTAGTTACATTGTTGAATTCTAATAGCAAAAGTTTCGAACTTTGAGTTTATTTAAAAACAAATTCTTCAAATATTTGTTATTTTTATGATATGGTCAATATGATTTAAATACACAAGTATCGTTTTAGTATAAGTTTTTTCAAAAATAAATTTCTTTTTTTCTTCACGGAAATTTCCCAAAGGTTATACAAATTACAATAATAGAAAGATTCCTAGGAAGGTTTCCTAGAGGAATCAATTTAGCAATATGTGTTCTATAGGTGTGGTCAAACAAGGAAGAGATTTTTATTTTCAGTATGGATGGGAGAAATTCATTAAGGATAACACTCTAGAGTTTGGAGATTTTTTAGTGTTTGAGAATAATGGAAGAAAACATTTAAATTATTTAGAACAAATGAATGTGTAGAAGGAGTTGGATGTAAAAATAAAGAGGAAGAAATGAATGTTGAACATCGATAGAGTGTAGAGATAAAAGGGAAGACTTGGGCGAGGTATAATATCAGTAGTTCTTCTTTTGATTATTGTACCAAGGATCACATGGTAGAAGAAAACGATGCTGAAAAAGAGGTAAAAAGGAAGAGAAAGAAGAGACTCATAAAAAGCTCCAAGTTGAAAATCTAGATGAGTGGAAGCAGAAGAAGATGAAAATATGGTTGGTGTGACGGATGGGGAAGGGGAAGATGAAGAAACCTAGGAGGAGGAGGCTGGAGAAAAGAATGAAAGGGTTGTCAAATATATGAAAAAGCCAAAAAGTTCAAAAAGTAGACATATGAAATACCTTTATATCTACTCCTCTTTTTAACATTATATGCAATTCAAAATTCTTTTCTTGTTAGTATATTTCCATAAAGATGATGTCATTGCATATTTGAAAATAATCTTAGAGTTTCTAAATTCAAGGAATTTTAAAAGTATAATTTAGTTTTTAAAAGATTCAAAAGTTTCATTCATCGACAAAATGAGCCTAAGGGAACTTTTTATAAACTTTTTGAATAGTGAAGAAGAATGGATTTAAATATTATACAACATTTTTTATATGGAATTATTTTTCATTATTAAAGTCCATGTTCAATTAATTACCATTATGTAAAATGAAAATATGGAGTATTTGTGAGTTTCCAGGGGATTTAAGTTTGTGAACTTGGGCAACTAATTCAGCTGGATGAAAAAAAAGCAACTACTTGCAAGGAGAGGGATGTCCCTAAGCATTATAGTTTAGATATATTCAAAAGTGGACCTACAACTTAGCCAAAAAATTCTTACTTTGTAGCAAAATTACGAGCAAAAAGGAGAGATCAACCGGTAAATAATAACCTGTAACTACATATTCTAGTGATAGAGTTTATAGTTTAATGTTATAGCATTCTCATTTAACAATGTATTTACTCTAAATTTAGTACATCCCAATAGATGTGTTGAGGTATTACAAACTTGAACTCACTTTAAGAATCACCATTCGTGACTCCGATAGAAGAAAATTTGAGACGAAAGTCAATAAATGGAATGACGGTAGAGTGTGGCTAGTTGGCGGATGACACAACTTATATAGGTGTAAACTTGTGGAGAAAAATAACAGGTGTATTTGTGAACTTGTGAGAGAAAAATGTAATAAAATGATTTACTTACAAGTTCAAGTACTCCGTGAAAGACCAAGTTCCCATTCCAACAATAAATAAAAGAACTAGTTTTCTCTTATTCAACATAGCATTTTAATTTTTTGTTGTTTTTAGCGTTTTGTATGTTGAAATATTTTGAAGACTTTAAGTATTGTTGTTTGTTGACAAACAATGAAGGTTATTTTAGTTAGTATTATTTATATGATAAAGGATTTGAAAACTGTTTTAGTTTGATTTTATTCATGAATTTTATATAGGTGTAAATATTTATGTCGAATGGTAGTAACTTAAGTCCATTTAATTTAGTAAGTGTAACAACCCTTCCTACTAGTGATATTATCAACTTTGGGCCTAGGTCTGCACGTCTTTAAAATGTGCCACTAGTAGGTAAGGTCATTTTACTTGCATACCCAATATCTCTCTTGTGTTTTTATCGATGTGAGACTTTTCATCTTAAGATAGGTTTTTACATACATCCCCTCTATAGAGTCAGCATCATCCTAAGGTTTTCCTCATCGTATGGGATTGGCTTAGACTCATCAATGAAGTTATCCCCACCTTATCAAAATTTTCCTGAACTCTGGCCCACATCAACAAGGCTAATACAGGAGCAGCGGACTATGATACAATCTATAACAGCTTAGCGCACTAGTGATATTATTTGCTATGGGCCTAGGCATACATGACTTTAAAATGTGTAACTAGTAGGTAAGACATGTTTACTTGTATACCCAATATCACTCCGGTGTTTTTTTTTATCTAAGAATTTCAGTGGTCTAAATCAGTGGAAAATTCGGCAGACTTTATTAAATTGATCATAAGTTTTTACTCCAAACTCCAATTAAGGCTAAATTGGATGAGTTGGAAAGATAATTCAAATATCTACAATTAGATATATTATAGGTCACCTAAGTCATTTTGTGCTGAGAGATATGCTCATTTTGATGTTGATCCTTTTATGAACTAACATCGAAACTTAGTTGATGAAAATCGTTTGAACTTGGCTTGACCTTGGGTGTCCCTTATGACCTCAAACCACATCCAACACACTTCAAATACTTAGAGAAGGACCTTCCAATAAATTAACAACCTTGGAGCAATTGGATTACCCAATTTTATAGAATTTTATATCAAAACTGAATTGGTAAGAAATGTTTCAACTCAATTTTGTGTTAAGGGATTTTTGTGACCTTAATTCATCTTAAATCTATCATCCCACTTTAAAATAGACTTTAATACCTATTTATATTGTTGGAATCGCTCAATATGATCTCACATGCATAAAAATGATGTGTCGATCTTAGCTTAGAAATTTTCAAGGTGTTACAATATTTCCCCCTTGGGATCATTCGTCCTTGAATGATGGGTATTAGAGACAGTTTCAAGACATGAATAATAATCAAGGCTCAATTGATCAACCAAACAATCAATCAATCTCTCTAGAAAATTAACTATTCGAACTCTAAGATGGACATATTGTTTCAAATCAAGAATAGGAACATTACCTTCAGCTGCATCACTGAAGGGCACGAATGGGACATCAAAACTCAAGCAATCAAATCATTCAAACTTTTGGGAAATAAACCTTTGAACTCAAGAATAAACACATCAACTAGCAGATAGGGACCTCCCTCACTAGAAGGCATCTTACCGGGGATGAGAAAAGGGTTACAATCCCAAATGCTCCCAACAAGTTTTCTTATTACTTCAAAAGATGGTCACTTCGCTAATACAGGGGTAGGACTACTTTGTAGTAAGAGCTAGGGCTGAAGACTTCCGATTTTGGTGACTCTCCTCAACCATGCCCTCCTCCTTGCATACCATACTTTATTAATTTAAGCCTATAGCTGTCATCAAATCCTAAGTTTGTTGCATAATCTCATCAAGTTCAAGTTAACCCAATGTTACAATGTGTTACCCATAAGATGAGCACATTCACGCAAATCTTACTCGCTCGGTTTTTCTTCTATACTTTTGTAAGGACTTTTTTGTAACACCCTGTAAAATTGCCAAAATACCCCTAGATGAGAGACGCTTGCATAATGCGTCCTCCAAAACACTGATGGCAAATCCGAGGTCGAAAATGCGATCAACACAAAAAATTTTGTGGAAAATGGTCTTGGTTAATTTTTAGAACAACCGGATAAAAAGATAATTTTTCGATGCGAAAATGCATTCTAGAATAAGTGTGAGACAGGCACGCGACACGGACTTATCATGGACTTATACTTTCACGTGATCCCAATAATTTCTATAGGATTAGAAAACTCGATCAGAAATTCTTAAATCCCTGAAATGCACTCAAGTCCGTGACGCGGACTTAGATCCCCCAAGTATATTTATTTTCAATGTTTTGTAAGGGGAATTCTAGACATTTTCCAGCCCCTCCTACACCTAAAATATGATCAAAATTGGTCATTTTGAATGTAAATAGGTTTCTTTTAACCCATTCCTAAGCCTTTCTGAAAATACGAATAAAAGACCTAGGGATAAAAAGAAGAGAGAAGAGCGAGGATTCGAGGAATTCAAGCTTGATTCGTACCTTATATGACACTCCATTTGTGTATCAAGAGAAACCTCGATGCTGAATTTGTCAAAGATGTGTTCCATAAAATTTGTTTCTTCATCAAGTCCATTTCTTTATTTTTTGTAATTCATTCCCTTTATGAGTTGGATGATCTTGTACATCTATCCTAAAGTCTGTCTCCCTAGCCAGAGGGACTCCAAGTAGATCGTCAGGGAAAACTTTAAGAAACTCATTTATGACTGGGACTGACCAGACGGTTGGTTTCTCAACACCATGATCTTTAGCTCTAACTATATGGTAGATGCACCCCTTAAAAATTAACTTCTTAAAGATATGAAACGAAATTACCCTTAGGCACATTTGAACTTTCCCTTCACTTTAAGATTGGTTTACCTTAAAACTGAAACTTGACAACTTTGGTTCTACAATATATGGAAGAATAACAAGCATGAAGCTAATCCATCTCGAGAATAATGTCAAAATCTGCCATATCTATCTCAACTTGATTAGCTAAAGTATCTTTATGGTAGACCGACAATGGACTAGCTCTATGGACTCTTTGAGCTAGAATAGACTCACCAACTAGAGTGGAAACACTGGAAGGCTTATTAAGACACTCAGAACTGATTGCAAACTACATGATATGTAGGGAGTCAAAAGATAAAGTAGCACTTGAGTCTAGTAATGTTAAAACATCATATGTAATGACTTTGAGTATACCATTGATAATCTAGCAAATTCTCCAGATCGTGACCTTTGGCCATAAAATATAGTGGTTTGTGGCCTCTCTTGTTCCAAAGTACTACCCCTAGTAGCCACATTACCCTGTGAAGCTGATATAGATGACTAGGCCTTGTTGTACCTAAAGCTCTATCTCATTTTTGGGCAATCCTTCAAGAAGTACCCTACCTACCTGCGCTCGTAGCAACCACTTGTGCGAATAAGGCACTCTCCAAGATGGTACCTACCACACCTGCCACACGATGGTTGGCGAGAGAGCCCTTGAGCCACACTTCCTTGTGATTGGAACCCTGGCTCTGAAGTTCTATGACCTCTGTTCACTCTTGACCCTTAGCATAGGCGCATTGGCAGATGACTGTACTAGCCTGACTATGGCTTAAAGGTTGACTTACACCCTCTTGTTCCCTACTTGTTTTCCCAGTCTAATGGCTGGATGTCTTGGGCATTTTGTTTCATTACTTCTCCCAATCTTTCAACTTCTCCTCCTCCGCTTGCGGTACATAAGTCATTAGCCTAGATATATCTATGTCCCTTATCAGCAAAGCTAACCTTCCATCTTTGTTAGTCAATCGGGAGAGACCACCTACAAACATACTCATCCTATTCCTCATATCCGCCATCATATCTGAAGCATAGCTTGACAACTATGTGAACTTAACATTAGTAATGTTAGTTCAACATTGATGAAGCTCAACATTAGATGGCTTTAAGTTCACACAGCTATCCTGCTACACTCTGGGTATGATGGTGGATATGAGGAGCAAGATGAGTCTGTTCACAGTTGGGCTCTCCTGATTAACTAACAAGGAAGGCAAGGCATCTATGCTGACGGGAAACATAGATATGGAACGAATTATGACTTATGTGTAGCAGGTGGAGGGAAGAAGTTGAAGGACCCAAAGACTATCGAAATAAGAGGTCCATGACATCCATCCATGAGAATTGCAAAGAGTGGGATACAAGTGAGAGTTAGTCAACCTTTACGCCTTAGTCATCAAGGGTAATACAATCATCTGCTAGTGTAGCTACACCAAGGGCAAGCAGTGAATATGGGTCACAAAACTTCAGAGCTCAAGGTTATCACAAGAGAGTGTGGCTCAAGGGCCTTGTAGCTACCCCTCATGTGGAAAGTGTGGTAGGTCCCATCCTGGAGAGTGCCTCATTGGCAATAGCAATTGTTACATGTGTGGGTTTGAAGGGAACTTTTGGAAGGATTTACTAATGATGACACAGAGCTTTAGGGGCAACAAGGCACAATGATCTACATCAGCTCCACAAGGTAAGGTGGCTTCTAAGGATTCTACCTCAAGAATAGGCAAGGCCACAAACCGTTTGTATTCTATGGCCAGCCATCGGGATTAGGAGAACTCGCTAGATGTTGTCATCGGTATTCTTAAATTCTTTACACATAATTCTTTATTTTTGCATTACTAGACCCAGATTCTACTCTATCTTTCATGACTCTTTACATAGCTAAAAAGTTATAAATTAGTCCTGGGTGTCTTATTGAGCCTTTTTGAGTTTCTATTCTAGTTGGTGAGTCTATTTTAGATCACGAAGTCTATAGAGATTTCCTAGTGTCAATACACCATAAAGATACATTAGTTGATCAAGTTGAGTTAGATATGGTAGATTTTAACATCATTCTTGGCATGGTCTGGCTTCATGTTTGTTATGCTTTCATAGACTATAGAACTAGAGTTGACAAGTTTTATTTTCCAGGTGAGCCAGTCTTAGAGTGGAGGAGTTGTCCAATTATGCCTAACAGTCATTTTATTTCACACCTTAGGGCCAAGAAGTTAATTTTCAAGGGGTGCATCTACTATATAGATAGAGTCAAAGATCCTAGTGTCGAGACACCAACCCTCTAGTTAGTCCTAGTCGTAAATGAGTTTCTTTATGTTTTTCCTGATGATCTACCTAGAGTCCCTCTAGACAAGGAGATAGACTTCGGGATAGATTTCCTTCCTGACACTCAACCTATATCGGTCCTAAAACATAGAATGGTGTAGAGCTAACAAGTTTGAAAGAGTAGTTGAAAGATCTTCTGATAAAGGTTTCGCTAGACCTAGTGTCTCGTCTTGGGGTGCTCTAGTTCTTTTCATGCGAAAGAATAATGGTTTCCTTGGGATATGCATTGACTACTGGCAATTAAACATGGTCACCATTAAGATTAAGTATATCCTTCCCAAACTTGATGATATGTTCGATCAGCTTTTGGGTGCTACATGTTTCTCTAAGATAGACCTCAAATCAACTGAAAGTTAGCAAAAGTGACATCCCAAAGACAGCCTTTAAATCCTACTATGGGCATTATAATTTCCTTATTATGTCCTTTGGATTGACTAATACTCATGTAGTCGTCATAGACCTTATGAACCAAGTGTTGAGGCAATATCTAGACATGTTCATCATTGTGTTCATGGATGACATCCTGATATACTCTAGAAATGAAGATAAGAATGTCAACCATATTAGAAACGTCCTGAAGAGCCTCAAGGATCAGAGATTTTATGCTAACTTTTCAAAGTGTGAGTTTTGGTTAGCATCCGTGGCATTCCTAGGCCATATTGTGTTTGAAGAGGGTATTCAAGTTGACTCTCAAAAGATTGAAGCAGTGAAGAACTGGCAAAGACCCACTTCCTAATGTAGATAAGGAGTTTCTTGGGGTAAGCGGAATATCATATACATTTTGTAGAGGAATTTTCATCTATATTAGGTCCATTGACTAGGTTAGTCCAGAAGAAGGTAAACTTTCATTAATCGGAGGCATGCAAGAAGAGTTTTTAGGATTTAAAGACTAGACTGACCATGGCTCCGGTGTTATCCAAACCTGAGGGAACAAATAATTTTGTTTTTTATTGTTATGCATTTAGAGTTGGGCTTGGTTGTTATTGATGTACAGAGTAGCATGTTCCTAGAGATAGTTCAAGACCCATGAGATGAATTACTCAACTAATGACCTTGAGTTAGTTGTGGTGGTTTCCACACTCAAGATTTGGAGGCACCATCTTTATGGAGGACATGTTGACACATTCACAGATCATAAAAGCTTGCAGTATGTATTTAGTTAGAAAGAGTTGAACCTGAGCAGAGGAGATGTCTGGAATCACTCAAGGGCTATGACATTCACATTCTCTACCATCCAAGTAAAAATAACATTATTGTTGATGCTCTTACCGACACTTATCAGATCACTAGGAGAATTTATAAATTGCTTATGAGTTGGAATTACCACTAGAGTTGGTTGCAATCCATCTAGTATTTCACATTTCAATTTTTATGAAGTGCCGGGTAGATCCTTCATTAGTCGTGCCTACTGAAAGTGTTGGAGTTAAAGATAGATTGTCTTACAAGGAAATTTTTGTATATATCATTGACCGCCAAGTTTGCTAATTGAGAGCCAAGGAGATTGCTTCAATTAATGTTTTATGGAGAAGTCAGTCTACCAAGGAAGGTACATGGGAAGCTGAGGATATGAAGTCTAGGTACCCCTATCTATTCGTGCCTTCCAACGATGAGGTTGAAGGTAATATTCCTCATCCCTATCTCTGAGTCGATGAGTATCCTTGAGTTTGAGTAATTAGAAATTTTGAATAATTGATTGCTTGAGTACTTGAGTTTAGCTGCATTCATTCTTTGTGTCTACTCTTAGTTTGGCCTTTATTTGAGGATGAATGTTCTCAAGGGGGAGATAGTGTAACACCCCCTAATTATATTGACCCAGACAAGTTCATAAAGCCCAAGGAGTGAATCTAATTTTTTAACCAGATAGGCATCTACATACCGTATTTATGGACCGAAGATGGGGGCTCGTAGGTCCCCTTTACACTTAGAAAATTTGAAGTTGAAGGCCCTGTCTATGAGCAGTAATACCATCTATGACCCGTAGACTAGGTCTTGTGGTTCTAAGCCCTGAGAAAACTAAGCCTTTGAATTAGACAAAAGCTGAACATGACGAGACCTATTTACGATCTATAAAAGCGTCTACAGCCATAAAGCTTGGTCGTAGACCCAATCCTGGAAAACCAGTTGCTATGGAAGGTCATCTATGACTCCTACTAGTGATTAGGACCCATATATATGGTTTCATGGTCCACCTCGAAAGTTTTAGTAAATGTGTAGTTTCATCCTTTACATCCTATTTTAACCAAAAATCTTGTCCATTTAGGCTTCTTTTTGACCCTTTAACAGTAACCCATGACCCTTTCCCCTAATTTGCACTTAAATCTTCGAGAACAAGGCCCTAAAAAAATAGGGCTAGGCTTCAAAGAATTCAACTGTGTTCTTCGAGTCTGATTTTTAAAATCAGAGTTTCCACGTATGTAAGGCCCTAAAAAATCAAATTCAAGTTTATTCTAGTATATGCCTATTGTTTGAGTAAATGCATTTATATTACTTGTACATGATATTTATTTAAAAGTGAAGTATTGCATTATACTACATTCTTATCAATTTGTTGTAAAGACAAGACTTTACATAGCTACCTTTAAAACCTAAAGAATTCATGCAACATAACATCGAAACTGGAAGTTGAGTTGAAGTAGTGCCTTGAGATGTAATTTTGGCATATATTGTTTAATAGGTTTATTTATTTTATTTTGAGCATGCATATGAGCATTCTTAAACGATGAGTTTTAAAGCTAGTTGAGTGAGAAACTATCTTTCAGTACATTGAAAACCTATTTATCTACAGGGAAGTGATAAGTTGAGAAAAGCTGGAGTTGGGTTAAGTCCCAAGAGATAAAAGAAGTAATTTTGAGTAATTACATTCTTAAAATTATGAGCATATAGTAAAATATTTTAGAGTAGTATTGATCACCGATGTGGGTGAGAGTATTATTAACTCGAACTCATAAACTACGTAAACAGTGTAAGATAGGATCATACTAATAATTGTACGACTCTTTATACACCACTGATATGGCCAAGTTAAATGGATCCATAAATAAAGTTTGTTCCATACCCTTGCACAGTACGGGATGGCTCTGGCAACATGGACAAGATGTTGTATCATCAAGACGCTTATAGTAATGGTTGTTGTTTCGAGAAACTCTCCAAGTTAAACTATATTATTTTCATATACTTGAATACCTATATTTTTGCAATAAGTAGTATGTTTATTCATAGCGCATTCACTCCTATCATTGAGATTTTTACTAAGTTAAGATTTGACTGCATATTTTACCTCTATTTGTTTGACCATTTTACATTCTCATACATTGGATGTACTAACGTCCTCTCGACCTGTATCATTTTATGATGCAGAAGTAGGTGATAGACAAGATCCTCAATAGGTGTATCATTGAAGATCCAACTTCTTGAGTTGCTTTTGGTGAGGCCTCCTTGAAGTCAGAGGCACTATATGTCCCCTTCAAAAATAAACCTTGGTACTATATGGAAAAAAACGGGATCAATATATCATTTCCCCCAACACTCCCACTAGAGGCAAAATTTATGCTACTTCTCTTCAAATTAGGAAATGAAGAACTATTCTACCCCCTTGTTTTTCCTATGGCCAATGAAATAGAGATGAATATTCTTTAGTTCTTCGTATCAATAATGATAAATTTAATCAAGTTAGAACTTACATTAAGAAAGTATGAAATACATGAAATTAATGTCATATAAAGTCTTATCACTATTTAGACAACATGCTGTCAATATTGTCTAAATATTTAAAATTTAAACTACTAAAGGAATTGAATATCAACATAATAATATATTATCCCTTTGAAATAAACTTATTACAAATTTAAATAGTAAATAATATCATTACTAAAGTGTGTCATAGATCATAGATAAAATAAGTGAAACGTGGTAAAGAAAAACTTTCAAAATCATTGATTGACCTCAAAAGCCGTAAACGTAGCAGAAATTTGATCCAATGCCTGAACATTTTGCTCAAAACGTTTTCCAAAGGGACCACCAACAACTACAAAATTATAAGACTTATATACATCATCTATGTCCAAAATAGAATAAAGAAAACCTAGATAATAAGCACTATTATTTTACGCTGACAAATCACAGACCAAAATTTGAAGAATAATGTGTTTGAACACGCACCCTAAGAATATGCCTAGTCATTGGAACAGGTTATTCGAACGTGTTTCTAAGACGCAGAAATAAACAGGACGCAGCAGTTTTACGTGGAAAACCCCCGGCTCAAAAGGGTGAAAAACCACGACCTGTACTCTACAGGTTTTAACATCAACTTCACTACTTCAAACGAGCCTTCAACAGCAATTACAACCTCTGTTAGATCTTTAGCTAGATAGCCCTAAGATCCAACAACTCAACCAGCAAGAATTGAAAAAACAATTTGTTTACAGAAGAATTCTTCCTAAAACCTAATTGTTGGTTTTTTCTTCGAAAAACGTTCTCTTCTTTGCACGCTGCTTTTCCCTTTTTATACTTCCTTCTCCAAGTCCTAGTCGTACTTGTCTTCTCCTGATGAAAATAATCCCTAGTAGAATCTTTTTCTTATTAGTAGACACCTTTTTGCTTTCTACCTCCTTTTTCTTTGCTTCTATCATTATCCAATTCTTTTATGCTGACAAGGTCTCCTTGTGGTGAATGACCAGCTTCCTATTTGTATGCCTTAATTCTAGTGAATTCAGTGCAGGTGAGATGATGTGCTCTGGGACCTGATAGATGAAACCTGTTCCATGCATTTTGTCAATCATCAAAACTTTAGTGCACCCAACAGATCCCCCCTTTTTGATGATGACAAACTCCCTTGAGATTGATGGACCTGTTGCTACAGCTTCGTTGAACACACATCAAGTTAAAAGATGGGTTATAAATATTGCATGACTAATTACACAATTTCGAATCATCTTCCCCCTTTTGACATCATCGAAAATCGATGAATACGCGAAGTTAGAGAATAGTTATAACGAACGTAAATGAAATGAACAATAACACTTGAAAGGAACCTGGTGCATTAATATGTTCACAAAATAAGCAGCCCTCCACACACAAAGACATAAACCAAGGAAGGGCTTTAACATAGGCACACAGACACATACCATAACACTATCAATATTGACAAAGACCAAGACCGTAAGCATAAGGATAAACTGCTGACAAGAAAAATAGACGAATCAGAGAATGGGTTTAAGGGATCAGCATGGTGAGTTTCCGAACAACCTCTGCATGCTCTGCTCTCTCCTTTTGAAGGGTTTCCTCAAGGATGGTAATTTTGGAGGAAAGGGCTTCTCGTTCCTGGTTAAAGCGTTGTTGAGCAAGGGACAGTTCAGCAGTCTTGGCCTCCAATTCAAGTTGAAGACAATGCAGGGGAGTGCCAGTGCGCTGCATTGAACTAGGTAAACATGCATGGTTCACCTGACCAAGGACATCTTTGGTGGTCTGCAGGGTCCAGACAAGTACGAGAACAGAGAAAGCCTCAAAAAGTTGACCCAGCCAAAACCCATATGGAAGGGCATGACCATTTCTATCCTGGATGAGGACCCGTTGGATATGATGTAGGATAAGGCAAGGTAAATTGATGGGAACATTTGAGTCAAGCAGTTCCATCAATGTGAGATCCAAGAAGCTTGCCTCAGACCTACGCTCTTGACGAGGAATGAGAATTTTGTGGACGACATCGAAATAAAGACAGTGGAGGGAAGACATCTCCCTCCGTTATACTCGCCTATGGTGCGTCAAGGTGGGCTTCCCAGAGAATTTCCTGGTTATCTCGAGAGCAGAGGGAAGATTTTCCAAAGGAGGCCATTCATGGCGAACATAGTGACCCCACCCAGCATTGGGAATTCTCAGAATTCATGAAAAATCAGAGGCTGCCAGAGTCAAGGGCACACCTCGAACAGTAGAAGTGAAAACAAGATCCCGAACCCGACCATTGGCGTAGAATTCATATATCTCAGGTCTGGCCATTTTTCTCTGAGTGTTTCGTTGAAGAAACAGGTTAGACCATCCCTGATGAGCCAGCTTGGTCAGTAAGGTGTCCATATCAGGGCCCCCAAAGCCTGTGATCACACGGCCTCGAATGACGGAGTGCCGCTGAAAATGAGCAAGTGATGGGGAGGGTGTATCTGGAGTAGAGGAGGGAGGAGTATCAGAGTTATCTCATGAGACGGCTTCTAGAGGTGGAACAGGTGGAGGAACCTGTTTCTTTGTGGGTGGCCGTTTGGGCTTGGAGGAACTGGGTGTGGCAGATGGCCTGGTTGGTCTTTCTGGAGAAGATGAAGACATGGATGAGAAGGAAGAAGAGGAAGAGGACTCAGAGATTGAGGGACTCTCAGACGACGAAGGTAAAGGGCGAGTGCGAGAGGTGGTTCAGAGAAGGTGAAGGAGGGAAGGATCAAAAACCGTCTTTTAAAGGGAGTAGGGAAATCGAAGAGTTCCCTTTTACATTTAAGAGAGGAGACGTTTGATAAGTGGTTCTCTGAACCTGTCAGTAGGAGTGACACTCGAAAAGACTAGAGGCGGCAAGGAAGGTAAGTGGTTAATGTCAGCGTAGCCCAGAGAGGGAACAGGTTAGGGTACCTGGTCTTATTATCAGTATTGAAAGTGAAATACGTAATGACTGTTACCTGGTTAAGGAGACCTGTTCCAATTGTCCTTGTATGTAGGGGAACCAATCCTGCACATAGAGTCACACACCAAGTCAATCAAATGGTAATGTATCACATCATTATGACATTTTAACTAAGGACCCTAATATCCGGTATTGCATTGAAGTCTAGTCAATCATTGGAGGGAGTTCAAGCAATCTTAATCATTCCCAAGTCTAACCTAAGTTTTTCAAACCTTTCTTTTCTTAAGGCTTTGGTGAAAATATCAGCAATCTATTCGTCAGTGGGACAAAACATTATAGATACAAGACCCTTTTCCACAGTATCGCGAAGAAAATGGTGCCTTATGTCAATATGTTTTGTTCTTTTGTGTTGGACCGGATTTTTTGCTATGTTAATAGCACTAGTGTTGTCACACAAAATAGGGACACATCCAATGTTCACCCCAAAGTCCTGAAGTTGCTGTTTAATCCATAGCAGTTGAACACAACATGAACGAGCTGCTACGTACTCAGCTTCTGCTGTTGATAGAGCCACAGTATTTTGCTTCTTTATGGACCAGGAAATCAGACATGTTCCAATGAAGTGAGCCATACCTGAGTACTTTTTCTGTCCACAAGGTATCCTGCATAATCAGCATCTGTGTAGCCAACAAGATTGAAGTTGCTCCCTTAAGAGTACCATAGACCCAGGTCCTGGGTCCCCTTGAGATATCTAAGTATTCTCTTCACCGCTTTGAGATGAGATTCCTTGGGATTTGCTTGAAATCTAGCGCAGAGTCCCACACTGAACACTATGTTGAGTCTACTAGCAGTGAGATACAGGAGAGAGCCAATCATACCTCGATATAGTTTCTGTTCCACGGACACCCCTATCTCATCCAGGTCCAATTTTGTGGCAGTGGCAATTGGAGTGTCAATTTCTCTGGCATCTTCCATGTTGAACCGCTTGAGGAGCTTCTTTGCATACTTGCTTTGATGAATCAAGGTTCCTGAGGAGGTTTGTTTAAACTTTAACCCCAAGAAGAAATTAAGTTCTCCCATCATGCTCATCTCGAATTCTCCATTCATCAAGTTTGCAAACTCCTGTGTCATGAGTGCACTTGTGGATCCAAAGATGATGTCATCTACATATACTTGTACAATCAACGGGTCCTTTCCTTGAGATTTTAGGAACAAGGTGTTGTCGATTTTTCCCCTTTTATGCCCATGGTCCAGAAGGAACTTCGACACCCTCTCATACCATGCCCTAGGAGCTTGTTTCAACCCATACAGGGCCTTGTCGAGCTTGAAAACATGATCTGGAAATTCAGGATTTTCAAATCCAGGAGGTTGTTTCACGTAGACTTCTTCTTTTAAATACCCATTCAGGAATGCACTCTTCACATCCATCTGATATAGAGTGAATTCTTTGAATGCCGCGAATGCAACCAGCAGTCTAATAGCCTCAAGTCGTGCAACTGGAGCAAATGTCTCATCGTAGTCTATTCCTTCTTCCTGATTGTATCCTTGAACCACCAATCATGCCTTGTTCCTTGTAACTGTTCCATACTCATCAAGTTTATTACGGAACACCCATTTTGTGCCAATTATGGTCCTTCCTTCTGGCTTAGGCACCAGGTGCCAGACTTTGCATCTTTCAAACTGGTTCAGTTCTTCCTGCATGGCTAGGATCCACTCCTCATCTTGCAGTTCTTCACCTATCTTCTTTGGTTCCATCATGGATACAAAAGCCTAGAATGCACACAGGTTCTTCATCCCTGATCTGGTAGTGATCCCAGATGTCAGGTCTATAAGGACATTGTCGGGTGGGTGCGAGTCCTGGTATTTGTATTTCTTAATCACGAGTTCCTGAGGTTGATCATCTTGTGCTGAAGAACTGTGATTAGTCCCAGGATCTGAATATTGCACCTCATCTTCAGTGGTTCCCCCTGACTGTGTGCCTCCCTCTTGATCAGTGTGTGAACCAGGTGACCGTATTTATCCTCTGGTCTATGCTCCTTGTCACATGTATCCTGCAAATCATCCTCAAAGACACCACTGGTTTCATCAAAAATAACATGAATACTTTCTTCCACACAGTTTGTTCATTTATTCAGTACTCTATATGCCTTACTCTGAGAAGAATAACCTAAGAAGATTCCCTCATCACTTCTAGCATCAAATTTTTCCAAATTGTTTTTGCCATTATTATGAACATAACATTTGCATCCAAATGTTCTAAAATGGGAAATATTTGGTTTTCTGCCTTTGAGTAATTCATAGGGAGTCTTGTTAAGTATTGGTCTTAACATACATCTATTGAGAGTGTAAGCGGCAGTGTTTATTGCTTCAGCCTAAAGATTTCTTGCTAAGTTATTAGCAATAATCATCGTTCTGGCCATATCTTCTAACGACCTGTTTTTCCTTTCTACTACTCCGTTTTGTTGAGGTGTTCTTGGAGCAGAGAAATTGTGATCTATCCCATTTGTAGAACAAAATTCGAGAAAGTTTGCATTTTCGAATTCTGTTCCATGATCAGATCTTATGGAAACCAGGGAGGTCTTCAACTTCTTCTCAATTTTCTTGATGAAAGTAGAGAAGACGTTGTAAGATTCATCCTTAGAAGTTAAAAACAGGGTCATGTGAATCTAGAGTAATCATCTACTATGACAAACATGTACCTTTTTTCTCCTCTGCTTTTCACTCTCATTGGTCCACACAAGTCCATGTGAACCAGTTCTAAGCACCTGGTAGTACTTACCTGGTTCTTTGGTTTGAAGGATGCTCTGACTTGTTTCCCCTTGACACATGCGCTGCATACCTTGTCGTCTTTGAACTTGGTTTTGGGTAGTCCTATGACCATGTCCTTCGATGACAGAGTGTCCAGCTGTTTAAAGCTCGCATGTCCAAGTCTTTTGTGCCACAGCAACGGATCATCTGTCATGGCACTTAAGCACTTCAACTGTGTTCCTGGCATCCCCACAATATCAGCCTTATAAACATTTTTATGTCTATGTGCTGCTAGCACTACTTCCTTTGTGTCTAGCCTTTTTACCTTACAACCTTCAGAGGTAAAAGTCACTTTGTTGCCCTTATCACAAAGTTGAGATATACTTAGAAGGTTGTGCTTCAATCCATCCACATGGTAAACCTCATCTAAGACATTTGAATTTTTTCGACCAATTTTTCCAACACCCACAACAGTGCCCTTTTTTCCGTCTCCGAAGGAAACTTTTCCTCCTTTGAAAGGTGCCAGTGAAAGGAACGTGTTTCCATCTCCTGTCATGTGCCTAGAGAAAGCGTTGTCCATGTACCAATGCTTACTCCCTTTCACTGCAACCTGCAAGATAGATGAGGGGTTAGTTTTAGGAACCCAGACTAGCTTGGGTCCTTTCTTATTATAAAAGGGATGAATGAGATCTCTTCTTGCCCAGTAAGGCAGCACATTCTTTGACCTGTTTCTTCTAATCTGTTCCTGTTTTAGTTTGTGCATGTGAACATAGTTTCTGTTTTTAGCAGTTGAGGCAATTAGACATTTAGTAGTAGGATGTCCTACTTTGCCGCACAGATAGCACAGATCAGTGGAAGAACCATTTTCTTGAAAAAAAACCAATTCCTGCTTTCTCATTGTAGTTCTTGTTACCTAGGTGATTTACAATTCTAGATGACTTAGTCCACCTGGTGGCTCTATCTAGATCAAGTCTCAGGGTTGAGATTTCTTGATTTAGCTTCCTTACTTTTTCTTTTTCACACAGGAAGTCAATGTTACATTTTTTCAGTTCAGATTCCACCTTCTGAAATTCTTCCCTATATTTGTTTTTTCCATTATCATCAAGAGTTAATTTTAGCACTTCTGATTTCAGGTTTAAAACAAGAGAATCAAGTTGTTCGACCTGTTTCTTTAACCTACTATTTCTTTCATTTGCCTCATCCAGACAATTCTGTATTTCAAGATTTTAAAATTTCTGGTCGGAAAAGTCTTTCATCAGTTGAGCCTTTTCAGTTTCTATTTCTTGAAAATCGTTTATCAGACCGGTGATGAGAGAAATTAGTTTTTTATTTGAGAAAAGATGCAGTTTTTTCTTGAGTTCTGAGCTACTTACCTCAGATTGAGATTCTTCTTCAATATCTGATTCTCCAGTAGCCATGAATGCAGTTTCATCAATCTCCTCTGTGTCAGAGTCTTCCAATCCCGATCCCCATGCAGCCACCATGACACAGTTTCCTCTTTCTTTTTGCTTGGCTGCCTTCTCTTTAAGTTCTTTCTCAGCCCATTCTTTTCTCCACTCAATTTCCCACTGGGGACATTGTTTGATGTGGTGATCAGTCTTCCCACACTTGTAGCATCCAGAGTTATTTCGGTCATCTGACCACTTTTTGTTACCTGTTTCATCAACTTCCCTCCTATTACCTGTTTCTCTCTCCTTGCCTTTCTTTTTCATGAATTTTTTAAAATGTTTTGCTAGAAAAGCCATCTGATCTTCATCTAAGTCTGACCCTTCATCATCTGAGGCTACTTTGAGAGCGAGTGACCTTTCTTCCAGGCTGGCTCCCTTCTTCTGATCCTCCATGTTCATCTCATAAGTTCTGAGATTTCCTACCAGTTCATTCAATGTCATTGTCTCAATGTCCTTGGCTTCCCTGATAGTAGTAACCTTGACATCCCACTTAGCTTTAGGGAGGATCCTCAAGACCTGGTCAACCTGTTCCTCAGAGGTGAGTAATTTTTCCAAGGAGGCTAGTTCGTTGATGAGCAAAGTGAGTCTTGCCATCATTTCTTGCAGGGTCTCATTCTCCTTCATTTTAAAGGTTTCATATTCTGTGAAAAGCATTGCCACCCTGAATTTCCTAACCTGGGCTGTTCCTTCATGAGCAATGGTGAGAGCATCCCAAATTTGCTTGGCCGTAGTGCAGTTTGATATTCTATTGTACTCCTCAGGGCCTAGTCCACATACCAGTATATTTTTTGCCTTTGCATTTTTCTTCATGGCGATCAGATCGTCGGCATTGAAATACCTTCTTTCTTTTAGGACCTGTCTTCCATCCACTGTCTGCATTGGGATAGTGGGTCCTACAATGATTCTATCCCAAAGCTCGTAGTCTTCTCCTTGGATGAAATCCTCCATCCTGGCCTTCCACCATGCAAAGTGTGTTCCATTGAACGGGGGGGTCGAACAGATGACTGTCCTTCTCCGTGTCCTAGCGGTGGTGCAGTGTTCATGATGATCGGTTCTTAGGTATTAGCCTAATAAGAACACCTCGCTCTGATACCATTTGTTTGAACACGCGCACCCTAAGAATATGCCTAGTCGTTGAAACAGGTTATTAGAACGTATTTCTAAGACGCAGAAATAAACAGGATGCAGCAGTTTTACGTGGAAAACCCCCCGGCTCAAAAAGGTGAAAAACCACGACCTGTACTCTACAGGTTTTAACTTCAACTTTACTACTTCAAACGAGCCTTCAACAACAATTACAACCTCTGTTAGATCTTTAGCTAGATAGCCCTAAGATCCAACAACTCAACCAGCAAGAATTGAAAAAACAATTTGTTTACAGAAGAATTCTTCCTAAAACCTAATTGTTGGTTTTTTCTTCGAAAAACTCTCTCTTCTTTGCACGCTGCTTTTCCCTTTTTATACTTGCTTCTCCAAGTCCTAGTCGTACTTGTCTTCTCCTGATGATAATAATCCCTAGTAGAATCTTTTTCTTATTAGTAGACACCTTTTTGCTTTCTACCTCCTTTTTCTTTGCTTCTATCATTATCCAATTCTTTTATGCTGACAAGGTCTCCTTGTGGTGAATGACCATCTTCCTATTTGTATGCCTTAATTCCAGCGAATTCAGTGCAGGTGAGATGATGTGCTCTTGGACCTGATAGATGAAACCTATTCCATGCATTTTGTCAATCATCAAAACTTTAGTGCACCCAACATAATGTAATGCATATTATTGGACTATTATTCAATATAATATCCACATAATGTCTCATTACGGACTTAGTTGGTTATAAGTGCAAGGAAAGAAAGTAGTTCTATACAAAATCATTAAATAACACGAGAAAATTGGAGCAAATTTTAGAAACTTGAGAATTCAAAGGATTTGAGAAGAAAAGTTCATATTACTCTAAGAACCAACATAATTTTGTTAAAATAAAATTATAAAGAATAACTGCTTCTCTTTCCAAGAGTCCACATTGGTCGTTTTACATAATAATAGTCTTCGAACTTTTACAATGTTAATATGCATAATTGATTAAGCTTTATAATCGAGTTATTTTAAAAATGGATTTTTGGGAGAAATATTTTTTGAAAAAAAAGATACTTATGAAAAATCATAATTTATGGTTAGCTATCTTTTTATCTTCCACTACTACTACTACTTAAAAGTGCTTTCTTATGTTTCTCCCTTGGTGGCACGAATAAAATTTTTTCAAATACTAAATTGTATTTGTCACTGGAGGAACTTCAATTGTAGAATGAATGATAAAGTAATAAATTGATAAAAAATTCATTTTATATGCCATGTTGAAATGTATGAAATTCCAACATGTCCAACTTCATAAACTCAAAACATGCTTACCAACAAAGAAAAAGTTCAAGTCAACCATAAACAATAATCTAAAAGTCATTTGTTCAATTAGGAAATTAAATATTTTAAAATTATTTTGCAAAGAGAGTGACATGTTCTTTAAAATTCAACTAGGCATAAGCAACATTTGAAGGATACTAAGTGAGCTTATTATTAAAGGGATATAGTTATAAATGTGAATAAAATAAAATAGCAGAAGGCATAATTTTGTCTTTGAAAAACTCATGTCATCTATTTTGCAAAGCCTTCTTCGTGAGTCTGCTCATGTTCATCAAGCGCTTACTTTTGATAACAACAAAGAATATTGATTACTAAAAAAACATGTAATGCGTGCAAGTGCATCGACCTTTTTGTTGTGTCATATGCATATACCTATAAAGTTGTTTGTTTCAAGATTTTAATCATATTAAAGTTTCTCAAAATGATATGGATCTCACATCAAGAAGAAATAAGATCGAAAAAATTAAAGAAAGAATGATGTCAAAATATAATATCAATGAGTTTTGAATGATGTCAAAATATAATATCAAAGAGTTTTTCATAATGAGATCAACATATACATGGATATTTCAAACAAGGAATAGATTCGCCTAGTTACATCTAAGTCATTGCCCCAATAGGAATAACGCTGCCTATGAAGTAGAGAAATTTAATGAAAATATTATTTCTTAAGTATCAATTAGAAAGGAAAGTGTTGCAATTAGATAACATACCTTATTGTCTATATATTTATTTAAAATATGATCTCTTCCTTGCTTCTTGTTATTCTCCTTCAATAGAGAAAAGAAAAAGAAAAGAAAAGAGAGGTTAAACATAGATACTATGCGTAACTTGAAAAAAAAAATATCTCTAAAAGAAGGCATTGTATTCTCATAGAACTTTAAAATCTTCCAGTTATGTTTTTAGATGAATATCTGCAAAACTAACATTTTACTCTTATTCTAGGAATAATATTTGTCAAACTAAAAAGTGATAAAGACAGACTGATGGCAACATTATTTGAGAATGCATACGCAAAAAGAGTAAACAGTGTTTAGTTAGAAGGTAATTAAAAAAGTTGAATTGATTAGAAATGCATAATTGTTTTAAAATTAACATTTGTTCCATTTATATTTACAATAAACCTTTCATAAAAATGATTATAAAATAGATGACTAATATTTGTTCATCTATGTTACACCTTTAAAACATGTTATTTTCTACCATTTACTTATACTTGCTATAGATGATAACAACTATCAGAGTAAACTTGTTATTTATTTTGAAAAATTAACTGTTTATTCTTATTATAACACAAGAACGGGTATGATGAAAAGGTGACAACAAGGGCTTTTCATGATAAACATTTATACTACAATTTTAAAATTTTAGAAAACAATTCATTTGCTCCTTTTGTATTCTCTCTCTATCTTTTTCTCTTTCTATCCTTAATTTGAGCATCCAACACCAATTGATTTTCAAAGACATCACGATGAACAAATAAAACTTTTGTAGACACATTTGACTTTTAATTGCTTAAAAATGAGATTTGTTTCCATCTTAGCAACTAAAAATTTATTTCACCATAAATCATATGTGTCTACGATTTAATAAGTTTTAGATATTAGTATTTCCACTCTTCTCCACGGTGACTCAAACCCTAAAGAAAGAAATTTGATGGTGGAGAAGCCTAACAACTAATAAATCATAAAACGTCTATATTTTTCATTAAATGACATCATGATAAATTATAAAATATTAAAATCTCTAATCAACAGCACATAATAATTAAATATAAATACTACAGAGCTTAGCAAATACTTGATGAGCAATTCCTCAAGGATGGAATCTTCCTCCAGAGCCCAGTTGTCATTGAGGAATGCACTGTTCTTGGGCGTCGCCATAAAATACCAAATATATCAATCTTTCTATTCTTCTTCTTTTGTCTGTGAAAATACCTGTGACAAAAATGATGAAATATGTGTGTATATATTTGGAGTATTGTTTAGTGCTTAATTTAGAGAAAAAAAGATATTGAGTGAATTTTTGACTAAATATTTATCTAAAATGTGAGTAGACTATTATAAGGACTTATTTGCCTTTTCATGTTTGTGTATGTATGTTTAACATATTGTTTAGTGCTAAATTTAGAAAAAACATATTGAGTGAATCTTTGACCAAGTATTTATCTAAAGTGTGATTGGACTGTTATAAGGACTTATTTGGCTTTTCATGTGTGTATATATATTTGACGTATCGTTTAGTGCTAAATTTAGAAAAAAAAGGATATTGAGTGAATCTTAGACCAAATATTTATCTAAAATGTGATTAGAATGTTATAAGGACTTATTTGGCTTTTCACTTTTCTTTGCTCCCTTCTAATAAACTAGTATAGTACCGTGCGATGTGAAGTCAATATCACCAAAACTTAATCATAATTTTTTCTTTGCAATTAATAAAATTTAGTTACCAAAAAAACACTATTAAAAATAATTATGTCACTTTGTATTATTCGCTCCACTTGCATCAATATCTTTACTCATTATTCCCCTTTAAAATTGGGATTATTTAAGAATATTTTTCAACTTTTTCATTGTAACAATACCAAATTCTCTTGTTATTTGCACTTGTATGTTTTTCTCTTTCGATTTCTTAATGACCATAACCTCAATTTAAATGTTCAAAAGTAATCAAACAATATATGAATACTTTTAAAAGAGAAATGACATCCAATAATACAAGAGAATAATTATGATAAACAATAAATGAGTACTTTAACACAACCTAATTAACTATATTGATTAATTCTTCCTATTAAATTTCTAAAATATTTTCTCTGTAATTTTAGATTTAAGGTTCGTTTTTTTAATGTGTAGCCAACATATGTTGCAAGATAAATGTTAAATTATGGAAAAAAGAAGGCTATAAATCATATTACAGTCACGGCGTCAAGTAATATGTATGTTTATTTATATTTTAATTAGCTTTATTATCACAAAACACTGTAAAAAGAGTTTATAGAACTTCACGAACAAACCATATTCTTTTTCGAATTTCACTTTATTTCTTTATTAGAAAACTAAGTTATTGTAGTTGGATGTCAATTTTCATGCCAACCTTCTATGACACCTCACAGCTCTATTCTTACATTCACCTAAGTTTCAAGCCTCATCCCTACGCGTGGGAAATGGATTAGGGTCATAAGAGACTTCTAGTACTTAGATAAATTCAAAACTTTCCTATAACAGAGTTTCTAGTGTTGAATTATACAAGGGTAAACTTTAAATGATCATAACTCTTACCACACAAAGAATAAGATATCCCATGACCTACCAAATGAAAGGTCTTTTAATTAGCTTTTCAATGCAATTAATTTCACCTCATTCGGAGTTCGAAGTCAAAATTGTGGTTATTTTACTGAAGACTGCCTGAACAAAGGTGATCTACGAAACCACACATGACCCATGGTTTAAAGGACGACTTGTCTGCTAACTCATGGAAACAATTCCTGAAAATCCATTTTTTTGTCCCAGTTCTGCCGGACCCATCTACGGGTCCTAGAAACTTCTACCGGCCATAGATTTGGCTCATGGAATCGATCCAGAGACCCCAAAATTTACCCAAAAGTGTAAAAGCTGTTTTCTACGAGCCGTGGAAGTTTCTACGGGCTGTATGTGGGCCCGTAGAGGACTTTGACTGCTTTTAAGAAAGGTTATTTTGGTCTTTTCCCACCCTTTCGAAGCCTAAATGTAGCGTTTTTACGCTTAAATAAATCTCTAAACATGTCAGTTCAAACTTTTTACGCTAAAAACACCTTCTCTAACTTAGGGCAAGGTTTTAATGGAGAAACATACTAGGCTATGAAGATAATCTAGTGAATTTCCCCAAGCTGTTTCTAGATTCAAAACTTCCAGGTATCTAAGGCTACCTAAAACATGGATTGTGTTCTTCCATGTTCCCCATGCCCCGAATTAATGGATTTGTGAGTAAATTGTGTCTTCCATCAATGTTTCTTGAAGGTTTTTATCAAATTTTAATGTATTTCTACATAAACTTTCATGAATTACAACTTTTATGAATGAAATACTTGAAACAGATGATTATTGTTTTTCCACATGAACCCTTTTGGAAAGACTTTCAAAATTGTGCTGTGAAGTGGGCTCCTCTGTCAAAGATGATGGATAGTGGGACCCTGTACAATTTAACAATTCCCCAAATGTATAATTTGGCGTAGTCCTCGGCAATATCAATCATCTTGACCGATATGAAGTGAGGTAACTTGGCTATTTTATTGTGTAGGTATTTGAGGCATTGTTCTGGTGGGATCAATTCAATAAAAGAAAAAGCAATTCGAGTCGGTCTTGAAACAATTCATTGAATTTTCTCCTAGACTTCCTAGGTAAATCTATTTTATTATTCAACAATGAGGCGCTAGACACTATGTAGCTATTGCACGTACTTAATGCATATATAGTTATGTTTATAATATATGTACATATAGATACTTTATCCACATAGTGAATAATTCCAGAATTAAATAAAAAAGGCCCTTTTAACTCAGTGGTAGAGTAATGCCATGGTAAGGCATAAGTCATCGGTTCAAATCCGATAAGGGGCTTTGTAAAACCCCAATCTAGTATTCATCTTTGATGGGAGAATTGTATTTTATTTGTAATAAAAAAAAGTAACTAACTGGATAATACATTATGATTATACTTAGTTATAAAGTTGAACGTTTGTTTAGTCAATTTTTATTAGTATGAATTTAGGAATAATGAAAAGTCACTTCTTGAATCACCGAATATTCCTATTTTCCATTATACCAACCAAATTGATTCGAAAGGTCAGAAATCAACAAAAGAAAAAGTAAGTGGATCTGACCTATTTTATCATGACTATATCCACTATTCTGATATTCAAATTCGATAGAGATGAAATTGGAGCTGTTGAATTTTTTCATTTCATTTTTTTGTTTTGGACTCCACAAGAATTTGTCGATATTTCTGATTAAATCTTCTTGTTACTAGATTTTCTATATAGAACTAATTTGTTATTCCTTTCCTCTACAGAGAAACCTTTCTTCCAAAGCACACCATAGGAGTCATTTATTATTTTTCTTTGATTCTAGATCAAAGATTAATTTCATCCATATTATACAACATTTTTGTTACTTGACCAACCATTAGGAGAAGCAAATACAATGGGCACGCTAATCAATAAGATTAATGAAATAGCAATTAATGCAAAAACAACCAATTGGAAAGCAAGAGTCATGATTTTAATCCTCCAAGCTACCAACAAATGAACTATATATCATTTGATCCCTCTATCAGCCAAAAAATATTAATTATGATAAAATATGTCATCGAGGGAATTTACTTTATAATGAATCCATTGATTCTATATAACTTATTACTACTCTCCCCTTTGCACTTTATTCGTACATGGAGTGGGGGGGGGGGGGGGAATGGAATTTTCTGTTTTATTTCACAAATGGACATGCTGGAGAAAGTTTGCCACTTGGTCTTAGAGTTCTAAGTATGGCTTTTGAAGGAACTCTGAAGAACAGTAAGAAAAGGTTTTACAATAGGTATATTTTGAGAGAATTGGTTTTTATTCTGTTGCAGTGATTGACTGTTGATTTTGTTTTCCAAAGTATTGATGGTTATTGATTGTTTACACATTTTTCCATCATAGAATTTGGGATTATTTTGTTTATGCTTTTCAAAGACCCTAATAATCTTCAATTGAACTTCACAAAACATATTTATTTTGGTGTTTTCCTTTATGTTTACCTGAATATATACCTATTTGTTATAATAAATTAGGCTGATAATTGATAAATTTAAGTATCATTGGAATTTGGATGGGTATACTTACTTCCATAAACTCTGTCTAAAAGGTACGTTGGCAAGTCACCTATGTTTACTCTGTTGTGGTCAAATTGTATTAATTCTATGATGTATTTTGTTGATTAGGAAGGTAGTATATCAATCCAGCATTTTTCTTCCCTGTCAATTGGTAATAGTCCTTTTGTGATCTTAGCTTGACTGAAAAACAAGAGGAAAATATTGCAGTTTTGTTTACTGTATACTTAATGACGATTGTGCTATCTATAGATCACCTTGTTGGTGAGAATTACAAAAGTTAAAATTAACAATTGAAAAATAAAATGAAGAAAACAAAACTCTTCAGGCTAAGGCGCGGATATCTCACTTTCTTTAAGGAGATTCAATCTCATTACAACAAATGTTTTCACTAGTCCATCAGTATTCCTCTTGACTTGTCCCCTCAAGGATACAATAAACTAATCACAAAGTGTATCTCAACAAACTCTGGATAAGAGTTGAGTCTCAAGCTCCACAAAAAAAACACCACCCTTCAATTAATAAAAAAACTCTCTTTTTGACAAACTTTATGCACTCCATACTTTCTCATCTTATGTTATATCCCAACACAAATGAAGACAACCACTATTTATAGGTCATGAAGTCTTCCATCTAATGAATAGGATGATAATGAAGAAGTAAATAGGGTAGATAAATGGCCTACAGGTTACATAGGCTATAAGGTATAATTGAGGAATAAAGAGTGAAGATTAAGAATGATCATAAAGCCATAAATGGAATTGAGCTATTACACTTAGCATTAACTCCAAAATATGGAGTAATGCAGCAGACAATACCAACAGAAACATTAGTAATTGCCCACTAACTGTTGAAAACCAACCACTCATTTTAATATTTATAGGGAGTCTATCAGCTAAAGGAAGTCTACTATGCATAATGAAGGTGTGCTTTACAATGAACCTCCACTTAGTGAAACAGTAACTTTTACTCCAGAGTCGTAGTGGTCTCAGGCTTGAACTATGACTGCGTAAGGAAATAAAATATTATGGTTCAGACATAATAATCAACATGCTGGCGCGAGCTTTACTATCCAGCACATTATGGCCTTGTGCTATCCTGGTTTCAAGTGTGTCTTTGAGAATAAGCGAAATTCTCATAGGAAGTGGCCAACTTCCACACTCATATAGGTGAAATATGTCGAGAGTGCTCCTGCAAAATTAACACTCCATCGATACGAGCTACATAATTTCGTTAAGAGTTTTTTTAAAACTCAACCTCTATATTTACTACAGGAAAAAATGCACTCACATCAAAGGGAGGGAATAAAAAATTGTGCATTTTTTCACAAGTCATCATATGATTAAGTTTTCCCATTGAACCTGACTATAGGATCTCTAGTCACTAGGTTGGTTTTTCTCATATATGACTTAGGAATTTATATGCTTCAATCCTATCTCCCTCGATGTGCTCCAGACCCTTTCTCTTGTTAAGGCCTTAGTAAGAGTATCTAAAAGATTATCACTAGATTTGACATAATTAACATTAATGGTACCACTTGTCAAATATGATCTTACATTACTGTGTAACCTCCTTATATGTCAGGATTTGTCGATGTAATAATGGTTTTGAATTCTACTAATTGCAGCGGTGCTATCACAATAAATTAAAATAGGAGAAATTGATTTTTTAAAATAAAAAATTTGAAATAACAAATCTCTCAATAAATTCACTTCCTCACTAATTAAAGTTAAAGCAATTAGTTCAGCCTCCATGGCAGATTTAGCAATAAAAATTTGCTTTTTAGATTTCCAACAAATAACACCACCACCTAGAGTAAAAATGTATCTAGTGGTAGAACAGGAATCACATGATAAAGTACTTTTCCAATCTGCACCAGAAAAGCCCTCAAGTATAGCAGGATACTTTTTATAAAACAAACCACAAGTCTTTGTCCAAATTAAATATCTCATAACTCTCATTATAGCATAGCAATGTTCATTACCTGGCTTGCTTGTAAACCTACTAAGTACTTCTACCACACATGCAATATCAAAAATAAAGATTGAATAATTAACTTCTCTTTTTTAATAATTAACTTCTCTTTTTTACTATTTTTTCACCAAGTCTATTTACGAATTTATTTGAATATTTTTATGAAAAACATACTTGCTTAAAATACCTAGATAATTTACTTAGGAATTTTAAAAATCCTCAAGTAATGATTACCTTCAAATTTTTTTAATTGAATTTTATTTGGTAGAAAGAACTACAGAAAAGTAGATTATTCGCAATATTTTTTATATAATCTCTCAATAAATTTTCACGTAATGTACACATTTTTTGTAAAGACATAATTTTAATGAATTAAATAGACTTTTTACTAAAATGATGGTTTAGTGACATGTATGTCATTTAGAATAGAAGGAGACTTTTGAGATATTTAATATTTTTTGAGAAAAATATTAACAGTTGAGTAATATTATTGTCTTTAAAAAAATAAAAATAATTTGTGTAGGCAATTTTCAAGACATGAGTGAACATTTTAGAAAAAAATATATTTCTAAGTATGCAAATTCCTTCTTAATAAGCTAATCTATATTTTTTTTAAAAAAATTATAATTTCGGTCAAATGAATTAATTAAGTCTATTATTTTTTTTTTAAAAAAAAGAGGTTCTAATGACATCGCGGGCCAACTAGAAAAGGAGGAGCCCTTATTAGCAGATGAGAAATAAGATACCCTCCAGAAATTAGAGAAATGGTCCATCATTGAAGAAAAAGCTCTCCGATGAAAATTTAGAGCCACCTGGATCAAACTTGGAGATGTTAATAGCAAATATTTTTCAGCAATGATGAGGCAAATGCAGCAAAAATAGTAAATTATTATACTCAATAGTTTTGCCAGGGTAAAGCTAATAGACCCTTGCAACAACTCAATTTCTTAGGCCGTGATGACACCTACCTAACCCACCGATAGGTAAGTCTATCTCATAGCTCGGAACAATTCCAAGAATAAAATTTGTCCCACCAAGATTTTTCATATCAAAATAGTTTCTAAGAATGTTTTTTGATTCATCAATAACATTCATATTACAGGCAAAGATCAATAAGTCATCAAAATAAAGGCAAATAATAATATGTGAATTATTCCAAGACTTATGATATATGCACTTATTACACTCATTCATTTTGAAACCATTTTAAATCATGCAGGAATCAAAGTTTTCATGCCATTTCTTATGTGTCTGTTTCAAGCCATATAGTGATTTAGTAAGTTTACACAATTTGCTTTCGTGGCCTGCTTTAACAAAACACTCAGGTTGTTCTATATAAATCTCTTCATTTAAGACTCCATTTAAAAAAAAAAGTTTTTACATCCATTTGATCAATTTGCGAATCAAAAATTGTAGCCATAGAAATTAAGAGACTAATGGATGTAATTCTAGTTACCGGAGAAAAAGTATAAAAAAAACTCTAGGTCTTCAAGTTGCTTAAATCCTTTTGCAACTAGTTTAGCCTTATATTTTTCAACAGATCCATCCGGTTTTAACTTTTTTCATAAGACCCATTTGCAACCAATTTTTTTATAACCCGGAGGTAAATCAGCTAACTTCCAAGTTTTATTAGAAATTAGTGATTCTATTTTATTATTTACAGCCTCTTTCTAGAAAATTGCATCATGTGAAGATAATGTTTCTTTTAAAGTGAGAAGGTCATCTCCAACATTAAAAATATAAAAATCAGGACCAAATCATTTTCTACTCTAGCTCTTTTACTTCTTATTAACTCAAAATCATCAATCACTTTATGTTTTAAAGTAGTAGAAGAAGAAATAGGTAGCGACAAAATATTTTGTTCAATGCTTTGACCCCCACCAAGAAATGCACAAGTAATAACTTTCTTACCCAACTTTGTAATCTTTGGATCCATTAGCCTCACAAAGGCTAGACAACTCCAAATTCATAGATGTCCCAAGTTTGGCTTGTGACCTTTCCACAATTCCAAAGGTGTTAGTTTGTACTTTTTATGAGGCATACAATTTAACAAATAACAAGAGGTCAAAATAGCTTCACCCCAAAAAATTAAAGGCGCACTTGACTCAATAAGCATGACATTAGTCAATTCAACCAAAGTTATATTTTTCCTTTTTGCTACACCATTAGATGCGCGAGAATAAGGAGGAGGAGTTTCATGAATTATTCCCATTGATCTAACAAAAGAATTGAACTCATTTGACTCATATTCACGACCTCTATCACTTCTTATTCTTTTTATTTTTCTTCCAAATTGATTTTCAACCTCATGGAGATAAACTTTAAAGTACTAAAAAGTAACACTTTTATTTTTCATTAAGTAAACATATGTAAACTTAGAAAAAAATCAATAAATGTGATAAAATATCTATTTCCTCCACGAGTTAAAATTCCTCCAAGTTCACAAATATCAGTGTAAACTAATTGTAATAAATTAGTTTTCCTTTTAACTTGAAAATGAGGCCTTTTAGTGATCTTGACTTTACTATACGCCTCACATTATTCAAAATCCTTTTTAACCATTGGGATTAACCCTAAACTACTCATGATTCCAACATATCGATCATTTATATGACACAAATGGGCATGCCAAAAATTAGTAGAATAAAGCATATAAACAGAAGTAGACACTTCATTCATTTTAAACATCCCATCAGAAGCATACCCCGTTTCCACAAAAATACTCTTTTTCACAATTACATAATTATCAGATTCAATAATCTATTAGAAGCCTGCTTTATTAAGAAAAAAACCAGATATCAATTTTTTTCTCATAGGAGTACAAAATACATATTTTAAAGTTAATACTCTTTCAAAGTTAAAACACAATTCGACATCTCCCTTTCAATCACTTGTGCAGTGTGAGAATCACCAAGCATGATGGTTTTTGACTCCTCAAAAGGAGTATATCTTTAAAATCAGCCTTTGTCATAACTGATTTGACGGTTTGCAACAGAATCAGCCCTCCATCCACCAACATTGTCAACCATAAATATGTCTGTAATAACCGCCACCAAAGGCTCTTCAGTGACGTTTGCCTGAGGTGTAGGACCACATTTCTGAAATTTACAAAATCAAGCAATAGGCCCACTCTTGCACAGACAAAGCACGGTCCCTTATGTTGAACTTGTTGATTTTGGGCGTGATTATTTTTACCATTATTTTTCTTAAGAGGTCAACTATTTTTTTTCTTGAAATTTTTCATCTTAGGTTTCATAGAGGTATTTTTTTTAGATTCAAGAGTAGTATTATTCGAAGTAACTAAATTTACCTTCGTTGTGGTGTTTCTCTCTTCTAATTGTAAAAGTTCATCTTGGCCCCTTGCCTCCTCCTCCATGTGGATATTTATTATCAACGTCTCAAGAGAGGTTTCCTTTTGTATGTGGTGCATAGTTTTTTAAAATTCCTTCCAAGAAGGTGGGAGTTTATCAATTATGCCACAAACAATAAGGTTATCCCAAGTTTTAACCTACTTGGGTCTAAGCTCTCCAACAATCATGATGAAGTCTTGAGCTTGATCTACCACTGATTTGTTGTCCACCATTTGAAAATGAAAAAATCAGCTAGCAGCATATTTTTTCGCTCTAGCTTCTTCAGTCATACTTACACTGCAATGCGTTTCAAATTTTCTTTATACTAGAGTAAGTTTTATCATAATAATCATAAAATTTATCATATAGACAATTAAAAATATAATACCGACACTTATAGGAATCGTCCTTGTATTTTTCACTTTCTTTTGATGAGAAATTAGTTCATCATTATCTATGGAGAGGATGTATACTTTATTAGGATTCTTCCCAGTTAACACATAAGAGACATTGAGAAGACTTAAGAAAAAAATATTTTACCCTTCCACCTCTTGAAATGATTGCCGTTGAACCGATATGGCTTATTAAGATCTCCCATCTTGGCATCCGCGAGGTTTTTAATTGTAGCAATTTGAATCTCTTTAAAATTGTTAGCAAAAATTACAAAAGTTACAATGAACAATTGAAAATATAATGAAGAAAACAAAATTCTTTAGGCTAAGGCGCGGTTATCTCGCTCTCTTTAAGAAGATACAAGCCAACTGCAGCAAATATTTGCACCGGTCCAGTAGTATTCTTCTTGACTTATCCCCTCCAGGATACAACAGCCTAATCAGATAGTGTAACTCAACAAACTCTGGATAAGAGTTAAGTCTCAAGCTCCACAAAAAGAACACTTACCTTCATGTTAGAACTGCGCACCTTAGGAATTTGGCTACTCGTTGGAACAGGTTAGTTGACCTATTTCAAGAACGCGGAATTCAAACTTGAACATAGGGATTTTACGTGGAAACACTAGCTCACAATAGGTGAAAAACCACGACCTGTACCTCTACAGGAATTTCTCCCAATTTTACTAAAATCAACGTGAGCCTTCAACAGTTGATTACAACTTGTAAACTACACTTCACCCCTACGTCACTCACCTATCTTCTACTCACAATCCTCCCAAGGCTTGTGTTCCCAAAGTCTTCTAGTTGCCTTCAACTTGAAGACTAGAAAACTAATCTCAGTTATAGATCCTGAGAGATTACACAGTCGCTCACGAATTCAAAGAGAAAACAAAACTCCTAAACCCTACATTAAGTTGCCGTTTTTCTCTTATGCTTCGTCTCTCTCTGTTTTGCGCCGACTGGCTTCTGTAAACTCTTCTCTGGTTTTATAGTTGCTGATCAGAGATTGAATTGCTCTCCACCTCTTTAAGGATAACACTAGTTATTAGTGTAATCCTTTTTCCTTTAGAACTCCTTCTTCTAATTGAACTTCTCTTTTCTCCTTCTTTTATGCATCCTGTTTGAGTTGGAGTAGTATTACTCTTTAAGTTCTTCTTCTTGACAGCTGTTGTTTTTATAAGGCTTATTTCCAGCACCCTTTATCCCATTTTTATTTCTGTGCAGTATGTGCATTTTATCATGGCTACCATCTGCTGAATGAACCTGGTGGTCCAACCTGTTTCATTATTTTTGTCAATCATCAAAAGCTACTGTTCCAACAAATTCCCCCTTTTTGATGATGACAAACATCCTGAGTTGATACGCTTCCTGAGTGCCTGAATTGTCCTCATACGTTTTGCAGCTTTAGTAAGATAACAACTTCAAGAATGAACCAGGTTAAGCAGGGTTATAAATATTGCACAACTCATTAACTTCCCCCTTTTGACATCATCGAAAACTGATAAGTACGTAGCAAGAGAAGAATAATCATAGTAAGACATAAACGTATAACTAGAGACAGAAGAAAAACAGTGAATTGTATTTAAGATAACGAGATTACAGACCACCCAGAGCAAACACAAATTAAAGCAGAAACATCAGCAGTCACAACAAAAGCAATGCAACCTAAAGAGAACCAGAAAAATTTAACAAGGCACCCAGAACAAAAAAAAAGGTAAGGTTGGGCAGAGAGGGAGTTAGGTCAAGGAAGGAGCTTGGTAAGTTTGTGCACAATGTCAGCATGATTAGCCCGTTCCTTCATGAGTGTATCCTCCAGTTTAGAAATCGTGAGAGTGAGGTCGCGCCTCTCCTGATCAAACTTCTCCCGTTCCTGAAGCAGCTCCGCATGCTTGGCATTCAGCGCCATCTGTAGTCGGTGAAGTGGAGTGCCTGGACGTTGTATTGAACCAGGTAGGTTTTGATGGTCCACCTGACCAAGAACATCTTTAGTGGTTTGCATGGTCCAAACCTGCACAGGGACTTAGTAGGCCTCAAAGAGTGGGGCCAACCAGAACCCGTAAGGGAGAGCATGTCCTTTCTTATCCTGTATGAGAACTCGCTGAATGTCTTTCATCATAAGTCCCGGAAGATTTATGGGAACACCTGAATCGAGCAGTTCCATCAGGGTGAGGCCAAGATAGCTCGCCTTAGACCTTCGTTCCTGGCGAGGAATCAGGATCTTGTGGACCACATCAAAGTATAGCTTATGCAGTGGAGACATTTCCCTCCTTTGGACGCGTCTATGCTGAGTTAAGGTGGGCTTTCCAGCAAACTTTTTGGTAATGTCAAGAGCGGAGGGAAAGTTGTCAAGGGGAGGCCACTCATGGCGAACATAATGGCCCCAACCTTCATCAAGAATCTGGAGAATACGGCCAATGTCGGAGGGAGTGATGCTAAAGGAAACCCCTCGAACAGTAGTAGAGAAAACAGAGTCACGCACACTCCCTTATGCGTAGAATTCGTACATTTCTAGTTTGGCCAATTTACGTTGGCCCGTGTTCTGGAGAAAAAGTGCAGACCACCCCTGTACCTTAAGCTTGGTAAGGAGGGTTTCCATTTCAGGCCCCCCAACCCAGTAATGACACGGCCTCAGAGGAGAGAGCGCCGTTGAAAGTGAGGAAAGGCAGGAGAACGTGGTTCAGTAGGTGCGACAGGGGTGGGCTCAGACTCGCTGTCAGAAGAGGAGACGGTAGATGGAACAGGTGAAGGCACCCGTTTCTTTCGAGTAGTGTTGCGGGGTTTTGAGGTGGTGGGTTTGGAGACGACTGGGGTGTTCGTTGTGGGGAAGGAGTGGATTGTGATGAAGAGGAAGCTGGAGAGGCTGGAGGAATCACGGAGGGAGATGGTGGTAGGCGAGACATAGGAGGTTTGGGGAAAATGTGTTTGCATTTGTTCCTGCGAACCTGTCGCAGTAGGAGATCCCTAGGGGGAGAAGAAGCAGTAGCACCCTTTCGTTTCTTGCTCTGTTGCAGAGCGTGTTGGAGGGCCTCTTCTGCCTGGCGTTTTTGGTTTCTAGTATGAGGAGGCCTGATTGAGTCAGAGGAGGTGATTTTCTCTGGTGAGGGATCATCCTCAGACAGATCAATAGTTTCCCGGAAGGCCTTTCGCAGGCGACGGCGAGGTTTTATAGGGTTTTGAGTGGGCTCTTGAGGGGTGGAAGGAGCCGGGTCAACTTGCTCCCTTGAAGTTGGGAAGGCAGTTGATGGTGGTGGAGGATTGAAGAATTTGGCAAAGTGTTGGTCATATCCCCCCCATTTGAGGAAGTCAGATAAGTCAATTTTAAGAGGAGGAGGTATATTGGCTGTGGGATGGACGATCAGGGCCATGGAAGAGGAATCTTGGGGTTCTTGCATGGAGGTGTGTAGAGATTCTTGGGAAGAAGCCATTCTTGGGTAAGGAAGGATGAGGGAGATCAGAAAGAGTGGTCCAAATATGGGAGGAGAGAGAGAGAGATGTGAAATGATGCAGGTCGGGAGGGGTGGTTCAAATATAGGATGAGGGAGAGATGTGAAAAGATGGAGGTTTTAATGTCGTTGGGAAGGGGAAAAGTTGGGTGAAGTGAAGCCGTCCGTCATTTCGTCAGAGATAAGAGCGAAATGACGTTTTGGCGGTAAAGAGGTGAATGCACTGACAGGGTAATGATGGGGGAAACAAGTTTAGCGTGCCCGGTTTAATTATCTGAATTTAAAAAGAAACGCACAACAATTGTTACCTGGTTGATTGTCCTATTCCATTTGTTGATGAATTTTGGGAAAGTAATCCTGCACATAAAACCACATTCTCATGTCAATCTACAGGTTGGTAGGAGATACGTGATATAAAATATTGACTAGATCACCTCTTATATCTAATAGTAATATATCAGAACTTCTAGTCAGTCATTGAGGTGAGTTTATGCAATCTTAATCATCCCCAAGTCTAACCTAATTTGTTCAAATCGTTCTCTACTTAATGCCTTAGTAAAAATGTCAGCAAGTTGGTTCTCCGTAGGACAAAACATAATAGATACCAGACCTTTGTCTACACAGTCACGAAGAAAGTGATGCCTTATGTCTATATGCTTAGTCCGTTTGTGCTGAACTGGATTTATTGCAATGTTAATGGCACTCGTTTTGCCACACAAGATTGGAACACACCCAACATCTATCCCAAAATCCAGCAACTGTTGTTTGATCCAGAGCAATTGAGCACAACAAGATCCAGCTGCTACATATTCAGCCTCAGCAGTGGACAATGCTACGGAGTTTTGCTTCTTAGTGGACCATGAAATTAAACATGTTCCAACGAAATGAGCCATACCTGAAGTACTTTTTCGATCTACTAGGTACCCTGCATAATCAGCATCAGTGTATCCTATTAGATTGAAATTACTACCTTTGGAGTACCATAGGCCCTGGTCAAAGGTGCCTTTGAGATATCTGAAGATTCTTTTCACAGTCTTGAGATGTGACTCCTTTGGATTGGCTTGAAAGCGAGCACAAAGTCCCACACTGAAAATAATGTCAGGTCTACTAGCAGTAAGATACAACAAGGACCCAATCATACCTCGATAGAGTTTTTGTTCTACAGATGAGCCTTTCTCATCCAATTCCAATTTTGTGTCAGTGGCAATTGGTGTATCTGTTTCTTTGGCATCTTCCATTTTGAAACGTTTGAGGAGCTCCTTCACATATTTGCCTTGGTGGATCAGGGTACAAGAGGGAGTTTGTTTGAATTGGAGGCCTAAGAAGAAATCTAGTTGTCCCATCATGCTCATTTCAAATTCTCCATTCATCAATTTGACAAACTCCTGTGTCATGAAATCATTTGTAGAACCAAAAATGATGTCATCCACATATACTTGTACAATCAGCAGGTCGGTTCCTTGAGTTTTTAGGAACAAGGTGTTGTCAATTTTTCCTCTTGTGTGACCATGGTGTAAGAGAAATTTTGACAATCTTTCATACCATGCTCTAGGAGGCTGCTTTAGTCCATACAATGCTTTATCTAGCTTAAACACATAGTTAGGGTACTCAGCACTTTCAAACCCCGGTGGTTGCTTCACATAGACTTCCTCTTTCAAGTAACCATTCAAAAATGCACTCTTCACATCCATTTGATATAAGGTGATCTCCTTGAAGACAGCGAAGGCGATAAGGAGTCTGATAGCTTCAAGTCTTGCCACAGGAGCAAACGTCTCATCATAGTCTATGCCTTCTTCCTGATTGTATCCTTGAACCACTTGTCTGGCCTTGTTCCTTGTAACTGTTCCATGTTCATCCAGTTTGTTACGAAATACCCACTTGGTGCCAATGATGGTTCTTCCTTCTAGTTTAGGTACTAAGTGCCATACTTTGCATCTTTCAAACTGACTCAGTTCTTCCTGCATGGCAAGAATCCACTCCTCATCTTGTAGTGCTTCTCCTATCCGTTTTGGCTCCATCAAAGACACAAATGCCTGAAATGCACACAGGTTCCTCATCCCTGATCTGGTAGTGATTCCAGAGGTCAGGTCTGTGAGAATATTGTCAAGAGGATGTGAGTCCTGATACTTGTAATTCTTTATCACCAGCCCTTGGGATTATTCGTTTTGTGATGGGACTGTTTGATCAGATCTTGGATCTACCTGTTGACCTTCAGATTCTACAGTTGTTCCCCCTGTCTGTATGCTCTCGTCCTTTTCAGTAAGTGAAACAGGTGAGTATGCATGTTCCTTTGATCTGAATTCCAGTTCATTGACATCCTGCATATCATTCTCAGGGACACCGAAATTCTCATCAAATATAACATGAATGCTTTCTTCAACACAGTTGGTTCACTTATTTAGTATTCTATAAGCTTTACTGTGTAAAGAATACCCTAAGAAAATTCCCTCATCACTTCTAGTATCAAATTTTTTAAAATTATCCTTACCATTATTGTGAACATAACATTTGCATCCAAATGTCCTAAAATGGAGATATTTGGTTTTCTGCCCTTGAGTAATTCATAAGGGGTTTTATTTAGTAAGGTTCTTAGCATGCATCTATTAAGTATGTAGGCAGCAGTGTTTACGGCTTTAGCCCAGAGATTTCTAGCCACATTACTAGCTATCATCATTGTTCTAGCCATGTCTTCTAAAGTCCTATTCTTCCTTTCTACCACTCCATTTTGTTGGAGGGTTCTTGGAGCAGAGAAGTTGTGATCAATACCATTTTTTGAACAGAATTCTAAGAATTTAGCATTCTCGAATTCAGTTCCATGATCTGATCTTATGGAGATTAAGGAAGTCACCAACTTCTTCTCTATTTTCTTAATGAAAATTGAGAAAACGTCGAAGGACTCATCTTTAGAAGCCAAGAAAAAGGTCCAGGTAAATCTAGAATAATCATCAACAATAATAAACATGTACCTTTTACCACCTCTGCTTTTTACTCTCATTGGTCCACACAGGTCCATGTGAACCAGTTCCAAGCACTTAGTGGTACTTACCTGGTTCTTTGACTTAAATGATGCTCTGACCTGCTTCCCCCTTGCGCATGCGCTGCACACCTTGTCGTCTTCGAACTTGGTTTTGGGTAAGCCCACAACCATGTTCTTGGATGATAGTGTGTTTAGTTGTTTCAAACTAGCATGCCCAAGTCGCTTGTGCCACAATAATGGATCTTCCGTCATTGCACATAGACATTTTAAATGTGCTCCAGCCATACCCATGATGTCGGCCTTGTACACATTCTTATATCTATTTGCAATCAGAATCACCTCTTTTGTCTTCAAATTTTTAACCTTGCTACCTGCAGATGTGAAAGTGACCTTGTTGCCTCTGTCACATAATTGAGAGATGCCAAAGAGATTGTGCTTCTATCCATCTACATGATAGACTTTATCTACAGCTTTCGAATCTTCTCGTCCAACTTTTCCAACACCCACGACAGTCCCCTTCTTACCATCCCCGAAGGAGACCTTTCCACCGTCAAGTGGTGCTAGTGAAAGGAATTTGTGTTTGTCACCAGTCATGTGCCTTGAGCAAGCACTATCCAGATACCAATGCTTGCTTCCTTTCACTGCAACCTCAGATCGATTTTCTTCTTCATGGTCTGAGTCCTCAGCATCCATGAGAGCAGTCTCATCAGTGTCTTCAGTGTCAGATTCTTCCATTCCTGATCCCCACGCAGTCTCATCAGTGTTTTCCCTTTCCTTTTGTTTGGCAGCCTTTTCTTTAAGTTCTCTCTCAGCTCTTTCTTTCTTCCACTCAATTTCCCATAAAGGGCATTGTTTGATGTGATGATCAGTCTTTCCACATTTGTAACATCCGGAGTTATTCCTGTCATCGGACCACTTCTTGCTTCCAGTGTCATCGGACCACTTTCTGTTACCTGTTTCTTTCCTGTCCTTCCCTTTTCTGTTCCTTAGGAATTTTTTGAAGTTTTTAGCAAGGAAGGCAATTTGATCTTCTTCTAAGTCCGATCCTTCATCATCATAAGCTGCTTTGAGAGCTAGCGACTTTTCATCCATGCTTGTTTGTTTCTTTTGATCTTCCATATTTATCTCATAGGTTCTAAGGTTTCTGACCAGTTTATTTAGAGTCATGGTTTCAATATCCTTTGCCTCCCTGATCGTTGTGACCTTGACATTCCACTTGGCCTTTGGAAGGATCCTTAGAAACTTGTCCACCTATTCTTCAGATGTGAGAACCTTTCCCAGGGATGCTAGCTCGTTTATGAGCAAGGTTAGTCTGGCCATCATCTCGTGCAGAGTTTCATTCTCTTTCATCTTGAAGGTTTCGTATTCAGTAAATAGCATAGCAACCCTGAATTTCCTGACCTGAGCAATTCCCTCGTGAGCGATTGTGAGCGCATCCCAGATCTCTTTGGTTGATGTACAATTTGATATTCTGTTGTACTCTTTAGGGCCTAGACCACAGACCAACAGGTTTTTGGCTTTGGCATTTTTCCTCATGGCTGTCAGATCGTCGGCATTGAACTCTCTTCTTTCTTTTGGAACTTTTCGGCCCTCTACAGTTCGCATGGGAATAGTTGGTCCCATGATGATTTGATCCCAGAGTTCGTAATCTTCTCCTTGAATGAAGTCCTCCATCCTGGCCTTCCACCACGCAAAGTGTGTTCCATTGAAAAGAGGAGGTCTGACGGCAGATTGTCCCTCTCCGTGTCCAAGCGGTGGTGCAGTGTTCATGATGATCGTTCCTTAGGTACTAGCCTTTAACAAGAAAACCTGCTCTGATACCACTTGTTATAAGAACTGCGCACCTTAGGATTTTGCCTACTCGTTGGAACAGGTTAGTTGACCTATTTCAAGAATGCAGAATTCAAACTTGAACACAGTGACTTTACGTGGAAACACCTAGCTCACAATAGGTAAAAAACCACGACCTGTACCTCTACAGGAATTTCTCCCAATTTTACTAAAATCAACGTGAGCCTTCAACAGTCGATTACAACTTGTAAACTACACTTCACCCCTACGTCACTCACCTATCTTCTACTCACAAACCTCCCAATGCTTGTGTTCCCAAAGTCTTCTAGTTGCCCCCCAACTTGAAGACTAGAAAAGTAATCTCAGTTATAGATCCTGAGAGATTACACAGTCGCTCACGAATTCAAAGAGAAAACAAAACTCCTAAACCCTACGTTAAGTTGTCGTTTTTCTCTTATGCTTCGTCTCTCTCTGTTTTGCGCCGACTTGCTTCTGTGAACTCTTCTCTGGTTTTATAGTTGCTGATCAGAGATTTAATTGCTCTCCAACTCTTTAAGGATAACACCAATTATTAGTGTAATCCTTTTTTCTTTAGAACTCCTTCTTCTAATTGAACTTCTCTTTTCTCCTTCTTTTACGCATCCTGTTTGAGTTGGAGTAGTATTCCTCTTTAAGTTCTTCTTCTTGACAGCTGTTGTTTTATAAGCGTTATTTCCAGCACCCTTTATCCCATTTTTATTTGTGTGCAGTATGTGCATTTTATCATGGCTACCATCTGCTGAATGAACCTGGTGGTCCAACCTGTTTCATTATTTTTGTCAATCATCAAAAGCTACTGTTCCAACACTTCAACTAATAATATAGTCCTTTTGACAAACTTTATGCACGCTATACTTTCTTATCATTTGTTATATCCCAAAACAAATGAAGACACCACTATTTATAATGAGCAGGATGATGATGGAGAAGTAAGTAGGGTAGATAAATGGCCTAGAGGTTACATAGGCTACAAGGTACAATTGACTAATAAAGAGTGAAGATTAAGGATGAACATAACGCCATAAATGGCATTGAGCAATTCCACTTAGCATTAACTCCAAAAAATGGAGTAATGCAGCAGGAAATACCAACGGCAACATTAGTAATTGCCTACTAACTGTTGAAAACCAACAACCAAGATCAATGTAGCATTAACAAAACAACGCAAAGCAGCACATATCATAAATATATGTATATATATTAAAATATTAAAATGCTACAAAAAACCAACACACTTAACCGTCTTGATTGGCTCCTTGCAGTACCTACAAATATAATGGGGAGAAACGGGATATGGTTGTTACTTAATTTGAACCAGCGGATGCCCGACGTTGCTTTCCAAGTCTTGGATGAACCTGCTTGTAAGGTATTTTTAGCATATGGGCATCCTTGGTGTTTCCACATGTGCACTTTTCTCTTTATTTATCTACCATATAATGTTAATTGCTATTGATGGCAGCTGTTCATTAGTTATTTATCATATGTGAACTATTAGTGGGACAAAACACATGAAGTTGGTCTAATTTAAGCTCTGGTGGGCGGAGTTTTGATGCCTTTGTTGCTGCGAGGTAATTGGTACTTGGGAGAATATTCTGTGTGTAAATTTGCATCGTCCTTGCGGGCGCTCATACAGTTCCCTTGCATGATTTAGAGGGAGGAGGAAACCTTTTGTTTAAGCAACTCATTATTTATAATCCTTACAGGTGTTTTGTATTGTCAATCACAGGTATGGCTGGCGACGGAACCGGTAAGTACCGGTTCCGGTCCGGTTCCGGTGCCGGTTCGGTGCCGGTCCGGTCCGGTTCCGGTACTTACCGGTAGGTTCCGGTAGGGGGGGTCCGGAAAGGGAACCGGGACGGGACCGAACATTTCTGCCGGTAATTACCGGTTCCGGTTTACCGGTTCCGGTCCGGTACCGAACCGGTAATTCCGGTCAAAATTTTTTTTTTTTTAATTTTTAATATATTACCGTTGGTGTGGGGCCCACCAACGGTAATATAATTTTTTGGACCGTTTTTGGTCCGTTTATTACCGTTTGGAACCTTTTTTTTTATTTTTTTAATTTTTTTTTACCAAAATTCAATATTTTCTCAACTATAAATACCCCTAAATCTTTCATAATTTTTCACTTCAATTCTCTCAATCTAATTCTCTCAATTCAATCCAATTCTCTCCACTTACTAATATTACAAATTTATAATTATATACATATTACATATTTACATACTACTCTCAAATATTATATATTATATATTCATTATCTACATTCTACTCTCTCAATCATTATTCCAAAATATTATTTAGTTTTGGTAATTGCATTTTGGAGCAAAATTTGGTGGATCAATTTGGAGCATATTCAAGCTTCAACTTTCATCAATTTCGGCTTCTACGTCTGTTTTTACACAGACGTTTGGTACCTTCGTTCCTAAATTCTACTTATTTATTCTTCCAAATTTACTTATTTGATTACTTTTACTTGTTGAGTTGTTGTCTCCTTGAATTATTTTTTTTACATTCATAAACTTGATTATTTGCATATAATCGTAATTTGTTTATTTAAATTTAACATGGATTCCGGTGGAAAAGGAAAGGGAAAGAGTACATTTTTTGGTGGAATTAAAAAGGCTTTAACCGGTAAAAAATCAGGTGGTAGTTCGTCTACAAGACAAGCACCACTTAGATTAAATACCGAAGATTCTACTTACGTAGACAACACTTTTATTAATATTGACTCTAACACGGGATTAGACAATGATTTTCTTGAACAACATTTTGGGAATTTTAACGAAGATTTACCGGAAGATGATTTTAAAATAAATGAAAATGAAGATACTTTTGATGATGATGAAACTCAACCCCCATATAGTGCTACTACTCCCCCCCCTCCCTCTCCCGCTCCCGCTCCCGCTCCCGCTCCCGCTCCCCCGTACAACCTACGTCATCTAATAGGCCTAAGACGGAACGTGCAAAAAAATCCGTTGTTTGGCAATTTTTAACGCAAAATGAAGATAAAACAAAAGCTATTTGTAACAAATGTAAACACGTTTTAAACCATAAAACTTCGGGAAAGGGGGGCGGGACGGGTCATTTGAAAAATCACCTTATGCATTGTTGTAAAATGGAATTTTTGCATGCACAGGCAGTTGCGGACGCCAAAAAATTTGGAACTCCCATTCCCGATGAATCGACGGGAGGTTCAAATATGGTGCAATCGCAACTAAATCCTAGTAATATTTCCGGTCCTAGTACACATAGACCTTATGCTAGACAACGTGACCTTGATGAACTTTCTAAAATGATTGTTGTTACTGGTTTGCCCTTTAGTTTTGCAGAAAATCCCGGTTTTGTGCATTATATTCAAATTGTGTATAACCCGTCTTTTAATGGATTTTCTAGAAATACTATAAAAAAAGCTGTTTTTGACTTTCAAGCACGCCATGTACAATATCTTAGGTGTTTATTTGCTTATAATAATTGTAGGATAGCAATAACTTCTGATATGGGACGTAGTGTAACCGGTAACGATTACTTTACAATTACGGCCCACTGGATAGATGATAACTGGAATTTGCAAAAAAAATTTTAGGATATAAAACTTGTGAATTTCGAAAAACAGGTTCTTATATTTCCCAAACTATTCTTAATGTTTTACAATTTTTTGGTATAAGTAGAAAAATATTTAGTGTAACTTTAGATAACGCTAGTAATAATAAACGTGCTGTAGAATTTTTACAACCTATTATTTGTCCAACTTATGAAGATGGTTTTCATATTAAATGTGCTGCACATATTTATAATTTAATTGTTAAAGATGGTATTTCTTTATTTGAAAATGGATGTAATAAAGTGGAAGCCGCATGCCACTTTATTTTTAAATGTCAAGTAATGGCTAGGCGTAGGGAATTTGAACAGCGTTGCATTGAATGTAATTTGCCTGTTAGAAAAATTCCTAAATCAATAGCAACTAGGTGGAATTCATTTTATGAAATGTTAAAAGTTGCTTACGACTATAGGAGACCGCTTACAATGGTCTGGAATGCACATAATGCAGATCCCAACTTCCGTCTAGATGAAAATGATTGGATTAATATTAAAGATTTAGTTGATTTTTTAAAAGTTTTTTATTTAGCAACAAAACAAATTTCCGGCCTTTACTATCCTACTATTTCTTCTGTGTTGCCTAATATTTGTACTATTTGTAATAAATTAGCTTCGTTTAAATATAATCCAAGATTTAGTGAACCTGTTAGAAAAATGATTGAAAAATTTAGGAAATACTTTTTTCCAATCCCTCAAATTTATATAACTGCTGCTTTATTTAATCCTGCTTATAAAGAATTTGGTGTATGTAAAATGGTAACTAGTATATTTGCAGACTTAGAAATAGTATACGACGGAGAAAATCAATCACTTAATCTAGACGCAGTTCTAAGTAGCATTAGACCTGAAGCTAGGAAATTATATGATTTAGAACAATATAATTCAATACAAAATGTACAACACCAACCACAACCTACTAGGGCTAGATTTGATGATGACATGGACGCAATGTTAGAATTACAACTTGGGTTAGAATCTAACACAAACAACGACTTTGATGAATATCTTAACCAGGCACCGGAAAGCATCAAGGACTCAGAGGGGAAGCCGCAGCTGTAGGCGTGGTGGAACACTCGTGGAAAAAATTTTCCAAGACTTCAACGGGTGGCTCGTGATGTGCTGGCAATTCAAGCTTCTTCATTTGCTTCGGAAGGCGCTTTTAGCGCTGCTAGGTTCCAAGTAGGAGACCATAGGCATTCACTAGCTGGCGATAGCTTAGAAGTTTCAGTCTTATTTCGAGACTGGATAAATGCGGAGCGGAGGAATTTAGGGCGTCCGACATTGCCTTCTCAGTTTGAAGCCGATATCGATAATGTTATATCGGAATCAAGCGAAGACGACATGGAATTTCTGGAAGAACAAGCTCAAGAGCCGATTCCAGAAAATGTGACAGCTGAAATGTTAGAAACTCTTAGACAAGAGTTTCAAAGTAGTTTAAGATATTAGTGATTAAATATATTTGTATTACCTAGTTGAAACAGAACCCTTCCTAGAAGGTGGCTGCGTAGATTAGGTTGATTTCTAATATCTTACCTTTCTACATTGTACAATTTAAATTTTAAAATTACATAATAAAATTAGAGGCTATTCGCCTTATTTCTTTTTTTATTTTTATTATTCTTTTTACTTAATCTTAATTTAAGTTTTGACTTCTAACTTCTTTTTAATATATTTTCCCCTTTATTTCTCAAATCTTTATTAACTTTAAAGTTTAAAATACAAAAAGAAACATTCAAACTTTAATCGTTTAAAATTAAACTTTATAACAAGTTAACAACTTTAAGTTTGAATTATAAATTATATAACTTATAGTGTTATACTTATAAATAACTTATAACAATTTTGAATTCAAAATTTCAAACTTTCAAACTTCATTTTAAATTTTAACAATTTATATAATAATTTATGAATAATAATACTACCATTTTAACATTTTATTTTAACCTTTAACATTTTAAACTTGAATTTAAATTTTTAAATATTAAATTTTTTTTTTTTTAATTATAGGAGTTCCAGACTTCCGGTGGACCGGTCCGGTCCGGTCCGGTCCGGTCCCGGTTGGTACCGGGACCGGTAAGGTAAGGGGGGATTTTCCCGGTACTACCGGTCCCGGTTCCGGTCCGGTACCGGGAAAATACTCCCTCGCCTTACTGGTTCCGGTCCCGGTACCGGTCAATGCCGGTCCGGTGTGACCGATTCCGGTCCCGTCGCCACTCCTAATCACAGGTCATACAGCTACCAAGGTAAATGCATAGAACCAAATGACCACCGACGGCGATAACATAGTAGTGTAGCTAGCTAGCTGCATTAATATTTTACTTTGTTAATATCAGCTTATCTAAATATAAAAATATTGTGCGCATATACACATACAGTACAACAATAGTTCAAACAATATGCTTGATAGGGCAATAATGATATTATGCGACTATAAAAAGTTCAGCAACATGCTACAATTCTTTGAAACTTCTAAAACTTTTCAATCCATTAGAGTAGATTTACCTCTGAGTGAAGATCATTCAGCTCTTAAAGGGAAAGAATTACAAAAAATAAAGCAGTGGCACTTGATGAAGAAACAAATTTTATGGAACAAATCTTTGACAAATTCAACATCGAGGAGTCTCTTGATACACAAATGGAGTGACATATGAGGTATGAACCGAAGGTAGTATGTATACTACTTCAATCATCAGGTCCATACATCCTTTATTAGCTTTTGTTCATACACAAATGGATGTGGTGGTTGCAAGTAGTATATATGGTACCTACAGTTCATACCTTATCTGCCACTCCATTTGTGTATCAAAAGACTCCTCGATGCTGAATTTGTCAAAGATGTGTTCCATAAAATTTGTTTCTTCATGAAGTCCATTTCTTTATTTTTGTAATTCTTTTCTTTTAAGAGTTGAATGATCTTGTACATCTATTCCAAAGTCTATCTCCCTAGCCGGAGGGACTCGGTAGATCGTCAGGGAAAACTTTAGGAAACTCATTTACGACTGGGACTGACCAGATGGTTGGTTTCTCAACACCGTGATCTTTAGCTCTAACTATATGGTAGATGCACCCCTTGAAAATTAACTTCTTAAAGATATGAAATGAAATTACCCTTTGGCATATTTGAACGTTCCCTCCACTTTAAGATTGGCTCACCTTAAAACTGAAACTTGACAACTTTGGTTCTACCATGTATGGAAGAATAACAAGAATGAAGCTAATCCATCCCAACAATGATGTCGAAATCTTCCATATCTATCTCAACTTGATTACCTATAGTATCTTTATGGTAGACCGACAATTGACCAGCTCTATGGACTCTTTGAGCTAGCATAGACTCACCGACTAGAGTGGAAACACTGAAAGGTTCATTAAGACACTCAGAACTGATTCCAAACTACATGATATGTAGGGAGTCACAAAAGATAGAGTAGCACTTGAGTCTAGTAATGGAAAAATGTCATATGTAATGACTTTGAGCATACCATTGATAATAGCTACCAAATTCTCCAGATCGTGACCTCTGGCCATAAAATATAGCGGTTTGTGGCCTTTCTTGTTCCTAAGGTACTACCCTAGGAGCCACATTACCCTGTAGAGTTGACATAGATGATTGGGCCTTACTGTACCTAAAGCTCTATCTCATTTTTGGGCAATCCTTCAAGAAGTACCCTACCTACCTGCATCTACTATATAGTTAGAGTCAAAGATCCAGTGTCGAGACAGCAACCCTCCAGTTAGTCCTAGTGGTAAATGAGTTTCTTGAAGTTTTTCCTGATGATCTACCTGGAGTCCCTCCAGACAAGGAGATATACTTTGGGATTGATGTCTTTCCAGACACACAACCAATATCAGTCCTACAATATAGAATGGAGGAGAGCTAAAGAATTTGAAAGAGTAGTTGAAAGATCTTCTAGATAAAAGTTTCATTTGACCTAGTGTCTCGTCTTGGGGTCCTCTAGTTCTATTCATGCGATAGAATAATGGTTTCCTTAGGATATGCATTGACTATCGTTAATTAAACATGGTTACCATTAAGAATAAGTATATCCATCCCAAAATTGATGATATGTTCGATCAGCTTTTCGGTGCTACATGTTTCTCTAAGATAGACCTCAAATCAACTTAAAGTTAGCGAAAGTGATAGCCCAAAGACATCCTTTAAAACCTACTATGGGCATTATGATTTCCTTGTTATGTCCTTTCGATTGACTAATACTCCTGTAGCCCTCACGGACCTGATGAACCAAGTGTTGAGGCAATATCTAGACATGTTCGTCATCGTGTTCATAGATAACATTGTGATATACTCTAGAAATGAAGATAAGAATGCCGACCATATTAGAAACATCCTCAAGAGCCTCAAGGATCAGTGTTTATATGCCAACTTTTCAAAGTGTGAGTTTTGGTTAGCATCCGTGGCATTCCTAGGTCATATTGTGTTTGAAGAGGGTATTCAAGTTGACTCTCAGAAGATTGAGGCAGTGAAGAACTGGCCAAGACCCACTTCCTAATGTGGATAAGAAGTTTCTTGGGGTAAGTGGGATATCATATGCATTTATGGAGGAGTTTTCATCTATATCAGGTCCACTGATGAGGTTGGCCTAGAAGAAGGTAAAATTTCATTAATCGGAGGCATGCAAGAAGAGTTTTTAAGAGTTAATGACTAGACTGACCATGGCTCCGGTGTTATCTAAACCTGAGGGCACAAACAATTTTGTTGTTTATTGTGATGCATCTAGCGTTGGGCTTGGTTGTTATTGATGTACAGAGGCAAGGAGATAGCATGTGCCTCTAGATTGTTCAAGACCCTGAGAAGAATTACTCAACTAATGACCTTGAGTTAGTTGTGGTGGCTTCTGCACTCATGATTTGGAGGCACCATCTTTATGGAGGACATGTTGACACATTCACAGATCATAAAAGCTTGCAGTATGTATTCAGTTAGAAAGAGTTAAACCTGAGGCAGAGGAGATGTTTGGAATTGCTCAAGGGTATGACATTCACATTCTCTACCATCCAAGTAACGCTAACATTATTGCTAATGCTCATACTGGTCTATCTATGGAAAGAACAACACTTATTGAGGAAGATAAGAAGGAGATAGCCAAATACATTAACAAACTTGGTCGTTTAGGGATACAACTGGTTGATACAAATGAGGGAGGTGTAACTGTTAGAATGTCATCGAGTCTTCATTAGTAGTAGAAGTAAAGGAAAAGTAGGATCAAGATCCCATTCTTCTCCAATTAAAAGAAGATGCCCAGAATCAGATAGTATTAGTGTTTAGAGAAGGGAGAGATAGGGTTTTATACACAATAAGGACATGTTCTATTTGTGTTTTCTCTCTAGATATTATGTGTAGGTTTTTAATATTTTAAATGGAGTTTTAACTCATCACTACTCCACAAAATATATTTACATGGGTAATTCATGATTAAAATAAATCAAGCATGTGAAATGTTGTGGATTGAAAATAAATAAATAAGGAGGACAACATATTCTCTAACAATTTAAAAATCCAAAATTAGAAATGAATGTGCTCACTCTCAAGAAGATTTATAGATAAAAAATTAATAATAATAATAATAATAATAATAATAATAAAAGCTAAATCTTAATGAGTTATGTAAACTCAAGTACTACCATTCGACATAGATATATACACGTATATAAAATTCATGAATAAGATCAAAATAAAATAGTCTTCAATCTTTTATCATATTAATAATACTAATTAAAATATTAAATACCATAAAAATTAGAACGCTATGTTGAATAAGAAAAAACTGGTTCTTTTATTTATTGTTGGGATGAGAACTCGGTCCTTCACTGAGTATTTGAATTTGTAAGTAGATCCTTTTACTGCATTTTTCTCTCACAAATTCACAAATATAACTGTTATTATTGTCCACAAGGTTCCACCTACATAAGCCACGCCAGCCGTCAACTAGCCATATTCTACTGTCATTCTATTTGTTGACTTTAGTCTAAAATTCATTACCATCCAAGTCATGAATGCTGATGCTTTAGGTGAGTTCAAGTTTGTAATATATCATCACATCTATTAGGATGTACTAAAATTAAGAATAAAGACTTTGTTAAATGAGAATGCTATAACATTAAACTACATAATTATTCACTAAAATATGTAGTTATAGACTTATATTTACCAGTTGATCTCTCCTATTTGCTCATAATTTTTTAACACAGTAAGAACTTTTTTGCTGAGTTGTAGATCAACGTTCGAATATATCTGCACCATAATGGTAAAGGACATCACTCACTTTGCAAGTAGTGACTTTTCCACATTCAGCTGAATCAAGAAAGTTAGTTGCCCAGGTTCACAAACTTAAATCTCATGGAAACTCACAAATACTCCATCTTTTAATTTTACATAATGGTGATTAGTTGAATGTGGACTTTAATAAAGAAAAAAAATTACAATATATCAAAATTTATATATAATGATATTTAAATCTATTCTTCTTCGCTATTTACAAAACTAACAAAATGTGTCTTTAGGCTTATTTTGTCAGTGAACCAAAATTTTGAAATATTTAAAAACTAAATTATAGTTTTTAATATTCCATGAATTTAAAAGACTAATATTATGTTCAAATATGAAATGACATCATCTTTACAACAACATACTAACAAGAAAAGAATTGAATTGCATATAATGTGAAAAGAGGAACAAATATAAAGGTATATCATACTTATATCTACCTTTTGAATGTTGTGCCTTTTTCTTATATTTGACAACCCTTTACTTTTCTTCTTCATCCTCCTCCTTCTCGGTTTCTTCATCTTCCCCATCCCCATCCCCATCCCTCAACCCTTTCTTATTCTCATCTTCTTCCGCTTCCACGCATCTAGAATTTGAACATGGAGCATTTACATGAGTCTCTGCTTTCTCTTTCTTTTCTACCTCTTCTTCAACATCATCTTTTTCTACCATGTTATCATTGATACTATCATCTAAAGAAGAACTACTTCTATTATACCTCGCCCTAGTCTTCCCTTTAGTCTCTATACTCTTTCGATATTCAACATTTATTTCTTCCTCTTCCTTTTTACCTTTAACTCCTTTTTTACACGTTCATTTACTCCAAATTATTTAAAGTCAAATGTTCCTTTTCCATCATTATCAAGTATTAAAAAGTCACCAAACACTAGAGGGTTATCCTCAATAAATTTCTACCATCCATATTGAAATAAAATTTCTTCCTTGTTTGGCCACACCTATAGGCCACATGTTGCCAAATTGATCCGTCACGAAAACTTTCCTAGGAATCTTGTCATTCTTGTTATTTGAATAACCTGTAGGAATTTTTGGGGAAGTAAAAAAACTTTATTTTTCAAAATATTTATAGATTAATCCTAGTGTCATCAAATTATATTGACCATATCATAAAAATAAAAAATATTAAAAGAAATTCCTGTTTAAATAAACTCAATGTTCAGAATTTTAGCAGTTAGAATTCAATAATGAAACTATTTGATGTATTTTAAAAAATCTGTTAAGTGGTTACTTGTATAAACACTCATAATATGGTAATTTGAAAATAATATGTGCAATTTATGACATCAACCGACTGACAAAAATCTTTATAATACTAGTAAAATATTAGGAGGATTTTACGGTCTTTTATAATATTTTAAGTGTACTTTTGAAACTATGGGTTCTAAATAAGGTGAGCGAAAATTAAAAGAGGACAAATGCCATTATACTAGTATTATATAGATTTATCTCAGTCAGTTGATGTAATAAATTGCACATATTATTTTTAAATGACAATATTTTGAGTGTTTATGGAAGTAACCATTCAACAAATACTTTAGAATACCTCAACTAGTTACATTGTTGAATTCTAATAGCAAAAGTTTCGAACTTTGAGTTTATTTGAAAAAACAATTTCTTCAAATATTTGTTATTTTTATGATATGGTCAATATGATTTAAATACACTAGTATCATTTTGTATAAGTTTTTTCAAAAATAAATTTCTTTTTTTCTATATGGAAATTTCCAAAAGGTTATACAAATTACATTAATGGAAAGATTCCAAGGAAGGTTTCCTAGAGGAATCAATTTAGCAATATGTGGTCTATAGGTGTGGTCAAACAAGGAAGAGGTTTTTATTTTCAGTATGGATGGGAGAAATTCATTGAGGATAACATTCTAGAGTTTGGAGACATTTTAGTGTTTGAGAATAATGGAAGAAAACATTTGACTTTAAATTAATTAGAACAAATGAATGTGTAGAAGGAGTTGGATGTAAAAAGAAAGAGGAAGAAATGAATGTTGAACATCGATAGAGTGTAGAGACAAAAGGGAAGACTTGGGCGAGGTATAATAGCAGTAGTTCTTCTTTTGATGATTGTACCAAGGATCACATGGTAGAAGAAAACGATGCTGAAAAAGAGGTAAAAAGCACGAGAAAGAAGAGACTCATGAAAAGCTCCAAGTTATAAATCTAGATGCGTGGAAGCAGAAGAAGATGAGAATATGGTAGGTGTGACGGATGGGGAAAGGGAAGATGAAGAAACCTAGGAGGAGGAGGAGGCTGGAGAAAAGAATGAAAGGGTTGTCAAATATAAGAAAAAGCCGAAAAGTTTAAAAAGTAGACATATGAAATATATTTATATCTACTCTTCTTTTTAACATTATATGCAATTCAAAATTCTTTTCTTGTTAGTATATTGTCGTAAAGATGATGTCATTGCATATTTGAAAATAATCTTAGAGTTTCTAAATTCAAGGAATATTAAAAGTATAATTTAGTTTTTAAAAGATTCAAAAGTTTCATTCACCAACAACATAAGCCTAAGGGAACATTTTTTTAACTTTTTGAATAGTGAAGAAGAATGGATTTAAATATTATACAACATTTTTTATATGGAATTATTTTTCTTTATTAAAGTCCATGTTCAATTAATTACCATTATGTAAAATGAAAATATGGAGTATTTGTGAGTTTCCACGGGATTTAAGTTTGTGAACTCGGTCAACTAACTTTCTTGATTTAGCTGGATGAAAAAAAAAGCCACTACTTGCAAGGAGAGGGATTTCCCTAAGCATTATAGTTTAGATATATTCAAAACTGGAGCTGCAACTTAGCCAAAAAATTCTTATTTTGTAGCAAAATTACGAGAAAAAAGGAGAGATCAACCAGTAAATAACAACATGTAAATACATATTCTAGTGATAGAGTTTATAGTTTAATGTAATAGTATTCTCATTTAACAAAGTATTTACTCTTAATTTTTGTACATCCCAATAGATGTGGTGAGGTATTACAAACTTGAACTCACTTCAAGAATCACCATTCGTGACTCCGATAGAAGAAAATTTGAGACGAAAGTCAATAAATGGAACGACGGTAGAGTATGGCTACTTGGCAAATGACACAACTTATATAGGTGTAACCTTGTGGAGAAAAATGACAGGTGTATTTGTGAATTTGTGAGAGAAAAATGTAATAAAAGGATTTACTTACAAGTTCAAGTACTCCGTGAAAGACCAAGTTCCCATTCCAACAATAAAATAAAAGAACTAGTTTTCTCTTATTCAACATAACATTTTAATTTTTTGTGGTTTTTAGCATTTTGTATGTTGAAATATTTTGAAGACTATAAGTACTGTTGTTTGTTGACAAACAATGAAGGTTATTTTAGTTAGTATTATTGATATGATAAAAGATTTGAAAACTGTTTTAGTTTGATTTTATTCATGAATTTTATATAGGTGTAAATATTTATGTTGAATGGTAGTAACTTAAGTCCATTTAACTTAGTAAGTGTAACAACCCTGCCTGCTTGTGATATTATCAACTTTGGGCCTAGGCCTGCACATCTTTAAAATGTGCCACTAGTAGGTATGGTCTTTTTACTTGTATACCCAACATCTCTCTTGTATTGACTTTTCATCTTAAGATAGGTTTTTACATACATCCCCTCTATAGAGTCAGCATCATCCTAAGGTTTGCCTCACTGTATGGGATTAATTGGCTTAGACTCATCATTGAAGTTATCCCCACCTTATCAAAATTTTCCTGAACTCCGGCCCACATCAACAAGGCTGACACAGGAGTTGCGGACTATGATACAATCTGTAACAGCTTAGCGCACTAGTGATATTATTTGCTATGGGCCTAGGCATACATGAATTTAAAATGTGTAACTAGTAGGTAAGACATGTTTACTTGTATACCCAATATCTCTCCGGTGTTTTTTTTATCTAAGAATTTCGGTGGTCTAAATCAGTGGAAAATTTGGCAGACTTTATTAAATTGATCATAAAGTTTTACTCCAAATTCCAATTAAGGCTAAATTGGATGAGTTGGAAAAATAATTCAAATATCTACAATTAGATATATTATAGGTCACCTAAGTCATTATGTGCCGAGAGATATGTTCATTTTGATGTTGACCCTTTTATGAACTCACATCGAAACTTAGCTGATGAAAATGGTTTGAACTTGGCTTGACCTTGGGTGTCCCTTATGACCTCAAACCACATCCAACACACTTCAAATACTTAGAGAAGGGCCTTCCAATAAATTAACAACCTTGGAGCAATTGGATTACCCATGTTATAGAATTTCATATCAAAACTGAATCAGTAAGAAAGGTTTCAACTCAACTTTATGTTAAGGGATTTTTGTGACCTTAATTCATCTTAAATTTATCATCCCACTTTAAATATACTTTAATACCTATTTATGTTGTTAGAATCACTCAATATGGTCTCATATGCATAAGAATGATGTGTGGATCTTAGCTTAGAAATTTTCAAGGTGTTACAATATTTTCCCCTTAGTATCATTCGTCCTTGAATGATGGGTATTAGAGACAGACTCAAGACATGAATAATAATCAAGGCTCAATTGATCAACCAATCAATCTCTCCAGAAAATTAACTATTCGAAACCTAAGATGGACATATTGTTTCAATTCAAGAATAGGAACATTAACTTCAGCTGCATCATTGAAGGGCACGAATGGGACATCAAAACTCAATCAATCAAATCATTACAACTTTTTGGAAATAAACCTTTGAACTCAAGAATAAACACATCAACTAGCAGATAGGGACCTCCCTCACTAGAAGGCATCTTACTGGGGATGAGAAAAGGGTTACAATCCTAAATGCTCCCAACAAGTTTTCTTATTACTTCAAAAGATGATCACTTCGCTAATGGATGGTAGATTTTAACATCATTCTTGGCATGGTATGGCTTCATGATTGTTATGCTTTCATAGACTAGAGAACTAGAGTTGACAAGTTTTAATTTCCAGGTGAGCCAGTCTTAGAGTGGAGGAGTAGTCCAACTATGCCTAACGGTCATTTTATTTCATATCTTAGGGCCAATAATTCAATATTCAAGGGGTGCATCTACTATATAGAATGATTCAAAGATCCCAGTGTCGCGACACCAACCCTCCAATTAGTCCTAGTCGTAAATGAGTTTCTTTAAGTTTTTCCTGATGATCTACCTGGAGTTCCTCTGGACAAGGAGATAGACTTTGCGATAGATTTCCATTCTGACACTCAACCTATATCGGTCCTATAATATAGAATGGTGTAGAGCTAAAAATTTTGAAAGAGTAGTTGAAAGATCTTCTAGATAAAGGTTTCGTTTGACCTAGGGTCTCGTCTTGTGGTGCTCTACTTCTATTCATGCGAAAGAATAATGGTTTCCTTAGGATATGCATTGACTACCATCAATTAAACATGGTCACCATTCATAATAAGTATATCCTTCCCAAAATTGATGAAATGTTCGATCAACTTTTGGGTGCTACATGTTTCTCTAAGATAGATCTCAAATCAACTGAAAGTTAGCGAATGTGACATCCCAAAGACAGATGTCCTCAAGAGCCTCATGGATCAGAGATTATATGGTAACTTTTCAAAGTATGAGTTTCGGTTAGCATTCATGCATTCCTAGGCCATATTGTATTTGAAGAGGGTATTCAAGTTGACTCTCAGAAGATTGAGGCAGTGAAGAACTGGGCAAGACCCACTTCCTAATGTAGATAAGGATTTTCTTGGGGTAAGTGGGATATTATATGAATTTTGTAGAGGAATTTTCATCTATATCAGGTCCATTGACTAGGTTGGCCCAGAAGAAGGTAAACTATCATTAAACGGAGGCATGCAAGAAGAGTTTTTAGGAGTTAAAGACTAGACTGACCATGGCTCCGGTGTTATCCAAACCTGAGGGAACAAACAATTTTGTTGTTTATTGTGATGCATTTAGAGTTGGGCTTGGTCGTTACTGATGTACAGAGGCAAAGTGATAGAATATGCCTAGAGATAGTTCAAGGCCCATGAGAAGAATTACTCAACTAATGACCTTGAGTTAGTTGTGGTGGTTTTCACAAACAAGATTTGGAGGCACCATCTTTATGGAGGACATGTTGACACATTAACAGATCATAAAAGCGTGCAGTATGTATTTAGTTAGAAAGAGTTGAACCTGAGGCAGAGGAGATGTCTGGAATCACTCAAGAGCTATAACATTCACATTCTCTACCATCCAATAAAGCTAACATTATTGTTGATGCTCTTGCCGGCCCTTATTAGATCACTAGGAGAATTGGTAAATTGTTTATGAGTTGGAATTACCACTAGAGTTTGCTGCAATCCATCCAGTATTTCACATTTCAATTTTTATGAAGTGCCGGGGAGATCCTTCATTAGTCGTGCCTACTGAAAGTGTTGGAGTTAAAGATAGCTTGTCTTACGAGGAGATTTTTGTATATATCCTTGACCGCTAAGTTTTCAAATTGCAGGCTAAGGAGATTGCTTCGGTTAATGTTTTATGAAGAAGTCAGTCTACTAAGGAAGCTACATGGAAAGTTGAGGATATGAAGTCTAGGTACCCCTGTCTATTCGTGTCTTCCAATGGTGAGGTTAAAGGTAATATTCCTCATTCCTATCTCTGAGTCGATGAGTATCCTTTAGTTTCAGTAATTAGCAATTTTGAATAATTGATTGTTTGAGTACTTGAGTTGAGCTGCATTCGTTCTTTTGAGTCTACTCTTTGTTTGGCCTTTATTTGAGGATGAATGTTCTCAAGGGGGAGATATTGTAACACCCCCTAATTATATTGACCCAGACAAGTTCATAAAGCCCAAGGAGTGAATCTAATTTTTTAACCAGATAGGCATCTACAAACCGTATTTATGGACCGAAGATGGGGGCTTGTAGGTCCCCTTTACACTTAGAAAATTTTGAAGTTGAAGGCCCTGTCTATGAGCCGTAGAACAATCTATGACCCATAGACCATGTAAGGCCCTAAAAAATCAAATTCAAGTTTATTCTAGTATATGCCTATTGTTTGAGTAAATGCTTTTACATTACTTGTACATAATATTTATTTAAAAGTGAAGTATTTCATTATATTATATTCTTGTCAAATTTGTTGTAAAGACAAGACATTACATAGCTACCTTAAAAACCTAAAGAATTCATGCAACATTTACATGTCGAAACTGGAAGTTGAGTTGAAGAAGTGCCTTGAGATGTAATTTTAGCATATATTGTTTAATAGGTTTGTTTATTTTATTTTGATCATGCATACAAACATTCTTAAACGATGAGTTTTAAAGTTAGTTGAGCGAGAAACTATCTTTTAGTACATTGAAAACCTATTTATCTACAGGGAAGTGATAAGTTGAGAAAAGCTGGAGTTGGGCTAAGTCCCAAGAGATTAAAAAAGTAATTTTGAGTAATTACACTCTTAAAATTATGAGCATATAGTAAAATATTTTGGAGTAGTATTGAGCATCGATGTGGGTGAGTGTATTATTAACTCGAACTCATAAACTATGTAAACAGGTGTAAGATAGGATCATACCAATAATTTTATGACTCCTTATACGCCACTGAGATGGCCAAGTTAAATGGATCCATAAATGAAGTTTGTTCCATACCCTTGCACAGTACGGGATGGCTCTGGTTACATGGACAAGATGTTATATCATCAAGACGCTTATAGTGATGATTGTCGTTTCGAGAAATTCCCCAGGTTAAACTATATTATTTTCATACACTTGAATACCTATATTTTTGCATTAAGTAGTCTGTTTATTCATAGCGTATTCATTCCTGTCATTGAGTTTTTTACTAAGTTAAGATTTAAGTGCATATTTTACCTCTAATCTTGTTTGGCCATTTTACATACTCATACATTCCTTGTACTGACGTCCTCTCGACCTGGATCATTTTATGCATCGATGTGGGTGAGTGTATTATTAACTCGAACTCATAAACTATGTAAACAGTGTAAGATAAGATCATACCAATAATTTTACGACTCCTTATACGCCACTGAGATAGCCAAGTTAAATGGATCCATAAATGAAGTTTGTTCCATACCCTTGCACAGTACGGGATGGCTCTAGTTACATGGACAAGATGTTATATCATCAAGACACTTATAGTGATGGTTGTCGTTTCGAGAAATTCCCCAGGTTAAACTATATTAGTTTCATACACTTGAATACCTATATTTTTGCATTAAGTAGTCTGTTTATTCATAGCACATTCATTCCTGTCATTGAGTTTTTTACTAAGTTAAGATTTAAGTGCATATTTTACCTCTAATCTTGTTTGGCCATTTTACATACTCATACATTCCTTGTACTGATGTCCTCTCGACCTGGATCATTTTATGCATCGATGGGGGTGAGTGTATTATTAACTCGAACTCATAAACTATGTAAACAGTGTAAGATAGGATCATACCAATAATTTTACGACTCCTTATACGCCACTGAGATGGCCAAGTTAAATGGATCCATAAATGAAGTTTGTTCCATACCCTTGCACAGTACGGGATGGCTCTGGTTACATGGACAAGATGTTATATCATCAAGACACTTATAGTGATGGTTGTCGTTTCGAGAAATTCCCCAGGTTGAACTATATTATTTTCATACACTTGAATACCTATATTTTTGCATTAAGTAGTCTGTTTATTCATAGCGCATTCATTCCTGTCATTGAGTTTTTTACTAAGTTAAGATTTAAATGCATATTTTACCTCTAATCTTGTTTGGCCATTTTACATACTCATACATTCCTTGTACTGACGTCCTCTCGACCTGGATCATTTTATGTTGCAGAGTATTATAGCCTTTTTGCTTATTTCTAGACTACCTCTTACTGTTTGACTCTTCCGCCAAATAAAGTAGCCAGGCCGAGTGGTTCGCTTGGGACCAGAAATAGTTTTTGAGTACTGGCCACATCAAGGATATAGACTCGGGGCATGACAATAGTTCCACCGAATAGGTGTATGGTCCTCATGCCTCATCGCCTAAAACTACATTTTCCATATGGGAGGCCCTTGTACTGAAATGTGTATCGTTAATGTATGTTGCTAATCGAAGCAACCACTACATTGTTTTCTTTGGGAGATTTTGGTTCGCCAGATTCTTAAATTTTTAAATTCATACAAGATACATGGATTGAAGCCCTCGGTCAGAGGAAGGTTGGACCAATATAGCTCATGCATCAATTTATGTTGGTGAATACTACCCGACTAAATATTTGTGATTTTGAAAGGTCGATGTGTAAATGCTTTGGGATTGAACCTCAACTTTTGTTTTTCTATTATGGTTATATTATGTATATATATACTGTTTGTCCTTTTTTCTTGCACACTAGTAATCATCCTAGTAACTGTCCTCATATACTACATTATAAGAATGGAGACCCATTTCAATGGTTTCAAGAAGCAGTAGATCCTTCTGGGATAGAAGTTAGTGTTGAGGTGTGCTTTTCATCATTTGGAAAGTGAAATATTTTTCATTAGTCTTTGTTTTGATTTTCATGGTATTTGAGGTGCCATGTCCCGATGTAGAACTTGTTATTTTGTTAGTAGAGGTTTTGTATACCAATCGTTATTTGGATTCCTTATTAAAAGTTGAATTGGTTTTCCTCTTTTGAATTTCTTGATTATATATTAAAATGGGTCTTATTTTTTGTGTTGATATTAAATAGATATTAGTATTGAGTTATATGAATTAAGTAGGTTGGTTTGTGCTCTCTGACCTAATGGGACTCTATGTGCCATGTCATGTCTAGGGTGAAGTTTCAGGGTATGACATAGAATAAATAAAAAGAATTTCATGTCTCATTCAAAAATAAACCTTGGTACTATATGGAAAAAAAGGATAAATATATCATTTTCTCCAACACTCCCTAGAGGCAAAATTTAAGCTACTTCTCTTCAAATTAGGAAATGAAGAACTATTCTACCCCCTTGATTTTCATATGGCCAATGAAATAGAGATTAATATTCTTTAGTTCTTCATATCAATAAAGATAAATTTAATTAAGTAAGAACCTACGTTAAGAAAGTATTTAAATATATGAAATAAAGGTCATATAAAGTCTTATCACTATTTAGACAACATGCTGTCAATGTTGTCTAAATATTTAAAATTTACACTAGTAAAGGAGCTGAATATCAACATAATTATGTATTCTCCCTTTGAAATAAATTTACTACAAATTTAAACAGTAAATAATATCATTACTAAAGTGTGTCATAGATCATAGATATAATTGAAGCGTGGTAAAGAAAAACTTTCAAAATCATTAACTGACCTTAAAAGAGGTAAAGTTAGCAGAAATTTTATCCAATATCCGAACATTTTGCTCAACAAGTTTTCTAAGAGACCACAAACAACTACAAAATTATAAAACTTATATACATAATCTATGTCAAAAATAGAATAAAGAAAACCTAGATAATTGGCGCGATTGTTTCACGCTGACAAATCACGGACCAAAAATTGAAGAATGTAACGCATATTATTGAACTATTATTCAATATAATATCCACATAATGTATCAATGTGGTCTTAGTTGGTTATAAGTGCATGGAAAAGAAAGTAGTTCTGTACAAAATCATTAAATAAGACGAGAAAATTGGAGCAAATACCAGATTCTTGAGAATCGAAAAGTTTTGAGAAGCAAAGTTCATATTACTCTAAGCACCAACATAATTTTGTTAAAATATAATTATAAAGAATAACCAACATTGGTCCTTTTCCATGATAATAGTCTTCGAACTTTTACAATGTTAATATGCATAATTAATTAAGCTTTCAAAATCGACTTATTTTAAAAATGGATTTTTGGGAGAAATATTTTTTGAAAAAACGATACTTCTGAAAAATCATAATTTAGCTATCTACTACTACTACTTAAAATTGCTTTCTTATGTTTCTCCCTTGGCACGAACAAAATTTTGGCAAATACTAAATTGTATTTGCCACTGGAGGAACTTCAATTGCAGAATTAGTGACAAAGTAATAAATCCATAGAAATTTCATTTCATATGCCATGTTGAAATGTATGAAATTCTAAATGTCCAACTTCGTAATCTCAAAACATGCTTACCAAAAAAGAAAAAGTTCAAGTCAACCATAAACAATAATCTAAAAGTCATTTGTTCAATTAGGAAATTAAATATTTTAAAATTATTTTTCAAAGAGAGTGACATGTTCTTTAAAATTCAACTAGGCATAAGCAACATTTGAAGGATACTAAGAAAGCTTATTATTAAAGGGATATAGTTATAAACGTGAATAAAATAAAATAGCAGAAGGCATATTTTTGTCTTTGAAAAACTCATGTCATCTATTTTGCAAAGCCTTCTTCGTGAGTCTCCTCATGTTCATCAAGCGCTTACTTTTGATAACAACAAAGAATAGTGATTACTAAAAAACATGTAATGTGTGCAAGCGCATCGACCTTTTTGTTGTGTCATATGCATATACCTATAAAGTTGTTTGTTTCAAGATTTCAATCATATTAATGTTTCTCAAAATGATATGGATCTCACATCAAGAAGAAATTAGATCGAAAAAGCTAAAGAAAGAATGATGTCAAAATATAATATCAATGAATATTCTATAATGAGATCAACATATACATGGATATTTCAAACAAGGAATAGATTCACCTAGTTAAATCTCAGTCATTGGGGAATATGGCCGCCTGTGGATGTAAATTATTGAAGTAGAGAAAATGCATCCAACAAATATTATTTCTTAAGTATCAATTAGAAAGTAAAGTGCTGCAATTAGATAACATACCTTATTGTCTTTATATTTATTTAAAATATGATCTCTTCCTTGCTTCTTGTTATTCTCCTTCAATAGAGAAACGAAAAAAAATTAGAGAGGTTAAACATAGATACTATGCGTAATTTGAAACAAAAATTTATCTCTAAAAGAAGACATTGTATTCTCATAGAACTTTCAAATCTTCCAGTTATGTTTTTAGATGAGTATCTGCAAAACTATCATTTTATTCTTATTCTAGGAATAATAACTAAGCAAAATCAAATTAAAAAGTGATAAAGACGGACTGATAGCAACATTACTTGAGAATACATATGCAAAAAGAGTAAACAGTGATTAGTTAGAAGGGAATTAAAAAAGTTGAATTGATGATTAGAAATGCATAATTTTTTTATAATTAATATTTGTTCCATTTACATTTAAAATAAACCTTTCATAAAAATGATTATAAAATAGATGACTAATATGTGTTCATCTGTGTTACATCTTTAAAACATGTTATTTTCTGCCATTTACTTATACTTGCTACAGATGATAACAACTATCAGAGTAAACTTGTTATTTATTTTTAAAAATTAACTGTTTATTCTTATTATAACACAAGAACGAATATGATGAAAAGGTGACAACAAGGGCTTTTCATGAAAAACATTTATACTACAATTTCAAAATTTTAGAAAACAATTCAGTTGCTCCTTCTATATTCTCTCTCTATATTTCTCTCTTTCTATCCCTAATTTGAACATCCAAAACCACTTGATTTTCAAAGACATCATGGTGACCAAATAAAAATTTTGTAGATGCATTTTACTTTTAATTGCTTAAAAATGAGATTTGTTTCCATCTTAGAAATTAATAATTTATTTCACCATAAATGAATGTATGTACGATTTAATAAGTTTTAGATACTAGTATTTCCACTCTTCTCCAGGATGACTCAAACCCTAAATAAAGAAATTTGACAGTGGAGAAGCCTAACAACTAATAAGTCATAAAACGTCTATATTTTTCATTACATGATATCATGATAAGCTATAAAATGTTAAAATCTCTAATCCGCAACAAATAATAATTAAAGAATAAAAATTACAGAGCTTAGCAAATACTTGATGAGCAATTCCTCTAGGATGGGATCTTCCTCCAGAATCCAGTTGTCGTTGAGGAATGCACTGTTCTTGAGCGTCGCCATAAAATACCACAAATATCAATCTTTCTATTCTTCTTCTTTTGTTCGTGAAAATACTTGTGACAAAAATGATGAAACATGAGTGTATATAGTTGGAGTGTTGTTTAGTGCTAAATTTAGAAAGAAAAAAAAGATATTGAGTGAATCTTTGACTAAATATTTATCTAAAATATGAGTAGACTGTTTTAAGGACTTATTTGGCTTTTCATGCGTGTGTATGTATATTTGAAGTATTTTTTTAGTGCTAAATTTAGAAAAAAAATATTGAGTGAATCTTTGACCAAATATTTATCTAAAATGTGATTAGACTGTTATAAGGACTTATTTGGCTTTTCATGTGTGTATATATATTTGAAGTGTTATTTAGTGCTAAATTTAGAAAAAGATATTGAGTGAATCTTAGACCAAATATTTACCTAAAATGTGATTAGACAGTTATAAGGACTTATTTGGCTTTTCACTTTTCTTTGCTCCCTTCTAATAAACTAGTATAGTACCCGTGCGATGCGCGGTCAATATCAACAAAAATTAATCATAATTATTTCTTTGCAATTAATGAAATTTAGTTACCAAAAAAATACTATTAAAAATTATTATGTCACTTTGTATTATTCGCCCCAGTTGCTTTAATATCTTTACTCACTATTCCCCTTTAAAATTGGGATTACTTAAGAATATATTTCAACTTTTTTATTGTAACAACACCAACCTAATTAACTATATTAATTAATTCTTTCTATTAAATTTCTAAAATATTTTCTCTGTAATTTTGGATATAAGGTTAGTTTTTTTTAATGTGTAGCCAACATATGTTGTCAGATAAATGTTGAATTATGGAAAAAAGAAGGCTATACGTCATATTACAGTCACAGTGTCAAGTAATATGTATGTTTTTTTACATTTTAATTAGCTTTATTATCACAAAACACTCTAAAAAGAGTTTATAGAACTTCACGACCAAATCATATTCTTTTCGGATTTTACTTTATTTCTTGATTAGAAATCTAAGTTATTGTAGTTGGATCTCAATTTTCATGCCAACCTTCTGTGACACCTCACAACTCTATTCTTACATGCACCTAAGTTTCAAGCCTCATCCCTACGTGTGGGAAATGGATTACGGTCATAAGAGACTTCTAGTACTTAGCTAAGTTCAAAACTTTCCTATAAACAGAGTTTCTAGTGTTGAATTATACAAGGGTAAACTTTAAATAATCATAACTCTTACCACACAAAGAATAAGATGTCCCATGACCTACCAAATGAAAGGTCTTTCAATTAGCTTTGCAACGCATTTAATTTCACCTCATTTGGAGTTCGAAGTCAAAATTATGGTTGTTTTACGGAAGACTCCTAGAACAGAGTTGATCTAAGAAACCATATATGACCCGTGGTTTAAAGTACGAACCGTCTGCTAACTCATGGAAACAATTCCTGAAAATCCATTATTTTGTCCCAGATTTGCCAGACCTATCTACGGGTCGTAGAAACTTCTACCGGCCATAGATTTGGCTCGTGGAATCGATCCAGAGACCCCAAAATTTACCCAAGAGTGTAAAAACTATTTTCTATGCACTGTGGAGGTTTCTACGGGCTTTTTTCCCACCCTTTCGAAGCCCAAATGTGACGTTTTTACACTTAAATAAATCTCTAAACATGTTAGTTCAAATTATTTACGCTAAAAACACCTTCTCTAACTTAGAGCAAGGTTTTAAGGAAGATAAATACTAGGGTTTCAAGATAATCTTATGAATTTCCCCAAGTTGTTTCTAGATTCAAAACTTCAAGGTATCTAACACTACCTAAAACATGGATTGTGCTCTTCCATGTGACCCATGCCCCGAATTGATGGAGTTGTGAGTGAATTGAGTCTTCGATGAATGTTTCTTGAAGGTTCTTGTTAAATTCTAATGTATTTCTGCATAAACTTGCATGAATTATAACTTTTATGAATGAAATACGTGAAATACATGATTATTGTCTTTCCACATAAACCCTTTTGGAAAGACGTTCGAAATTGTGATGTGAAGTGGGCTCCTTTGTGAAAGATGATGGATAGTGGGACCCCATACAATCTAACAATCCCCCAAATGTATAATTTGGCGTAGTTCTCAGCAGTATCAATCGTCTTGACCGATATGAAGTGAGGTAACTTGGCCATTTTATTATGTAGGCATTTGAGGCATTAGAAGTGGGGTTGATTGAAGAGGATGAGATATTGGTGGTGGAGTTTGGAGAAAGTTTGCCACTTGGTCTTGGAGTTCTAACAGTAAGAAAAGATTTTACAATAGGTATTATTTTTTGAGAGAATTGGTTTTTGTTCTGTTGCAGTGATTCACTGTTGATTTTGTTTTCCAAAGTATTGATAGTTATTGATTGTTTATACGTTTTTCCATCATAGAATTTGGGATTATTTTGTTTATGCTTTTCGAATTGAACTTCATATAACATATTTATTTTGGTGTTATCTTTTATGTTTACCCGAATATATACCTGCTTGTTACAATAAATTAGGCTGATAATTGATAAATTTAAGTATCATTGGAATTTGGAAAGGTATACTTACTTCCATAAGCTTTGTCTAGAAGGTACATTGGCAAGTCACCTGAGTTTACTCTGTTGTGTTCTAATTGTATTAATTCTATGATGTATTTATTTGATTAGGAAGGTAGTATATCAATTCAACATTTTTCTTCCCTATTAATTGGTAATAGTCCTTTTGTGATCTTAGCTTGACTGAAAAACAAGAGGAAAATGTTGCAGTTCTGTTCACTGTATACTTTTAATGACGATTGTGCTATCTTTAGATCACTTTGTTGGTGAAAAATACAAAAGTTAAAATTAACAATTGAAAACAAAATGAAGAAAATGAAACTCTTCATCCTGAGGCACAGATATCTCACTCTTTTTAAGGAGATTCAACCCCCTGCAACAAATGTTTTCACTGGTCCAATAGTATTCTTCTTGACTTATCCTCTCCAGGATACAACAGACTAATCACAAAGTGTATCTCAACAAACTCTGGATAAGAGTTGAGTCTCAAACTCCACAAAAAGAACGCCACCCTTCAATTAATTAAAAACTCTCTTTTTGACAAACTTTATGCACTCCATACTTTCATATCTTATGTTATATCCCAACACAAATGAAGACAACCACTATTTATAGGTCATGAAGTCTTCCATCTAATGAATAGGATGATAATGAAGAAGTAAATAGGGTAGATAAATAGCCTAGAGGTTACATAGACTATAAGGTATAATTGAGGAATAAAGAGTGAAGATTAAGGATAATTATAAAGCCATAAACGGAATAGAGCTATTACACATAGCATTAACTCCAAAATATGGAGTAATGCAGCAGACAATACAAACAGCAACATTAGTAATTGCCCACTAACTGTAGAAAACCAACCACACGAAGTCAATGTAGCATTGACAAAACAATGCAAAGTTTTACATATCATATATATAAACATATATTAAAATGCTTCAAAAAATCAACAATCCCCGACTCATTTTAATAGTTTTAGGGAGCCTATCAGCTAAAGGAAGTCTACTTTGCATAATGAACGTGTGCTCTGCACTGAACCTCCACTTAGTGAAATAGTAATTTTTACTCCAGAGTCATAGTGGTCTCAGACTTGAACAATGACTGCTTAAGAAAATAAAATATCACTGCACACACATAATAACCAACGTGCTGACGTGAGCTTTACTAGCCAGCACATTATGACCTTGTGCTGTCCTGGTTTCAAGAGTGTCTTTGAGAATAAGCCCAATTCTCATAGGTAGTGGCCAACTTCGAGGTGAAATTGGTCGAGAGTGCTCCTGCAAAATTTACACTCCATCGGTACGAGCTACATAATTTCATTAAGAGTTTCTTAAAACTCCACCTCTACATTTACTACAGGAAATAATGCAATCACATCATAGCTAGGGAATAAAAAAATAGTGCATTTTTTCACAACAAGTCATCATATGATTCATTTTTCCCATTGAACCTGAATATAGGATCTCTAATCGCTAGGTTGATTTTTCTCATATATGACTCAGAAATTTATAGGCTTCAATCCTATCTCCCTCAATATGCTCCACACTTTTTCTCTTGTTAAGGCCTTAGTAAGGGGATCTAAAGGATTATCACAAGATTTGACATAATCAACATTAATGGTACCACTTGTCAAATATGATCTTACATTACTGTGTTTCCTCCTTATAGGTCAGGATTTATTGATATAATAATGGTTTTGAATTCTACCAATTGCAGCGATGCTATCACAACAAATTAAAATAGGAGAATTTGATTTTTTAAAATAAGAAATTTGAAATAACAAATCTCTCAATCAATTCACTTCCTCACTAACTAAAGTTAAAGCAATTAGTTCAGCCTCCATGATAGGGTTAGCAATAATAATTTTCTTTTTAGATTTCCAACAAATAGCACCACCACCCAGAGTAAAAATGTATCTAGTGGTAGAACAGGAATCGCATGATAAAGTGTTCCAATCTGCACCAAAAAAGCCCTCAAGTATAGCAGGATATTTTTTATAAAACAAACCACAAGTTTTTGTCCCAATTAAATATCTCATAACTCTCACTATAGCATACCAATGTTCATTACCTGACTTGCTTGTAAACCTACTAAGTACTTCTACCACACATGCAATATCAGGCCTAGTACAAGCAGTCACATATCTCAAACTTCCGATTAAGCTAGCATATTCCTTATAATTTATCACATCACTTTTACTTTGTACAGGAAACAAGTGAACACAGGAATCAAAAGGAGTTAAAGCATTCTTGTAATCTAAGAAAGTTCTATTTTTTCAAAATTTTCTCAACATAATGTGACTAGTCAAGGAAAATTTCACCACATTTTTGTAGTAATTTTTATTCCAAGAATAAAATTTGTCTCACCAAGATCTTTCATATCAAAATGGTTCCTAAGAATGTTTTTTGCTTCATCAATAACATTCATGTTCGAGGCAAAGATCAATAAGTCATCAACATAAAGGCAAATAATAATATGTGAATTATTTCAAGACTTATGATATATATACTTAGCACACTCATTCATTTCAAAACCATTTTCAATCACGCAGGTATCAAAGTTTTCATGCCATTGCTTAGGTGTCTGTTTCAAGCCATATAGTGATTTAGTAAGTTTACACATTTTGCTTTTGTGGCCTGCTTTAACAAAATACTCAGGTTGTTCCATATAAATCTCTGAATTTAGGATTCCATTTAAAAAAATAATTTTTACGTCCATTTGATGCATTTGCGAATAAAAAATTGTAGCCATAGCAATTAAGAGTCTAATGGATGTAATTCTAGTTATCGGAAAAAAGTAACCAAAAACTCTAGTCCTTCAAGTTACTTAAATCCTTTTGCAACTAGTCTAGACTTATATTCTTCAATAGATGCATCTGGTTTTAACTTTTTTCATAAGACCCATTTGCAACCAATTGTTTTAAAACTCGGAGGTAAATCAACTAACTTCCAAGTTTTATTAGAAATTAGTCTATTTCATCATTTACAGGCTCTTTCTAGAAAATTGCATCACGTGAAGATAATGTTTCTTTTGAAGTGAGAGGGTCATCTCCAACATTAAAAACATAAAAATCAGGACCAAATCATTTTCTACTCTAGCTCTTTTACTTCTTATTAACTCAAAATCATCAATTACTTTATGTTTTAAAGTAGTAGAAGAAGAAATAGGTAGTGACAAAATATTTTATTCAATGCTTTGACCCCCACCAAGAAATGCACAAGTAGTAACTTTCTTACCCAACATTGGAATCTTTGGATCCATTAGCCTCACAAAGGCTTGACAACCCCAAACTCTTAGATATCCCAAGTTCGGCTTGTGACCTTTCCACAATTCCAAAGGTGTTAGTTTGTACCTTTTATGAGGCACACAATTTAACAAATAATAAGCGGTTAAAATACCTTCACCCCTAAAAAGAATAATGGTGCACTTGACTCAATAAACATGACATTAGTCAATTCAGCTAAAGTTCTATTTTTCATTTCTGCTACACCATTAGATGCACGAGAATAAAGAGGAATTTCATGAATTATTTCCAGTGATCTAACAAAAGAATTGAACTCATTTGACTCATATTCTCGACCTCTATCACTTCTTATTCTTTTTATTTTTCTTCCAAATTGATTTTCAACCTCATGGAGATAAACTTTAAAGTACTCAAAAGTATCAGTTTTATTTTTCATTAAGTAAACATATGTAAACATAGAAAACACATCAATGAATGTGATAAAATATCTATTTCCTCCACGAGTTAAAATTCCTCCAAGTTCACAAATATCAGTGTGAACTAATTTTAATAAATCACTTTTCCTTTTAACTTCAAAATGAGGCCTTTTAGTGATCTTGACTTTACTATAAGCCTCACATTTTTCAAAATCCTTTTTAACTATTGGGATTAATCCTAAACTACTCATGATTCCAACATATCGATAATTTATATGACACAAATGAGCATGCCAAAATTTAGTAGAAGAAAGCATATAAATAGAAGAAGACTCTTCATTCATTTTAAACATCCCAGCAGAAGCATACCCCTTTTCCACAAAAATACTCTTTTTCACAATTATATAATTATCAGATTCAATAATCTGTTTGAAGCCTGCTTTATTAAGAAAAAAACATACATCACTTTTTTTCTCATAGAAGGATTACATAATACATATGTTAAAGTTAATACACTTTCAAAGGTAAGACATAATTTGACATCTCCCTTTCCAAGCACTTGTGCAGTGTGAGAATCACCAAGCATGATGATTTTGGGCTTCACAAGAGGAGTATATCTTTAAAACCAGCCTTTGTCATAACTGACATGACGGTTTGCAATAGAATCATCCCTACATCCATCAACATTGTCGACCATAAATATATCTGTAATAACCGCCACAAAAGGCTCTACGATAACGTTTGCCTGAGGTGTAGGCCCACATTTGTGAAATTTACAAAATCGAACAATAGGCCCACTCTTGTACAGACAAAGTACGGTCCCTTATCTTGAACTTGCTGATTTTGGGCTTGATTATTTTTACCATTATTTTTCTTAAGAGGTCAACTATTGTTTTTCTTGAAATATTTCTTCTTAGGTTTCGTAGAGGTTTTTTTTTAGATTCGGGAGTAGTATTGTTCGAAGTAACTAAATTTACCTTCGATGTGGTGTTGATCTCTTCTAATTGTAATAGTTCATCTTGGCCCTTGCCTCCTCCTCCATGTGGATTTACATTATCAACATCTTAAGAGAGGTTTCCTTTTGTATGTGATGCATAGCTTTTTAAAATTCCTTCCCAGAAGATGGAAGTTTATCAATTATGCCACAAACAATAAGGTTATCCCAAGTTTTTACCTACTTGGGTCTAAGCTCTCCAACAATCATGATGAAGTCTTGAGCTTGATCTACCACTGATTTGTTGTCCACCATTTGGAAATGAAAAAATCACCTAGCAGCATATTTTTCGCTCCAGCTTCTTCAGTATCATACTTACTCTACAATGCTTTCCAAATTTTCTTTACACTAGAGTAAGTTCTATCATAATAATCATAAAATTTATCATATAGACAATTACAAATATAATGTCGACACTTATAGCTAGGAATCATCATTGTATATTTCACTTTGTATTGATGAGAAATTAGTTCATCATTATCCATGGAGAGGATGTCAACTTTATTAGGATTCTTTGCAGTTAACACATAAGTGACATTGAGAAGACTTAAATAAAAAATATTTTACCCTTCCACCTCTTGAAATGATTACCGTTGAACCAAAATGGCTTATTAGGATCTCTCATCTTGGAATCCGCAATTTTTTCAATTGTAGCCATTTGAATATCTTTAAAATTGTTATTGAAAATTACAAAAGTTACAATTAACAATTGAAAAATAAAACGAAGAAAACAAAATTCTTTAGGCTAAGGCGCGATTATCTCGCTCTCTTTAAGGAGATACAAGCCCACTGCAGCAAATGATTGCCTAGGTCCACCAGTATTCTTCTTGACTTGTCCCCTCCAGGATACAACTGCCTAATCAGTATATATAAAATTATGAAGGCTAGTAGAAAGAACTAGCTCACAATCTCAACATCAACGTTCAAACAGCGTCTATGATAGATCCATGGCTATCAAAATTAAAATAAAAGAAATAGTCTAATCTAACTCTAAAGCATTTTGAAATAAAAGTAATGGATCCTCCGGAGTACGGGAGGCTCACTAATTAGCTGCGAATCTCAAATCTTCAATGGAGCACCTGTTGACGATCTCTAGTACCTGCCTTTACATCATAAAACGATGCAGTCCAGAGGGGACATCAGTACTTAAAATGTACTTGTATGTAAAATATCTGAGTGAAACAGAAACAGGTAGAATAATATGGAAACGAAATCGACTCAAAATAAATATCAAATCATATCAAATCGTCAAATGTCTATCTATACAAGGATAAAAAGTAGACAAGTGACGCATCAACAACTCAACTCATCAATCATCTCAGACTTATCTCAAAGGAGCTCACCTCCTCTCAACTCATCTCATCTCAGAGGATCTCACCTCCTCTCATCTCGTCTCATCTCATCTCAGAGGAACTCACCGCTCTCATCTCATCTCATCTCATCTCGACTCGGAGTACTCAAGGTAGGAAATTTATGAGAGTATATCTTATCTAAAAATAATCACTTATGAGCCAGTGAATGTACAACAATCACCCTGAGGTTGCCACAGTGATTCCACACTTGCCAGGTAGGGAACCCTCAAAAACTATCAGCTCACCCAATATGGAGTCAAAACTCAATAAGTCCTCTATTGTTTCAGGGACTTTTACTCTCGAGGGAACCATAATGTATGTGATGGTTCTATGCCTCACCTAAGTTTGGTGACGTAGTTAATGAGTTCGCGTTAGACTCACTCTTACCTATTTTGGTTCTCAATACTCCTCCCGTGATTCAATGCTCATAAAACCTCCATCTCAACCAATGTCATAGGGACTCGAACCCCGTCAACGATTGATATCTGATAGGGACTTTAACCCTCTCATCAATCATCTCATCAATGACTAAAGATTTAGAACAATCATTAGGAAGCAACTGAATAGACACATCGGTAGAGTTCATTTATAAGGACTCATAAAACAATCAAATTCTATCAACCCATCATCATTCTCTCATCACAATCAACAATCTCAACTCAAGGCTCTAGACTCAATTCTCAAGTTCATTATGCATGCTTTTCAAATTATTCATGTAGGGTTATGCACGTTCTCATGAAAAATGTTTAATTTAATAAACATATAGTATGATGATCATCAACATAGGAAAATATGTAATTTAAATCAGTTTTTCAAGAAACACCATCAAGAATTCATGCATGTATACTTTTGAACCATCAACCCATCTATGTTCTCTATGGGGCACATGAGAGAACAATCTCATATTTTTAGTTTAGCCTTACATATCTGGAAAGTTGATATTACAATCGAAATTTGATGAATACTAGCCTTCTTGGAGAAAGTCCTCGATCTCCGTAGTTCTTTTAGAGTGGAAGAACTTGGAAAGACCTTGCTTGAAGGGCTTATCTTTGATTCTTGAATTCTTGACTTAGAATCTTTAGAGTTCTTGATGAAGAACCCTAATTCTTGTAAAAGAAGAATGAATGAATTCTTTCTTAGAATTCTTGAATTCGTTTTCTTGAAACCCTAGGTTATGATTTAAGACTCTATTAGAGATTCATGAATAGATGTAGAAATTTGGGTTGAGTAGATTGAAATTTATGAAGAATAACTTACCTAGATGATGAATCTTTGAATCTATCCCTAACTTGATGCTTTTCGTGATGATTCTTGAGCATTTATGTTTTATGACTGAAGGAAAGGATTTTAATTATGAAAACTCACGTTTTATGCGTTTTCGGATCTTAAATAGACCCCAAAGGGATTTAGGATAAAATTACCCTCAAAATAAAATAAAAGGATGTCATTTAGCTTATCAAAAAAGGGTTCATGATAGGTCCGCGACATGGAGCTGTCGCGGATGTTAAGACAACTCTACAAGCCTTCAGTAAAATGTTCATAACTTTCTACTCCGAACTCTAATTAAGGCAAGATAAGATGAGTTGGAAATATAATTTAAAGATCTTTAATTTGATATATTATGGGTCACCTAACTAATTATACGTTAGGAGATGTGGTCATTTGAAGTTGACCCTTCTATCAACTCATATGACAACTTAGTCGGTAGAAATTCTTTGGACTTGACTTGATGTAAAAGATCCCTTATGACTCTAAATCACATCTAATATACTCTAAATACTTAGGGATTGATCCTAGAACGTATATACAACCTAAAAGTCATTGGTCCATATAACCTTTATAAAACCTTACGTTAGAACTAAGAGCTTTTATCATCTCCAATTCTATTTCACAATAAGAAATTTGGAATCGAGAAGTTTGATGGATCCGACTTCAGTTTCTAGAAGATGTTGATTAAACATTACCTTTACCATAAAGATCTTCATGTTTCCTTGACAGGGGAGAAGCCTAAAGCCATGACAGAGGGTGTGTGGAAGCTCAAGGATCGCCAGGCTTTGGGGCTGATCCAGTTGACTTTATCTAGGAACGTGGCGTTCAACGTCACAAAGGCGAAGATCAAAGTAGATCTGTTGAAGGCACTATCAAATATGTATGAAAAGCCATCAGTGATGAACAAGGTATATTTGATGCGTAGATTATTCAATTTACAAATGTCTGAGACTGGATCTGTAGCTGATCATATAAATGAGTTCAATATGATTGTGAGTCAACTGTGTTATGTGGATATTAATGTTGAGGATGAGATTAAGGCGTTGATTTTTATGAAATCTCTGCCCGAGTCTTGGGATACTGTTGTTGCTGCGATTAGCAGTTCCCGTGGATCTGAAAAACTAAAGTTTGATGAAATCCATGATGTTATTCTCAGTGAACGTATTCGCAAATGAAAAGTGGGAGATTCATTAGGCAGTGTTCTCAGCGTTGACGGAAGGGGGAGAATAAATCGAAAGGCCAACATCAACATGGCCGATCAAAATCAAAGAATCGAGGAAAGTCTCTGAACAGACCAAACATGGTTTGCTGGAATTATGGAGAGAAAGGGGACTATTGGACAAGCTGCATGAAACCAAAGAAGAAGCAGAATAAAAAATCTACAGATGATAATGATTCTGCAAATGTAGTGGAAGACATTGGGGATGCTCTGATTCTGAGCGTGGACAGCCCGTTTGAATACTGGATTCTGGATTCTGGTGCATCTTTTCATTCTTGTCCGAGCAAGGAATTGTTCCAAAACTTCAAATCTGGATATTTTTGAAAAGTGTATCTTGCAGACAACAAACCCGTGAAGGTTGAAGGGAAAGGGAATATTTGCATTAAGACCCCATCCGGAAACCAATGGACATTGGAAGATGTCAAATATATTCCCGAGCTTAAGAAAAATCTGCTACATTGGTCAGCTGGATAGCATGGGCGACACAATACAGCTTGGGAATGGTTCATGGAAGATTGTGAAGGGGGCTACGATTGTTGCTCGTGGCACGAAAATTGGAACCTTGTACACCACTGCAGGGTGTATTAACATGATAGCTGTTGCTGAGGATGGTTCTGGTTCATGTCTTTGGCACAACAGACCTGGACACATGAGTGCCAAGGGAATGAAGATGTGGGTTGCAAAAGGAGCATTAGAAGGTCTGAAATCCGTTGATATGGTTCTTTGTCAGAGCTGTATTATGGGAAAACAAAAATGAGTTAGCTTTACAAAGACTCCGAGACAACCAAAGAAGGTGCGGTTAAAGATGGTTCACACATATGTTTGGGGGCCATCTCCAGCTTCATCACTAGGAGGATCCAGGTTCTATGTCACCTTCATTGATGACTTCAGCAAAAAAGTTTGGGTCTACTTCTTGAAGCATAAGTCAGATGTGTTTGCGACTTTCAAGAAGTGGAAAGGTAAAGTTGAAAATCAGACTGGTTTGAAGATGAAATGCCTGAGATCTGGCTATGGTAGAGAGTATGACAAGTCAGAGTTCAAAGCATTTTGTGGTGTTGAGGGAGTTAGAATGATGAGGACAGTTCCCGGGAAGGCAAGACAAAATGGAATAGCTGAAAGGATGAACAGAACATTGAACGAATGTGCAAGAAGCATGATGATACACTGTGGGTTACCTAAGATGTTTTGGACAGATGCTGTTAACACAACTACTGACTTGATCAACAGGGGACTATCAGATCCCCTAGAGTTCAAGATTCTGGAGGAGGTATGGATGGGGAAAGAAGTCAAGTACTCACACTTGAGAATTTTTGGCTGCATAACTTATGTTCATGTTGATCCAGAGAAGAGGGACAAGCTTGATGCTAAGGTTGTGAAGTGTTACTTCATAGGCTATGGTACTGACATGTTTGGCTACAAGTTTTGGGATGATAAAAATCGAAAAATCCTAAGACATTGTGATGTCACGTTTGATGAGTGTGTCCTATACAAACAGAGAGCAGAAAGATTCAGAAACTATAAAGCAAGTGGGAGTTGACATTCAGTTACCCAAAGATGTTGTTGCAGAAACTTAACCAACTCCAGACACTGCTGCTGAAGAGTTTGAGGGTGAGCGATTGACACCTGAGCATGTGTTGAAGAGATCATCCAGAACTAACAGAGCACCTGACAGGTATTTACCTTCATTACACTATCTGTTTCCGACTGATGAAGGGGAACCTGAGTCTTATGATGAGGTTATACAAGTGGAGAATTCAATTAAGTGGGAGAAAGCCATGGATGATGAGATGGGTTCACTTGAAAAGAGCAATACGTGGGAATTGACAGAGTTACCTACGGGAAAGAAAGCTTATTAAATAGGTGGGTGTTTAAAATCAAGGTTGAACCAGATAGCAAAAGAAGGTTCAAGGCGAGGTTTGTAGTTAAGGGATACTCACAAAGGAAAGGTATTGATTATGCTGAAATATTTTCTCCTATTGTGAAGTTAACTACTATTCGGAATCTATTAAGTATTGTTCCATCCGAGAATTTTCATTTTGAGCAAATGGATCTAAAAACTGCCTTCTTACATGGAGATCTAGACAAGGAGATCTATATGCAGTAGCTAGAAGGATTTGTTATTCCAGACAAGGAACACATGGTATGCAAGCTCAACAGGAGCTTGTATGGACTGAAGCAACCACCGAGGCAGTGGTATAAAAAGTTTGACTCCTTCATGACCAAGAGTAGATTTAGCAGGACTAAAACGGATCAGTGTTGTTACTTCAAGAAATACATTGAGTCCTTTGTTTTCTTACTCTTGTATGTGGATGATATCTTGATTGCAGGATCCAACATGCGAGAAATAAATAGTTTGAAGGCAAATCTATCTTCAGCATTTGATATGAAGGATTTGGGTGCAGCGAAGCAGATTTTAGGGATAAAGCTTTCTCGGGATAAATCTGTTGGCACTTTAAATCTATTCTAGAAGCAGTATATTGAGAAAGTGTTGGCCAGATTCAGGATGACTATGCTAAGCCCAGAACTACTCCTTTGGAAATCACAAAAGGTTGTCAAAGGAGTAGTCACCCAAGACAGCTGAGGCGCTAGAACATATGGCACTTGTTCCATATGCTACAACAGTTGGGAGTTTGACGTATGCTATGGTCTGCACCAGACCTGATATAGCACATGCAGTGGGAGTTGTTAGCAGGTATATAAAGAATCTGGGAAAAGAGCATTGGGAAGCTGTGAAGTGGCTTCTAAGATATTTGAGTGGTACATCAAATACTTCACTTTGTTTTGGCAAGAACAAGTTGGTTTTGAAGGGTTTTGTGGATGCTGATCTTGGTGGTGATATGGACTCGAGCAAGAGCACATCCAGGTATATTTACACCATAGGTGGTACAACTATAAGTTAGATGTCTATGCTTCAGAAGTGTGTTTCCCTTTCATCTACTGAGGCTGAGTATGTGGCAACGGCTGAAGTTGGGAAGGAGATGATATGGCAGGCTGATTATTTGGAAGAATTTGGCAACAAGCAAAGCGAGAAGATTCTTTACTCACATAGTCAGAGTGCCATACCGTTAGTAAAGAACCCAATCTATCAATTCCAAGACAAAACACATTAGAAGACAATACCATTTCACTTGTAGGGTAGTGGAGGATGGTGATATGTGTGTGCAGAAGATAGAGGGAGCAAAGAATCCAGCAGACGTATTGACGAAACGTGTCGATGTTAGGAAACTGGGGTTGTGCAAGACCTCAGTTGGACTTTTGTAGATGCGAGTTCTGCAATGCTGTGGTGTGGTAGGAAATATTGATGTTGTGATCATATTGTTTTTGAGAGAATACTGTTTTGGTTACCTGATTAGTCTCCAAGTGGGAGAATTGTTGGGATGTGGAGCCTGTTCACCGTATTTTTCTCCGTGTATTCTGTAACAGTGTTATCGTTAATATATATATATATATATATATATATATATATATATACACTGCATCACCATGGAGATTACCCCAAGGTGTTACCACAATTTGACGTCTCTCTCTTTCTAGGTTTCAAAGAATCTCTTTTCTCTCTAAAATCTTCTTGATTATTCAATTGTTCTATGAAATTCACAAGGTGTTATTGTAATCTATTCTAATAGAGAGTGCTCCTGTAAAATTAATACTCCATCGATATGAGCTAAAGAATTTCGTTAAGAGTTTTTTAAAACACAACCTCTACATTTACTACAGGAAATAATGCACTCACATCATACGGAGGAAATAAAAAATAGTGCATTTTTTCACAAGTAATCATATGATTCGTTTTTCCCATTGAACCTGACTATAGGAACTCTAGTCGCTAGGTTGGTTGTTCTCATATATGACTCAGGAATTTATAGGCTTCAATCCTATCACCCCCGATGTGCTCCAGACCTTTTCTCTTGTTAAGGCCTTTGTAAGAGGATCTAAAAAATTATCACAAGATTTGACATAATCAACATTAATGGTACCACTGGTCAAATATGATCTTACATTACTGTGTTTCCTCCTTATAGGTCAAGTTATATCGATGTAATGATGGTTTTGAATTCTACCAATTGCAGCGGTGCTATCACAATAAATTAAGATAGGAGAAATTATTTTTTAAAATAAGGAATTTGAAATAACAAATTTCTCAATCAATTCACTTCCTCACTAACTAAAGTTAAAGCAATTAGTTCAGCCTCCATGGTAGAGTTAGCAATAATAATTTGCTTTTTAGATTTCCAACAAATAGCACCACCACCCAGAGTAAAAATGTATCTAGTGGTAGAACAGGAATCACATCATAAATTGTTCCAATCTGCATCAGAAAAGTCCTCTAGCATAGCAGGATATTTTTTATAGAACAAACCACATGTTTTTGTCCCAATTAAATATCTCATAACTCTCTTTATAGAATGCTAATGTTCTTTACCTGGCTTGCTTGTAAACCTGCTAAGTACTTCTACCACACATGCAATATTAGGCCTAGTACAAGCAGCCACATATCTCAAACTTTCGATTAAGCTAGCATATGCCGTTTGATTTATCACATCATTTACACTTTCTACAAGAAATAAGTAAACATTAGAATCAAAAGGAGTTAAAGCAGGCTTAAATTCTAAGAAAGTTATATTTTTTCCAAATTTTTTTAACATAATGTGACTGGTCAAGGAAAATTTCACCATATTTTCTAGTAATTTTATTCCAAGAATAAAATTTGTCTCTCCAAGATCTTTCATATTAAAATGGATTCTAAGAATGTTTTTTGCTTCATTAATAACATTCATATTAGGCAAAGATCAATAAGTCTTCAACCTGTAGGCAGATAATAATATGTGAATTATTCCAAGACTGATGATATATGCACTCATCACACTCATTTGATTTGAAACCATTTTCAATCATGCAGGAATCAAAGTTTGCATGCCATTGCTTAGGAGTCTATTTCAAGCCATATAGTGATTTAGTAAGTTTACACATTTTTCTTTCTTGGCCTGCTTTAACAAAACACTCGGGTTGTTCCATATAAATCTCTTCATTTATGACTCCATTTAAAAAAGCAGTTTTTACATCAATTTGATAATTTGCGACTCAAAAATTGTAGCTGTCTAATGGATGTCGTTCTAGTTATCGGAGAAAAAGTATCAAAAAACTCTAGGCCTTCAAGTTGCTTAAATCCTTTTTCAACTAGTCTAGCCTTATATTCTTCAATAGATCCATTTGGTTTTCACTTTTTTCGTAAGACCCATTTGCAACCAATTATTTTACAACCCAGTGGTAAATAAACTAACTTCCAAGTAATATTAGAAATTAATGATTCTATTTCATCATTTACAGCATCTTTCCAGAAATTTCATCATGTGAAGATAATGTTTCTTTTAAAGTGAGAGGGTCATCTCCAACATTAAAAACATAAAAATCAGGACCAAATCATTTTCTACTCTTGCTCTTTTACTTCTTATTAACTCAAAATCATCAATTACTTTATTTTTTAAAGTAGTAGAAGAAGAAATAGGTAGTAACAAAATATTGTTCAATGCTTTGACCCCCACCAAGAAATGCACAAGTAGTAACTTCCTTACCAAACTTTGTAATCTTTGGATCCATTAGCCTCACAAATTTAAAAGCTAGACAACCCCAAACTCTTAGATATCCCAAGTTTGGATTGTGACCTTTCCACAACTCCAAAGGTGTTAGTTTGTACTTTTTATGAGGCACACAATTTAACAAATAACAAGCTGTCAAAATAGCTTCACCCCAAAAAATTAAAGGTGCACTTGACTCAATAAGCATGGCATTAGTCAATTCAGCCAAAGTTTTATTTTTCCCTTCTGCTACACCACTAGATGCACGAGAATAAGGAGAAGTAATTTCATGAATTGTTCCCATTGATCTAACAAAAGAATTGAACTCATTTGACTCATGTTCAAGACCTCTATCAATCCTTATTCTTTTTATTCTTCTTCCAAATTGATTTTCGACCTCATGGAGATAAACTTTAAAGTGCTCAAAAGTATCACTTTTGTTTTTCAATAAATAAACATATGTAAACTTAGAAAAAAACATCAATGAATGTGACAAAATATCTATTTCCTCCACGAGTTATCATTCTTCCAAGTTTATCAATATCAGTGTGAACTAATTCTAATAAATCAGTTTTCCTTTAAACTTGAAAATGAGGTCTTTTAGTGATCTTGACTTTACTATAAGCCTCACAATTTTCAAAATCCTTTTTAACCAACACACTTAACCGTGTTGATTGGCTCATTGCAGTACCTACGAATATAATGGGGAGAAAAGGGATATGGTTGTAACTTAATTTAAACCAGCGGATGCCCGACGTTGCTTTCCATGCTTGGATGAACCTACTTGTGTGGTATTTTTAGCATATGGGCATCCTTGGTGTTTCCACATGTGCACTTTTCTCTTTATTACCTACCTTATAATGTTAATTGCTATTGATGCAGCTGTTCATTAGTGGGACAAAACACATGACCTTGGTCTAATTTAAGCTCTGGTGGGCAGAGTTTTGATACCTTTGTGTCTGTAATTGGTACTTAGGAGAATAATCTGTCTGTAAATGTGCATCATCCTTGCGGGCGGTCATACAGTTCCCTTGCATGATTTAGAGGGAGGAGGAAACCTTTTGTTTAAGCAACTCATTATTTATTATCCTTACAGGTGTTTTGTATTGTCAATCACAGGCCATACAGCTACCAAGGTAAATGCATAGAACCAAATGACCCCCGACGGCGATAACTGTAAGGAGCTAGACGAACTAAATGATTGGCGATAACATTGTAGTGTAGCTAGCTAGCTGCATTAATATTTTAACTTTGTCAATATCAGCTTATCTAAATATAAAAATATTGTGCGCATATACACATACAGTACAACAATAGTTCAAACAATATGCTTGATTGGGCAATATGTGAATATAAACAGTTCAGCAACATGCTACAAGTCTTTGGAACTTCTAAAACTTTTTAATCCATTAGAGTTGATTTACCTCTGAGTGAAGATCATTCAGCTCTTAAAGGGAAAGAATTACAAAAAATAAAGCTGTGGCACTTGATGAAGAAAATAATTTTATGGAACAAATCTTTGACAGATTCAACATCGAGGAGTCTCTTGATACACAAATGGAGTGACAGATGAGGTATGAACTGAAGGTAGCATGTATACTACTTGCAATCATCAGGTCCATACATCCTTTATTAGCTTTTGTTCATACACAAATGGATGTGGTAGTTGCAAGTAGTATATATGGTACCTACAGTTCATACCTTATCTGTCCCTCCATTTGTGTATCAAGAGACTCCTCGATGCTGAATTTGTCAAAGATGTGTTCCATAAAATTTGTTTCTTCATCAAGTTTATTTCTTTATTTTTGTAATTCTTTCCTTTTTAGAGTTGAATGATCTTGTACGTCTATTCTAAAGTCTATCTCCCTAGCCAAAGGGACTTCAGGTAGATCATCAGGGAAAACTTTAGGAAACTCATTTACGACTGAGACTGACCAGAGGGTTGGTTTCTCAACACCGTGATCTTTTGCTCTAACTACATGGGAGATGCACCCCTTGAAAATAAATTTCTTAAAGATATGAAACGAAATTACGCTTAGGCATATTTGAACTTTCCCTCCACTTTATGATTGGCTCACCTTAAAACTGAAACTTGACAACTTTGGTTCTACAATGTATGGAAGAATAACAAGCATGAAGCTAATCCATCCCAAGAATGATGTTGAAATCTTCCATATCTATCTCAACTTGATTAGCTAAAGTATCTTTATGGTAGACCGACAATGGACCAGCTTTATGGACTCTTTGAGCTAGAATAGACTCACCGACTAGAGTGGAAACACTGAAAGGCTCATTAAAACACTCTGAAGTGATACCGAACTACATGATATGTAGGGAGTAACAAAAGATAGTGTAGCACTTAAGTCTAGTAATGTAAAAACGTCATAGGTAATGATTTTGAGTATACCGTTGATAATATCTAGAAAATTCTCCAGATCGAGACCTCTGGCCATAACATATAGTGGTTTGTGGCCTCTCTTGTTCCTAAGGTACAACCCCTAGGAGCCACCTTACCCTGTGGAGCTGATATAGATAACTGGGCCTTGTTGTACCTAAAGCTCTATCTCATTTTTGGGCAAGCCTTCAAGAAGTACCTTACCTATATGCACTCGTAGCAATCACTAGAGCGAATAACACACTCTCCAAGATGGTACCTACCACAACTGCCACACGAGGGTTAGCAAGAGGGCCCTTGAGCCACACTTCCTGGTGATTGGAACCCTGAGCTTTGAAGTTCTATGACCTCTGTTCACTCCTGACCCTTAGTGTAGGCACATTGGCAGATGACTGTACTGGCTTGGATGAGTAGGGTTAAAGGATGAGCTACACCCACTTGTTGCCTATATTTTGCCAGTCTAACGGCCGAATGTCTTGGACCTTTTGTTTCATTACTTCTCCCAATCCTTCAACTTCTCCTCCTCCGTTTGCAGTACATAAGTCATTAGCCTAGATATATCTATGTCCCTTATCAGCAAAGCTAACCTGCCATCTTTGTTGGTCAATTGGAAGAGCCAAGCTATAAACATACTCATCTTGTTCTTCATATCCGCCAGCATATCTGAAGCATAGCAGGATAACTATGTGAACTTAACATTGGTGATATCAGTTCAATATTGATGAGGCTCAACATTTGATGGCCTTAAGTTCACAAGGCTATCCAGCTTTGCTCCAGATGTGATGGTGGGTATGAGGAGCAAGATGAGTCTGTTCATAGTTGGGCTCTCCTGATTGACTAACAAGGAGGGCAAGGCAGCTATGCTGACCAGGGACATAGATATGGAAAGAATTATGACTTATGTGTAGCAGGTGGAGGGAAGAAGTTGAAGGACCCATAGAGTATCGAAATAAGAGGTCCATGACATGAGACTAGCAAACAGTGAGCAGCAAGTGGGAGTTGTTCAACCTTTATGCCTTCATCAAGGCCAATACAATCATATGCCAGTGTAACTACACCAAGGGTAAGCCGTGAATAAGAGTTGCAAAACTTCAAAGCTCAGGGTTTCCAATCACATGAGAGTGTAGCTCAAGGGCCTTGTAGCTAACCTTCATGTGGAAAGTGTGGCAGGTCCCATCTTGGAGAGTGCCTCATTGGCAATAGCAGGTGCTACAAGTGTGGGTTGGAAGGGAACTTTTGGAAGGATTTCCTAATGATGACACAGAGCTTTAGGGACAACAAGGCACAATTACCTACATCCCCTCCACAAGGTGAGGTGGCTTCTAAGGGTTCTACTTCAAGAATAGGCAAGGCCACAAACCGTTTGTATTCTATGGCCAGCCATCAGGATTAGGAGAACTCGCTAGATGTTGTCATTGGTATTCTTATATTCTTTACACATATTTTTTTGCATTACTAGACCCAGATTCTACTCTATCTTTCATGATGCCCTGCATAGCTAATAAGTTTAAAATTAGTCCTGGGTGTCTTATTGAGCCTTTTTGTGTTTCTACTCTAGTCGTTGAGTCTATTTTAGATCACATAGTTTATAGAGATTTCCTAGTGTCAATCTACCATAAGGATACTTAAGCTTATCAAGTTGAGTTAGGTATTGTAGATTTTAACATTATTCTTCGCATGGACTGGCTTTATGCTTGTTATGCTTTCATAGACTATAGAACCAGAGTTGTCAAGCTTTAATTTCCATGTGAGCCAGTCTTTGAGTGGAGGGATAGTCCAACTAAGCCTAACGGTCATCTTATTTCATATCTTAGGGCCAATAAGTTAATTTTCAAGGGGTGCATCTATTATATAGTTAGTGTCAAAGATCTAGTGTCGAGACATCAACCCTCGAGTTAGTCATAGTGGTAAATGAGTTTCTTGAAGTTTTTCCTGATGATCTACCTGGAGTCCCTCCAGACAAGGAGATATACTTTGGGATGGATGTCTTTCCAGACACTCAACCTATATCGGTCCTACAATATAGAATGGCGGAGAGCTAAAAAAATTGAAAGAGTAGTTGAAAGATCTTCTAGATAAAAGTTTCATTAGACCTAGTGTCTCGTCTTGGGGTCCTCTAGTTCTATTCACGCGAAAGAATAATGGTTTCCTTAGGATATGCATTGACTACCATTAATAAACATGGTCACCGTTAAGAAAAAGTATATCCTTCGCAAAATTGATGATATGTTCGATCAACTTTTGGGTGCTACATATTTCTCTAAGATAGACCTCAAATCAACTGAAAGTTAGCAAAAGTGATATCCCAAAGACATACTTTAAAACCTACTACGGGGATTATGATTTCCTTGTTATATCCTTTGGATTGACTAATACTCCTGTAGCCCTCACGGACCTTATGAACTAAGTGTTGAGGCAATATCTAGACATGCTCATCATAGTGTTCATAGATGACATCCTGATATACTCTAGAAATGAAGATAAGAATGTCAACCATATTAGAAACATCCTCAAGAGCCTCAAGGATCAGAGATTATATGCTAACTTTTCAAAGTGTGAGTTTTGATTAGCATCCATGGCATTCCTAGGTCATATTGTGTTTTAAGAGGGTATTCAAGTTGACTCTCAGAAGATTGAGGTAGTGAAGAACTAGCCAACACCCACTTCCTAATGTAGATAAGGAGTTTCTTGGGGTAAGCGGGATATCATATGCATTTATGGAGGAGTTTTCATCTATATCAGGTCCGCTGATGAGGTTGGCCTAGAAGAAGGTAAAATTTCATTAATCGGAGACATGCAAGAAGAGTTTTTAAGAGTTAATGACTAGACTGGCCATAACTCCAGTGTTATCCAAACCTGAGGGAACAAACAAATTTGTTGTTTATTGTGATGCATTTAGAGTTGGGCTTGGTTGTAATTGATGTACAGAGGCAAGGTGATAGCATGTGCTTCTAGATTGTTCAAGACCCATGAGAAGAATTACTCAACTAATGACCTTGAGTTAGTTGTGGTGGTTTCTGCATTCATCATTTGGAGGCACTATCTTTATGAGGACATGTTGACACATTCATAGATCATAAAAGCTTGCAGTATGTATTCAGCTAGAAAGAGTTAAACCTGAGGTAGAGGAGATGTTTTGAATTGCTCAAGGGCTATGACATTCACATTCTCTACCATTCAAGTAACGCTAAAATTATTGTTGATGCTCATACTAGTCTATCTATGGAAAGAACAACACTTATTGAGGAAAATAAGAAGGAGATAGCCAAAGAAGTTAACAAACTTGGTCGTTTAGGGATACAACTGGTTGATACAAATGAGGGAGGTGCAACTGTTTAGAATGTCATTGAGTCCTCATTAGTAGTAGAAGTAAAGGAAAAGTAGGATCAAGATCCCATTCTTCTCCAATTTAAAGAAGATGCCCAGAATCAGATAGTATTTGTGTTTAGAGAAGGGAGAGATAGGGTGTTATACACAACAAGAGCACGTTCTATTTGTGTTTTCTCTCTAGATATTATGTGTTAGTTGTTAATATTTTAAGTGGATTTTTAACTCATCACTACTCCCCAAAAAACATTTACATGGGTAATTCATGATTAAAATAAATCAAGCATGTGAAGAGCATGTTGCGGATTGAAAATAAATAAATAAGGAGGACAACATATTCTCTAACAATTTAAAAATCCAAAATTAGAAATGAATGTGCTCACTCTCAAGAAGATTTGTAGATAAAAAATTAATAATAATAATAATAATAATAATAATAATAATAATAATAATAATAATAATAATAATAATAACAACAACAACAACAACAACAACAACAACAACAACAACAACAACAACAACAACCACCACAACAACAACAATAATAATAATAATAATAAAAGTTAAATCTTAATGAGTTATGTAAACTCAAGTACTACCATTCGACATAAATATATACATGTATATAAAATTCATGAATAAGATCAAAATAAAATAGTCTTCAATCTTTTATCATATTAATAATACTAACTAAAACACTAAATACCATAAAAATTAGAACGCTATGTTGAATAAGAAAAAGCTGGTTCTTTTATTTATTGTTGGGATGAGAACTCGGTCCTTCACTGAGTATTTAAATTTGTAAGCAGATCCTTTTACTGCATTTTTCTCTCACAAATTCACAAATATAGCTGTCATTATTCTCCACAAGATTCCACCTACATAAGCCACGCCAGCCGTCACCTAGCCATATTCTACTATCATTCCATTTATTGACTTTAGTCTAAAATTCACTACCATCCAAGTCATGAATGCCGATGCTTTAGGTGAGTTCAAGTTTGTAATATATCACCACATCTCTTAGGATGTACTAAAGATAAGAATAAAGACTTTGTTAAATGAGAATATTATAGCATTAAACTATAAAATCATTCATTAGAATATATAGTTATAGACTTTTAATTACGAGTTGATCTCTCCTATATGCTTATAATTTTTTAACAAAGTAAGAACTTTTTGGCTGAGTTGCACATCCACGTTCGAATATATCTGAACCATAATGGTAAAGGACATCACTCACTTTGCAAGTAGTGATTTTTCCACATTAAGTTGAATCAAGAAAGTTGTCCAGGTTCACAAACTTAAATCTCATGGAAACTCACAAATACTCCATCTTTTAATTTTACATAATGGTGATTAATTGAATGTGGCTTTAATAAAGAAAAAAAGTTATCATATATCAAAATTTATATATAATGATATTTAAATCTATTCTTCTTCGCTATTTACAAAACTAACAAAATGAGTCCTTAGGCTTACTTTGTCAGTGAGCCAAAATTTTGAAACATTTAAAAACTAAATTATAGTTTTTAATATTCCATGAATTTAAAAGACTAAGATTATGTTCAAATATGAAATGACATCATCTTTACAACAATAAACTAACAAAAAAAGAATTGCATTGCATATAATGTGAAAAGAGGAACAAATATAAAGGTATTTCAGACTTATATCTACCTTTTGAATGTTGTGCCTTTTTCTTATATTTGACAACCCTTTCATTTTCTTCTTCATCCTCTTCCTTCTCGGTTTCTTCATCTTCCCCATCCCCATCCCTCAACCCCTCCTTATTCTCATCTTCTTCCTCTTCCACGCATCTAGAATTTGAACATGGAGCATTTACATGAGTCTCTGCTTTCTCTTTCTTTTCTACCTCTTCTTCAACATCGTCTTCTTCTACCATGCAATCATCGATACTATCATCTAAAGAAGAACTACTTCTATTATACCTTGCCCTAGTCTTCCCTTTAGTCTCTACACTCTTTCGATATTCAACATTTATTTCATCCTCTTTCTTTTTACCTTTAACTCCTTTTTTACACGTTCATTTATTCCAAATAATTTAAGGTCAAATGTTCCTTTTCCATCATTATCAAGTATTAAAAAGTCTCCAAACACTAGAGTGTTATCCTCAACAAATTTCTACCATCCATATTGAATTAAAATTTCTTCCTTGTTTGGCCACACCTATAGGCCACCTGTTGCCAAATCGATCCGTCACGAAATCTTTACTAGGAATCTTGTCATTCTTGTTATTTGTATAACTTGTTGGAATTTTCGGGGAAGAAAAAAAACTTTATTTTTCAAAAAAAATATATAGAATAATCCTAGTGTCATTAAATCATATTGACCATATCATAAAAATAAAAAATATTAAAAGAAGTTTCTGTTCAAATAAACTCAAAGTTCATAATTTTAGCAGTTAGAATTCAATAATGAAACTATTTGATGTATTTTAAAAAATCTGTTAAGTGGTTACTTGTATAAACACTTATAATATGGTAATTTGAAAATAATATGTGCAATTTATGACATCAACCGACTGACAAAAATCTATATAATACTGGTAAAATATTAGGAGGATTTTACGATCTTTTATAATATTTTAAGTGTACTTTTGAAACTATGGGTTCTAAATAAGGTGAGCGAAAATTAAAAGAGGACAAATGCCATTATACTAGCATTTTGTATATATTGAGTCTCCTAACATTATACTAGTATTATATAGATTTATCTCAGTTAGTTGATGTAATAAATTGCACATATTATTTTCAAATGACAATATTATGAGTGTTTATGGAAGTAACCATTCAACAAATATTTTAGAATACCTCAACTAATTACATGTTGAATTCTAATAGCAAAAGTTCCAAACTTTGAGTTTATTTGAAAAGAAATTCCTTCAAATATTTGTTATTTTTATGATATGGTCAATATGTTTTAAATACACTAGTATCGTTTTGTATAAGTTTTTTCAAAAATAAATTTCTTTTTTTCTTCATGAAAATTTCCCAAAGGTTATACAAATTACAATAATGGAAAGATTCCTAGGAAGGTATCCTAGAGGAATCAATTTAGCAATATGTGGTCTATAGGTGTGGTCAAACAAGGAAGAGGTTTTTATTTTCCGTATGGATGAGAGAAATTCATTGAGGATAACACTCTAGACTTTTTAATGTTTGAGAATAATGGAAGAAAACATTTTTAGAGGGTAGATTGTGTTTGAAGAGGGTATTCAAGTTGACTCTCAGAAGATTGAGGCAGTGAAGAATTGGGCAAGACCCACTTCCTAATGTAGATAAGAATTTTCTTGGGGTAAGCAGGATATTATATGAATTTTGTAGAGGAATTTTCATCTATATCAGGTCCATTGACTAGGTTGGCCCAGAAGAAGGTAAACTATCATTAAACGGAGGCATGCAAGAAGAGTTTTTAGGAGTTAAAGACTAGACTGACCATGGCTCCGGTGTTATCCAAACCTGAGGGAACAAACAATTTTGTTGTTTATTGTGATGCATTTAGAGTTGGGCTTGGTTGTTACTGATGTATAGAGGTAAGGTGATAGCATATGCCTAGAGATAGTTCAAGACCCATGAGAAGAATTACTCAACTAATGACCTTGAGTTAGTTGTGGTGGTTTTCACACTCAAGATTTGGAGGCACCATCTTTATGGAGGACATGTTGACACATTCACAAATCATAAAAGCTTGCAGTATGTATTTAATTAGAAAGAGTTGAACCTGAGGCAGAGGAGATGTCTGGAATCACTCAAGGTCTATGACATTTACATTCTCTACCATCCAAGTAAAGCTAACATTATTGTTGATGCTCTTACCGGCCCTTATTAGATCACTATGAGAATTGGTAAATTGCTTATGAGTTGGAATTACCACTAGAGTTTGCTGCAATCCATCCAGTATTTCACATTTCAATTTTTATGAAGTGCTGGGGAGATCCTTCATTAGTCGTGCCTACTGAAAGTGTTGGAGTTAAAGATAACTTTTCTTACGAGGAGATTTTTGTATATATCCTTGACCGCTAAGTTTGCAAATTGAGGGCTAAGGAGATTGCTTCAGTTAATGTTTTATGAAGAAGTCAGTCTACTAAGGAAGCTACATGGAAAGGTGAGGATATGAAGTCCAGGTACGCCTGTCTATTCGTGTCTTCCAATGATGAGGTTGAAGGTAATATTCCTCATCCCTATCTCTGAGTCGATGAGTATCCTTTAGTTTCAGAAATTAGCAATTTTGAATATTGATTGTTTGAGTACTTGAGTTGAGTTGCATTCGTTCTTTGAGTCTACTCTTTGTTTGGCCTTTATTTGAGGATGAATGTTCTCAGGGGGGAGATAATGTAACACTCCCTAATTATATTGACCCAGACAAGTTCATAAAGCCCAAGGAGTGAATCTAATTTTTTAACCAGATAGGCATCTACAAACCGTATTTATGGACCGAAGATGGGGGCTTGTAGGTCCCCTTTACACTTAGAAAATTTTGAAGTTGAAGGCCCTGTCTATGAACCGTAGAACCATCTATGACCCATAGACTATGTAAGGCCCTAAAAAATCAAATTCAAGTTTATTCTAGTATATGCCTATTGTTTGAGTAAATGCTTTTACATTACTTGTACATTATATTTTTTTAAAAATGAAGTATTGCATTATATTATATTCTTGTCAAATTTGTTGTAAAGACAAGACATTACATAGCTACCTTAAAAACCTAAAGAATTCGTGCAACATTTACATGTCGAAACTGGAAGTTGAGTTGAAGAAGTGCCTTGATATGTAATTGTAGGATATATTGTTTAATACGTTTGTTTATTTTATTTTGAGCATGCATACGAACATTCTTAAATGATGAGTTTTAAAGTTAGTTGAGCGAGAAACTATCTTTTAGTACATTGAAAACCTATTTATCTACAGGGAAGTGATAAGTTGAGAAAAGCTGGAGTTGAGCTAAGTCCCAAGAGATAAAAAAAAGTAATTTTGAGTAATTACACTCTTAAAATTATGAGCATATAGTAAAATATTTTGGAGTAGTATTGAGCATCGATGTGGGTGAGTGTATTATTAACTCGAACTCATAAACTATGTAAACAGTGTAAGATAGGATCATACCAATAATTTTACGACTCCTTATACGCCACTGAGATGGCCAAGTTAAATGGATCCATAAATAAAGTTTGTTCCATACCCTCGCACAGTACGGGATGGCTCTGGTTACATGGACAATATGTTGTATCATCAAGACGCTTATAGTGATGGTTGTCGTTTCGAGAAACTCCCCAGGTTAAACTATATTATTTTCATACACTTGAATACCTATATTTTTGCATTAAGTAGTCTGTTTATTCATAGCGCATTCATTCCTATCATTGAGTTTTTTACTAAGTTAAGATTTGAGTGCATATTTTACCTCTAATCTTGTTTGGCCATTTTACATACTCATACATTCCATGTACTGACGTCCTCTCGACCTGGATCATTTTATGATGCAGAAGTAGGTAATAGACAAGATCCTCAACAGGTGTATCATTGAAGATCCAACTTCTTGAGTTGTTTTTGGTGAGGCCTCCTTGTAGTCAGAGGCACTATATGTCCCTTCATTATTTCTAGAACTTTCTTTGTAGATGTAGTCGTGGGTTGTCGCGGTACCTACTCTTAGTCAGACTAGTAGAGGCTTCATAGACTATTAAGGAAGTATTGTTGTGTTTCTCTCAAAATTGTTATCTGCATAACTTTTTTTATTTAATATTATTGAGAACTTTTGAGTATTATAGACTACCTCTTACTGTTTAACTCTTTCGCCAATTAAAGTAGCCAGGCCGAGTGGTTCGCTTGGGACCAGAAATAGTTTTTGAGTGTTGGCCACATCCAGAATATAGACTCGGGGCGTGACAATAGTTCCATCGAATAGGTGTAAGGTCCTCATGCCTCATCGCCTAAAACTACATTTGCCATATGGGAGGCCCTTGTATTGAAATGTGTGTCGTTAATGTATGTTGCTAATCGAAGCAACCACTATATTGTTTTCTTTGGGAGAGTTTGGTTCGCCAGATTCTTAAATTTTTAAATTCATACAAGATACATGGATTGAAGCCCTCGGTCAGAGGGAGATTGGACCAATATAGGTCATGCATCAATTTATGTCGGTGAATACTACCCGACTCAATATTTGTGATTTTGAAAGGTCGATGCGTAAATGCTTTGGGATTGAACCTCAACTTTTGTTTTTCTTTTATGGTTATATTATGTATATATATACTGTTTGTCCTTTTCTCTTGCATACTAGTAATCATCCTAGTAACTGTCCTCATACACTAAATTATAAGAATGGAGACCCATTTCAATGGTTTCAAGAAGCAGTAGATCCTTCTGGGATAGAAGTTAGTGTTGAGGTGTGCTTTTCATCATTTGGAAAGTGAAATTTTTTTCATTAGTCTTTGTTTTGATTTTCATGGTATTTGAGGGGCCATGTCCCGATGTAAAACTTGTTATTTTGTTAGTAGAGGTATTGTAGACCAATCGTTATTTGGATTCCTTATTAAAAGTTGAATTGGTTTTCCTCTTTTGAATTTCTTGATTATATATTAAACTTGGTCTTATTTTTTGTGTTGATATTAAATAGATATTAGTATTGAATTATCTGAATTAAGTGGTTGGTTTGTGCTCTCTGACCTAATGGGACTCTATGTGCCATGTCATGTCTAGGGTGAAGTTTCAGGGTATGACATAGAATAAATAAAAAGAATTTCATGTCTCATTCAAAAATAAACCTTGGTACTATATGGAAAAAAAGGATAAATATATCATTTCCCCCAACACTTCCTCTAGAGGCAAAATTTAAGCTACTTCTCTTCAAATTAGGAAATGAAGAACTATTCTACCCCCTTGATTTTCATATGGACAATGAAATAGAGATGAATATTCTTTAGTTCTTCATATCAATAAAGATAAATTTAATTTAGTAAGAACCTACGTTAAGAAAGTATTGAAATATATGAAATAAAGGACATATAAAGTCTTATCACTATTTAGACAACATGCTGTCAATGTTGTCTAAATATTTAAAATTTACATTAGTAAAGGAGCTGAATATCAACATAATTATATATTCTCCCTTTGAAATAAATTTACTACAAACTTAAACAGTAAATAATATCATTACTAAAGTGTGTCATAGATCATAGATATAAGTGAAGAGTGGTAAAGAAAAACTTTCAAAATCATTAACTGACCTTAAAAGAGGTAAAGTTAGCAGAAATTTGATCCAATATCCGAACATTTTGCTCAACAAGTTTTCCAAGAGACCACCAACAACTACAAAATTATAAAACTTATATACATCATCTATGTCAAAAATAGAATAAAGAAAACCTAGATAATTGGCGCGATTGTTTCACGCTGACAAATCACGGACCAAAAATTGAAGAATGTAATGCATATTATTGAACTATTATTCAATATAATATCCACATAATGTATCAATATGGTCTTAGTTGGTTATAAGTGCATGGAAAAGAAAGCAGTTCTATACAAAATCATTTAATAAGACGAGAAAATTGGAGCAAATACCAGATTCTTGAGAATCGAAAAGTTTTGAGAAGCAAAGTTCATATTACTCTAAGCACCAACATAATTTTGTTAAAATATAATTATAAAGAATAACCAACATTGATCCTTTTCCATGATAATAGTCTTCGAACTTTTACAATGTTAATATGCATAATTAATTAAGCTTTCAAAATCAACTTATTTTAAAAATGGATTTTTAGGAGAAATATTTTTTGAAAAAATGATACTTCTGAAAAATCATAATTTAGCTATCTACTACTACTACTTAAAATTGCTTTCTTATGTTTCTCCCTTGGCACGAACAAAATTTTGGCAAATACTAAATTGTATTTGCCACTGGAGGAACTTCAATTGCAGAATGAGTGACAAAGTAATAAATCCATAGAAAATTCATTTCATATGCCATGTTGAAATGTATGAAATTCTAACATGTCCAACTTCATAATCTCAAACATGCTTACCAAAAAAGAAAAAGTTCAAGTCAACCATAAACAATAATCTAAAAGATTTGTTCAATTAGGAAATTAAATATTTTAAAATTATTTTTCAAATAGAGTGACATGTTCTTTAAGATTCAACTAGGCATAAGCAACATTTGAAGGATACTAAGAAAGCTTATTATTAAAGGGATATAGTTATAAACGTGAATAAAATAAAATAGCAGAAGGCATATTTTTGTCTTTGAAAAACTCATGTCATCTATTTTGCGAAGCCTTCTTCGTGAGTTTCCTCATGTTCATCAAGCGCTTACTTTTGACAACAACAAAGAATAGTGATTACTAAAATACATGTAATGTGTGCAAGCGCATCGACCTTTTTGTTGTGTCATATGCATATACCTATAAAGTTGTTTGTTTCAAGATTTCAATCATATTAAAGTTTCTCAAAATGATATGGATCTCACATCAAGAAGAAATTAGATCGAAAAAGCTAAAGAAAGAATGATGTCAAAATATAATATCAATGAATATTCTATAATGAGATCAACATATACATTGATATTTCAAGCAAGGAATAGATTCACCTAGTTAAATCTCAGTCATTGGGGAATATGGCCGCCTATGGATGTAAATTATTGAAGTAGAGAAAATGCATCCAACAAATATTATTTCTTAAGTATCAATTAGAAAGTAAAGTGCTGCAATTAGATAACATACCTTATTGTCTTTATATTTATTTAAAATATGATCTCTTCCTTGCTTCTTGTTATTCTCCTTTAATAGAGAAATGAAAAATAAAAAGAGAGGTTAAACATTGAATTCTCATAGAACTTTCAAATCTTCCAGTTATGTTTTTAGATGAGTATCTGCAAAACTATCATTTTATTCTTATTCTAGGAATAATAACTATGCAAAATCAAAATAAAAAGTGATAAAGACAGACTGATAGCAACATTACTTGAGAATACATATGCAAAAAAAGTAAATAATGATTAGTTAGAAGGTAATTAAAAAAGTTGAATTGATGATTAGAAATGCATAATTTTTTTTAAAATTAATATTTGTTCCATTTACATTTAAAATAAACCTTTCATAAAAATGATTATAAAATAGATGACTAATATTTGTTCATCTGTGTTACATCTTTAAAACATGTTATTTTCTGCCATTTACTTAGACTTGCTATAGATGATAACAACTATCAGAGTAAACTTGTTATTTATTTTTAAAAATTAACTGTTTATTCTTATTATAACACAAGAACGGATATGATGAAAAGGTGACAACAAGGGCTTTTCATGACAAACATTTATACTATAATTTCAAAATTTTAGAAAACAATTCAGTTGCTCCTTCTATCTTTCTCTCTTTCTATCCTTAATTTGAACATCCAAAACCACTTGATTTTCAAAAACATCATGGTGACCAAATAAAAATTTTGTAGATGCATTTGACTTTTAATTGCTTAAAAATGAGATTTGTTTCCATCTTAGAAATTAATAATTTATTTCACCATAAATCAATGTATCTACGATTTAATAAGTTTTAGATACTAGTATTTCCACTCTTCTCCAGGGTGACTCAAACCCTAAATAAAGAAATTTGATGGTGGAGAAGCCTAACAACTAATAAGTCATAAAACGTCTATATTTTTCATTACATGACATCATGATAAGCTATAAAATATTAAAATCTCTAATCCGCAACAAATAATAATTAAAAAATAAAAATTACAGAGCTTAGCAAATACTAGATGAGCAATTCCTCAAGGATGGGATCTTCCTCCAGAGTCCAGTTGTCGTTGAGGAATGCACTCGCCATAAAATACCACAAATATCAATCTTTCTATTCTTCTTCTTTTGTTTGTGAAAATACCTATGACAAAAATGATGAAACATGTGTGTATATATTTGGAGTGTTATTTAGTGCTAAATTTAGAAAGAAAAAAAAGATATTAAGTGAATCTTTGACTAAATATTTATCTAAAATGTGAGTAGACTGTTTTATGGACTTATTTGGCTTTTCATGTGTGTGTATGTATATTTGAAGTATTTTTTTAGTGTTAAATTTAGAAAAAAATATTGAGTGAATCTTTGACCAAATATTTGTCTAAAATGTGATTAGACTGTTATAAGGACTTATTTGGCTTTTCATGTGTGTATATATATTTGAAGTGTTATTTAGTGCTAAATTTAGAAAAAAAAGATATTGAGTGAATCTTAGACCAAATAATTACCTAAAATGTGATATAGACGGTTATAAGGACTTAATTGGCTTTTCACTTTTCTTTGCTCCCTTCTAATAAACCAGTATAGTACCCGTGCGATGGGCGGTCAATATCAACAAAAATTAATCATAATTTTTTCTTTGCAATTAATGAAATTTAGTTACCAAAAAAATACTATTAAGAATTATTATGTCACTTTGTATTATTCGCTCCAGTTGCTTTAATATCTTTACTCACTATTCCCCTTTAAAATTGGGATTACTTAAGAATATTTTTCAACTTTTTTATTGTAACAACACCAACCTAATTAACTATATTAATTAATTTTTTCTATTAAATTTCTAAAATATTTTCTCTGTAATTTTGGATATAAGGTTAGTTTTTTTTTAATGTGTAGCCAACATATGTTGCCAGATAAAGGTTGAATTATGTAAAAAAGAAGGCTATAAGTCATATTACAGTCACGGTGTCAAGTAATATGTATGTTATTTTACATTTTAATTAGCTTTATTATCACAAAACACTCTAAAAAGAGTTTATAGAACTTCACGAACAAAACATATTCTTTTCGAATTTTACTTTATTTCTTGATTAGAAATCTAAGTTATTGTAGTTGGATCTCAATTTTCATGCCAACCTTCTGTGACACCTCACAACTCTACTCTTACATGCACCCAAGTTTCAAGCCTCATCCCTACATGTGGGAAATGGATTATGGTCATAAGAGACTTCTAGTACTTAGCTGAGTTCAAAACTTTCCTATAAACAGAGTTTCTAGTGTTGAATTATACAAGGGTAAACTTTAAATAATCATAACTCTTACCACACAAAGAATAAGATGTCCCATGACCTACCAAATGAAAGGCCTTTCAATTAGCTTTTCAACGCAATTAATTTCACCTCATTTGGAGTTCCAAGTCAAAATTATGGTTGTTTTATGGAAGACTCCTAGAACAGAGTTGATCTACGAAACCATATATGACCCGTGGTTTAAAGTACGAACCGTCTGCTAACTCATGGAAACAATTCCTGAAAATCCATTATTTTGTCCCAGATTTGCCAGACCTATCTACGGGTCGTAGAAACTTCTACCGGCCATAGATTTGTCTCGTGGAATCGATCTAGAGACCCCAAAATTTACCCAAAAGTGTAAAAACTATTTTCTATGCACTGTGGAAGTTTCTACAGGGCTCTTTCCCACCCTTCGATGCCCAAATGTGACGTTTTTACACTTAAATAAATCCCTAAACATGTTAGTTCAAATTATTTACACTAAAAACACCTTCTCTAACTTAGAGCAAGGTTTTAAGGAAGATAAATACTAGGGTTTCAAGATAATCTTATGAATTTCCCCAAGCTGTTTCTAGATTCAAAACTTCTAGGTATCTAACACTACCTAAAACATGGATTGTGTTCTTCCATGTGACCCATGCCCCGAATTGATGGAGTTGTGTGTGAATTGAGTCTTCGATGAATGTTTCTTGAAGGTTCTTGTTAAATTCTAATGTATTTCTGCATAAACTTGCATGAATTACAACTTTTATGAATGAAATACTTGAAATACATGATTATTGTCTTTCCACATAAACCCTTTTGGAAAGACTTTCAAAATTGTGCTGTGAAGCCCCTTTGTGAAAGATGATGGATTGTGGGACCCCGTACAATCTAACAATCCCCCAAATGTATAATTTGGCGTAGTCCTCAGCAGTATCAATTGTCTTGACCGATATGAAGTGAGGTAACTTGGCCATTTTATTATGTAGGTATTTGAGGCATTAGAAGTGGGGTTGATTGAAGAGGATGAGATATTGGTGGTGGAGTTTGGAGAAAGTTTGCCACTTGGTCTTGGAGTTCTAAGTATGGCTTTTGAAGGAACTCTAAATAACAGTAAGAAAGATTTTACAATAGGTATTATTTTTTGAGAGTTGGATTTTGTTTTGTTGCAGTGATTTACTGTTGATTTTGTTTTCGAAAGTATTGATAGTTATTGATTGTTTATACATTTTTCCATCATAGAATTTGGGATTATTTTGTTTATGCTTTTCGAATTGAACTTCATAAAACATATTTATTTTGGTGTTATCTTTTATGTTTACCCGAATATATACCTGCTTGTTACAATAAATTAGGCTGATAATTGATAAATTTAAGTATCATTGGAATTTGTAGGGATATACTTACTTCCATAAGCTCTGTCTAGAAGGTACATTGGCAAGTCACTTGAGTTTACTCTGTTGTGTTCTAATTGTATTAATTCTATGATGTATTTATTTGATTAGGAAGGTAGTATATTAATCCAACATTTTTCTTCCCTATTAATTGGTAATAGTCCTTTTGTGATCTTAGCTTGACTGAAAAACAAGAGGAAAATGTTGCAGTTTTGTTTACTGTATACTTAATGACGATTGTGCTATCTATAGATCACTTTGTTGGTGAAAATACAAAAGTTAAAATTAACAATTGAAAATAAAATGAAGAAAACAAAACTCTTCATGCTGAGGCGCGGATATCTCACTCTTTTTAAGGAGCTTCAACCCCACTGCAACAAATTTTTTCACTGTTACAATAGTATTCTTCTTGATTTATCCTCTCCAGGATACAACAGACTAATCACAAAGTGTATCTCAACAAACTCTGGATAAGAGTTGAGTCTCAAACTCCACAAAAAGAACGCCACCCTTCAATTAACAAAAAACACTCTTTTTGACAAACTTTATGCACTCTATACTTTCATATCTTATGTTATATCCCAACACAAATGAAGACAACCACTATTTATAGGTCATGAAGTCTTCAATCTAATGAATAGGATGATAATGAAGAAGTAAATAGGGTAGATAAATAGCCTAGAGGTTACATAGACTATAAGGTATAATTGAGGAATAAAGAGTGAAGATTAAGGATGATTATAAAGCCATAAACGGAATAGAGCTATTACACTTGGCATTAACTCCAAAATATGGAGTAATGCAGCAGACAATACAAACAGCAACATTAGTAATTGCCCACTAACTGTTGAAAACCAACCACCCGAAGTCAATGTAGCATTGACAAAACAATGCAAAGTTTTACATATAATATATATAAATATATATAGTTAAAATGCTTCAAAAAATCAACAATCCCCCACTCATTTTAATAGTTATAGGGAGTCTATCAGCTAAAGGAAGTCTACTTTGCATAGTGAAGGTGTGCTCTGCAGTGAACCTCCACTTAGTGAAACAGTAACTTTTACTCCAGAGTCATAGTGGTCTCAAACTTGAATAATGACTGCTTAAGAAAATAAAATATCACTGCACAAACATAATAACCAATGTGCTGACGCGAGCTTTACTAGCCAGCACATTATGACCTTGTGATGTCCTGGTTTCAAGAGTGTCTTTGAGAATATGCCCAATTCTCATAGGTAGTGGCCAACTTCGAGGTGAAATCGGTCGAGAGTGCTCCTGCAAAATTTACACTCATCGGTACGAGCTACATAATTTCATTAAGAGTTTCTTAAAACTCCACCTCTACATTTACTACAGGAAATAATGCAATCACATCATAGCTAGGGAATAAAAGAATACGACATTTTTTCACAACAAGTCATCATATAATTCATTTTTCCCATTGAACCTGAATATAGGATCTCTAGTCGCTAGGTTGATTTTTCTCATATATGACTCAGGAATTTATAGGCTTCAATCCTATCTCCCTCAATATGCTCCAGACCTTTTCTCTTGTTAAGGCCTTAGTAAGGGGATCTAAAGGATTATCACAAGATTTGACATAATCAACATTAATGGTACCACTTGTCAAATATGATCTTACATTACTGTGTTTCCTCCTTATAGGTCAGGATTTATCGATGTAATAATGGTTTTGAATTCTACCAATTGCAGCGATGCTATCACAACAAATTAAAATAGGAGAATTTGATTTTTTAAAATAAGAAATTTGAAATAACAAATCTCTCAATCAATTCACTTCCTCACTAACTAAAGTTAAAGCAATTAGTTCAGCCTCCATGACAGGGTTAGCAATAATAATTTTCTTTTTAGATTTCCAACAAATAGCACCACCACCCAAAGTAAAAATGTATCTAGTGGTAGAACAGGAATCACATGATAAAGTGTTCCAATCTGCACCAGAAAAGCCCTCAAGTATAGCAGGATATTTTTTATAAAACAAACCACAAGTCTTTGTCCCAATTAAATATCTCATAATTCTCATTATAGCATACCAATGTTCATTACCTGGCTTGCTTGTAAACCTACTAAGTACTTCTACCACACATGCAATATCAGGCCTAGTACAAGAAGTCACATATCTCAAACTTCCGATTAAGCTAGCAAATTCCTTTTAATTTATCACATCATTTTTACTTTGTACAGGAAACAAGTGAACACAGGAATCAAAAGGAGTTAAAGCATGCTTGTAATCTAAGAAAGTTCTATTTTTTCAAAATTTTCTCAACATAATATGACTAGTCAAGGAGAATTTCACCACATTTTCTAGTAATTTTTATTTCAGGAATAAAATTTGTCTCACCAAGATCATTCATATCAAAATGGTTTCTAAGAATGGTTTTTGCTTCATCAATAACATTCATGTTCGAGGCAAAGATCAATAAGTCATCAACATAAAGGTAAATAATAATATGTGAATTATTCCAAGACTTATGATATATATACTTAGCACACTCATTCATTTCAAAACCATTTTCAATCACGCAGGTATCAAAATTTTCATGCAAATGCTTAGGTGTTTGTATCAAGCGATATAGTGATTTAGTAAGTTTACACATTTTGCTTTTGTGGCCTGCTTTAACAAAACACTCAGGTTGTTCCATATAAATCTCTTAATTTAGGATTCCATTAAAAAAAATAATTTTTACATCCATTTTATGAATTTGCGAATAAAAAATTGTAGCCATAGCAATTAAGAGTCTAATGGATGTTATTCTAGTTATCAGAGAAAAAGTATCAAAAAACTGTAGGCCTTCAAGTTACTTAAATCCTTCTGCAACTAGTCTAGCCTTATATTTTTCAATAGATGCATTTGGTTTTAACTTTTTTCATAAGACCCATTTGCAACCAATTGTTTTGAGGTAAATCAACTAACTTCCAAGTTTTATTAGAAATTAGTCTATTTCATCATTTACAGCCTCTTTCTAAAAAATTGCACCACGTGAAGATAATGTTTCTTTTGAAGTGAGAGGGTCATCTCCAACATTAAAAACATAAAAATCAGGACCAAATCATTTTCTACTCTAGCTCTTTTACTTCTTATTAACTCAAAATCATCAATTACTTTATGTTTCAAAGTAGTAGAAGAAGAAATAGGTAGTGACAAAATATTTTATTGAATGCTTTGACCCCCACCAAGAAATGCACAAGTAGTAACTTTCTTACCCAACTTTGGAATCTTTGGATCCATTAGCCTCAAAAAGGCTTGACAACCCCAAACTCTTAGATATCCCAAGTTCGGCTTGTGACCTTTCCACAATTCCAAAGGTGTTAGTTTGTACCTTTTATGAGGCACACAATATAACAAATAATAAGCGGTCAAAATAGCTTCACCCCTAAAAAGAATAATGGTGCACTTGACTCAATAAGCATGACATTAGTCAATTCAGCTAACAAAAGAATTGAACTCATTTGATTCATATTCTCGACCTCTATCACTTCTTATTCTTTTTATTTTTCTTCCAAATTGATTTTCAACCTCATGGAGATAAACTTTAAAGTACTCAAAAGTATCAGTTTTATTTTTCATTAAGTAAAAATATGTAAACTTAGAAAACACATCAATGAATGTGATAAAATATCTATTTTCTCTACGAGTTAAAATTCCTCCAAGTTCACAAATATTAGTGTGAACTAATTTTAATAAATCCCTTTTCCTTTTAACTTCAAAATGAGGCCTTTTAGTGATCTTGACTTTACTATAAGCCTCACATTTTTCGAAGTCCTTTTTAACTATTGGGATTAATCCTAAACTACTCATGATTCCAACATATCGATCATTTATATGACACAAATGAGCATGCCAAAAGTTAGTAGAAGAAAGCATATAAATAGAAGTAGACACTTCATTCATTTTAAACATCCCATCAGAAGCATACCCCTTTTCCACAAAAATACTCTTTTTCACAATTATATAATTATTAGATTCAATAATCTGTTTGAAGCCTGCTTTATTAAGAAAAAACACATACATCAATTTTTTTCTCATAGAAGGAGTATAAAATACATATGTTAAAGTTAATACACTTTCAAAGGTAAAACACAAATTTGACATCTCCCTTTCCAAGCACTTGTGCAGTGTGAGAATCACCAAGCATGATGGTTTTGGGCTTCACAAAAGGAGTATATCTTTAAAACCAGCCTTTGTCATAACTGACATGACGGTTTGCAATAGAATCATCCCTCCATCCATCAACATTGTCGACCATAAATATATCTGTAATAACCGCCACAAAAGGCTCTTCGGTAACGTTTGCCTGAGGTGTAGGCCCACATTTCTGAAATTTACAAAATCGAACAATAGGCCCACTCTTGTACAGACAAAGCACGGTCCCTTATCTTGAACCTGTTGATTTTGGGCTTGATTATTTTTACCATTATTTTTCATAAGAGGTCAACTATTGTTTTTCTTGAAATTTTTCTTCTTAGGTTTCGTAGAGGTTTTTTTTAGATTCGGGAGTAGTATTATTCGAAGTAACTGAATTTACCTTCGATGTGGTGTTGATCTCTTCTAATTGTAATAGTTCATCTTGGCCCCTTGCCTCCTCCTCCATGTGGATTTCCATTATCAACCTCTCAAGAGAGGTTTCCTTTTGTATGTGATGCATAGCTTTTTAAAATTCCTTCCAAGAAGATGGAAGTTTATCAATTATGCCACAAATAATAAGGTTATCCCAAGTTTTTACCTACTTGGGTCTAAGCTCTCCAACAATCATGATGAATTCTTGAGCTTGATCTACCACGGATTTGTTGTCCACCATTTGGAAATGAAAAAATCACCTAGCAGCATATTTTTCGCTCCAGCTTCTTCAGTATCATACTTACTCTACAATGCTTTCGAAATTTTCTTTACACTAGAGTAAGTTCTATCATAATAATCATAAAATTTATCATATAGACAATTACAAATATAATGCCTACACTTATAGGAATCATCATTGTATATTCACTTTCTATTGATGAGAAATTAGTTCATAATTTTCCATGGAGAGGATGTAAACTTTATTAGGATTCTTTGCATATAACACATAAGTGACATTGAGAAGACTTAAGTAAAAAATATTTTACCCTTCCACCTCTTGAAATGATTACCGTTGAACCGAAATGGCTTATTAAGATCTCCCATCTTGGAATCTGCAATTTTTTCAATTGTAGCCATTTGAATATCTTTAAAATTGTTATTGAAAATTACAAAAGTTACAATTAACAATTGAAAAATAAATCGAAGAAAGCAAAATTCTTTAGGCTAAGGCGCGGTTATCTCGCTCTCTTTAAGGAGATACAAGCCCACTGCAGCAAATGATTGCATAGGTCCAACAGTATTCTCCTTGTCTTGTCCCCTCCAGGATACAACTGCCTAATCAGTATATATAAAATTATGAAGGCTAGTAGAAAGAACTAGCTCACAATCTCAACATCAACGTTCAAACATCATCTATGAAGCCTCTATCACTAATCATGTGGTGCTAATGACAGATCCATGGCTACCCAAATTAAAATAAAAGAAATAGTCCAATCTAACTCTAAAGCATGATGAAATAAAAGTAATGGATCCTCCGGAGTATGGGAGGCTCACCTTAGCTGCGAATCTCAGATCTTCAATGGAGCGCCTGTTGACGATCTCTAGTACCTACCTCTACATCATAAAACGATGCAGTCCAGAGGGGACATCAGTACTTGGAATGTACTTGTATGTAAAATATCTGAGTGAAATAGAAACAGGTAGAATAATATGGAAATGACATTGGGTCAAAATAAATATCAAATCACATCAAATCGTCAAATGTCTATCTATACAAGGATAAAGAGTAGACAAACGCATCAACAGCCCAACTCATCAATCATCTCAGACTTGTCTCAAAGGAGCTCACCTCCTCTCAACTCATCTCATCTCAGAGGATCTCACCTCCTCTCCTCTCATCTCATCTCATCTCAGAGGAACTCACCCCTCTCATCTCATCTCATCTCATCTCGACCGGAGAACTCAAGATAGGAAATTTATGAGAGTTTCTCTTATCCAAAAACAATCACTTATGAGCCAGTGAATGTACAACAATCACCCTGATGTTGCCACAGTGATTCCACACTTTCCAGGTAGGGAACGCTCAAAAACTATTTCAGCTTACCCAATATGGAGTCAAAACTTAATAAGTCCTCTATTGTTTCAGGGACTGTTACTCTCGAGGGAACCATAATGTATGTGATGGTTCTATGCCTCACTAAGTTTGGTGACGTAGTTAATGAGTTCGTGTTAGACTCACTCTTACCTATTTTGGTTCTCGATACTCCTCCCGTGATTCAATGCTCATAAAACCTCCATCTCAACCAATGTCATAGGGACTCGAACCCCGTCAACGATTGATATCTGACAGGGACTTTAACCCTCTCATCAATCATCTCATCAATGACTCAAGATTTAGAACAATCATTAGGAAGCAATTGAATAGACACATCGGTAGAGTTCATTTATAAGGACTCATAAAACAATCAAATTCTATCAACTCATCATCATTCTCTTATCACAATCAACAATCTCAACTCAAGGCTCTAGACTCAATTCTCAAGTTCATTATGCACGCTTTTCAAATTATCCATCTAGGGTTATGCACGTTCTCATGAAAAATGTTCAATTTAATAAACATATAGTATGATGATCATCAACATAGAAAAATATGTAATTTAAATCAGTTTTTCAAGAAACACCATCAAGAATTCATGTATGTAGACTTTTGAACCATCAACTCATCTATGACCTCTATGGGGCACATGAGAGAACAATCTCATGTTTTTAGTTTAGCCTTACATACCTGGAAAGTTGATATTACAATCGAAATTTGATGAATACTAGCCTTCTTGGAGAAAGTCCTCGATCTCCGTAGTTCATTTAGAATGGAAGAACTTGGAAAGACCTTGCTTGAAGGGCTTATCTTTGATTCTTGAATTCTTGACTTAGAATCTTTAGATTTCTTGATGAAGAACCCTAATTCTTGAAAAAGAAGAATCTATGAATTCTTTCTTAGAATTCTTGAATTCATTTTCTTGAAACCCTAGGTTATGATTTAAGACTCTATTAGAGATTCATGAATAGATGTAGAAATTTGGGTTGAGTAGATTGAAATTTATGAAGAATAACTTACCTAGATTATGAATCTTGGTATCTATCCCTAACTTGATGATTTTCTTGATGATTCTTGAGTATTTATGTTTTATGACTTAAGGAGAGGATTTTAATTATGAAAACTCACGTTTTATCATTTTCGGATCTTAAATAGACCCCCAAGGGATTTAGGATAAAAGTACCCTCAAAATAAAATAAAAGGATGTCATTTAGCTTATCCAAAAAGGGTTCCTGATAGGTCCCCGACGCGGAGCTGTCGCGGATGTTAAGATAACTCTACAAGTCTTCAGTAAAATGTTCATAACTTTCTACTCTGAACTCTGATTAAGGCAAGATAAGATGAGTTGGAAATATAATTTAAAGATCTTTAATTTGATATATTATGGGTCACCTAACTCATTATACGTTAGGAGATGTGGTCATTTGAAGTTGACCCTTCTATCAACTCATATGAAAACTTAGTCGGTAGAAATTCTTTGGACTTGACTTGATGTAAAAGATCCCTTATGACTCTAAATCACATCTAATATACTCTAAATACTTAGGGATTGATCCTAGCATGTATATACAACCTAAAAGTCATTGGTCCATATAACCTTTATAAAACCTTACATTAGAACTACGAGCTTTTATCATCTCCAATTCTATTCCACACTAAGAAATTTGGAATCGAGAAGTTTGATGGGTCTGACTTCAGTTTCTAGAAGATGCTGATAAAAAATTACCTTTACGAAAAAGATCTTCATGTATCCTTGACTGGGGAGAAGCCTAAGGCCATGACAGAGGATGTGTGGAAGCTCAAGGATCGCCAGGCTTTGGGGATGATCCAGTTGACTTTGTCTAGGAACGTGGTGTTCAACATCACAAAGGCGAAGATCAAAGTAGATCTGTTGAAGGCACTATCAAATATGTATGAAAAGCCATCAGTGATGAACAAGGTATATTTGATGCGTAGATTATTCAATTTACAAATGTCTGATACTGGAACTGTAGTTGATCATATAAATGAGTTCAATATGATTGTGAGTCAACTGTGTTATGTGGATATTAATTTTGAGGATGAGATTAAGGTGTTGATTTTTATGAAATCTCTGCCCGAGTCTTGGGATACTGTTGTTGCTGCAATTAGCAGTTCACGTGGATTTGAAAAACTAAAGTTTGATGAAATCCATGATGTTGTTCTCATTTAAAGTATTCGCAAATGAGAAGTGGGAGATTCATTGTGCACCTTGTGAGCGCGTTTGGATCCGCGAAGGCAATCGCTCGGATGTTCCCCTTTGAGCAGTGCTCTCAGCATTGACGGAAGGGGGAGAAACAAATCGAAAAGCCAACATCAACATGGCCGATCAAAATCAAAGAATTGAGGAAAGTCTCCGAACAGACCTAACATGGTTTGCTGGAATTGTGGAGAGAAAGGGGACTATCGGACAAGCTGCATGAAACCAAAGAAGAAGCAGAATAAAAAACCTACAGATGATAATGATTCTGTAAATTCAGCGGAAGACATTGGGGATGCTTTTATTCTGAGCGTTGGCAGCCCGGTTGAATACTGGATTCTGGATTCTGGTCCATCTTTTCATTCTTGTCCAAGCAAGGAATTGTTCCAAAACTTCAAATCTGGATATTTTTGAAAAGTGTATCTTGCAGACAACAAACCCTTGAAGGTTGAAGGGAAAGGGAATATTTGCATAAAGACCCCATCCGGAAACTAATGGACATTGGAAGATGTCAGATATGTTCCCGAGCTTAAGAAAAATCTACTCCATTGGACAGTTGGATAGCACGGGTGACACAATACAACTTGGGAATGGTTCATGGAAGATTATGAAGGGGGCTATGGTTGTTGCTCATGGCACAAAAATTTGAAACTTGTACACCACTGCAGGGTGTATTAACATGGTAGCTGTTGCTGAGGATGGTTCTGGTTCATGTCTGTGGCACAACAGACCTGGACACATGAGTGCCAAGGGAATGAAGATGTGGGTTGCAAAAGGAGCATTAGAAGGTCTGAAATCCGTTGATATGGTTCTTTGTCAAAGCTGTATTATGGGAAAACAAAAACGAGTTAGCTTTACAAAGACTCCGAGACAACCAAAGAAGGTGCGGTTAAAGATGGTTCACACAGAGGTTTGGGGGCCATCTCCAATTTCATCACTAGGAGGATCCAAGTTCTATGTCACCTTCTTGATGACTTCAGCATAAAAGTTTGGGTCTACTTCTTGAAGCATAAGTCAGATATGTTTACGACTTTCAAGAAGTGGAAAGCTAAAGTTGAAAATCAGACTAGTTTGAAGATAAAATGCCTGAGATCTGACTATGGTGGAGAGTATGACAAGTCAGAGTTCAAAGCATTTTGTGGTGTTGAGGGAATTAGAATGATGAGGACAGTTCCCGGGTAGGCAAGACAAAATGGAGTTGCTGAAAGGATGAACAGAACATTGAACGAATGTGCAAGAAGAATGATGATACACTGTGGGCTGCCTAAGATGTTTTGGACAGACGCTGTTAACACAACTACTTACTTGATCAACAGGGGACCATTAGTTCCCCTAGAGTTCAAGATTCTAGAGGAGGTGTGGACGGGGAAAGAAGTCAAGTACTCACACTTGAGAACTTTTGGCTGCACAACTTATGTTCATGTTGATCCAGAGAAGAGGGACAAGCTTGATGCTAAGGTTGTGAAGTGTTACTTCATAGGCTATGGTACTGACATGTTTGGCTACAAGTTTTGGGATGATAAAATCAAAAAATCCTAAGACATTGTGATGTCACGTTTGATGAGTTTGTCCTATACAAATAGAGAGCAGAAAGATTCAGAAACTATAAAGAAAGTGGGAGTTTACATTCAGTTACCCAAAGATGTTGCTGTAGAAACTCAACAAACTCCAGACACTGCTACTGAAGAGTCTGAGGGTGAGCAATTGACACCTGAGCATGTGTTGAGGAGATCATCCAGAACAATCAGAGCACCTGACAGGTATTTACCTTCATTACACTATCTGTTTCCGACTGATGAAGGAAACTTGAGTCTTATGATAAGGCTATACAAGTGGAGAATTCAATTAAGTGGGAGAAAGCCGTGAATGATGAGATGAGTTCTCTTGAGAAGAACAATACGTGGGAATTGACAGAGTTACCTACGAGGAAGAAAGCTTTGTTAAATAGGTGGATGTTCAGAATCAAGGTTGAACCAGATGGCAAAAGAAGGTTCAAGGCGAGGTTTGTAGTTAAGGGATACTCACAAAGGAAAGGTATTGATTATGCTGAAATATTTTCTCCTATTGTGAAGTTAACTACTATCCGAATTCTATTAAGTATTGTTCCATCCGAGAATTTTCATTTTGAGCAAATGGATGTAAAAACTGCCTTCTTACATGGAGATCTAGACAAGGAGATCTATATGCAGTAGCTAGAAGGATTTGTTATTCCAGACAAGGAACACATCGTATGCAAGCTCAAAAGGAGCTTGTATAGACTGAAGCAAGCACCGAGGCAGAGGTATAAAAAGTTTGACTCCTTCATGACCAAGAGTGGATTTAGCAGGACTAAAACGGATCAGTGTTGTTACTTCAAGAAATACATTGAGTCCTTTGTTTTCTTACTCTTGTATGTGGATGATATCTTGATTGCAGGATCCAGCATGCGAGAAATAAATAGTCTGAAGGCAAATCTATCTTCAGCATTTGATATGAAAGATTTGGGTCCAGCGAAGCAGATTCTAGGGATAATGATTTCTCTGGATAAATCTGTTGGCACTTTAAATCTATTCTAAAAGCAGTATATTGAGAAAGTGTTGACCAGATTCAAGATGACTATGCTAAGCCCAGAACTACTCCTTTGGAAATCACAAAAGGTTGTCAAAGGAGCAGTCACCCAAGATAGCTAAGGAGCTAGAACATATGGCACTTGTTCCATATGTTTCATCAGTTGGGAGTTTGACGTATGCTATGGTCTGCATAAGACCTGATATAGCACATGCAGTGGGAGTTTATTAGCAGGTATATTAAGAATCTGGGAAAAGAGCATTGGGAAGCTGTGAAGTGGCTTCTAAGATATTTGAGCGGTACATCAAATACTTCACTTTGTTTTGGCAAGAACAAGTTGGTTTTGAAGGGTTTTGTGGATGCTGATCTTGGTGGTGATATGGACTCGAGCAAGAGCACATCCGGGTATATTTATACCATATGTGGTACAGCTATAAGTTAGATGTCTAGGCTTCAGAAGTGTGTTTCCCTTTCATCTACTGAGGCTGAGTATGTGGCAATGGCTGAAGTTGGGAAGGAGATGATATGGCTGGCTGATTATTTGGAAGAATTGGGCAACAAGCAAAGCGAGAAGATTCTTTACTCACATAGTCAGAGTGCCATACAGTTAGTAAAGAACCCAGTCTATCAATTCAAAGACAAAACACATTAGAAGACAATACCATTTCACTTGTAGGGTAGTGGAGGATGGTGATATGTGTGTGCTGAAGATAGAGGGAGCAAAGAATCTAGCAGACGTATTGACGAAATGTGTCGTTGTTAGGAAACTGGGGTTGTGCAAGACCTTAGTTGAACTTTTGTAGATGCGAGTTCTGCAATGCTGCGGTGTGGTAGGAAATATTGATGTTGTGATCACATTGTTTTTGAGAGAATACTGTTTTGTTTACCTGATCAGTCTCCAAGTGGGAGAATTATTGGGATGTGGAGCCTATTCACCGTATTTTTCTCCGTGTATTCTGTAACAGTGTTATCATTAATATATATATATATATATATATATATATATATACTGCATCACTATGGAGATTACCCCAAGGTGTTACCACGATTTGACGTCTCTCTTTCTAGGTTTCAAAAAATCTCTTTTCTCTCTAAAATCTTCTTGATTCTTCAATTGTTCTATGAAATTCACAAGGTGTTATTGTAATCGATTCTAACAGAGAGTGCTCCTGTAAAATTAACACTCCATCGATATGGGCTAAAGAATTTCGTTAAGAGTTTTTTAAAACACAACCTCTACATTTACTACAGGAAATAATGCACTTACATCATAGGGAGGGAATAAAAAATAGTGCATTTTTTCACAAGTCACCATATGATTCGTTTTTCCCATTGAACCTGACTATAGGAACTCTGGTCGCTAGGTTGGTAGTTCTCATATATGACTCAGGAATTTATAGGCTTCAATCCTATCACCCTCGATGTGCTCCAGACCTTTTCTCTTGTTAAGGCCTTTGTAAAAGGATCTAAAAGATTATCACAAGATTTGACATAATCAACATTAATGATACCACCGGTCAAATATGATCTTACATTACTGTGTTTCCTCCTTATAGGTCAGGATATATCGATGTAAAAATGGTTTTGAATTCTACCAATTGCAGCGGTGCTATCACAATAAATTAAAATAGGAGAAATTGATTTTTTAAAATAAGGAATTTGAAATAACAAATTTCTCAATCAATTCACTTCCTCACTAACTAAAGTTAAAGCAATTAGTTCAGCCTTCATGGCAGAGTTAGCAATAATAATTTGCTTTTTAGATTTCCAACAAACAGAACCACCACCCAGAGTAAAAATGTATCCAGTTGTAGAACAGGAATCTCATCATAAATTGTTCCAATCTGCATCAGAAAAGTCCTCTAGTATAGCAGGATATTTTTTATAGAACAAACCACAAGTTTTTGTCCCAATTAAATATCTCATAACTCTCTTTATAGAATGCTAATGTTCTTTACCTGGCTTGCTTGTAAACCTGCTAAGCACTTCTACCACACATGCAATATCAGGCCTAGTACAAGTAGTCACATATCTCAAAATTCCGATTAAGCTAGCATATTCCGTTTGATTTATCACATCATTTTCACTTTCTACAAGAAACAAGTAAACATTAGAATCAAAAGGAGTTAAAGTAGGCCTAAATTCTAAGAAAGTTATATTTTTTCAAAATTTTCTTAACATAATGTGACTGGTCAAGGAAAATTTCACCACATTTTTTAATAATTTTTATCCCAAGAATAAAATTTGTTTCTCCAAGATCTTTCATATCAAAATGGATTCTAAGAATGTTTTTTGCTTCATCAATAACATTCATGTTAGGCAAAGATCAATAAGTCTTCAACCTGTAGGCAAATAATAACATGTGAATTATTCCAAGACTGATGATATATGCACTCATCACACTCATTCGATTTGAAACCATTTTCAATCATGCAGGAATCAAAGTTTGCATGCCATTTCTTAGGTGTCTATTTCAAGCCATATAGTGATTTAGTACGTTTACACATTTTTCTTTCTTGGCCTGCTTTAACAAAACACTCGGTTTGTTCCATATAAATCTCTTCATTTATGAATCCATTTAAAAAAGCAGTTTTTACATCAATTTGATAATTTGCGACTCAAAAATTGTAGCTGTCTAATGGATGTCATTCTAGTTATCGGAGAAAAAGTATCAAAATACTCTAGGCCTTAAAGTTGCTTAAATCCTTTTGCAACTAGTCTAGCCTTATATTCTTCAATAGATCCTTTTGGTTTTCACTTTTTTCATAAGACCCATTTGCAACCAATTATTTTACAACCCGGTGGTAAATCAACTAACTTCCAAGTTTTATTAGAAATTAATGATTCTATTTCATCATTTACAGCCTCTTTCCAGAAATTTCATCATATGAAGATAATGTTTCTTTTAAAGTGAGAGGGTCATCTCCAACATTAAAAATATAAAAATCAAGACCAAATCATTTTCTACTCTTGCTCTTTTACTTCTTATTAACTCAAAATCATCAATTACTTTATGTTTTAAAGTAGTAGAAGAAGAAATAGGTAGTGACAAAATATTGTTCAATGCTTTGACCCCCACCAAGAAATGCACAAGTAGTAACTTCCTTGATCTGCTACACCACTAGATGCACGAGAATAAGGAGAAGTAATTTCATGAATTGTTCCCATTGATCTAACAAAAGAATTGAACTCATTTGACTCATGTTCAAGACCTCTATCAGTCCTTATTCTTTTTATTTTTCTTCCAAATTGATTTTCAACCTCATGGAGATAAACTTTAAAGTGCTCAAAAGTATCACTTTTATTTTTCAATAAATAAACATATGTGAACTTAGAAAAAAAACATCAATGAATGTGACAAAATATCTATTTCCTCCACGAGTTATCATTCCTCCAAGTTTACAAATATCAGTGTGAACTAATTCTAATAAATCGGTTTTCCTTTAAACTTGAAAATGAGGCCTTTTAGTGATCTTGACTTTACTATAAGCCTCACATTTTTAAGAATCCTTTTTAACCAACACACTTAACCGTGTTGATTGGCTCCTTGCAGTACCTACGAATATAATGGGGAGAAACGGGATATGGCTGTAACTTAATTTAAACCAGCGGATGCCCGACGTTGCTTTCCATGCTTGGATGAACCTGCTTGTGTGGTATTTTTAGCATATGGGCATCCTGGGTGTTTCCACATGTGCACTTTTCTCTTTATTATCTACCTTATAATGTTAATTGCTATTGATGCAGCTGTTCATTAGTGGGACAAAACACATGAGCTTGGTCTAATTTAAGCTCTGGTTTGATACCTTTGTTTCTGGGAGGTAATTGGTACTTAGGAGAATAATCTGTCTGTAAATTTGCATCGTCCTTGCGGGCGCTCATACAGTTCCCTTGCATGATTTAGAGGGAGGAGGAAACCTTTTGTTTAAGCATCTCATTATTTATTATCCTTACAGGTGTTTTGTATTGTCAATCACAGGCCATACAGCTACCAAGGTAAATACATAGAACCAAATGACCACCGACAACGATAACTGTAAGGAGCTAGAAGAACTAAAATGATTGGCGATAACATAGTAGTGTAGCTAGCTAGCTGCGTTAATATTTTAACTTTGCCAATATCAGCTTATCTAAATATAAAAATATTGTGTGCATATACACATACAGTACAACAATAGTTCAAACAATATGCTTGATTGGGCAATACTGATATATGTGAATATAAACAGTTCAGCAACATGCTACAAGTCTTTGGAACTTCTAAAACTTTTCAATCCATTAGAGTTGATTTACCTCTGAGTGAAGATCATTCAGCTCTTAAAGGGAAAGAATTACAAAAAATAAAGCTGTGGCACTTGATGAAGAAAATAATTTTATGGAACAAATCTTTGACAGATTCAACATCGAGGAGTCTCTTGATACACAAATGGAGTGATAGATGAGGTATGAACTGAAGGTAGCATGTATACTACTTGCAATCATCAGGTCCATACATCCTTTATTAGCTTTTGTTCATACACAAATGGACGTGGTAGTTGCAAGTAGTATATATGGTACCTACAGTTCATACCTTATATGTCCCTCCATTTGTGTATCAAGAGACTCCTCGCTGCTGAATTTGTCAAAGATGTGTTCCATAAAATTTGTTTCTTCATCAAGTCCATTTCTTTATTTTTGTAATTCTTTCCTTTTAAGAGTTGAATGATCTTGTACGTCTATTCTAAGGTCTATCTCCCTAGCCGAAGGGACTTCAGGTAGATCGTCAGGGAAAACTTTAGGAAACTCATTTACGACAGGGATTGACCAGAGGGTTGGTTTCTCAACACCGTGATCTTAAGTTTTAACTATATGGGAGATGCACCCCTTGAAAATAAATTTCTTAAAGATATGAAACGAAGTTACCCTTAGGTATATTTGAACTTTCCCTCCACTTTAAGATTGGCTCACCTTAAAACTGAAACTTGACAACTTTGGTTCTACAATGTATGGAAGAATAACAAGCATGAAGCTAATCCATCCCAAGAATGATGTTGAAATCTTCCATATCTATCTCAACTTGATTAGCTAAAGTATCTTTATGGTAGACCGACAATGGACCAGCTCTATGGACTCTTTGAGCTAGAACAGACTCACCGACTAGAGTGGAAACACTGAAAGGCTCATTAAGTGATTCCAAACTACATGATATGTAGGGAGTCACAAAAGATAGTGTAGTACTTAAGTCTAGTAATGTAAAAACATCATAGGTAATGACTTTGAGTATACCATTGATAATATCTAGAAAATTCTCCAGATCGTGACCTCTGGCCATAACATATAGTGGTTTGTGGCCTATCTTGTTCCTAAGATACAACCCCTAGGAGCCACCTTACCTTATGGAGCTGATATAGATAACTGGGCCTTGTTGTACCTAAAGCTCTATCTCATTATTGGGCAAGCCTTCAAGAAGTACCTTACCTACCTGCACTCGTAGCAACCACTAGAGCGAATAAAACACTCTCCAAGATGGTACCTACCACACCTGCCACACGAGGGTTGGCGAGAGGGCCCTTGAGCCACACTTCCGGATGATTGGAACCCTGAGCTCTGAAGTTCTATGACCTCTGTTCACTCCTGACCCTTAGTGTAGGCACACTGGCAGATGATTGTACTGGCCTGGATGAGTAGGGTTAAAGTATGAGCTACACCCACTTGTTGCCTATTTTTTGCTAGTCTAACGGCTGAATGTCTTGGACCTTTTGTTTCATTACTTCTCCTAATCCTTCAACTTCTCCTCCTCCGCTTGCAGTACATAAGTCATTAGCCTAGATATATCTATTTCCCTTATCAGCAAAGCTAACCTGCCATCTTTGTTGGTCAATCGGGAGAGCCAAGCTATAAACATACTCATCTTGTTCTTCATATCCACCAACATATCTGAAGCATAGCAGGATAACTATGTGAACTTAACATTGGTGATATCAGTTCAATATTGATGAGGCTCAACATTTGATGGCCTTAAGTTCACAAGGCTATCCCGCTTTGCTCCAGATGTGATGGTGGGTATGAGGAGCAAGATGAGTCTGTTCACAGTTAGGCTCTCCTGATTGACTAACAAGGAGGGCAAGGCAGCTATGCTGAGCGGGGACATAGATATGGAAAGAATTATGAATTATGTGTAGCAGGTGGAGGGAAGAAGTTGAAGGACCCATAGAGTATCGAAATAAGAGGTCCATGACATGAGACTAAAAAATAGTGGGCAGCAAGTGGGAGTTGTTCAACCTTTATGCCTTAGTCATCAAGGCCAATACAATCATATGCCAGTGTAACTACACCAAGGGTAAGCCGTGAATAGGAGTTGTAAAACTTCAAAGCTCAGGGTTTCCTATCACATGAGAGTGTAGCTCAAGGGCCTTGTAGCTAACCTTCATGTGGAAAGTGTGGTAGGTCCCATATTGGAGAGTGCCTCATTGGCAATAACAGGTGCTACAAGTGTGGGTTGGAAGGGAACTTTTGGAAGGATTTCCTAATGATGACACAGAGCTTTAGGGACAACAAGGCACAATTACCTACATCAGCTCCACAAGGTGAGGTGGCTTCTAAGGGTTCTATTTCAAGAATAGGCAAGGCCACAAACCGTTTGTATTCTATGGCCAGCCATCAGGATTAGGAGAACTCGCTAGATGTTGTCATTGGTATTCTTATATTCTTTACACATATTGTTTTTGCATTACTAGACCCAGATTCTACTCTATCTTTCATGACTCCCTACATAGCTAAAAAGTTTAAAATTAGTCCTGGGTGTCTTATTGAGCCTTTTTGTGTTTCTACTCTAGTCGTTGAGTCTATTTTAGATCACATAGTCTATAGAGATTTCCTAGTGTCAATCTACCATAAGGATACTTAAGCTGATCAAGTTGAGTTAGATATGGTAGATTTTAACATTATTCTTCGCATGGACTGGCTTTATGCTTGTTATGCTTTCATAGACTATAGAACCAGAGTTGTCAAGCTTTAATTTCTAGGTGAGCCAGTCTTCGAGTGGAGGGATAGTCCAACTATGCCTAACTGTCATTTTATTTCATATGTTAGGGCTAATAAGTTAATTTTCAAGGGGTGCATCTACTATATAGTTAGAGTCAAAGATCTAGTGTTGAGACACCAACCCTCCAGTTAGTCATAGTGGTAAATGTGTTTCTTGAAGTTTTTCCTAATGATCTACCTGGAGTCCCTCCAGACAAGGAGATATACTTTGGGATAGATGTCCTTCCAGACACTCAACCTATATCGGTCCTACAATATAGAATGGCGGAGAGCTAAAAAATTTGAAAGAGTAGTTGAAAGATCTTCTAGATAAAAGTTTCATTAGACCTAGTGTCTCGTCTTGGGGTCCTCTAGTTCTATTCATGCGAAAGAATAATGGTTTCCTTAGGATATGGATTCATTACCATTAGTTAAACATGGTCACCATTAAGAAAAAGTATATCCTTCGCAAAATTGATGATATGTTCGATCAGCTTTTGGGTGCTACATGTTTCTCTAAGATAGACCTCAAATCAACTGAAAGTTAGCGAAAGTGATATCCCAAAGACATCCTTTAAAACCTACTATGGGCATTATGATTTCCTTGTTATATCCTTTGGATTGACTAATACTCCTGTAGCCCTCACGGACCTTATGAACTAAGTGTTGAGGCAATATCTAGACATGTTCGTTATAGTGTTCATAGATGACATCCTGATATACTCTAGAAATGAAGATAAGAATGTCAACCATATTAGAAACATCCTCAAGAGCCTCAAGGATCAGAGATTATATGCTAACTTTTAAAAGTGTGAGTTTTGATTAGCATCCATGGCATTCCTAGGTCATATTGTGTTTTAAGAGGGTATTCAAGTTGACTCTCAGAAGATTGAGGCAGTGAAGAACTAGCCAACACCCACTTCCTGATGTAGATAAGGAGTTTCTTGGGGTAAGCAAGATATCATTGAGTCCTCATTAGTAGTAGAAGTAAAGGAAAAGTAGGATCAAGATCCCATTCTTCTCCAATTTAAAGAAGATGCCCAGAATAAGATAGTATTAGTGTTTAGAGAAGGGAGAGATAGGGTGTTACACACAACAAGAGCATGTTCTACTTGTGTTTTCTTTCTAGATATTATGTGTTGGTTGTTAATATTTTAAGTGGATTTTTAACTCATCACTACTCCCCAAAAAATATTTACATGGGTTATTCATGATTAAAATAAATCAAGCATGTGAAGAGCATGTTGCGGATTGTAAAATAAATAAATAAGGAGGACAACATATTCTCTAACAATTTAAAAATCCAAAATTAGAAATGAATGTGCTCACTCTCAAGAAGATTTGTAGATAAACATTTAATAATAACAACAACAACAACAACAACGCCGACGACGCCGACGACACCGACGCCGACGCCGCCGACGCCGCCGACGATGATGCCGCCGACGCCGCCGACGCTTCCGCCGCCGCCGCCACCGCCGCCGACGAAGACGACGACAACGACGATGATGACAACGACAACAACAACAACAACAACAACAACAACAATAATAATAATAATAAAAGCTAAATCTTAATCAGTTATGTAAACTCAAGTACTACCATTCGACATAGATATATACATGTATATAAAATTCATGAATAAGATCAAAATAAAATAGTCTTCAATCCTTTATCATATTAATAATACTAACTAAAACACTAAATACTATATAAATTAGAACGCTATGTTGAATAAGAAAAAGCTGGTTCTTTTATTTATTGTTGGGATGAGAACTCGGTCGTTCACTGAGTATTTGAATTTGTAAGCAGATCCTTTTACTGCATTTTCCTCTCACAAATTCACAAATATAGCTGTCATTATTCTCCACAAGGTTCCACCTACATAAGCCACGCCAGCCGTCACCTAGCCATATTCTACTGTCATTCCATTTGTTGACTTTAGTCTAAAATTCACTACCATCCAAGTCATGAATGCCGATGTTTTAGGTGAGTTCATGTTTGTAATATATCACCACATCTATTAGTATGTACTAAAATTAAGAATAAAGACTTTGTTAAATGAGAATGCTATAGCATTAAACTATAAAATCATTCACTAGAATATATAGTTATAGACTTTTAATTACCAGTTGATCTCTCCTATTTGCTTAAAATTTTTTAACAAAGTAAGAACTTTTTGGCTGAGTTGGACATCCACGTTCGAATATATCTGAACCATAATGGCAAAGGAATCACTCACTTCGCAAGTAGTGACTTTTCCACATTAAGTTGAATCAAGAAAGTTAGTTGTCCGGGTTCACAAACTTAAATCTCACGGAAACTCACAAATACTCCATCTTTTAATTTTACATAATGGTGATTAATTGAATGTGGGCTTTAATAAAGAAAAAAATTTATCATGTATTAAAATTTATATATAATGATATTTAAATCTATTCTTCTTCGCTATTTACAAAACTAACAAATGTGTCCTTAGGCTTATTTTGTCAGTGAGCCAAAATTTTGAAACATTTAAAAACTAAATTATAGTTTTTAATATTCCATGATTTTAAAAGACTAAAATTATGTTCAAATATGAAATGACATCATCTTTACAACAATAAACTAACAAAAAAAGAATTGCATTGCATATAATGTGAAAAGAGGAACAAATATAAAGGTATTTCATACTTATATCTACCTTTTGAATGTTGTGCCTTTTTCTTATATTTGACAACCCTTTCATTTTCTTCTTCATCCTCTTCCTTCTCAGTTTCTTCATCTTCCCCATCCCCATCCCTCAACCCCTCCTTATTCTCATCTTCTTCCTCTTCCATGCATCTAGAATTTGAACATGGAGCATTTACATGAGTCTCTGCTTTCTCTTTCTTTTCTACCTCTTCTTCAACATCGTCTTCTTCTACCATGTAATCATCGATACTATCATCCAAAGAAGAACTACTTCTATTATACCTCGCCCTAGTCTTCCCTTTAGTCTCTACACTCTTTCGATATTCAACATTTATTTCTTCCTCTTTCTTTTTACCTTTAACTACTTTTTTACACGTTCATTTATTCCAAATAATTTAAGGTCCAATGTTCCTTTTCCATCATTATCAAGTATTAAACAGTCTCCAAACACTAGAGTGTTATCCTCAACAAATTTCTACCATCCATATTGAATTAAAATTTCTTCCTTGTTTGGCCACACCTATAGGCCACATATTGCCAAATCGATTTGTCACGAAAACTTTCCTAGGAATCTTGTCATTCTTGTTATTTGTATAACTTGTTGGAATTTTCGGGGAAGAAAAATAACTTTATTTTTCAAAAAAATATATAGAATAATCCTAGTGTCATTAAATCATATTGACCATATCATAAAAATAAAAAATATTAAAAGAAATTTCTTTTCAAATAAACTCAGTGTTCATAATTTTAGCAGTTAGAATTCAATAATGAAACTATTTGATGTATTTTAAAAAATCTGTTAAGTGGTTACTTGTATAAACACTTATAATATGGTAATTTGAAAATAATATGTGCAATTTATGACATCAACCGACTGACAAAAATCTATATAATACTAGTAAAATATTAGGAGGATTTTATGATCTTTTATAATATTTTAAGTGTACTTTTGAAACTATGGGTTCTAAATAAGGTGAGCGAAAATTAAAAGAGGACAAATGCCATTATACTAGCATTTTGTATATATTGAGTCTCCTAACATTATACTAGTATTATATAGATTTATCTCAGTTAGTTGATGTAATAAATTGCACATATTATTTTCAAATGACAATATTAGGAGTGTTTATGGATGTAACCATTCAACAAATATTTTAGAATACCTCAACTAGTTACATGTTGAATTCTAATAGTAAAAGTTCCAAACTTTGAGTTTATTTGAAAAGAAATTCCTTCAAATATTTGTTATTTTTATGATATGGTCAATATGTTTTAAATACACTAGTATCGTTTTCTATAAGTTTTTTCAAAAATAAATTTCTTTTTTTCTTCATGAAAATTTCCCAAAGGTTATGCAAATTACAATAATGGAAAGATTCCTAGGAAGGTACCCTAGAGGAATCAATTTAGCAATATGTGGTCTATAGGTGTGGTCAAACAAGGAAGAGGTTTTTATTTTCAGTATGGATGAGAGAAATTCATTGAGGATAACACTCTAGAGTTTGGAGACTTTTTAATGTTTGAGAATAATGGAAGAAAACATTTGACTTTAAATTATTTAGAACAAATGAATGTGTAAAAGGAGTTGGATGTAAAAAGAAAGAGGAAGAAATGAATGTTGAACATCGATAGAGTGTAGAGACAAAAGGGAAGACTTGGGCGATGTATAATAGCAGTAGTTCTTCTTTTGATGATTGTACCAAGGATCACATGGTAGAAGAAAATGATGCTGTAAAAGAGCTAAAAAGGAAGAGAAAGAAGAGACTCATGAAAAGCTCCAAGTTGAAAATCTAGATGCGTGGAAGCAGAAGAAGATGAGAATATGGTAGGTGTGACGGATGGGGAAGGGGAAAATGAAGAAAACTTGGAGGAGGAGGATGGAGAAAAGAATGAAAGGGTTGTCAAATATAAGAAAATGCCGCAATGTTCAAAAAGTAGACATATGAAATATCTTTATATCTACTCCTTTTAATATTATATGCAATTCAAAATTCCTTTCTTATTAGTATATGCCGTAAAGATGATGTCATTGTATATTTGAAAATAATCTTAGAGTTTTCTAAATTCAAGGAATATTAAAAGCATAATTTAGTTTTTAAAAGATTCAAAAGTTTCATTCACCGACAAAATGAGCCTAAGGGAACATTTTTTTTAACTTTTTGAATAGTGAAGAAGAATGGATTTAAATATTATACAACATTTTTTATATTGAATTATTTTTCTTTATTAAAGTCCATGTTCAATTAATTACAATTATGTAAAATGAAAATATGGAGTATTTGTGAGTTTCCTCGGGATTTAAGTTTGTGAACTTGGGAAACTAACTTTCTTGATTCAGTTGGATGAAAAAAAAAGCCACTACTTGCAAGGAGAGGGATGTCCTTAAGCATTATAGTTTAGATATATTCAACAGTGGACTGGAAACTCAGCCGAAAAATACTTACTTTGTAGCAAAATTACGAGCAAAAAGGAGAGATCAACTGATAAATAACAACCTGTAACTATATATTCTATATATTCTAGTGATAGAGTTTATAGTTTACTGTTATAGCATTCTCATTTAACAAAGTATTTACTCTTAATTTTAGTACATCCCAATAGATGTGGTGAGGTATTACAAACTTGAACTCACTTCAAGAATCACCATTCATGACTCCGATAGAAGAAAATTTGAGACGAAAGTAAATAAATGGAATGACAGTAGAGTATGGCTAGTTGGCGGATGACACAGCTTATATAGGTGTAACCTTGTAGAGAAAAATGACAGGTGTATTTGTGAATTTGTGAGAGAAAAATGTAATAAAAAGATTTACTTACAAGTTTAAGTATTCCGTGAAAGACCAAGTTCCCATTCCAACAATAAATAAAAGAACTTGTTTTCTCTTATTCAACATAGCATTTTAATTTTTTGTGGTTTTTAGCGTTTTGTATGTTGAAATCATTTGAAGACTTTAAGTATTGTTGTTTGTTGACAAACATGAAGGTTATTTTAGTTAGTATTATTGATATGATAAAAGATTTGAAAACTATTTTAGTTTGATTTTATTCATGAATTTTATATAGGTGTAAATATTTATGTCGAATGGTAGTAACTTAAGTCCATTTAACTTAATAAGTGTAACAACCCTGCCTGCTAGTGATATTATCAACTTTGGGCCTAGGCCCGCATGTCTTTAAAATGTGTCACTAGTAGGTAAGGTCTTTTTACTTGTATACCCAACATCTCTCTTGTACTTTTACCGATGTGAGACTTTTCATCTTAAGATAGGTTTTACATACATCCCCTCTATAAAGTCAGCATCATCCTAAGGTTTGCCTCACCGTATGGGATTGGCTTAGACTTATCATTGAAGTTATCCCCACCTTATCAAAATTTTCCTGAACTCTGGCCCATATCGACAAGGCTGACACAGAAGTAGCGGGCTATGATACAATCTGTAATAGCTTAGCCCACAAGTGATATTATTTTCTATGGGCCTAGGCATACATAACTTTAAAATGTGTAACTAGTAGGTAAGACATGTTTACTTGTATACCCAATATCTCTCCGGTGTATAATTTATCTAAGAATTTCAGTAGTTTAAATCAATGGGAAATTCGGCAGACTTTATTAAATTGATCATAAATTTTTTTCTTTAAACTCCAATTAAGGCTAAATTGGATGAGTTGGAAAGATAATTCAAACATCTACAATTAGATATATTATGGGTCACCTAAGTCATTATGTGCTGAGAGATATGCTCATTTTGATGTTGACCCTTTTATGACCTCACATCGAAACTTAGCCGATGAAAATGGTTTGAACTTGGCTTGACCTTGGGTGTCCCTTATGACCTCAAACCACATCCAACACACTTCAAATACTTAGAGAAGGACCTTCCAAGAAATTAAAAACCTTGGAGCAATTGGATTACCCAATGTTATTGAATTTTATATCAAAACTGAATCGGTAAGAAAGGTTTCAACTTAACTTTGTGTTAAAGGATTTTTGTGACCTTAATTCATCTTAAATCTATCATCCCACTTTAAAATAGACTTTAATACCTATTTATATTGTTAGAATCACTCAATATGATCTCATATGCATAAGAAAAATATGTGGATCTTAGCTTAGAAACTTTCAAGGTGTTACAATATTTCCCCCTTGGGATCATTCGTCCTTGAATGATGGGTATTAGAGACAGACTTAAGACATGAATAATAATCAAGGCTCAATTGATCAACCAATCAATCAATCAATCTCTCTAGAAAATTAACTATTCGAACTCTAAGATGGACATGTTGTTTCAAATCAAGAATAGGAACATTACCTTCAGCTGCATCATTGAAGGGCATGAATGGGACATCAAAACTCAATCAATCAAATCATTCAAACTTTTGGAAAATAAACCTTTGAACTCAAGAATAAACACATCAACTAGCAGATAGGGAACTCCCTCACTAGAAGGCATCTTACCAGGGATGAGAAAAGGGTTACAATCCCAAATGCTCCCAGCAAGTTTTCTCATTACTTCAAAAGATGATCACTTCGCTAATACAGGGGTAGGACTACTTTGTATTAAGATCTAGGGTTGAAGACTTTGAATTTTGGTGACGCGCCTCAACCATGCCCTCCTTCTTGCGTGCCATACTTTATTAATTTAAGCCTATAACTATCATCAAATCCTATGTTTGTTGCATAATCTCATCAAGTTCAAAGTTAACCCAATGTTACAATGTGTTACCATAAGATGAGCACATTCACGCAAATCTCACTCGCTTGGTTTTTCTTCTGTACTTTTGTAAGGAATTTTTTGTAACACCTTGTAAAATTACCAAAATACCCCTAGATAAGAGACGCTTGCATAATGCGTCCTCCAGAACACTGATGGCAAATCTGATGCCAAAAATGCGATCAACATGAAAAATTTTATGGGAAAATGATCTTGGTTAATTTTTAGAGCAACCGAATAAAAAGATAAATTTTCGATGCGAAAATGTATTCTAGAATAAGTGTGAGACAGGCACGCGACACGGACTTGTCATGGACTTATACTTGGACGTGATCCCAATATTTTCTATAGGATTAGAAAACTCGATCAGAAATTCTTAAATCCCTGAAATGCACTAAAGTCCGTGACGCAGACTTGAATCCCCGAAGTTTATTTATCTTCAATTTTTTGTGAGGGGCATTCCAGACTTTTTCTGGCCCCTCCTACACCAAAAATATGATCAAAATAGGTCATTTTGAATGTAAATAGGGTTTTTTAACCCATTCCTAAGCCTTTCTGAACATACGAATAAAAGACCTAGGGATAAAAAGCAGAGAGAAGAGCGAGGATTCGAGGAATTCAAGCCGGATTCGTACCTTATCTGTCACTCCATTTGTGTATTAAGAGACTCCTCGATGTTGAATTTGTCAAGGATGTGTTCCATAAAATTTGTTTCTTCATCAAGTCCATTTCTTTATTTTTGTAATTCTTTCCCTTTATGAGTTGTATGATCTTGTACATCTATCCTAAAGTGTATCTCCCTAGCCGGAGGGACTCCAGGTAGATCGTCAGGGAAAACTTTAGGAAACTCATTTATGACTGGGACTGACCAGAGGGTTGGTTTCTCAACACCATGATCTTTAGCTCTAACTATATGGTAGATGCACCCCTTGAAAATTAACTTCTTAAAGATATGAAACGAAATTACCCTTTGGCACATTTGAAGTTTCCCTCTACTTTAAGATTGGCTTACCTTAAAACTGAAACTTGACAACTTTGGTTCAATAGCGTATTGAAGAATAACAAGCATGAAGCTAATCCATCCCAAGAATGATGTTGAAATTTGCCATATCTATCTCAACTTGATTAGCTAAATTATCTTTATGGTAGACCGACAATGGACAAGCTCTATGGACTCTTTGAGCTAGAATAGACTCACCAACTGGAGTGGAAACATTGGAAGGCTCATTAAGATACTCAGAACTGATTGCAAACTACATGATATGTAGGGAGTCTAGTAATGTAAAAACATCATATGTAATGACTTTTAGTATACCATTGATAATATCTAGCAAATTGTCCAGATCGTGACCTTTGGTCATAAAATATAGTTGTTTGGGGCCTCTCTTGTTCCTAAGGTACTACCACTAGGAGCCACATTACCTTGTGGAGCTGATATAGATGACTGGGCCTTGTTGTACCTAAAGCTCTATCTCATTTTTGGGCAATCCTTCAAGAAGTACCCTACCTACCTGCACTCGTAGCAACCACTTGTGCGAATAAGGCACTCTCCAAGATGGTGCCTATGACACCTGCCATACGAGGGTTGGCGAGAGGGCCCTTGAGCCACACTTCCTTGTGATTGGAACCCTGAGCTATAAAGTTCTATGACACCCTTAGCGTAGGCGCATTGGCAGATGACTGTACTGGCCTAGATGACTATGGCTTAAAGGATGACTTATACCCACTTGTTGCCTACTTTTTTTCCTAGTCTAATGGCCAGATGTCTTGGGCCTTTTGTTTCATTACTTCTCCCAATCCTTCAACATTTCCTCCTCCGCTTGCGGTATAAGTCATTAGCCTAGATATATCTATGTCCCTTATCAGCAAAGCTAACTTACCATCTTTGTTAGTCAATCGGGAGAGACCACCTACAAACATACTCATCCTGTTCCTCATATCCCATAATATCTGAAGCGTAGCAGGACAACTATGTAAACTTAACATTGGTAATGTTAGTTCAACACTGATGAAGCTCAACATTAGATGGCCTTAAGTTCACACAGCTATCCCCCTACACTCCAGATATGATTGTGGATATGAGGAGCAAGATGAGTCTGTTCATAGTTGGGCTCTCCTGATTGATTAACAAGGAGGGCAAGGCAACTATGCTGACGGGGGACATAGATATGGAAGGAATTATGACTTATGTGTAGCAGGTGGAGGGACGAAGTTGAGGGACTCAGAGACTATCGAAATAAGAAGTCCATGACATCCAGCCATGAGACTGCCAAATAGTGGGATACAAGTGAGAGTTGGTCAACCTTTACGCCTTAGTCATCAAGGCTAATACAATCATCTGCTAGTGTAGCCACACCAAGGGCAAGCAGTGAATATGAGTCATAAAAATTCAAAGCTCAGTATTATCACAAGAGAGTGTGGCTCAAGGGCCTTGTAGCTACCCCTCATGTGGAAAGTGTGGTAGGTCCCATCCTAGAGAGTGCCTCATTGGCAATAGCAGTTGCTACATGTGTGGGTTTGAAGGTAACTTTTGGAAGGATTTACTAATGATGACACAGAGCCTTAGGGGAAAAAAAGCACAGTTATCTATATCAGTTCCACAAGGTAAGGTGGGTTATAAGGTTTCTACCTCAAGAATAGGCAAGGCCACATACCGTTTGTATTCTATGGCCAGCCATCAGGATTAGGAGAACTCGCTAAATGTTGTCATCGTATTCTTAAATTCTTTACAAATAATTTTTTTTGCATTACTAGACCCAAATTCTACTCTATCTTTCATGATTCCCTACATAGCTAAAAAGTTTAAAATTAGTCCTGGGTGTCTTATTGATCCATTTTGTGTTTCTACTCTAGTCGGCGAGTCTATTTTAGATCACAGAGTCTATAGAGATTTCCTAGTTTCAATCTACCATAAAGATACTTTGGTTGATCAAGTTGAGTTAGATATTGTAGATTTTAACATCATTCCTGGTATGGTCTGGCTTCATGCTTGTTATGCTTTCATAGACTATAGAACTAGAGTTGACAAGTTTTATTTTCCAGGTGAGCCAGTCTTAGAGTGGAGGAGTAGTCCAACTATGCCTAATAGTCATTTTATTTCATATCTTAGGGCCAAGAAGTTAATTTTCAAGGGGTGCATCTACTATATAGATAGAGTCAAAGATCCTAGTGTCGAGACACCAACCCTCCAGTTAGTCCTTGTCGTAAATGAGTTTCTTTAAGTTTTTCCTGATGATCTACCTGGAGTCCCTCTAGACAAGGAGATAGACTTTGGGATAGATTTCCTTCCTGACACTCAACCTATATCGGCCCTACAATATAGAATGGTGTAGAGCTAAAAAATTTGAAATAGTAGTTGAAAGATCTTCTAGATAAAGGTTTCGTTAGACCTAGTGTCTCGTCTTGGGGTGCTCTAGTTCTGTTCATGCGAAAGAAAAATGGTTTCCTTAGGATATGCATTTACTACCGTCAATTAAACATGGTCACCATTAAGATTAAGTATATCCTTCCCAAAATTGATAATATGTTCGATCATCTTTTGGGTGCTACATGTTTCTCTAAGATAGACCTTAAATCAACTGAAAGTTAGCAAAAGTGAAATCCCAAAGACATCCTTTAAATCCTACTATGGGCATTATAATTTCCTTGTTATGTTCTTTGGATTGACTAATACTCATGTAGCCCTCATAGACCTTATGAACTAAGTGTTGAGGCAATATCTAGACATGTTCGTCATCGTGTTCATGGATGACATCCTGATATACTCTAGAAATGAAGATAAGAATGTCAACCATATTAGAAACGTCCTCAAAGCCTCAAGGATCAGAGATTTTATGCTAACTTTTCAAAGTGTGAGTTTTGGTTAGCATCCGTGGCATTCCTAGGACATATTATGTTTGAAGAGGGTATTCAAGTTGACTCTCAGAAGATTGAGGCATTGAAGAACTGGCCAAGACCCACTTCCTAATGTAGATAAGGAGTTTCTTGCGGTAAGCGGGATATCAGATGCATTTTGTAGAGGAAGTTTCATCTATATTAGGTCCATAGATTAGGTTGGCCCAGAAGAAGGTAAACTTTCATTAATCAGAGGCATGCATGAAGAGTTTTTAGGAGTTAAAGACTAGACTGACCATGGCTCCGGTGTTATCCAAACCTGAGGGAACAAACAATTTTGTTGTTTATTATGATGCATTTAGAGTTGGGCTTGGTTGTTATTGATTTACAGAGTAGCATGTGCACAGAGATAGTTCAAGACCCATGAGAAGAATTACTCAACTAATGACCTTGAGTTAGTTGTGGTGGTTTCCGCACTCAAGATTTGGAGGCACCATCTTTATGGAGGACATGTTGACACATTTACAGATCATAAAAGCTTGCAGTATGTATTTAGTTAGAAAGAGTTGAACCTGAGGCAGAGGAGATGTCTGGGATCACTCAAGGGCTATGACATTCGCATTCTCTACCATCCAAGTAAAGCTAACATTATAGTTGATGCTCTTACCAGCCCATATCAGATCACTAGGAGATTTGGTAAATTGCATATGAGTTGGAATTACCACTAGAGTTGGCTGCAATCCATCTAGTATTTCACATTTCAATTTTTATGAAGTGCTGGGGAGATCCTTAGTTAGTTGTGCCTACTGAAAGTGTTGGAATTAAAGATAGCTTGTCTTACAAGGAGATTTTTGTATATATCCTTGACCGCCAAGTTCGCTAATTGAGGGCCAAAGAGATTGCTTCAGTTAATGTTTTATGGAGAAGTCAGTCTACTAAGGAAGCTACATGGGAAGCTGAGGATATGAAGTCTAGGTACCCCTATCTATTTGTGTCTTCCAATGATGAGGTTGAAGGTAATATTCCTCATCCCTATCTCTGAGTCGATGAGTATCCTTGAGTTTGAGTAATTAGCAATTTTGAATAATTGATTGCTTGAGTACTTGAGTTTAGCTGCATTTGCTCTTTGAGTCTACTCTTAGTTTGGCCTTTATTTGAGGATGAATGTTCTCAAGGGGGAGATAGTGTAACACTCCCTAATTATATTGACCCAGACAAGTTCATAAAGCCCAAGGAGTGAATCTAATTTTTAACCAGATAGGCATCTACAAACCGTATTTATGGACCGAAGATGGGGGCTCGTAGGTCCCCTTTACACTCAGAAAATTTGAAGTTGAAGGCTCTGTCTATGAGCAATAATACCATCTATGACACGTAGACTAGGTCTTGTGCTTCCAAGCCCTGAGAAAACTAAGCCTTTGAATTAGACAAAAGCTAAACATGACGAGACCTATTTACTATCTGTAAAAGCGTCTACGGCCCATAAAGCTTGGTCATAGACCCAATCTTGGAAAACCAGTTTCTATGGAAGGTCATCTATGACTCATACTAGTGATCAGGACCCGTATATATGGTTTCATGGTCCACCTCGAATGTTTTAGTAAAGGTGTAGTTTCGTCCTTTACATCCTATTTTAACCAAAAATCTTGTCCAGTTAGGCTTCTTTTTGACCCTTTAACAGTAACCCACGACCCTTTACCCTCATTCGCACTTAAATCTTCGAGAACAAGAACTAGAGGGGAGAAAAATGGGCTAGGCTTCAAAGAATTCAACTGTGTTCTTCGAGTCTGATCCTAAAATCAGAGTTTCCACGTATGTAAGGCCCTAAAAAATCAAATTCAAGTTTATTCTAGTATATGCCTATTGTTTGAGTAAATGCTTTTACATTACTTGTACATGATATTTATTTAAAAGTGAAGTATTGCATTATACTACATTCTTATCAATTTGTTGTAAAGACAAGCCTTTACATAGCTACCTTTAAAACCTAAAGAATTCATGCAACACTGGAAGTTGAGTTGAAGAAGTGCCTTGAGATGTAATTTTGGCATATATTGTTTAATAGGTTTGTTTATTTTATTTTGAGCATGCATATGAGCATTCTTAAATGATGAGTTTTAAAGCTAGTTGAGTGAGAAACTATCTTTCAGTACATTGAAAACCTATTTATCTACAGGGAAGTGATAAGTTGAGAAAAGCTGGAGTTGGGTTAAGTCCCAAGAGATAAAAGAAGTAATTTTGAGTAATTACATTCTTAAAATTATGAGCATATAGTAAAATATTTTAGAGTAGTATTGAGCACCGATATGGGTGAGAGTATTATTAACTCGAACTCATAAACTACATAAACAGTGTAAGATAGGATCATACTAATAATTGGTACGACTCTTTATACGCCACTGAGATGGCCAAGTTAAATGGATCCATAAATAAAGTTTGTTCCATACCTTTGCACAGTACGGGATGGCTCTGGCAACATGGGAAAGATGTTGTATCATCAAGACGCTTATAATAATGGTTGTCGTTTCGAGAAGCTCTCAAAGTTAAACTATATTATTTTCATATACTTGAATACCTATAATTTTGCATTAAGTAGTATGTTTATTCATAGCGCATTCACTCCTATCATTGAGTTTTTTGCAAAGTTAAGATTTGAGTGCATATTTTACCGCTAATCTTGTTTGGACATTTTACATACTCATACATTCGATGTACTAACGTCCTCTCGACCTGTATCATTTTATGATGCAGAAGTAGGTGATAGACAAGATCCTCAACAGGTGTATCATTGAAGATCCAACTTCTTGAGTTGCTTTTGATGAGTCCTCCTTGCAGTCAGAGGCACTATATGTCCCTTCATTATTTCTTGCACTTTCTTTGTAGAAGTAGTCGTGGCTTGTCGTGGTACTACTCGTAGTTAGACTAGTAGAGGCTTCATAGACTACTAAGGAAGTATTATTGTGTTTCTCTTAAAATTGTTATCTGCATAACTTGTTTTACTTAATATTATTGAGAACTTTTGAGTATTATAGCCTTTTTGCTTATTTCTAGCGTACCTCTTACTGTGTGGCTCTTCCCCTAAATAAAATAGCCAGGCCGAGTGGTTCGTTTGGGACCAAAAATAGTTTTTGAGTGCTGGCCACATCAAGGATATAGACTCGGGACGTGACAATAGTTCCACCGAATAGGTGTAAGGTCCCCATGCCTCATCGCCTAAAACTACATTTGCCATATGGGAGGCCCTTTTACTGAAATATGGATCGTTAATGTATGTTGCTAATCGAAGCAACCTCTACATTGTTTTCTTTGGGAGAGTTCGGTTCGCCAGATTCTTATATTTTTAAATTCATACAACATACATGGATTGAAGTCCTTGATCAGAGAGAGGTTGGACCTATGTAGCTCATGCATCACTTTATGTCGGTGAATACTATCCGACTCAATATTAATGATTTTGAAAGGTCGATGTGTAAATGCTTTGGGATTGAACCTCTACTTTTGACTTTTTTTATGGTTACATTATGTATATATATAGTGTTGGTCCCTTTTTCTGGGTTGCATACAAGTAATCATCGTAGTAACCATACTCATACACTACATTATAGGAATGGAGATAAATTTCAATGGTTTAAAGAAGCAGTAGATCCGTCTGGGATAGAAGTCAGTGTTGAGGTGTGCTTTTCATCGTTTGGAAAGTAAAAAAAATTTCATTAGTCTTTCCTTTGATTTTCATGGTATTTGAGGGGCCATGTCCCGATGTAGAACTTGTTATTTGTTAGTAGAGGTTTTGTAGACCGATCGTTATTTGGATTTCTTATTAAAAGTTGAATTGGTTTTTCTATTTCGAATTTTTTGATTATATATTAAAATGGGTCTTATTTTTCGTGTTAATATTAAATAGATATTAGTGTTGAATTACTCTTAATTAAGTAGGTTGGTTTGTGCTCTCTGGCCTAATGGGACTGTATGTGCCATGTCATGTCTAGGGTGAGGTTTCAGGGTATGACATAGAATAAATAAAAAGAATTTCATGTCTCATTCAAAAATAAACCTTGGTACTATATGGAAAAAAAGGATAAATATATCATTTCCCCCAACACTTCCTCTAGAGGCAAAAGTTAAGCTACTTCTCTTCAAATTAGGAAATGAAGAACTATTCTACCCCCTTGATTTTCATATGGCCAATGAAATAGAGATGAATATTCTTAAGTTCTTCGTATCAATAATGATAAATTTAATCAAGTTAGAACCTACATTAAGAAAGTATTGAAATACATGAAATAAAGGTCATATAAAGTTTTATCACTATTTAGACAACATGCTGTCAATGTTTTCTAAATATTTAAAATTTAAACTACTAAAGGAATTGAATATCAACATAATAATATATTATCCCTTTGAAATAAACTTATTACAAATTTAAACAGTAAATAATATCATTACTAAAGTGTGTCATAGATCATAGATAAAATAAGTGAAGCGTGGTAAAGAAAAACTTTCAAAATCATTAACTGACCTTAAAAGTCGTAAAGTTAGTAGAAATTTGATCCAATGCCCGAACATTTTGCTCAAAACGTTTTCCAAAGGGACCACCAACAACTACAAAATTATAAGACTTATATCATCTATGTCCAAAATAGAATAATGAAAACCTAGATAATAAGCACTATTGTTTTACGCTGACAAATCACAGACCAAAATTTGAAGAATAATGTAATTCATATTATTGGACTATTATTCAATATAATATCCACATAATGTCTCATTACGGTCTTAGTTGGTTATAAGTGCAAGGAAAGAAAGTAGTTCTATACAAAATCATTAAATAACACGATAAAATTGGAGCAAATTCCAGAAACTTGAGAATTCAAAGGATTTGAGAAGAAAAGTTCATATTACTCTAAGAACCAACATAATTTTGTTAAAATAAAATTATAAAGAATAACTGCTTCTCTTTCCAAGAATCCACATTGGTCGTTTTACATAATAATAGTCTTCGAACTTTTACAATGTTAATATGCATAATTGATTGAGATTTAAAATCGAGTTATTTTAAAAATGGATTTTTGGGAGAAATATTTTTTGAAAAAAAAGATACTTATGAAAAATCATAATTTATGGTTAGCTATCTTTTTATCTTCCACTACTACTACTACTACTTAAAAGTGCTTTCTTATGTTTCTCCCTTGGTGGCACGAATAAAGTTTTTTCAAATACTAAATTGTATTTGTCACTGGAGGAACTTCAATTGTAGAATGAATGATAAAGTAATAAATCCATAAAAAATTCATTTTATATGCCATGTTGAAATGTATGAAATTCCAACATGTCCAACTTCATAATATCAAAACATGGTTATCAAAAAGGAAAAAGTTCAAGTCAACCATAAACAATAATCTAAAAGTCATTTGTTCAATTAGGAAATTAAATATTTTAAAATTATTTTGCAAAGAGAGTGACATGTTCTTTAAAATTCAACTAGGCATAAGCAACATTTGAAGGATACTAAGTGAGCTTATTATTAAAGGTATATAGTTATGAATGTGAATAAAATAAAATAGCAGAAGGCATATTTTTGTCTTTGAAAAACTCATGTCATCTATTTTGCAAAGCCTTCTTCGTGATTCTCTTCATGTTCATCAAGCGCTTACTTTTGATAACAACAAAGAATATTGATTACTAAAAAACATGTTATGCGTGCAAGTGCATCGACCTTTTTGTTGTGTCATATGCATATACCTGTAAAGTTGTTTGTTTCAAGATTTCAATCATATTAAAGTTTTTCAAAATGATATGGATCTCACATCAAGAAGAAATTAGATCGAAAAAGTTAAAGAAAGAATGATGTCAAAATATAATATCAATAAGTTTTTCATAATAAGATCAACATATACAAGGATATTTCAAACAAGGAATAGATTCGCCTAGTTAAATCTCTGTCGTTGCCCCAATGGGAATAAGGCTGCCTATGGATGTAAATTATTGATGTAGAGAAAATGCATCCAACAAAGAGAAATTTAATGAAAATATTATTTCTTAAGTATCAATTAGAAAGTAAAGTGTTGCAATTAGATAACATACCTTATTGTCTATATATTTATTTAAAATATGATCTCTTCCTTGCTTCTTGTTATTCTCCTTCAATAGAGAAAAGAAAAAGAAAAGAAAAGAGAGGTTAAACATAGATATTATGCGTAACTTGAAAAAAAAAATTATCTGTAAAAGAAGGCATTGTATTCTCATAGAACTTTAAAATCTTCCAGTTACGTTTTTAGATGAATATCTGCAAAACTAACATTTTACTCTTATTCTAGGAATAATATTTGTCAAATTAAAAAGTGATAAAGACAGCCTGATGGCAACATTATTTGAGAATGCATATGCAAACAGTGATTAGTTAGAAGGTAATTAAAAAAGTTGAATTGATTAGAAATGCATAATTTTTTTAAAATTAACATTTGTTCCATTTAGTTTTACAATAAACCCTTCATAAAAATGATTATAAAATAGATGACTAATATTTGTTCATCTATGTTACACCTTTAAAACATGTTTTTTTCTACCATTTACTTATACTTACTATAGATGATAACAACTATCAGAGTAAACTTGTTATTTATTTTGAAAAATTAACTGTTTATTCTTATTATAACACAAGAACGGGTATGATGAAAAGGTGACAACAAGGGCTTTTCATGATAAACATTTATACTACAATTTCAAAATTCTAGAAAACAATTCATTTGCTCCTTTTATATTCCTCTCTCTATCTTTTTCTCTTTCTATCCTTAATTTGAGCATCCAACACCAATTGATTTTCAAAGACATCACGATGAACAAATAAAAATTTTGAAGACACATTTGACTTTTGATTGCTTAAAAATGAGATTTGTTTCCATCTTAGAAACTAAAAATTTATTTCACCATAAATCATATGTGTCTACGATTTAATAAGTTTTAGATACTAGTATTTCCACTCTTCTCTTCGGTGACTCAAACCCTAAAGAAAGAAATTTGATGGTGGAGAAGCCTAACAACTAATAAGCCATAAAACGTCTATATTTTTCAATAAATGACATTGTGATAAATTATAAAATATTAAAATTTCTAATCAAAAGCACATAATAATTAAATATAAATACTACAGAGCTTAGCAAATACTTGATGAGCAATTCCTCAAGGATGGAATCTTCCTCCAGAGCCCAGTTGTCATTGAGGAATGCACTGTTCTTGAGCATCGCCATAAAATACCACAAATATCAATCTTTCTATTCTTCTTCTTTTGTCTGTGAAAATACCTGTGACAAAAATGATGAAATATGTGTGTATATATTTGGAGTGTTGTTTAGTGCTAAATTTAGAGAAAAAAAAGATATTGAGTGAATCTTTGACTAAATATTTATCTAAATGTGAGTAGACTGTTATAAGGACTTATTTGGCTTTTCATGTTTGTGTATGTATATCTGAAGTATTTTTTAGTGCTAAATTTAGAAAAAAAGATATTGACTGAATCTTAGACCAAATATTTACCTAAAATGTGATTAGAATGTTATAAGGACTTATTTGGCTTTTCAGTTTTCTTTGCTCCCTTCTAATAAACTAGTATAGTACCGTGCGATGTGCAGTCAAAATCAACAAAAATTAATCATAATTTTTTCTTTGCAATTAATAAAATTTAGTGACAAAAAAATACAATTAAAAATTATTATGTCACTTTGTATTAGTCGCTCCACTTGCATTAATATCTTTACTCATTATTCCCCTTCAAAATTGGGATTATTTAAGAATATTTTTCAACTTTTTCATTGTAACAACACCAAATTCTCTTGTTATTTGCACTTGTATGTTTTTCTCTTTAGATTTCTTAATGACCTTAACCTCATTAAATGTTCAAAAGTAATCAAATAATATATGAATACCTTTAAAAGAGAAATGACATCCAATAATACAAGAGAATAATTATGATAAACAATAAATGAGTACTTTAACACAACCTAATCAACTATATTGATCAATTCTTTCTATTAAATTTCTAAAATATTTTCTCTGTAATTTTAGATTTAAGGTTCATTTTTTTTAATGTGTAGCAAACATATGTTGCAAGATAAATGTTAAATTATGGAAAAAAGAAGGCTATAAATCATATTACAGTCACGGTGTCAAGTAATATGTATGTTTTTTTATATTTTAATTAGCTTTATTATCACAAAACTCTGTAAAAAGAGTTTATAGAACTTCATGAACAAACCATATTTTTTTCGAATTTCACTTTGTTTCTTTATTAGAAAACTAAGTTATTGTAGTTGGATGTCAATTTCATGCCAACCTTCTATGACACCTCACAACTCTATTCTTACATTCACCTAAGTTTCAAGCCTCATCCCTACGCGTGGGAAATTGATTAAGGTTATAAGAGACCTCTAGTACTTAGATGAGTTCAAAACTTTCCTATAAATAGAGTTTCTAGTGTTGAATTATACAAGGGTAAACTTTAAATGATCATAACTCTTACCACACAAAGAATAAGATGTCCCATGACCTACCAAATGAAAGGTCTTTCAATTAGCTTGTCAACGCAATTAATTTCACCTCATTTGGAGTTCGAAGTCAAAATTATGGTTGTTTTACTGAAGACTGCCTAAACAAAGTTGATCTACGAAACCACACATGACCCATGGTTTAAAGTATGACCTGTCTGCTAACTTATGGAAACAATTCTTGAAAATCCATTTTTTTGTCCCAGTTCTGTCGGACCCATCCACGGGTCGTAGAAACTTCTACCGGCCATAGATTTGGCTCATGGAATTGATCCAGAGACCCTAAAATTTACCCAAAAGTGTAAAAACTATTTTCTACGAGCCGAGGAAGTTTCTACGGGCCGTATGTGGGCCCGTAGAGGACTTTGACTGCTTTTAAGAAAGGTTATTTTGGTCTTTTCCCACCCTTTCGAAGCCTAAACGTAGCGTTTTTACACTTAAATAAATCTCTAAACATGTCAGCTCAAATTTTTTACGCTAAAAACACCTTCTCTAACTTAGAGCAAGGTTTTAAGGGAGAAAAATACTAGGGTATGAAGATAATCTTGTGAATTTCCCCAAGCTGTTTCTAGATTCAAAACTTCCAGGTATCTAAGGCTACCTAAAACATGGATTGTGTTCTTCCATGTGCCCCATGCCCCGAATTAATGGATTTGTGAGTAAATTGAGTCTTCCATCAATGTTTCTTGAAGGTTGTTATTAAATTCTAATGTATTTCTACATAAACTTGCATGAATTACAACTTTTATGAATGAAATATTTGAAACAAATGATTATTGTTTTTCCACATGAACCCTTTTGGAAGGACTTTCAAAATTGTGTTGTGAAGTGGGCTCCTGTAAGGACCCGACATTTTGTATGACCTCAATGAAGCATGAAAATTGGTTTTGAAAAAGTTTTGGACTAAGGTGACACTTCATGGGAGCCACCACAGTCCATGTGTGGTCACACGGCCGTGTGGAGCCTTCACGGAGTGGCCCTTTGCCCATGGAGTATGTTTGGCCCTTAATGTGGTGTTTTAAACTAAGGCACACCACACTTGGCCCCCTCACGGTCCGTGTGATACTTCACGGACCGTGTGGTAGGCCGTGTGATGGCCTTGGCTTGAAATCCTATAGCTTTGGGATCATGTATGGTTACGCGGCCAAGTACGCGGCCCGTGTGGGGTGGCACGACCCGTGTGGGGTGGCACGACTTGTGTGGGGTGGCACGGTCCCTGGGGTCATTCGTATGGCTTTCAGAGTGAAACATTTCTAAGTATGGAATCACCATCTCGTAACATGATCATGGAATTTTCTAAGGAGAGGGGTACGGGCAGCGTCACGGCCCGTGTGACACTAAAAGGTCCGTTTGACACTATACAGTCCGTGTGACCTCCCGTGAAGGTGACTTCGTTGGAAAGTTCTAAGTATGGGATCTTCATACTCAAGCTAAGTTCACTTTCAAGCCTTCAATTCAAGCTTATTTATATTTTTTAAGATCATCATGGGTCTCCTACATCAAGTCAAGTTCAAAGGAATTCCATTGGCTAAGTTCTTCACAAGTACCGATAGAAGGGTCGACTTTAAATCTACATATCACTTAGTACAAAAGGATCTGGGTGGCCCACAATCTATCAAATTGAAGCTCTTTGAATTATTTTTCCAACGCATCCGGTCTCACCTCATTCCAAGTTCGGAGCAAGAAGTTATACCCATTTCCGTAAATCCTGTCTGGGCTAGACGGGAGGCCTTCACGGCCCGTCAAGCCTACCGTGTGAGCTCCAGTGCAAAATTTAAAGAGGCGTTTTATTGAGTTATTTTTGATATCTTCACCTATCCCCAAGGCGTTTATGACCCTTTTAAGCCCCCTTTAAATTCCTAAACTTATCCTACACCAAATCTAAATCCTCATTCAAGACTAACACTTAGGTTCTAGAATTAGGCTCTCAAAATTCTCTCCAAGTCTCATCTTCAAGATTCAAGCTAGGGGATTCAATTGGGGTTTCAAATTCAAGCTAAATTCTTCTTAAATTCATCTTCCTAAACAAGGTATGTGGGATTGATTCTTGGTCCCTTTCAACCTAGAAGACCCAAAATTCCTTTCAATCCATTTCATGAATTTTAGTCACTTTAAATATGAAATTTCATGATTTGATTTTATTAAATCTAATTAGTGTATGGGCTGTATTTTACCTATTATTTCCAATTCATTTTGACTATCACTATGATTATTTACATTGGGTTATGAAACTATGAACATGCATATCCCCTTTAAATTGATTTATGCATGGGTGATTATTACTATGATTTAGATGTTGATTTAAAATATGGATTTATTCAATTTCATATCATGGTGTTGATTTTAACTTGAACCAATGTTACCCATGCTATCCTCACATGATGCATTGCATTGCATTCATGTGCATTGGCATATGGAAATTTTGAAGTGGGTTAAGCCCAAATATGTTTTATGAAATGATTATGATATGATTTTGGTAAGGCATTAGTTATGAAAAGAAGGTGATCACCGGTATGTCTATGGTTATGGCTCTTTGAGCATTATGGGTGCTTGCACCATCATGTATATGTGTAGATGAGATATTCATTGTATGAGTATTATAATTATGGTTTTATGGTTTGGCATTTGAGCCTAAATATGCATTGAAGGTTTTGAATGAACATTGTATCTCTTGAGAGCACGTATATGTATAAGTATTCATGTGGAATGTTGTTGACTTAGCACCGATGGATTGGGGGCATTAGGGATATCCCCAAGGGCCCTCTCCCTTTCCTTAAACTATGTGTCAACATAGGAACAATCATCATTACAGAAATGAACGGGTCGTAAGGAATGGTTATTCGTCTATTATGTTTATGCTTTGATATGATTAGGTAAAATCCTTCCGAATTGGTGAGTCCGTCAGGAAGGTGACCATCCTTGAAATGGTGAATCTGTAAGGTGTGATGTAGATTACCTTTGACAAGTAATCTTCTTCCTACCAGTGGGAGGTTCCAGTCGGTCTAATTCATGTAATAGTTCGTATGGATTTGGGTTGCCGGTTATAGTCCATTCCAGCTATATTGGAGCATTATCACATTGCATGCATCATGAATTTCATGGCATCTTGTATACTACTCTTCCTTGGATATATATGTGTCACGACCCAAAAATGGTCGTGATGGCACTTGCTCAAACCCACCAGAACAAGTCAGCGTAAACCCAACAAGAAATCGAAATGATGTGTGGAAGTACTAAATAAAATAGTTAACTAAAACGAGAAAATCCTCACAAACTTAAATACCACCCAAGGATTGGTTGTCACGTGTACAAGCCACTAGTCATACAGAAATCCAAAGAATTACAAGTTTGCAACTGTCTTTCTTCTCAAATAGAAAAAAACAGAAAGGAAACAGGACAAGAGAGTCAGCCAAATGACAACAGCGACCTCTCTAAATCTCTTGAGAAGCCTCGGATGATCAAGAAATATACTACTCACGGTCCGGGCTCAAAACCTACACAAGTGTAGAAGCAAGGGTGAATATCAAAAACAATGCGGTACCCAACAAGTCAACTAGCAAAATAGAGTAAGTCCGATAGAATACACAAACTCCTTTCACACCAAACCACATACCACCGGACTACACACCTGCACTCAGAAAAGTTCCAGTCCAGCAACACATAATACATTCTAGAGATAGTTTCCACTATGTAACAAATATCAAATCACAAGTCACAACTCACAAGTAACAACATAATCAACCACATGAATAACATAATGCCACACAGGAATATGCAAGGATGAGATGCAATGCTTATACAATAATTGTCGGTAATGACCTCGATATCACAATATCAATATGCAAAGATCTCAGTATAACAATATCGCCGGCAAAGGCCTCGGCATCACAATATCGCCGGCAAAGACCTCGGCATCCCAATATCACCGGCAAAGACCACGGCATCACAATATCGCCGGCAAAGACCTCGGCATCACAATATCGCCGGCAAAGACCTCGACATCACATCTCGACTGGTAAAGACCTCGGTCCCAACATTTTACCGTCTCACTCATATCAATATTCAGAACAATGCAAATTTGTGTGTCATAGAATGAATGAACATGAGATGAAGTCCACAAACAAATCCACTCCTCATCACCAACCACAACAATATATCTCAAAAGAATATATAATTCTCATCACTTAAACACATGTTTAATTCAAGTGTCACAACCACACACCAACTCACATCTTATAGTTAAGCACCCTACTTAAAATATTTCACAAATCGCATATAGGAGAAAGGATAGTTCGAGAATTCTACAGGAATTATAAAGTTTTAAAAGTTCACTTGCCTTAATAATTGAGCACTCACTGTGGGACTTGAGTCTTCCCCTTTTGATTAGAATCCCAAGCACCACGATCTAATCAAATGACAGTTCACAATTAAATTTTAAAACTAACAACACCAAATATGTAATGAAGTCTTAAATATCAAGTCTAGGATTAGGTCTTAATTCCTCCAAACTTCACAAATCTAATGATATTTATATAAGACACTACACTCATTATTTATTACCAATCTCAATATATATCAAAAACTTAAATTATAATGTGATAACTATACCAAATTTCAATGTTGCAGTCAAGTTACGCAACTAAACTGAAGCACTAAACTAACTATTTGAAAGAACCAAAAATTCAAGCCTAAACTAATCATTTGGAAAAAATATCACGTCCTACTGTAATTACTAGTATATAAGAAATTGCATTTTTCATTCTCTATTCATCTTGTGACAATAGCATTTATATCTCTATGTATACATGTGTAATCACTGCACAGTAGTGGCATTGGAAATCCTAGCCAATGAGTGCCTAACTTTTGTTTTTCCCACTAACAATTCATATTCACCTTAGAATCCTTAGACATCCTAATTAATCAAATTTTCATGGATTAGATAGGAATGAAACTTACCCAGAATGCTCAATTTTGGTCCCTTTTACTTTCGGTGTCGACGGTGTAAGCAAGGGTTTACCCGTTCCTCTTTTGGTATTTTTTTTCTGAACTGATAAATCCTACTAATCTAATTTAATACATATATAAAGCTGTATAGGATTTTAAACAAATTAATATTTAGTCCAACACTTATAGAAATTATTTACACTGACCCGCAAATTAAATTGTCATAGATGCACGAGAATAAGGAGGAGTAGTTTCATGAATTATTCCCATTGATCAAACAAAAGAATTGAACTCATTTGACTCATATTCACGACCTCTATCACTTCTTATTTATTTTATTTTTCTTCCACATTTATTTTCAACCTCATGGAAATAAACTTTAAAATACTCAAATGTATCGCTTTAATTTTTCATTAAGTAAACATATGTAAACATAGAAAAAACATCAATGAATATGATAAAATATCTATTTCCTCCACGAGTTAAAATTCTTCAAAGTTCACAAATATCAATGTGAACTAATTCTAATAAATCAGTTTTCCTTTTAACTTCAAAATGAGGCCTTTTAGTGATCTAAACTTTACTATAAGCATCACATTTTTCAAAATCCTTTTTAACCATTGGGATTAATCCTAAACTACTTATGATTCCAACATTGATCATTTATATGACACAAATGAGCATGCCAAAAATTAGAAGAAGAATGCATATAAACAGAAGTAGACACTTCATTCATTTTAAACATCCAATCAGAAGCATACCTCTTTCCCACAAAATACTCTTTTTCACAATTACATAATTATCAGATTCAATAATCGGTTTGAAGTCTGCTTCATTAAGAAAAAAAGAAGACATCAATTTTTTTCTCATAGAAGGAGTACAAAATACATATTTTAAAGTTAATACTCTTCCAAAGGTAAAACACAATTCAACATCTCCCTTTCCAAGCACTTGTACAGTGTGATAATCACGAAGCATGATGGTTTAGGGCTCCTCAAAAAGAGTATCTTTTTAAAACCAACCTTTGTCATAACAGACATGACGGTTTGCAAAAGAAACAACCCTTCATCCATCAACATTGTCAACCATAAATATGTCTGTAATAACCGTCACAAAAGGCTCTTCGGTAACGTTTGCTGAGGTGTAGGACCACATTTCTGAAATTTACAAAATCGAGCAATATGCTCACTCTTGCACAGACAAAGCACGGTCCCTTGTCTTGAACTTGTTGATTTTGGGCTTGATTATCTTTACCATTATTTTTCTTAAGAGTTCAACCATTTTGTTTCTTGAATTTTTCTTCTTAGGTTTCATAGAGGTATTTGTTTTAGATTCAGGAGTAGTATTATTCGAAGTAACTAAATTTACCTTCGATGTGGTGTTGCTCTCTTCTAATAGTAAAAGTTGATCTTGTCCCCTTGCCTCCTCCTCCATGTGGATTTCCATTATCAACGTCTCAAGAGAGGTTTCCTTTTGTATGTGGTGCATAGTTTTTTAAAATTCCTTCCAAAAAGGTGAAAGTTTATCAATTATGCCATAAACAATAAGGTTATCCCAAGTTTTAACCTGCTCGGGTCTAAGCTCTCCAACAATCATGATGAAATCTTGAGCTTGATCTACCACTGATTTGTTGTCCACCATTTGGAATGAAAAACTCAGCTAGCAGCATATTTTTTTCGCTCCAGCTTCTTCGGTATCATTCTTACTCTGCAATACTTTCCAAATTTTCTTTACACTAGAGTACGTTCTATCATAATAATCATAAAATTTATGATATAGACGATTAAAAATATAATACCGGCACTTATAGGAAAGTCATTGTATTTTTCACTTTCTTTTGAAGAGAAATTAGTTCATTATTATCCATGAAGAGGATGTCAACTTTATTAGGATTCTTCGCAGTTAACACATAAGAGACATTGGAAAGACTTAAGTAAAAAAATATTTTACCCTTTTACCTCTTGAAGTGATTACCGTTGAACCGAAATGACTTATTAAGATCTCCCATCTTGGCAACCACGGTTTTTTCAATTGTAGCCATTTGAATATCTTTAAAATTGTTGGTGAAAATTACAAAAGTTACAATTAACAATTGAAAATAAAATGAAGAAAACAAAATTCTTTAGGCTAAGGCATGATTATCTCGCTCTCTTTAAGGAGATACAATCCCACTGCAACAAATGTTTGTGCCGGTCCAGCAGTATTCTTCTTGACTTGTCCCGTCCAGGATACAACAGTCTAATCAGAAAGTGTAACTCAACAAACTCTGGATAAGAGTTGAGTCTCAAGCTCCACAAAAAGAACACCTCCCTTCAACTAAAAAAAACAGTCTTTTTGACAAATTTTATTCACGCTATACTTTCTTATCATTTGTTATATCCCAAAACAAATGAAGACGCCACTATTTATAGGTGATGAAGTCTTTCATGTAATGAACAGGATGATAATGGAGAAGTAAATAGGATAGATAAATGGCCTAGAGGTTACAATGTACAATTGAGGAATAAAGAGTGAAGATTAAGGATGAACATAACGCCATAAATGGCACTGAGCAATTACACTTAGCATTATCGCCAAAAAGTGGAGTAATGCAGCAGGCAATACCTACGGCAACATTAGTAAATCAATGTAGCTTTAACAAAACAATGCAAAGCTGCACATATCATAAATATATTTATATATATATATATATTAAAATATTAAAATGATACAAAAAACCAACACACTTAACCGTCTTGCTTGAATATTAAAATGATACAAAAAACAAACACACTTAACCGTCTTGATTGGCTCCTTGCAGTACCTACGAATATAATGGGGAGAAACGGGATATGGTTGTAACTTAATTTGAACCAGCGGATGCCCGACGTTGCTTTCCATGCTTCGATGAACCTGCTTGTAAGGTATTTTTAGCATATGGGCATCCTTGGTGTTTCCACACGTGCACTTTTCTCTTTATTTATCTACCCTATAATGTTAATTGCTATTGATGGCAGCTGTTCGTTAGTTATTCATCATATGTGAAATATTAGTGGGACAAAACACATGAACTTGGTCTAATTTAAGCTCTGGCAGACAGAGTTTTGATGCCTTTGTTGCTGGGAGGTAATTGGTACTTGGGAGAATAATCTGTGTGTAAATTTGCATCGTCCTTGCGGGCGCTCATACAGTTCCCTTGCATGATTTAGAGCGGGGGGGGGGGGGGGGGGGAACTTTTGTTTAACCAACTAATTATTTATAATCCTTACAGGTGTTTTGTATTGTCAATCACAGGTCATACAGCTACCAAGGTAAATGCATAGAACGATATGACCACCGACGGCGATAACTGTAACGAACTAGAAGAACTAAACGATTGGTGATAACATAGTAGTGTAGCTACCTAGCTGCATTAATATTTTACCTTTGTCAAATCCGCTTATGAAAATATAAAAATATTGTGCGCACATACACATACAGTACAACAATAGTTCAAGCAATATGCTTGATTGGGCAATACTGATATTATGCGAATATAAACAATTCAGCAACATGCTACAAGTCTTTGTAACTTCTAAAACTTTTCAATCCATCAAAGTAGATTTACGTCTGAGTGAAGATCATTCAGCTCTTAAAGGGAAAGAATAACAAAAATAAAGCAGTGGCACTTGATGAAGAAACAAATTTTATGGAACAAATCTTTGACAGATTCAGCATCGAGGAGTCTCTTGATACACAAATGGAGTGACAGATGAGGTATAAACTGAAGGTAGCATATACACTACTTGCAATCACCAGGTCCATACATCCTTTATTAGCTTTTGTTCATACACAAAAGGCTGTGGTGGTTGCAAGTAGTATATATGGTACCTTCAGTTCATACCTTATCTGTCACTCCATCTGTGTATCAAGAAATTACTTCTCGATACTGAATTCGTCAAAGATGTGTTCCATAAAATTTGTTTCTTCATCAAGTCCATTTCATTATTTTTGTAATTCTTTCCCTTTAAGAGTTGAATGATCTTGTACATCTATCTTAAAGTCTATCTCCCTAGCCGAAGGGACTCCAGGTAGATCGTCAGGAAAAACTTTAGGAAACTCATTAACGGCTGGGACTGACCAGAAGTTTGGTATCTCAACACCGTGATCTTTAGCTCTAACTATACAGTAGATGCACCCCTTGAAAATTAACTTCTTAAAGATATGAAACTAAATTACCCTTAGGAACATTTGAACTTTCCCTCCACTATAAGATTGGCTCACCTTAAAACTGAAAGAGGACAAGCTCTATGGACTCTATGAGCTAGAATAGACTCACCGACTGGAGTGAAAACACTTAAATGCTCACTAAGACACTCAAAACTAATTCCAAACTACATGATATGTAGGGAGTCACAAAAGATAGAGTATCACTTGAGTCCAGTAATGTAACAACATCATATGTAATGACTTTGAGTATACCGTTGATAATATCTAGCAAATTCTCTAGATCGTGACCTCTGGCAATAACATATAGTGGTTTGTGGCCTCTCTTGTTCCTCAGGTACTACCCCTAGGAGCCACCTTACCATGTGAAGCTGATATAGATCACTGGGCCTCGTTGTACCTAAAGCTCTATCTCATTTTCGGGCAGTCTTTCAATAAGAACCCAACCTACCTGCACTCGTAGCAACCACTAGTGTGAATAAGGCAATCCTTTAGAAGTCTTTTGAACTTCTAAAAATTTTCAATCCATCATAGTAGATTAACGTCTGAGTGAAGATCATTCAGCTCTTAAAGGTAAAGAATTACATAAATAAAGCAGTGGCACTTGATGAAAAAACCAATTTTATGGAACAAATCTTTGACAGATTCAGCATCTAGGAGTCTCTTGATAAACAAATGGAGTGACAGATGAAGTATGATCTGAAGGTAGCATATATACTACTTGCAATCACCAGGTCCATACATCCTTTATTAGCTTTTGTTCATAGACAAATAGACGTGGTGGTTGCAAGTAGTATATATGGTACCTTCAGTTCATACCTTATCTGTCACTCCATTTGTGTATCAAGAAACTTCTCGATGTTGAATTTGTCAAAGATGTGTTCCATAAAATTTGTTTCTTCATCAAGTCCATTACTTTATTTTTGTAATTCTTTCCCTTTAAGAGGCGAATAGTCTTGTACATCTATCCTAAATTCTATCTCCCTAGTCGGAGGGACTCCAGGTAGATCGTTAGGGAAAACTTTAGGAAACTCATTTACGACTGGGACTGACCAGAGGGTTGGTGTCTCAACACCATGACCTTTAGCCTAACTATATGGTAGATGCACCCCATGAAAATTAACTTCTTAAAGATATCAAACGAAATTACCCTTAGACACATTTGAACTTTCCCTCTACTATAAGATTGGCTCACCTTAAAACTAAAACTTGACAAGCTCTATGGACTCTTTGAGCTAGAATAGACTAACCGACTGGAGTGAAAACACTGAAAGGCTCATGAAGACACACAGAACTGATTCCAAACTACATTATATGTGGGGGGTCACAAAAGATAGAGTAGCACTTGAGTCCAGTAATGTAAAAACATCATATGTAATGACTTTGAGTATGCCGATTATGATATCTAGGAAATTATCAAGATCGTGACCTTTGGCCATAACATATAGTGGTTTGTGGCCTCTCTTGTTCCTCAGATACTACCCCTAGGAGCCACCTTACCCTGTGGAGCTGATATAGATGACTGGCCTTGTTGTACCAAAAGCTCTATCTCATTTTCGGGAAATCCTTCAATAAGTACCCTACCTACGTGCACTAGTAGCAACCACTATGTGAATAAGGCAATCCTTTAGAAGTCTTTGGAACTTCTATAACTTTTCGATCCATAAGAGTAGATTTACGATCATTCAGCTATTAAAGGGAATGAATTACAAAAATAAAGGAATGGCCATTGATTAAGAAACAAATTTTATGGAACAAATCTTTGACAGATTCAGCATTGAGCAGTCTCTTTATACACAAATGGAGTGACAGATGATGTATGGACTGAAGGTAGCATACACACTACTTGCAATCACCAGGTCGATACATCCTTTGTTAGCTTTTGTGATACATCCTTTATTAGCTTTTGTTCATACACAAATGGACGTGGTGATTGCAAGTAGTATATATGGTACGTTTAGTTCATACCTTATCAGTCACTCCATTTGTGTATCAAGAATGTCGTGAAGCTGAATTTGTCAAATATGTGTTTCATAAAGTTTGTTTCCTCATCAAGTCCATTTCTTTATTTTTGTAATTCTTCCCCTTCAAGAGTTGAATGATTCTGTACATCTATCCTAAAGTCTATCTCCCTAGCCGGAGGGACTCCAGGTAGATTGTTAGAGAAAACTTTAGGAAACTCATTTACGACTGGGATTGACTAGAGGTTTGGTGTCTCAACATTGTGATCTTTAGCTCTAACTATATGGTAGATGCACCCCTTGAAAATTAACTTCTTAAAGATATGAAACAAAATTACCCTTAGCCACATTTGAACTTTCCCTCTACTATAAGTTTGGCTCACCTCAAAACTAAAACTGGACAAGCTCTATGGACTCTTTGAGCTAGAATAGACTAACCGATTGGAGTGGAAACACTGAAAGGCTCAGTAAGACACACAGAACTGATTCCAAACTAAATAATATATAGGAAGTCACAAAAGATAAAGTAGCACTTGAGTCCAGTAATGTAAAAACATCATATGTAATGACTTTGAGTTTACCGATTATAATATCTAGGAAATTCTCCAGATCGTGACCTTTGGCCATAACATATAGTTGTTTTTGGCCTCTCTTGTTCCTCAGGTACTACCCTTAGGAGCCATCTTACCCTGTGGAGGTGATATAGATGATTGGGCCTTGTTGTACCTAAAGACTCTATCTCATTTTCGGGAAATCTTTCAATAAGTACCCTATCTACCTGCACTCGTAGTAACCACTATTAAGAATAAGGCAATTCTTTAGAAGTCTTTGGAACTTCTAAAAACTTTTCAATCCATCATAGTAGATTTATGTCTGAGTGAAGATCATTAAGCTCTTAAAGGGAAAGAATTATAAAAATAAAGCAGTGGCACTTGATGAAGAAACAATTATATGGAACAAATCTTTGAAAGATTCAGCATCGAGCAGTCTCTTGATACACAAATGGAGTGACAGATCATGTATGAACTGAAGGTAGCATATATACTACTTGCAATCACCAGGTCCATATCTTTATTAGCTTTTGTTCATACACAAATGGATGTGGTGGTTGCAAGTAGTATATATGGTACCTTCAGTTCATACCTTATCTGTCACTCCATTTGTGTATGAAGAAACTTCTCGATGCTGAATTTGTCAAAGATCTGTTCCCTAAAATTTGTTTCTTCATCAAGTCCATTTCTTTATTTTTGTAATTCTTTCCCTTTAAGTGTTGAATGATCTGGTACATCTATCCTAAAGTCTACCTCCCTAGCCGGAGGGACTCCATGTAGATCGTCGGGGAAAACTTTAGGAAATTCATTTACGACTAGGATGGACCAGAGGGTTGGTGTCTCAACATTGTGATCTTTATCTCTAACTATATGCTAGATGCACCCCTTGAAAATTAACTTCTTAAAGATATGAAACGAAATTACCCTTAGGCACATTTGATCTTTCCCTCCACTCTAAGATTGGCTCACCTTAAAACTGAAACTGGACAAGCTCTATGGAATCTTTGAGCTAGAATAGTCTCATTGGCTGGAGTGTAAACACTTAAAGTATCATTAAGACACTCAGAACTGATTCCAAACTACATGATATGTAGGGACTCACAAAAGATAAAATAGCACTTGAGTCCAGTAATGTAAAAACATCATATGTAATGACTTTGACTATACCGTTGATAACATCTAGGAAATTCTCCAGATCCTGACCTCTGGCCATTACATATAGTGGTTTTTGGCCTCTCTTGTTCCTCAGGTACTACCCCTAGGAGCCACCTACCCTTTGGAGCTGATATAGATGACTGGGCCTTGTAGTACCTTAAGCTCTATCTCATTTTGGGCAATCCTTCAATAACCTCTAGTGCGAATAAGGCAATCCCTTAGAAGTCTTTGGAACTTCTAAAACATTTCAATCCATCAGAGTAGATTTGCGTCTGAGTGAAGATCATTCAGCTCTTAAAGTGAAAGAATTACAAAAATAAAGCAGTGGCACTTGATGAAGAAACAATTTTATGGAACAAATCTTTGATAGATTCAGCATCGAGCACTCTCTTGATACACAAATGGTGTGTTAGATGATGTATGAACTGAAGGTAGCATATATACTACTTGCAATCACCAAGTCTATACCTTTATTAGCTTTTAATCATACACAAATGGATGTGGTGGTTGCAAGTAGTATATATGGTGCCTTCAGTTCATACCTTATTTATCACTCGATTTATGTATCAAGAAACTTCTCGATGCTGAATTTGTCAAAGATGTGTTCCATAAAATTTGTTTCTTCATCAAGTCCATTTCTTTATTTTTGTAATTCTTTCCCATTAAGAGTTGAATGATCTTGTACATCTATCCTAATGTCTCTCTCCCTAGTCGGGTGGACTCTATGTAGATCGTTGGGGAATACTTTAGGAAACTCATTTACGACTGGGACTGACCAGAGGATTGGTCTCTCAACATCGTGATCTTTAGCTCTAACTATATTCTAGACGCACCCCTTGAAAATTAACTTCTTAAAGATATGAAACAAAATTACCCTTAGGCACATTTGATCTTTCCCTCCACTATAAGATTGGCTCACCTTAAAACTGAAACTGGATAAGCTCTATGGAATCTTTGAGCTAGAATAGTCTCACCGACTGGAGTGTAAACACATAAAGGCTCATTAAGAAACTAAGAACTTATTCCAAACTACGTGATATGAAGGGAGTCACAAAATATAGAATAGCACTTGAGTCCAGTAATGTAATAACATCATATGTAATGACTTTGACTATACCGTTGATTATATCTAGCAAATTCTCCAGATCGTGACCTTTGGCCATAACATATAGTGGTTTTGTGGCCTCTTTTGTTCCTCAGGTATTACCCCTAAATATCTATCTTATTTTTGGGCAATCCTTCAATAAGTACCCTACCAACGTGCACTCAATAGCAACCACTAGTGCAAATAAGGCAATCCTTTAGAAATCTTTGGAACTTCTAAAACTTTTCAATCCATCATAGTAGATTTACGTCTGAGTGAAGATCATTCAGCTCATAAAGGGAAAGAATTACAAAAATAAAGCAGTGGTACTTGATGAAGAAACAATTTTATGGAACAAATCTTTGACAGATTCAGCATCGAGCAGCCTCTTGATACACAAATGGAGTGATAGATGATGTACGAACTGAAGGTAGCATATATACTACTTGCAATCACCAGGTCCATACCATTATTAGCTTTTGTTCATACACAAATGGATGTGCTGGTAGCAAGTATTAATTATGGTACCTTCAGTTCAAACCTTATCTGTCACTCCATTTGTGTATCGAGAAACTTCTCGATGTTGAATTTGTCAAAGATGTGTTCCATAAAATTTGTTTCTTCATCAAGTCCATTTCTTTATTTTTCTAATTCTTTCCCTTTAAGAGTTGAATGACTTGTACATCTATCCTAAAGTTTCTCTCCCTAGCCGGAGGGACTCCATGTAGATCATCGTGGAATCTTTGGGAAACTCATTTACGACTGGGACTGACCAGAGGGTTGGTGTCTCAACATCGTGATCTTTAGCTCTAACTATACGCCAGATGCACCCCTTGAAAATTAACTTCTTAAAGATATGAAACAAAATTACCCTTAGGCACATTTGATCTTTCCCTCAACTATAAGATTGGCTCACCTTAAAACTAAAACGGGACAAGCTCTATGGAATCTTTGAGCTAGAATAGTCTCATTGACTGGAGTGTAAAAACACTTAAAGGCTCATTAAGAAACTCAAAACTAATTCCAAACTACATGATATGTAGGGAGCCACAAAAGATAGACTAGCACTTTAGTCCAGTAATGTAAAAACATCATTTGTAATGACTTTTAGTATACCGTTTATAATATCTAGCAAATTCTCCAGATCGTGACCTTTTCCCATAACTTATTGTGGTTTGTGGCCTCTCTTGTTCCTCAGGTACTACCCTAGGAGCCACCTTACCCTGTGGAGCTTATATAGATGACTGGGCTTTGTTGTACCTTAATATCTATCTCATTTTTGGGCAATCCTACAATAAGTACTCTACCAACGTTCACTCATAGCAACCACTAGGCGAATAAGGCAATCCTTTAGAATTCATTGGAACTTCTAAAACTTTTCAATCCATCAGAGATTTACGTGTCAGTGAAGATCATTCATCTCTTAAAGGGAAAGAATTACAAAAATAAAGCAGTGGTACTTGATGAAGAAACAATTTTATGGAACAAATCTTTGAAAGATTCAGCATCGAGCAGTCTCTTGATACACAAATTGAGTGATAGATGATGTACGAACTGAAGGTAGCATATATACTACTTGTAATGACCAGGTCCATACCTTTATTAGCTTTTCTTCATACACAAATGGATGTGGTGGTAGCAAGTAGTATATATGGTACCTTCAGTTCATACCTTATCTGTCACTCCATTTGTGTATTAAGAAACTTCTCGATGCTGAATTTGTCAAAGATGTGTTCCATAAAATTTGTTTCTTCATCATGTCCATTTCTTTATTTTTGTAATTCTTTCCCTTTAAGAGTTGAATGATCTTGTACCTCTATCCTAAAGTCTCTCTCCCTAGCCGGAGGGACTCCGTGTAGATCGTCGGGGAAAACTTTACGAAACTCATTTAGGACTTGGACTGACAAGAGGGTTGGTGTCTCAACATCATGATCTTTAGCTCTAACTATATGCTAGATGCACCCCTTGAAAATTAACTTCTTAAAGATATGAAACGAAATTACCCTTAGGCACATTTGATCTTTCCCTCCACTATAAAATTGGCTTACCTTAAAACTGAAACTGGACAAGCTCTATTGAATCTTTGAGCTAGAATAGTCTCACTGACTGGAGTGTAAATACTTTCAGGCTCATTAAGAAACTCAGAAATGATTCCAAACTACATGATATGTAGGGAGTCACAAAAGATAGAGTAGCACTTGAGTCTAGTAATAATGTAAAAACATCATATGTAATGACTTTGGGCATACCTTTGATAATATCTAGCAAATTCTCCAGATCGTGACCTTTGGCCATAACATATTGTGGTTTGTGGCCTCTCTTATTCCTCAGGTACTACCCCTAGTAGCCACCTTACTCTGTGGAGCTGATATAGATGACTGGGCCTTGTTGTACCTAAATCTCTGTCTCATTTTAGGGCAATCCTTTAATAAGTACCCTACCAACGTGCACTCATAGCAACCACTAGTGTGAATAAGACAATCCTTTAGAAGTCTTTGGGACTTCTAAAACTTTTCAATCCATCATAGTAGATTTAAGTCTATGTGAAGATCATTCAGCTCATAAAGGGGAAGAATTACAAAAATAATGAAGTGATACTTGATGAAGAAACAATTTTATGGAACAAATCTTTGACAGATTCAGTGTCGAGCAATCTCTTGATACACAAATGGAGTGATTGATGATGTATGAACTGAAGGTAGCATATATACTACTTGCAATCACCAGGTCCATACCTTTATCAGCTTTTGTTCATACACAAATGGATGTGGTGGTAGCAAGTAGTATATATGGTACCTTCAGTTCATACCTTATCTGTCACTTCATTTGTGTATCAAAAAACTTCTCGATGCTGAATTTGTCAAAGATGTGTTCCATAAAATTTGTTTCTTCATCAAGTCCATTTATTTATTTTTGTAATTCTTTCCCCTTAAGAGTTGAATGATCTTGTGCATCTATCCTAAAGTCTGTCTCCCTAGCCGGAGGGACTCCATGTAGATTGTTGGGGAAAGCTTTAGGAAACTCATTTACGACTGGGACTGACTAGAGGGTTGGTGTCTCAACATTGTGATCTTTAGCTCTAACTATATGCTAGATGCACCCCTTGAAAATTAACTTCTTAAAGATATGAAACGAAATTACCCTTAGGCACATTTGATATTTCTCTCCACTATAAGATTGGCTCACTTTAAAACTTAAACTGGACAAGCTCTATGGAATCTTTGAGCTAGAATAGTCTCACCGACTGGAGTGTAAACACTTAAAGGCTCATTAAGACACTTAGAACTGATTCCAAACTACATAAGATGTAGGGAGTCACAAAAGATAGTGTAGCACTTGAGTCCAGTAATGTAAAAACATCATATGTAATGACTTTGAGTATACAGTTGATAATATCTAGAAAATTCTCCAGATCATGACCTTTGGCCATAACATATAATGGTTTGTGGCCTCTCTTGTCCCTCAGGTACTACCCCTAGGAGCCACCTTACCCTGTGGAGCTTATATAGATGACTGGGCCTTGTTGTACCTAAATCTCTATCTCATTTTTGGGCAATCCTTCAATAAGTACCCTACCTACGTGCACTCATAGCAACCACTAGTGCGAATAAGGCAATACTTTAGAAGTCTTTGGAACTTCTAAAACTCTTCAATCCATCATTGTAGATTTACGTCTTAGTGAAGATCATTCAACTCTTAAAGGGAAAGAATTACAAAACTAAAGCAGTGGCACTTGATGAAGAAACAAATTTTATCGAACAAATCTTTGACAGATTTAACATCGAGGAGTCTATTGATACACAAATAGAGTGACAGATGAGGTATGATCTGAAGGTAGCATGTATACTACTTGCAATCACTAGGTCCATACATCCTTTATTAACTTTTGTTCATACACAAATGGATGTGGTTATGTGTCTCGAGTGTTGAGGTACCAAGGTAGGTTATGTGTCTCGAGTGTTTACAATCTATAGGATAGGGTTTTGGTTGATGCCCGTAGAACCAAAGAATCCATCCATTATGGTTTAACAAAGATGAAAAGAGATTTGCAAGAGATTTATTAGTGGAATGGCATACAGAGTGAAATTGCAGAGTTCATGTCCAAGTACATAGAACGTCGAAGCCTTGTATTGTGGTTCAAAATATAGACATTCCACAGTGGAAGTGGGATATTATCAATATGGATTTCATAACCAGGTTGTCATGGTCTTGCAGACAATAAGACTCCAGTAGAGTTGGCTGCAATCCATCCAGTATTTCACATTTCAATTCTTATGAAGTGCCGGGGAGATCCTTCATTAGTCGTGCCCACTGAAAGTATTGGAGTTAAACATAGCTTGACTTACGAGGAGATTTTGGTATATATCCTTGACCGCGAAGTTTGCAAATTGAGGACCAAGGAGATTGCTTCAGTTAATGTTTTATGGAGAAGTCAGTCTACTAGGGAAGCTACATTGGAAGCTGAGGATATGAAGTCTAGGTACCCCTGTCAATTCGTGTCTTCCAATGATGAGGTTGAAGATAATATTCCTCATCCCTATCTCGGAGTCGATGAGTATCCTTGAGTTTGAGTAATTAGCAATTTTGAATAACTGATTGTTTAAGTACTTGAGTTGAGCTGCATTTGTTCTTTGAGTCTACTCTTAGTTTGGCCTTTATTTGAACACCCCCTAATTATATTGACCCAGACAAGTTCATAAAGCCCAAGGATTGAATCTAATTTTTTAACCTGATAGGCATCTACAAACTGTATCTATGGACCGAAGATGGGGGCTCGTAGGTCCCCTTTACACTTAGAAAATTTTGAAGTTGAAGGCCCTGTGTATGAGCCGTAGAACCATCTATGACCCGTAGGCTAGGTCTTGTGGTTCCAAGCCCTGAGAAAACTGTCTCTAAATTAGACAAAAGCTGAACATGATGAGACCTATTTACAATCTGTAAAAGCGTCTATGGCCCATAAAGCTTGGTCGTAGACCAAATCCTGGAAAACCAGTTGCTAAGGAAGGTCATCTATGACCCATAGAAGTGATCACGACCCATCAATATGGTTTCATGGTCCACCTCGACAGTTTTAGTAAAGGTATAGTTTGGTCCTTTACATCCTATTTAAACCAAAAATCTCGTCCATTTAGGGTTCTTTTTGACCCTTTAACAGTAACCCATGACCCTTTCCCCTCATTAGCACTTAGATCTTCGAGAACAAGAACTAGAGGGGAGAAAAAGGGCTAGGCTCCCAAGCATTCAACTGTGTTCTTCGAGGCTGATTCTAAAATCAATGTTTCCACGTATGTAAGGCCCTAATAAAACAAATTCAAGTTTATTCTAGTATATGCCTATTGTTTGAGTTAATGCTTTTACATTACTTGTACTTGATATTTATTTTAAAGTGAAGTATTGCATTATACTACATTCTTGTCAAATTTGTTGTAAAGACAAGACATTACATATCTACCTTTAAAACCTAAAGAATTCATGCAACATTTACACATCGAAACTGAAGTTGAGTTGTAGATGTGCCTTGAGATGTAATTTTAGCATATATTGTTTAACAGGTTTGTTTACTTTGTTTTGAGCATGCATATGAGCATTCTTAAACGATGTGTTTTAAAGCTAGTTGAGTGAGAAACTATCTTTCAGTACATTGAAAACCTATTTATCTAACGGGAAGTGATACGTTGAGAAAAGCTGGAGCTGTGCTACATCCCAGGAGATAAAAGAAGTAATTTTGAGTAATTACACTCTTAAAATTATGAGCATATAGTAAAATATTTTGGAGTAGTATTGAGCACCGATGTGGGTGAGAGTATTAATAACTCGAACTCATAAACTACGTAACCAGTGTAAGATATGATCATACCAATAATTGTACGACACCTTATATGCCACTGAAATGGCCAAGTTAAATGGATCCATAAATAAAGTTTGTTCCATACACTTGCATAGTACGGGATGGCTCTGGCAACATGGACAAGATGTTGTATCATCGTGACGCTTATAGTGATGGTTGTCGTTTAGAGAAACTCCCTAAATTAAACTATATTATTTTCATATACTTGAATACCTATATTTTTTAATTAAGTAGTATGTTTATTCATAGCGCATTCACTCCTATCATTGAGTTTTTTACTAAGTTAATATTTGAGTGCATATTTTACCTCTAATCTTGTTTATCCATTTTACATACTCATACATTCCATGTACTGATGTCCTCTCGCCTTGTATCATTTTATGATGCAGAAGTAGGTGATAGACGAGATCCTCAACAGGTGTATCATTGAAGATCCAACTTCTTGAGTTGCTTTTGGTGAGGCCTCCTTGCAGTCAGAGGCACTATATGCCTCTTCATTATTTCTAGCACTTTCTTTTTCGATGTAGTAGTGGCTTGTCATGGCTTGTCGTGGTACCTACTCTTAGTCAGACTAGTAGAGGCATCATAGACTACTAAGGAAGTAATGTTGTGTTTCTATCAAAATTGTTATCTTCATAACTTGTTTTACTTAATATGATATAGAACTTTTGAGTATTTTAGCCTTTTTGCTTATTTCTAGCCTACCTCTTACTGTTTGACACTTCCGCTAAATAAAGTAGCTAGGCCGAGTGGTTCGCTTGGTACTAGAAATAGTTTTTGAGTGTTGGCCACATCCAGGATATAGACTCGGGGAATGACAATAGTTCCACCGAATACGTGTAAGGTCCTCATGACTCATCGCCTAAAACTACATTTTCCATATGGGAGGCCCTTGTACTGAAATACGAATGGTTGTATGTTGCTAATCGAAGCAATCTCTACATTGTTTTCTTTGGGAGAGTTTGGTTCACCAGATTCTTATATTTTTAAATTCATACAACATACATGGATTGAAGCCCTCGGTTAGAGGGATGTTGGACCAATATAGCTCCTGTGTCACTTTATATCGGTGAATACTACCCAACTCAATATTACTCATTTAGAAAGGTCGATGTGTAAATACTTTGGGATTGAACCTATACTTTTACCTTTCTTTTATGGTTATATTATGTATATATATGTTGTTTGTCCCTTTTTCTGGGTTGCATACAAGTAATCATCGTAGTAACTGTCCTCATACACTACATTATAGGAATGGAGACCCATTTCAATGGTTTCAAGAAGCAGTAGATCCTTCTAGGATAGATGTCACTATTAAGGTGTACTTTTCATCATTTGGAAAGTGAATTTTTTTTCATTAGTCTTTCTTTTGATTTTCATGGTATTTCAGGGGTCATGTCCTGATGTAGAACTTGTTATTTTTTTAGTAGAGGTTTTGTAGACCGATCGTTATTTGGATTCCTTATTCAAACTTGAATTGGGTTTCCTCTTTTGAATTTTTTGGTTTATATATTCAAATGGGTCTTATTTTTCGTGCTGATATTAATAGATATTAGTGTTGAATTATTTGAATTAAGTAGGTTGGTTTGTGCTCTCTGGCCTAATGGGACTCTATGTGTCATGTGATGTCTAGGATGGGGTTTCAGGGTATGACATAGAATGAATAAAAAGAATCTCATGTCTCCTTCAAAAAATAAACCTTGGTACTATATGGAAAAAACAAGATCAATATATCATTTCCCCCAACACTACCGCTAGAGGCAACATTTAAGCTACTTCTCTTCAAATTAGGAAATGAAGAACTATTCTACCCCCTTGATTTTCATATGGCCAATGAAATAGAGATGAATATTCTTTAGTTCTTCGTATCAATAAAGATAAATTTAAATAAGTAAGAACCTACATTAAGAAAGTATTGAAATACATGAAATAAAAGTTGTATAAAGTCTTATCACTATTTAAACAACACGCTGTCAATATTATCTAAATATTTAAAATTTACACTAGTAAAGGAGCTGAATATCAACATAATTATATATTCTCCCTTTGAAATAAATTTATTAAAAATTTAAATAGTAAATAATATCATTACTAAAGTGTGTCATAGATCATAGATAAAATAAGTGAAGCGTGGTAAAGAAAAACTTTAAAATCATTAACTGACCTTAAAAGCGGTAAAGTTAGCAGAAATTCGATGCAATGCCCAAACATTTTGCTCAACAAGTTTTCCAAAGGGACCACCAACTACTACAAAATTATAAGATTTATATACATCATGTATATCCAAAATAGAATAAAGAAAACCTAGATAATAAGCACGAGTGTTTCACGCTAACAAATCACGGACCAAAAATTGAAGAATGTAATACATATTTTTGAACTATTATTCAATATAATATCCACATAATGTATCAATGCGGTCTTAGTTGGTTATAAGTGCACGGGAAAGAAAGCAGTTCTATACAAAATCATTAAATAAAACGAGAAAATTGGAGCAAATACAACAACATAATTTTGTTAAAATAAAATTATAAAGAATAACTGCTTCTCTTTCCAAGAGTCCACATTAGTCCTTTTCCATAATAGTAGTCTTCGAACTTTTAGAATGTTAATTAAGATTTCAAAATCGAGTTATTTTAAAAATGGATTTTTGGGAGAAGTATTTATATATTGAGAAAAGGATACTTATGAAAAATCATAATTTATGGTTAGCTATCTTTTTATCTTCTACTACTACTACTTAAAATTGCTTTATCACATTTCTCCCTTGGTGGCACGAACAAAATTTTGGCAAATACTAAATTGTAATTGCCACTGGAGGAGCTTAAATTGCAGAATGAGTGACAAAGTAATATTTCCATAAAAAAATTCATTTCATATGCCACGTTGAAATATGTGAAATTCCAACATGTCTAACTTCATAATCTCAAAACATGCTTACTAAAGAAGAAAAAGTTCAAGTCAACCATAAACAATAATCTAAAAGTCATTTGTTCAATAAGGAAATTAAATATTTTAAAATTATTTTTCAAAGAGAGTGACATGTTCTTTAAAATTCAACTAGGCATAAGCAACATTTGAAGAATACTAAGTGAGGTTATTAATAAATGGATATAGCTATAAACGTGAATAAAATAAAATAGCAGAAGGAATATTTTTATCTTTAAAAAACTCATGTCATCTATTTTGCAAAACCTTCTTTGTGAGTCTCCTCATGTTCATCAAAGGCTTACCTTTTATAACAACAAAGAATAATGATTACTAAAAAACATGTAATGTGTGCAAGCGCATCGATCTTTTTGTTGTGTCATATGCATATATCTATAAAGTTGTTTGTTTAAAGATTTTAATCATATTAAAGTTTCTCAAAAGCTAAAGAAAGAATGATGTCAAAATATAATATCAATGAGTTTTCATAATGAGATCAACATATACATGGATATTTCAAACAAGGAATAGATTCACCATTGGGGAATGTGGCTGCCTATGGATGTAAATTATTGAAGTAGAGAAAATGCATCCAACAAAGAAAAACTTAATGAAAATACTATTTCTTAAGTATCAATTAGAAAGGAAAGTGCTGCAATTAGATAACATACCTTATTGTCTTTATATTTATTTAAAATATGATCTCTTCCTTGCTTCTTGTTATTCTCCTTCAATAGAGAAACGAAAAGAAAAGAGAGATTAAACTAACATATACTATGCGTAACTTGAATAAAAAATTTATCTCTAAAAGAAGGCAGTGTATTCTCATAAAACTTTAAAGTCTTACCATTATGTTTTTAGATGAGTATCCGCAAAACTAACATTTTACTCTTATTTTAGGAATAATATTTGTCAAACTAAACTAAGAAAAATCAAATTAAAAAGCGATAAAGACAGACTGATAGCAACATTATTTGAGAATGCATATGCAAAAAGAGTAAACATAGATACTATGCGTAACTTGAAAAAAAAAATATGATCTCCTCCTTGCTTCTTGTTATTCTCCTTCAATAGAGAAACGAAAAAAAAAAGAAAAAGAAAAGAGAGGTTAAACATAGATACTATGCGTAACTTGAAAAAAAAATTTATCTTTAAAAGAAGACATTGTATTCTCATAGAACTTTCAAATCTTCCGGTTATGTTTTTAGATGAGTATCTGCAAAACTATCATTTTTTTTATTCTAGCTTGGAATAATAACTAAGCAAAATCAAATTAAAAAGTGATAAAGACAGACTGATAGCAACATTACTTCAGAATACATACGCAAAAAGAGTAAACAGTTGTCACGCCCCGGGAGGGTACCCTTGGCGTGGCCGGCACTCAGAGACTATTTCTAGTCCCCAAGCGAACCACTTAGCCTCATCACATCATTCAATCATATAATTCTAATGAACAGCAGAAAATATATGTAAGTAATGGACACATCTCATCTAAAATCTCAAAGGAATATAGATAAAATAATGAAGGCTAATAGAAAGAACTAGCTCACAATCTCAACATCAATGCTCGACCCTTGTCTATGAAGCCTCTATCACTAATCATGTGGTGCCAATGGCAGACCCATGGCTACCCAAATCAAAATAAGGAAATAGTTCAATCTTAACTCTAAAGCATGATGAAATAAAAGTAGTGGTTCCTCCGGAGTAGGGGAGGCTCACCAATTCAGCTTCGGATCTCTGATCTTCAACGGAGCGCCTGTTGATGATCTCTAGTACCTGCCTCTGCATCATGAAATGATGCAGTCCAGAGTGGACATCAGTACTTGAAATGTACTGGTATGTAAAATAGCTGAATGAAACAGAAACCGGTAGAAAAATACGGAAAGTAAAATCAACTCTGAATAAACATCATAATCACATCAAAACAGTCAATTATCTATCTATGAAAGAATAAAGAGTAGACAAGTGACACACCATTATCTCAGGTTCATCAATAGTCTCAACTCATCACAAGATCATCTCAGGGGTGTCCACCCCCGCACATCTCATCTGATCTCACCTAGACTCGGAGTACAGTGAGAATTTTCTCGGGAGTTTCTCTTATCCGACAACACTGACTTATGAGCCAGTGAATGTACAACAATCACCCTGATATTGCCACAGTGGTCCCAAAATTGCCAGGAAAGAAACACTGGATACCATATCAATGTACCCGATATGGAATCAAACCGAACAGATCCTTTATTGCTATCAGGGACTGTTAAACCTCGAGGGAAACCATATATATGTGATGGTTTAAGCCTCTCCTACGTTTGACGACATAGTTAATGAGTTCAAGTGGGACTCATTTCTACTCATTTCGTTGCTCGATACTCCTCCCGACTAAATGCTCATAAAACCAACCTCAACCAGTCTCCTAGGGATACACTCCCCGTCAACGACTGTCAGTCTCAAAAGGACTCACTCAACGTCCACGACTGATATTTCACAAGGACCTTGGTCCTTTCATTAATTATTTCATAGGGACTTCTACCCTATCATCAACATCTCATAGGGATTTTAACCCTATCATAATCATCTCCTCAATGACTCAAGATTGTATAACCGTCATTAGGAAACAAGTGAATAACACATCGGTAGAGTTCATTTATAGAGACTCATAAAGCAATCAAGATTTCATCAACTCATCATCACAATCAACAATCCCAATGCAAGGCTCTAGACTCAAGTCTCAAGTGCAATATGCATGCTTTGCAAATTAGTCATGAAGGGTTATGCAAATTCTAATGAAAGTATCCAATTTAAGAAAACAATTAGTATGATGATCATCAACATAGGAAACATGTAATTTCAAATATAATTTTCAAGAAAATCCATCAAAGAAATCATGCATGTAGACTCTTCAATCATCAATTCATCTATGACCTCTATGGGGCACATGAGAGAACAATCCCATGTTTTAGTTTAGCCATATATACCTGTGATGCGGCTATTCAACCGGGTAACGTCGAGGATCTCTTCTCGAATGTCTCACCCCAAACCCTTCTCTCCTCTTCTCAAGCCCTAGCCTTGTGTGGATTTTGAAAAAGGACTTAGAACAGGGGTTTTAGGCTCTTTTCATGTTGGAATGACCTAACTAGCCATGTATTAGTGTTTAGGAGGGTTTATGGATTGACCGGAATGCCCCTCATAATTAATTAGAAATTTCCAGTTTGGAAAATGCACGGTCCGGGACGCGAACCTATCGCGAATTGTGTAATTTTGGAAAAGTGTTTTTAAACGAGTTTTCTCCATCTCGTCAAAAATTTGGAAAAACAGACAAGTGTCCCTCAGCGACAGGTGCGCGTCGCGCCTCTATCGCGGACTGTCACTGTTTTGTGACTTGGATCGAAAATTTATTTTTCGATCTGGTCGTCCTAAAATTTTACCCGGACCATTTTCCCACTCCATTTTTCATGCTGATCACGAATACGGTCTCCGATCTGCCATACGAGATTCGGAAGATGCGTTATGCGCATACCCTAACTCTAAGGGCATTTTGGTAATTTTACTGGGCGTCACATCATCTCCCCCTCGGGATCATTCGTCCTCGAATGAGGAGTAGAGATGGGGATTAAGGCACGAATAGACTCAAGACTCATTTTCGCACTCAATTCAATTAATCAATCCTTGACTTAACAATAGTAAGTCATATAAAAAGAATAGAACACTTAGCTTAGTGAAGAGTAAGGATTTTTACCTTCAGTACTTTCACCATCAATTCGCACGAACAAGTGCGGATACGTTGCCTTTATCTCCTCCTCAGCTTCCCATGTGGCTTCTTCAACGAATTGATTCCTCCACAAGACTTTGAGTGAGGCTATTTCTTTGTTCCTCAGTTTACGAATCTGACGATCAAGAATTTGAACCGGGACCTCTTCGTAAGATAGGTTATCCTTCACCCCAATGCTATCAACAGGGATCGCCAATGACGGATTTCCCAAGCATTTCTTTAGCATTGACACATGGAACACCGGGTGCACCCCATCTAACTCGGAAGGCAACTCTAACTCGTAAGCCACCTTCCCAATTCTCCTTACGATTTGATAGGGTCCAACATAACGTGGACTCAACTTTCCCTTCATCCCAAACCTTAGGAAACCCTTCATAGGTGACACTTTCAAGCACACCCAATCGTCCACTTCGAACTCTAAGTCTCTCATTCTCACGTTGGTGTAAGATTTTTGACGACTTTGGGCAGTCTTTAACCTCTCTATAATGACCTTGACCTTCTCCATCGACTGGTGAACAAGATCAAGTCCAATGAGCTCCGCTTCTCCAACCTCAAACCACCCGATAGGCGATCTACACCTCCTTCCGTACAAGACATCATGAGGAGCCATTTGAATGCTTGCATGATAACTATTGTTATATGCAAATTCAGCCAGTGGTAAATGATCATCCCAATTCCCCTTTGAAGTCAAGGACACAAGCTCTTAACATGTCCTCCAGTATTTGAATTGTACGCTCCGCCTAACCATCCGTCTGTGGATGGAAGGCTGTATTCAGGTTCACCTTAGTAGCCAAACTTTTCTGAAACGATCTCCAGAACTGGGAGGTAAATTGAGCTCCTCTGTTCGAGATGATGGACAAGGGGACCCCATGCAACCTCACAATCTCCTGGACGTACAATCTAGCATACTTATCTGCAGTGTTCGTTGTTTTCACTGCTAAAAAGTGGGCTGACTTAGTCATTCTATCCACGATCACCCATATTGAATCATGTTGCTTTCGAGATCTCGGCAGGCCAGTGATAAAGTCCATGTTAATCATCTCCCATTTCCATTCCGGAATTTCAAAGTTCTGAGCTAATCCACATGGCCTTTGATGCTCAACCTTCACTTATTGGCAATTTGGACATTTTGAAACGAACTCCACGATGTCCCTCTTCATCCCATTCCACTAATAGACTTCCCTCAAGTCGTGGTACATTTTGGTGGAGCCAGGATGAATGGAATATGTAGTGTTATGAACTTCTGCCATTATTCTATCTCGTATGCCATCAACATTTGAAACACACAATCGACTTTGATATCTTAACACTCCATCTCCCACTTAGGAGAAGACCATCACCCTTTGATTGTGGACATACTTCTTCAATTAGAGTATGACAGGGTCTTGGTCTTGCTTTTCCTTCACCTTCACCACTAAAGAGGAAGCAGACCCGTCCTGAACATTAACTCCTCCGTCATTGTTCTCCTCAAGTCGGACTCCTAATTGAGCCAACCGGTGTATGTCCTTGGCCAACTCCCTCTTTCCTTCCTCTACATGGGTTGTGCTACCCATTGATAACCTGCTAAGAGCGTCAGCTACAACATTAGCTTTACCTGGGTGGTAGTGAATGCTCATGTCATAATCCTTGAGCAACTCCAACCATCTCCTCTGTCGCAAGTTGAGCTCTTTTTGACTAAAAACATACTACAAGCTCTTGTGGTCAGTAAGCACATCCACATGCACTCCGTACAAGTAGTGACGCAAAATTTTAAGTGCAAACACTACTGCTGCCAACTCGAGGTCATGGGTTGGGTAGTTCCTTTCATGAACCTTGAGTTGCCTGGAAGCATAAGCTATCATCTTCCCCCTCTGCATTAGTACACAGCCTAATCCAACCATTGAGGCATCACAATAAATTACACAGTCTTCGGTCCCGTCGGGTAAGGTTAGGACTGGTGCAGTAGTTAACCTCGTTTTCAATTCCTGGAAACTCTTTTCACATTTTTTGGACCACTGGAACTTGACCTTCTTCTGAGTCAATTTGGTCAATGGCACGGATAGGGAAGAAAATCCCTCAACAAACCTGCGGTAATAGCCCACCAGCCCCAAGAAACTTCTAATGTCAGTCGGAGAGGTCGGTCGGGGCCAGTTATTCACCGCTTCAATCTTTTGGGCATCCACTTGAATACCATCACCGGAAACAACGTGGCCTAGGAAGGCCGCTGACTTAAGCCAGAATTCACATTTGGAGAACCTTGCATACAACTCATGGTTCTTAAGAGTTTGGAGGACCACTCTGAGGTGGTTAGCATGCTCCTCCTCACTCCTTGAATACTCCAGGATGTCGTCGATGAACACAATCACAAACAAATCATGATATGGCTTGAACACTCTATTCATCACGTCCATAAAGGCGGCAAGTGCATTCGTCAGTCCAAAGGACATGACCAATAACTCAAAATGGCCATATCTAGTCCTGAAGGTTGTCTTTGGAACGTCACACTCCCTCACCTTTAGCTGATGGTAGCCAGATCTAAGGTCTATCTTAGAGAACCAAGAGGTGCCCTGAAGTTGGTCAAACAAATCATCTATCCTTGGGAGAGGATATTTGTTCTTTATCGTGACCTTGTTCAGTTGCCTATAATCGATATACATTCTGAGGGACCCATCTTTCTTCCGCACGAATAGAACAGGGGCACCCCATGGTGAAACACTTGGCCTAATGAAGACCTTTTCTAGCAAATCTCTTAATTGCTCTTTCAATTCTTTCAACTCAATGGGGGCTATCCTGTAAGGTGGGATCGAAATAGACTGCGTATCTAGAAGAACATCAATCCCAAAGTCAATCTCCCTATCAGGAGGGACTCCGGGCAAGTTATCAGGAAAGACATCTGGAACCTCGTTGACAATCGGAACTGACTCAAGAGTTGGGGACTCAACATCATCAGATTTCACTCTCACCAAGTGATAAATACAACCTTTGGAAATTAACTTTCGGGCTTTAAGATATGAGATAAACCTTCCTCTAGGTTTAACTGAGTCACCCTTCCACTCTAGAACTGGTTCATTTGGAAATTGGAACTTAACCGTTCGGGATCTACAATCAACAGAGGCATAAGAGGCGTGAAGCCAATCCATGCCGAGGATCAAATCAAAGTCAACCATCTTTAACTCGATCAAATCAACAATGGTGTCCCTATGATGGATAGACACTCCACAAGCTTTATAGACTCTTTCAGCTCGAATAGACTCACCCACCGGAGTAGAAATATCAAAGGATTCAAGAAGACTCTCGGGGTTTTATCAAATTTACTGGCCACATAAGGAGTTACAAATGCCAATGTCGCACCAGGATCCATCAAAACATAACAATCAAAAGTAAAGACTCGGATCATACCCGTCACAACGTCTGGGGAATTTTCCTGATCTTGGCGACTCCCCATAGCATAGAAGCGGTTTGTTGCTCTGCCTGTACCTAACGTAGTGGCCCTCTGGTTCCCTTTAACTGGTGGAACCGATGCAGTAGACTGGGTCTGGCCAGCCTGCTTCAGACAATCCTTCTTGTAGTAGCCTACTTGGCCGCACCCGTAACATGCGTCATTCCTGTCGCGGCATCTCCCCCAGTGCGTCTTTCCACAGTTTTCACACGGTAGCCGACTCTGCGAACCTTGAGTCACACTAGCTTGGGACTGGGGTCCGTGGGTTCCTGTATTTTGGAATCTTTGATCATACGTGCCTCTAGGCAAAGGTGCACTGGTAGCTAAGGGTGCTGGAAATTGATTCCCATTACCTCTCCTTCCACCCTCGTGGCTGGATGTCTTAGCCCTCTTGCACTTGAACTCTTCCATGTCATGTTGTCTCTCTTCGTCAGCTTGATCCACGAATGTCATCAGTCGCCCGATGTCCATGTCAGTCACAAGCATAGCTCTTCTCCCATCTCTCTTGGGTCCTCTGTTCAACCCGCCTACATACATTCCCATCCTTCCCCTCATATCAGCAACCATGTCTGGAGCATAGCAGGATAGTTGCGTGAATTTCAACTTATACTCCTGCACAGTCATGGAGCCCTGCATTAGATTCAAGAACTCTCTCACCTTGGCTTCTTTTTTCTCTCTTGGGAAGAAGCGTCCCAAGAAGGCCTCTTCAAACATTGCCTAAGTTAGAAAGGGGGCATCATCCCTTCTGCCTTCCTTCCACTGGTCGAACCACAATCTCGCCACTCCCTTCAGTTGGTAAGCAACCAGTTCTACCGTATCAGCATCAGCTAAATGCATTACTTGGAACACCTTCTCAAGTTCCTCCACATATTCCTCAGGATCTTCAGTGGATGCAGACCCCGCGAACTTAGGCAGATACATCCTCAGAAATTCTCGAACATTAGAGGTGCCATGAGAGTCTATCCCACCTACACCTTGCCTCACAACAGGTGTTGCGACAGCCTGGGCCAACGTTTGAATAGCTTGGCGTAGCTCAGCATTCGAGACCTCATCTTGAAGGGGTTGCTCAACCGGGACAGCTGGATCCACGGGCTCTTTGGGTACTTGAGGCTCCGGTGGGTTAATAGTTCGCCTGGCAGGATGTCCTCTTCCTCTGACAGCTCTTCTGGGTGGCATATTATCGATTCTGCACGTGTAGCGCACGAATTATAAGATAGTTTTCATAGAGTTCAACTCTATCGCACGAATTGGAATAAGAAAGAAGTGTAACCATTCCTAATGTCCCATAGCCTCCTGCTTATGGAGTGTGGTCGACAACACACCCATAAACAAGACTCTACTAGACACGGCTTCATAGACTCCCTAGGACACTTGAACTCTGTGCTTAGATACCATGTTTTTTGTGAAAGGCGATTCTCCTTGAGGGGATATAAAGGGCCAGAGGTTCCGGGTTTGAATCCCACGAAGCGCTGCAGTGTGGATGGTGGATTGAACTGGTTGTACCCTGGGTAGACAATACCTGAGTATGTGATTGATGTTGAGTGACGCCGTGGGGGGGAGCCCCAAGATCGGCGGAAGGAGGATCGTCACAACAGTGATTAGTTAGAAGGTAATTAAAAAAGTTTAATTGATTAGAAATGCATAATTTTTTAAAAATTAACATTTTTTCCATTCACATTTACAATAAACCTTTCGTAAAAATGATTATGAAATAGATGACTAATATTTGTTCATCTATGTTACACCTTTAAAACATGTTATTTTCTACCATTTACTTATACATCCTATAGATGATAACAACTATCAGAGTAAACTTGTTATTTATTTTTGAAAATTAACTGTTTATTCTTATTATAACACAAGAATGGGTATGATGAAAAGGTGACAACAAAGGCTTTTCATGATAAACATTTATACTACAATTTCAAAATTTTAGAAAACAATTCATTTGCTCCTTCTATATTCTCTCTCTCTTTTTCTCTTTCTATCCTTAATTTGAGCAACCAACACCAATTGATTTTCAAAGACATCACGGTGAACAAATAAAACTTTTGTAGATACATTTGACTTTTAATTGCTTAAAAATGAGATTTGTTTCCATCGTAGCAACTAAAAATTTATTTCACCATAAATCATATGTGTCAACGATTTAATAAGTTTTAGATACTAGTATTTTCACTCTTCCCCAGGCTGACTCAAACCCTAAATAAAGAAATTTTACCGGTGGAGAAGCCTAACAACTAATAAGTCATAAAACGTCTGTATTTTTCATTAGATGTCATCATGAAAAAATATAAAATGTTAAAATCTCTATTCAACAATAAATAATAATTTAAAAAATAAAAATTACAGAGCTTAGCAAATACTTGAAGAGCAATTCCTCAAGGATGGGATCTTCCTCCAGAGCCCAGTTGTCGTTTAGGAATGCAATGTTCTTGAGTATCACCATAAAACACCACAAATATCAATCTTTCTATTCTACTTCTTTTGTTTGTGAAAATACCTGTGACAAAAATGATGTAACATGTATGCATATATTTGAAGTGTTGTTTAGTGCTAAATTTAGAGAATTTTTTTTTTGAGTGAATCTTTGACTAAATATTTATCAAAATGTTACTAGACTGTTATAAGGATTTATTTGGCTTTTCATGTGTGTGTATATATATTTGAAGTGTTGTTTAGTGCTATATTTAGAAAAAAAAAAGATATTGACTGAATCTTAGACCAAATATTTATCTAAAATGTGATTAGACTGTTATAAGGACTTATTTGTCTTTTCATGTGTGTGTACATATATTTGAAGTGTTGTTTAGTGCTAAATTTAGAAAAAAAAAAAGATATTGACTGAATCTTAGACCAAATATTTACCTAAAATGTGATTAGATTGTTATAAGGACTTATTTGGCTTTTTACTTTTCTTTGCTTCCTTCTAATAAACTAGTATAGTACCCGTGCGATGCGCGGTCAACATCAACAAAAATTAATCATAATTTTTTCTTTGAAATTAATAAAATTTAGTTACCAAAAAAATATTATTAAAAATTATTATGTCACTTTGTATTATTTGCTCCACTTGCATTAATATCTTTACTCATTATTCCCCTTTAAAATTGGGATTATTTAAGAATATATTTTTCAACTTTTTCATTGTAACAACACCAACTTCTCTTGTTATTTGTACTTGTATGTTTTTCTCTTTAGATTTCTTCATGACCCTAACTCCATTTAAATGTTCAAAAGTAATCAAATAATATATGAACACCTTTAAAAGAGAAATGATATCCAATAATAAAATAGAATAAATACGATAAATGATAAATGAGTACTTTAACACAACCTAATTAACTATATTAATTAATTCTTTCAATTAATTTCTAAAATATTTTCTCTGTAGTTTTAGATTTAAGGGTCTTTTTCTTTTTAATGTGTAGCCAACATATGTTGCAAGATAAATGTTGAATTATGGAACAAAGAAGGCTATAAATCATATTACAGTCACGGTGTCAAGTAATATGTATGTTTCTTTACACTTCAATTAGCTTTATTATCACAAAACACTCTAAAAAGAGTTTATAGAACTTCACGAACAAATCATATTCTTTTCGAATTTCACTTTATTTCAAAACCTTCCTATAAACAGAGTTTCTAGTGTTAGATTATACAAGGGTAAACTTTAAATTATAATGACTCTTAGTATACAAAGAATTAGATGTCACATGACCTACCGAATGAAAGGTCTTTCAATTAGCTTTTCAACCCAATTAATTTCACCTCATTTGGAGTTTGGAGTCAAAATTATGGTTGTTTTACTGAAGACTGCCAAAAAAAAGTTGATCTACGAAACCACATATGAGTCGTGGTTTAAAGTACGACCCATAGCATGGAAACAATTCCTAAAAATCCATATTTTTGGTCCCAGATTTGACGGACTCATCTACGAGTCGTAGAAACATCTATCGACCTTAGATTTGGCTTGTGAAATCTATCCAGAGACCTTGAAATTTACCCAAAAGTTTAAAAACTATTTTCTATGGGTCGTGGAAGTTTCTACGAGCCGTATGTGGGCCCGTAGATGACTTTGACATCTCTTTAAGATAGGTTATTTTGGTCTTTTCCCACCCTTTTAAAGCCTAAACCTGACGTTTTTACACTTAAATAAATCCCTAAACATGTTAGTTCAACTTCTTTAAGCTAAAAACACCTTCTCTAACTTAGAGCAAGGATTTATGGGAGAAAAATAGCAGGGTTTGAAGATAATCTTGTGAATTTCCCCAAGCTTTTTCTAAATTCAAAACTACCTGGTATCTAAGGCTACCCAAAACATGGATTGTGTTCTTCCATGTGCCCTATACCCCGAATTGATGGAGTTGTGAGTGAATTGAGTCTTCCATAAATGTTTATTGATGATTTTTCTTAAATTCTAATGTATTTCTACATAAACTTGAATGAATTATAACTTTTATGAATGAAATACTTGAAATAGATGATTATTGGTTTTCCACATAAACCCTAGAATGAATTCTTGTTATTTTTGCATATTCATTTAAATGAGCATGCATGAGTATAATTTGAGCCTAAAGAATCTATGGAATCCCTAAATATGCTTTAACTCTATTTTTGTTTCTGAATGCTATGAGTTAGAATGATGCATGATAAAGTCCTTATGAGTCAAAAGTTGAACCTTAAAATAATATATCTAAAGAGTTGATAGTTGATGTGATGAATTGAGTTGATAATTTTCCAATGAGATTAGATGAATGACTTAACCATAAGATTCATGTCTTTGAGTATTATTGAGTTTTAAGAGGAGTATTGAGCACCGAATTGAGTAAGAGTCAGTCTAACTCGAACTCAATAACTACGTAGCCGGCGCAGGAGAGGATTGAAGCGTAAAATTGTATGTTGCCTATTGTCCCAAAAGAAGGACTTGATGTTACTGATTTGGATCCACTGATGGGATGTCCTATAACCGGGCAAGGTATTAGATGGATGTGACAACGACATCACTTCGTTGTATCATAATTAGCTCAAAGGTGATGGTTGTTACTTAGAGAAACTCCCAATAGGCCTTGATATTACTCTAAAATAGTGGATTGTATTGGATGGTATATGAGTGGTCATTATCTAAACTGTATTCTTACTTTAGACTCTTAACATGATGATTAAGTTTCCTACTCCTTGAGTTGAACTATTTGAGTTGATAAAATTTCTCCTTTACATGTTTCTTTCTGTCATTTGACATACTCATAGATTCCACATACTAACGTCTATTTGGGCTTGCATCTTTTCATGATGCAAAGACAGGTACTAGCGGTCATCAATGGGAGCCCTGTTTAGGACCTATTTGTATTCAGCTGATTGGTAAGTCCTTCCCTATATTCAGAGGATGTCATGTTTTTCCTTATAGCTTTGAGTTTTAGACTTTTTATTTTATTTTGAGGTAGTCATGGTCTATCATTGGCACCACTTAGTCCGATATTTTAGAGGCCTCATAAACTAGACTGTTGAGTTGTGATTTGATGTTATCATTGACTAGTTTCTTTCATAGTAATCTTACTTAGCTGACGGATAGATTGTCTGGCCTTTGGCCTTAGATTATCATTTTGTCATTGTTTTCATCAAGTAATCTTATCATTGATATCTTTCGCTATTAGATTGTGACTGAATGAATGTGATGAAGTCGAGTGGTTCACTTGGGGGCTAGCAATAGTCTCTGAGAACCGGTCATGCCAAGGGTACCCTCCCGGGGCGTGACAAACTTGGTATCAGAGCATAGAGTCCAAGTACCCTAGGTCTATGAAGTTGTGTCTAGTAGAGTCTTGTTTAAGGTGTGTTGTGCACCACATTTTATAAGAAGGAGGATATATGAAATTAGGAATTGTTACACCTTCTTGTATTCTAAGTTTGTGTGATACCGTTTAAACTCTATTAAACTATCTATCTAATTTGTGTGTTACGCGCTTGCAGATCATGTCTCCTAAGCGTACCACCACCCAAAGAGATGCTTCAACTCCCAACACTAAGACTCCCTCACCAGAAGTGTCTTCTCAGATGGAGATGAGAGGCTGGGGTCGACGTGCTAGAGTCATTGAGGCTCCCTAGGCAGCTACTACTTTGCCTACTCCTACTATAGAGGCTGATTTCAGAGGAGCTATCATAATGCTCCTCAAACTAGTAGCCGTCAAGAGTTTGAATCGAAGTTCACAAGTTCCTAACTCTAGCTCCCAAGAGCCAACTGCTGCGACGAGGCTTAGGGACTTTTTGAGAATGAACCCACCAGTCTTCACTGGGTCTGAGGTTGACGAAGACCCTCAAAATTTTGTTAATGAGATGTGGAAGGTGTTGAATGTTATGCTTGCGACGGAGATCGAGGGAGTTGAACTTGCTTCTTATCAACTCAAGGATGTGGAAAATGTTTGGTATAATCAATGGGAAGAGATCCAAGGGGAAGATGTTGCGCCTTCTATTTGGGATGACTTTGAGTGTGTCTTTCTTAATCACATCTTTTCATAAGAGTTAAGGAGTTTGTTAAATTAAAGCAGGAGGGAATGACTGTCAAAGAATATTGCCTCAAATTCATACAACTATCCAGATATGCTCCAGAAATGGTCCCCAACATGAGATCTAGAATGAGAAAGTTCATATTTAGCTTGGGAAAGCATGTAAAAAAGGAGTGCAAAGCGACATTGCTGATTCTGAACATCGACATCTCTAGGCTTATGGTAACTTGAGGAGGACAAGAAGAGGGTCATGGAGGACCACTTGAGTAAGAAGGCTAAGTTAGTAGGGCATGGTCCTAACCAGCATAAGCAAAGAAAGGGGGACAGGTCCGATTCTCAGAAGAGGTCTTCGAATTGTGCACCATCCTCAGCAAGTGCACCAATTCCGAGTGCTAAGTATGATCAAGAGTCTCATGGCCATCAAAATTCTAGAGCTTAGGGTTCTCAATCCCAGGTTAGTGTGACTCAAGGTTCGAGGGAGAACGCACCATGTGTTAAGTATGGCAAACTCCACCTTGGTGAGTGTCATGATGGCACCAATGCTTGCTATAGGTGTAGACAGACTGGTCACTTCTAGAATTAGTGCCCAATAAGGAGGCGATGCCATGGAGGTAATAAAGCTTAGTCTTCAGCAGCACCACCATCCAATGGTAATTAGTGAGGTTCCACAACTAATACGGGCAAGGGTGCAAACCTTCTGTGTGCGATGGGAAATCGACAGTGTCAAGAAGTTGCACCAAATGTTGTCACGGGTATGCTTTGAGTCTTTTCCTATGATATGTCTACCTTGCTTAACCCAGGTGCCACTTTATCATTTGTAACTCCATATGGGGCTAGTAAGTTTGAGATCCTTCCTGAATATCTTCTTGAGCCCTTCAGTGTTTCTAATCCTGTAGGTCAGTCCATTCTAGCTGAAAGGGTATATAGAGATTCCACGTGTCTATCTATCATGGAGATACTTTGGAAGACTTAATTGAGTTAGAGATGATTGTGTTTGATATAACTCTTAGCATGGACTGGTTTCACGTCTGGTATGCCTTTGTTAACTGTAGAACTCGAACGATCAAATTCCAATTTCTGAATGAGCTTGTCATAGAGTGGAAGGTAGTTCTGCGGTGCCCAAGGGTAAGTTTCTTTTCTACCTTAGGGAAAGGAAATTAATTTCTAAAGGATGTATCTATCACCCTGTGTAAGTTAAGGCTGATGATGTAGATTCTCCACCTTTTGAGTTAGTTCTAGTTGTCAATGAGTTCCCTGATGATTTTCCTGGAGGGATATTTACTTTGGGATTGATATTCTCCCTGATACCTAGATTATCTCTATTTCACCATATAGAATGGCTCCCACCGAGTTGAAAGAACTAAAAGAGCAGTTGAAAGATCTCTTGGATAAGGGATTTATTAGGCCGAGTATCTCTCCGTGGGGCGCTCCTGCCCTATTTGTTCGAAAGAAAGATGGTTCCCTTAGAATGTGCATAGATTATTGCCAGTTGAATAATGTAACTGTTAAGAACAAATATCCCATTCCATGGATTGAAAACTTATTTGACCAACTTCAGGGTGCCACTACTTTCTTCAAGATAAATCTCATATCAGGCTATCACCAGTTGAAAATGAGATAATGTGACATCCTTAAGACGGCACTCTGAATTTATGGTAATGTCCTTCGGATTGACCAATGGAACTGCCACATTTATGGACTTGATGAACAGAGTATCAGACAATATCTTGATATGTTCATGATTGTGTTTATCGATGATATTGTATTGTACTTCAAAGATAAGAAAAAGCATGTCGGTCACCTCCGAGTTGTTGTTAAGACCCTCAAGGATAATGAGTTGTATGGCAAATTTTCAAAATGTGAGTTTTCGCTTAAATTAGCGTTCTTTTTTGGCCATGTTTTCTCAGGTGATGGGATTCAAACGGATATGCAGAAGATTGAGGAAGTTAAGAACTGGCCTAGACCCACCTTTCCAACTTACATAAGAAGTTTTCTTGATTTGGCTAGTTACTACCATAGATTTGTTAAGGGATTCTCTTCTACATCCTCTCCATTAACTAAGCCGACTCAAAAGAAAGCTAAGTTTCAGTGGTCTAACGAGTGTGAGAAGAGTTTTCAAGAGTTGAAAACCAAATTAACGACTGTACTAATGTTGACTCTACCTGAGGGGACTGATGATTTTGTGATCTATTGTGATGCTTCTAGAGTGGGATTGGGATGCGTTCTGATGCAGAGAAGTAAGTTCATAGCCTATGTTTCCAAAAGCCTTAAGAACTATGAAAGGAACTATCCAACTCATGACTTAGAATTGGATGCGGAGGTGTTTGCGCTCAAGATTTAGTGCCACTACTTATATGGAGCAGTGTTAATGTATTCACAAACCATAAGAGCCTACAATATGTATTCACCCAGAAAGTGCTTAACTTGAGGTAGAGGAGATAGATTGATTTGCTCAAGCACTACAATATGAGCATCATCTACCATCCAGGTAAAACTAATGTGGTTTTTGTTGCTCTTAGCAGGTTGTCTATGGGAAGCACTACTCATATGGAAGAAGAGAAGAAAGAGTTAGCCAAAGAGGTGCACAGACTAACACAATTGGGAGTTCAACTAGATAAATCTGGTGAAGGTGGAATACTTGTGCATAAAGGGTCCACATCATCTCTTGTAGTAGAGGAAATGGAGAAGCAATACCAAGATCCTATCTTACTTCAACTAAAGGAAGATATACATCAGCAGAAATTAATGGCATTCATCAAAGAGGCAGATGGGGTATTGAGATACCAAAGTACATTGTGTGCTCCAGATGTTGACGATATTTGAGAAAGGACCATGTCAGAAGCCCATGACTCTAGATACTCTATTAAATATAGGGCTACCAAAATGTACCGCGACTTGAGAGAGGTTTATATGTGGAATGGGATGAAGAGAGACATTATATTCTTTGTTTCTAAGTGCCTAAACTACCTATAGGTAAAAGTTGAGCACCAAAGGCCATGCGGAGTAGCTCAGAATTTTGCAATTCCAAAATGGAAGTGGAAGATAACTAATATGGATTTCATCATAGGCTATGCTTATGGGTTGTTGAGACGAGGGTTCCCAGGAAACAACCTCTCTACTTTTATGAGGTAGTGGTAAGGTCTGCGTACATTCTACCCCACTTGTGGAATTTCACTAGGTATGTTATTGTTGTTGTTGTTGTTGTTTCATACAGGCTTACCAAGGTCCCGCAGACAGCATGATTCGATTTGGGTGATTATTGATAAGATGACTAAATTAGTGCACTTCTTAGCGATAAAGACTACTAGTACGGTAGAGGACTATGCCGATTGTATATCTAAGAGATTGTCAAATTACATGGATTTCCTTTATCCATATCAGATAGAGGAGCTCAATCTACTACCCAATTTTCGAAGTCCTTTTGGAAAGGTCTAGGCTAGTAATTCTCTTCAAGAGGAGCATCCCTTCGTGTGAAAAGATCAACTTCTCCCTTAGAAATGGCAAGTCAACCAAAAAAGAAGAGGTTTTGGACTTGGACAATGTTTGAGATTGAAAAAGAACATGTAGATATGGCACAAGATGATGAAGCAAGTTTAGATCAAAGAGTCATGGCTTTCAGCTCATCTGATTGCCCTTTCATGCTAAAAACTAAAGAGAGAGAGAACTGACCGGTGCACGTCAACATTTTTACACTAATAGCAAGTAATAATTGCTTCTTGAAAATCTATATCACTGCATATTTCACAAATATTTTCTTGGAAGCTCATAAGAAAAGACAACAAATTTAGCAGTGAAGTTACGTTTTCACCTTCCGCCATTTTCCATTCACATTTCATCACTAGAACCCAACGTCAAGTATATGGCACCTGAATCCATGTTTAATGTCAAGTATTGCACACCAGTTGATATTTGGGCTTTTGGCTACATTGTCTGAGCTGATTATGGGGACACCCCCAGTGGCAAAGCCAAGATTTTCTTTAAGGGGGTTAAAAATTTTAAGAAGTATACATGTGAAGTAATTAAGGGGGGGGGGGGTTGGATGAACCCCCTATTATGTAGCTCCGCCACTGACACCCCTATCGAAATTAGATTCAGGAAGCAACAAAGATGCAAATGATGTTTTGTACAAAATTTGTTAGAGGAACCAAAGTTGATGTTGTCTAAAGAAGCTTAAGATTTTATGAAAAGATGTCTTGTGGAGAATCCAAGCTCATGTTTGACTGTCGAGATGCTTTTGAACCATCCTTTTTTCTGCCAATCTAATGGCAAATGTGGAATTTTCTATGGGGAATGGAAAAAATAATCTCCTTTTGTTGTGACAATTTGCTAGGACATGGCCCTCAAAAAGAATTGTTTCCGGATATGTTTTGTCTAAGCTTGTCACCAGAGGCCACCATTGAGGATACTAGGAGTTTGTAAGGCTGGAACCTTTCATTTAGAAAACTATGGAATGAGAATAAGGTTGTGAAGATCTTTGGTCAATGTTTATAGCTTAAAGGATAAATCTTGGAAAATGATTGAGGGGTTCAAGAGTGGTAATTTAAATGGAAAGCTCGGTGTGTTTGTGAATGGGGCACTTCATTGGGAGTCATGCCACAAGCGTTGTTCGTGTGGGTCTTGGGAGATTGTTACTCTAGACTTGTCTACAGGGAGATATGGGAGAATAGCACTTCCTATTTATGAAAATGGAGGTATTTATTGGACATTAGGTGTTTTGAGGGGGTATTTAGTTGGTTGTTTCAACTACAAATAGAGTAAGGCAGATGTATGGGTGATGAAGGAGTATGGTGTCGAGAAATCCTGGACTAAATTGGTTACCATCTCGTTACCAGGTGATCGTAGGTCTTATACCTTACCACTGTTTGTGGTTGAGAACTGTGATGAACGTTTGCTGCATCTTGGGGATGAGCTAGCACTATATAACTCAAAGGATGGTTCATTCAAGAAACTTGACGGTTACACATCTGGTGATTTTCGTCACTGCTTGAACTTGACGATAATTAATTTAAGAATATATGTATACTAAATAAATTTATAAATTTTCAAAAGACAACATATATCTTAGATACTTAATTTAATATTATTTATAAAGACCCTTATTTTTCTAAATACATAAATTTTTAATTTTCGATAATTAATTTTTATTTTTGAAATTTAATATAACCTTGTAATTACACTCATGCAACCAAACAACACACTTGTAATTACACTATAATTACATTGTGGCAAACAAACAAGACAAAGTAATTACTAGGCTAGTAATTACACTAATTTCAATTACCAGGTGGCTTTCTAAACAGACCCTTAGTTAACTGCTCAAAGATACCAAATATTTGTACCACACGGTATGACCCTCGAATTAAGAACAAATCATATCATATTTTGGTTAAAGGGGTCATGTTAACGTGGATTGTAGGTAGCTGGTTTATTAAGCCAAGACATGTGAAAACAATGATGAAGAAGCACCACCCTCTTATATATAATAAAAGAAGTAGTGATTATATTGATAGACAAACAGAATAACAATAAGGTGGTTCTAGTATAATGCATATTCTCTTATATTCTTTTAAATTTGGGTTCACCTCATCATAAGTACTATTTCACATGTATTCACTTCTCTTTTGTCAAGGTACTGCATCTATTTGTGATGCACGTATGGACTCTTAGGGCAGCACTGATTCACGCTAGGCACTCCGCTCATTCTATTGACTTGTGGTTAGCCCGATTTATCAATGAAGCGTTTATGCTTATGAAGTGACATTTAATATATTTTTGGGTATAGACAAGGCCTCATCTCATGTAACTTAGAAGTTCCATTGATACCATGTTCATGTCATGTTTTATTATGTAAAACTCCTAATGAAGCCTTGAATGGCGACACTATCTATTATGTTATTTTAACTTTATAGTTAATGAATTACTCAATGTTTTATGAGATGCTTTACCTTTCGCTTCTACGTACATATCATGTACATAAGAGAGAAATAGGGTTTGATGCGATCACATATATAATTGAACGGTTACATAGAAATTTAAGAAGGTACCTATTCATTCTACTCTTGATCGAGCAATTCAGGTTAAAGGAATAAGTTCCAAAGCCTGTTGAATTCATACGTGTCGAATGAGTAAGTGATGAGCAAGAATTAAGGCTCGAGCGATGACACCATTCATTAGGTAAGATTATGAACTATTTGTTAGTAAGGAATGAGACTCGAGGATGAAATTTAAAGTGTACATAGTGAGGAGCATGTTGTCAAGGAGGAAGCATATAATGACCCAACCTCCTAGTGATGTTGTTCATTTTTGTTTAAGACTTGCACAGTTTTAAAACGCATTAATTACTATGATATAAGACTTTCTTACTTATATATCAAACATTCTCACAGAGGTTTGTCCCGTCTTATCAGGATTTGCCTAAACTCCAGCCCACATCGACAAGGCTAATACACGAGTGAGTCTAATAACATCTATAAAGGTCCAGCCCACAAGTGATAACATCTACTTTAGGGATAGGCCTACAAAATTTTAAAATTCATAGCTATGGTGTAAGGCTTACTTATATATATATCTAACATCTCTCCTAGGTTTTGTCGATGTAAGACTTCTTATCTTAAGAAGGGTATCTCTACACCCCCTCTCATACATGGACTCAACATCCTCAGTATAGTTTTTCACACCGTATGAGATTTGCCTATACTCAGTACTGGATTTGCCCTGCCTTATCGGGATTTTTTTAAATTTAGTTAAACTCTAGTTCACATCGATAAGACTGATAAAAGAGCAACATGGAGGATGTCAATTAATTGTTGCTGGATGAACATTGAAGTTTGTGGAAAGGCATACAGGATGTGTTGGCTTATAGAGAGGACTTTCTTAAGGACTAAAATTTCTTCAACAAAAGATAATTCACTGCACTAAGTTTCCATATCTATGGACAGAATAGAAGATTCTATTGTATGCATTCTTACCCTACATTTCTTTAAGAGGTTATTTCCAACGTTCGAATTTCTGACTCCTTGTCACATGACAAAGAGTTTACCTATCATGCCTAGGCTTCCATTTTGTTATTGGAACAAGTATTTAGATTATATCTACATAGTAAAAATCATCATTATTCCTTTAGAATGTTACAGTGCCTTCTTGATAACGCCATAATCTATATTGAGAAAGCAAAAAAAAGCAATAATATGAAGGTCACTGAAGTTAAAACATATTCAAATTAGCACTTGGATGCATTTATCATGGCAACTATTAATCAATGCCAGTGGAACTTTCTATCTATGTAGATATTTACTACTACACTGATGTTGCATGTTATCCTTCATTTAAGAGTTGAACCCTACTTCATTTATTTTTTTTTTAATAATATTGTCTGAATCAGGTTGGAAAAGTTAAGTATCGAGTTTTGTCCATCTTTGAAAAAGATATTCAACATAATATTAATTTAAATTGCTTTATACATCTTTTTAAGCATCTTAATAAGCTAATACTCTATCAATTTCAATAATAAGAATATTTGGCAACAAATTTTTTGATGTAACGATAATTATCAATTTTATAATATATATTTTTACCAAATATCTTGTAATTTCAACTCAAATTAGGAAAGACATATTAAAAATACTGCACAAAAGATAAGTTTTAGCAACACTGTTTTCAACTCATACACCCCCCCCCCCCCCAAAAAAAAAAAGAGCAATTCATTCAAACATTTTCATTTGCCACAATCCGAACAATATAGCCACTAAAGTTGAAAATCCTCTAAATCTTATCTGTGCTTTTTATTTTTTATTTTAAAAAAGAGATAAATGTAAAAAGTGCACCTCAACTATCCTCTGTTTTTGAGTTTCATATCCAAACTATTGGATCTGTAAGTTTCATATCTAAATTATCACTTATTAGTTTGACAAACACACATCTATTTTTTATTCTACTCTCACCATGGTATGTGAACTACACTCTCTCTTTTATTTTTTTTTAAAAATCCACATCACACTCCACATGAACAAAACATTCTAGCTTGACAAAAATAAATAAATTATATTATTAGTTAAAATTAAATATTAAAGTATTATTATTTCAAAAAAAATTATAAAGTAAAAAAATAAACTACACCCCACCCCACCACTTCCTCTCACTATACCCCCTCGAACCAAACAATTTTTTTTTAAAAAAAAAATAATTATAATTTTTTTAAAAAAAAAAAATCTTATTTCATCTCCCTCTTAAAATAATAATTTAGATATTATTTTAATTCTTTTTTAAAAAAATAATTCTATGTTACCCACCTAATCCTATGCTTTTATTATTTTAGTTATTTTTTAGAAAATTATTTTTTATTTATCGTAAGATTTGTTTTAAAATAAATTTTTTATTTCTATTTTATTAGACAAACAAGTAGAAAAATATTTTTCTAAATATATGTGTACATATCTAATAAAATAATAATTTAAAAGAAAAGAGAAAAAGAAATTAGAAGAGGAGGGCTAAATGCCGGTGGATAAAATTTTATTTATTGAAAACAATATCAATTATTTTAGGTAGGAGTGGAGTAGGGGCTGAAGTTTGAACTTTTAAAAAATATTTTATAAAAGAGATTCAAAAATTAAAAGGGCGGGGATTGTTTGGGGGGGGAGGGGGGGTTGGTAGGTGGTACGTGGAGGGTGTGGGCGGTGGAGTAGATGGAAAAAATATTTTAAATTTTGAAATAATTATTTAAAACACATCTTTTAGAAAATTGCTAGTTTAATTAGATACTCCACATTTACAACCTTTTCTTTATGTCTCCAATAAAAGAGGGAAACAAAGAAGATGCTCAATCTCAACGTTAATCATCATCCCAAAAGGAATGTTGGCCTTTGCGACGAACACAAAAAGAGTGAAGAATCGTACAAACATTAGCTATGAGGAAAAACAAACAAACAAATACTACTAATATAAAATGAGATGAGTTTTACCGTGTGGGCCTGATGAATGTTGTGTGGTTCCTTTTACATGTGAGAGTGACTGTCAATGCACTCAAGAAATATGGAGATCGTCGTGATTATCAGTAATGCCCTAAAGAAAGAGTTGTTAAATTGCAGGGCTCAACAAGAAAGTTTTCACTTATTCAACCCCGCCTAAGGCAAAAGCAGTAACCGAAAGCTAATAATTAACAATTAAACCCAAAAAGAAAATATATTTAACTGTTTCCTTTTGCTCGTTCTCAACATGTCATTGACACTGAACTTATAATACAACATAAAGCTGTAAAACAACACATATTAACAACTTATGCAAAAGCTAAAGCTTGTACAATCAAAATTAATGTAAAAATAAAGCAAAACAATAACTGATTAAGCTAATACTTCGAAGCTTCAAAATTTACCTAATCAATCTGATACGCCATCTCTTCTCTCCTTGTTATCTCTTCCTCGCTCTCATACAACTCTGATTCCATCAAATAATACAACAACAAAACTCAACTGTAGTGCAAATTCAAAGGCAAAATTGAGTTTAAAAGCAAGAAAAAAGATTAAAAACGTTTCCACAAAGGAAAAATTGAAGATCGGCCCCTGCAGGCCTAGTAAGAGACAGATTTCATAACACCATACGTCTTCGGCAGTGATGCGGCCTCTAGACCAACCATCAATTACAAACAAAATGAAATAAAAGAAAATCCAAATGAAAACTTTACTACCTTTGATACCTGATAGTATAAATCTCCATACAAGCAAGGTGAAGGAAGTTAGAAATCTAGAAATTGTGGAAAATGAACTGTTGAATGGGAAACCACATAGAAATAAACAATGGCGGATTAGGAAAAGTGAAGAGTTAGACGCCCAGTTTAGGAAATAACCCTAGGGTCACTTTTTTATCCCCTTAAAGTCAGGTTCCACAGGCCTATTTTGTGGATCATCATATTTTGGGCTTCCGCCCACCCATATTTTTGAATTATTGAATAGAACCAGGCCTATGGCCCAAACTTAATTTTTTTAAAAAACTTAACAAATCAAGCCATGAAAGTGGTCACACGAGAAATTGAGTTAATAAAGAAGTGGATAATTTTATATCTGATTCGACCGAGAAAATGAAACAAATCTGAATTTGAACAAAGAAGAAAGGTTTGAATTGAACCAACACAACTTATCTATTTGGTCACTCTATTCGAGTTAGTTGTATTTATGATACTATTAAATCTTAAAAATTAAATAATAAATGCTAAAATTAAGATATAAAAAAATTTAATTATTTTTTCTTACATGTTAAAAGTGAAAAACAAATGTAAAATTATTCAAATAATAGCAAATAAAATTAAACAAAATCAAAACTAATAAATTTGAGATAATACAACAATGGGTCCATAAAAGATGACTCATATATTGGCATTTCCAACTCTAAATACCAGGAGTTGGTATATGCTATATTTCAGTATTAAACTGTTGCTTTATATGATTCAAATAAGAAGTCCACGTCAAAACACCATCATGAAGAAAAAGTGAGGGTGCATTTGGTATTAAGGAAAATCTACTCCACAAACAATATTTTCTTAAATATTCATATGTCAGTAATTAGTTATATCAATGATTTGATGAAATAGTCCTCACATATGATGATAACAGTCCGACACAATAGACATTTTTGTGTCAAATTGGACCCACACAGTCCTCATTTGCATTTCATCTCAGACATACTTGGTCCACATCAATATATTATTATGAAACTCGCACAACATTTGATAATGTATCAACCTCGAACAGACAAAATCTTCAATTCTTCACAACTTAACTCACAAAAGCACATATAAGAAAATAACTTGATCTTAATATGTAATATTTAAATCATGAATTTCGATTGCTATATCAATAGAACATGTTGTCTTGTGTATAACAAGCACAAATGCATCAATACTGTAGTGATATAATGCCTAACTTGCGCATCAAAACACGACATGAAAAAATAGAGCTAATAAAATTCAATGTTAAAAATAATTTTCCTTTATATTGATAGTAATATATATATATGTACACACACACATATATGCGCGCGCGCACACACACATACACATATTTGTCGCATGATGTATATGTTATTCATTTAAGTTACGACCAACGTGTAACTTGAGCAAAAAATTCATTTTCTAACTTATGTTGATCATAGTGAGCTTTCGAACTTCTTATTTGTGTTAACTTCTTATATTAAAATAAGAAATAAGTGTCAAAAACACACCCGAACTATCATTTTATGAGTTTCATACCTAAACTATTGGAAGTGTGAGTTTCATACCTAAACTACCAGTTTTTAGTTTGAGAAATATGCCGCTATCTTCTATTACACTGTCTTTTATTTATTTTTTTAAAATGACACATCACACTCCACATAGACAAACATTCCACCTTGAAAAGAAAATAAATAAATTATAGTATTAATTAAAATTAAGTATTAAAGTATTATTATTCCAAAAAATATTATAAAATAAAATATAAAATATTTTTCTTACCCCATCCCATCACTTCCTCTCACCATACCTTGCACCTCCCCCTCCACCCCCCTCCCCCCCAAACCAATGTTTAATCTTACTTCACCTCCACCCCTCCCCCCCCCCCCCACAAAAAAAAAGATTAATATTTTTAAGGAAAATAATTCTATGTTACCCATCTAATTCTCCACTTTATTTTTAGTCATTTTTAGAAAATTATTTTTTATTTTTCACAAAAAAAATTTAAAATAAACTATTTATTTCTGTTATATTTGATACATAAGAAGAAAAAAAATATTTTTCTAATCTACAAAAAATAAAATAAAAATATAAAAATAAATTATGAGCGGAGGATTAGATGTGGGTGGGATATAATTTAATTTAATTAAACATATCAATTTTTTAGGGTAGGAATGGAGTAGGGCCTGAAGTTTGAACTTTTAAAAACTATTTTATAAAAGAGATTCAAAAAAATAAAAAGGCGAGGAGTGTTGGGGGTGGAGTGGGAGTACGGGCGGTGGGCGGTGGGTGGTGGAGTAGGTGAGAAAAATATTTTAAATTTTATTTTGTAAAAAAATTATATTTTTCTGAAAGAATATTTATACTTTAATCTTTAACTTTTAACTAATATTAACAATTTACTTAATTTTTGTCAATAATGTGGAATATTTTATCCATGTTACAAGATTTTTTTCAATAAAAGAGAGTGTATTACACACAACACTAAGGCGTGTTTCTAAAACTAATAAGTGATAGTCTAAGTGTGAAATTTATACTCCCAATAGATTAGATATGAAATTTTAAAAAAAATAGGATAGTTTAGGTGTGTATTTTTATACTTAACTCTTAACATAACTAAATAAAAGAATCTAATTACAGTCAACTAATTATGACAAACCACTTAAAAAAATATAACTAGTAGTTAAAAATATTTGATTTTATCATATAGTGATCAAGTCGATGCAAGCACGGCGAATGTCGCCCTTTCATTTATATTTCATTTGATGACATAATACCAAAAGTAATGAACCTTTTTCTTTTGAAGTTTCTTAATTTTTATCCTAACTTATCAAGCTCCTTATCCAAAAGAGAAATACTTGAAAATATGTGATTTGTAATAATTTATACTCTCTCCATCCCATTTTATGTGGTACCTTTTCCTTTTTGGTCTATCCCATAGAGAATGTCACCTTACTCTAATTGGAAACAATTTACCTTTAAAAATTTCTTTTTTATCCTTGATGAAATTATTCTCAACCACACAAATATTTAAGAATGATTTTAGATCACAAGTTCTAAAAGTCTTCCTTTTTTTTCTTAAACACCATGCCATGTCAAAATGTATCCCATAAAATGGAATGGAGGGAGTAATATTTATGTCACAAAGAAAGTATCTAAAGTATACAAACAATTCAAATCAATCAAACTGCACTTATTCTTAAAAAATCTAATTAAAATTAGAATTGATTATAATAAGCACATGAAAAAATTAAAACACCTAGATTCTTGCTTTCATAGAAAAATAGTTGTTGTTATGCACTTGAATAGATAAAGAAAATTATATTAACTAAAGTGTAGTAGCTAAATTTAGAAAATAATTTATTGTTTTATAATTTGTTGGACACAATTTTATGGGTTTTCTAATTAATTAAAGAAATGAAATAAAAGATATCTTTTGTTAGTTGAATGCATGATTAAGGACTATCACGAGATATAATTGTAATATAGTAAATTCAAAAAGATCAGGAATCACGTGTAGTACTTTGGTATGCCTGGTTGTTGCTACCAAGTCTACCTTGAAGCAATACTTGGATATTTTTGGAGCATCCATGTTATTCATTCGGATTATATACCTTGTTTTTTGTAATACCCAGTAAAATCACCAAAATACCCCTAGATGAGAGATGTGCGCATAATGCGTCTTTTCAAAGTCCAATGGCAAATCTACGGCCGAAAATGCGATCAACATGAAAAATTGCATGGAGAAATGGTCTTGGTTGATTTTTAGAGTAACCGGATCAAAAGATAGTTTTGTGATGCGAAAACCCATTCCAGTAAGAGAGCAGACATGTCCGTGTCGTGGACTTGTTGCGGATTTACACTTGGATATGACCTCAATATTTTCTATGGGATTAGAAAATTTGATCGGAGAATTTTTAGCAAAAAACCCCGAAAATCATTAGGGTCCGCGATGCGGACATGGTTTAACTAGGCGAACTTTTTTCAGTTTTTCATGAGAAGCATTCTAGACTTTTCCATCCCCTCTTAAACCTAAAATACGATTAAAATAGGTCTTTTTGAACGTAAAAAGGGTTTCAACCCCCATTCCTAAGTTTTTTCTAAGTTTCTAACAAAGACCAGAGTTAAGGAGAAAAGAAGAGGAGCGAGAATTTGAGGAAATCAAGGAGGGTTCTTACGAGATTGAGTGTCAAAGCTTCATACCAGGTATGTCAGACTAAACTAAAACATGGGAATGTTCTTCCATGTGCCCTCGTTGATGGTAATAGAGGAGTAGAGAGTATAACGAGTCTACATACATGCTCTTGAATATTTTTTTATAAATTTTATATATATATATATATATATATATATATATATATCACTCGTATTTTAATGTGTTGATGATCATAACAAACCTTTTTTACTGATGAAATATTTTACATGAGTTAATTTTATACACCCTATATGTTACTTTGTAAAAGAATGCATGAATGAACCTGGGGATGGAGTCTAGAGCCTTGACTTGAGTATGTTGATTTTTTTTGTGATATGAGCATGATGATGAGTTAATAAAGCTTGATCTTCCCATGAGTAAAGACAACTTGAGATGATAGGCCGAAAGGCCCAATTGAGTTGAGTTAATGAGATGATGAGATTCTTTACGAGATTAATTGAGATGAAGAGTCTTATGAACATTGAGTCTTTGGAAGAGTATCGAGCACAAAAATGAGTAAGAGAAAATCTAAATCGCACTCATTAACTACGTCACCAAGTGTAGGTAAGGATTGAGCCACTATATTAGAGGTTTCCTCTTGAGTTAAAGTCCCTAAAAGTAGTAGAGGAGTTTAGAGCGAGGTCCCTTGTGGGTTTGAGTTGTTCTTTAGCTGGCAAGTATGGAACGAATATGGCACCATCAGCGGAATTGTTATACAATCACTGGCTCATAAATAATTGTTGTCGGATAAGAGAAACTCCTAGAATAGGTCCCACATTGATAATACTCTGAGTTCAGTTGAGTTGATTGATCAGTCATTTGTCTACTCTTTATTCTAGCTTCAGATAGACATTTGTCATTTCGATTGAGTATCTTCTGAGTTGATGTTGTTCTGTATTATCCTGCCTATATCTATTTCATTCAGCAATTTTACATACTCGTACATTGCACGTACTGACATTCATTTCATTTCATGATGCAGAGGTCGATACTAGAGATCGGCAATAGGCATACGTTGAGGATCTATTGTAACCAGCTGAGTTGGTGAGCCTCCTTTACTTTGGAGGATCACTATTTTATTTTCATCTAGTTATTAGTGTCGGACTTTAGATTAGATTTATTTTTGAGTTGAGGTATCCATGAGTCTATCATTGGCACCAATTGATAGTGATAAAGGCTTCATAGACTAGAGCTGAGTTGTTGATTTGAGATTATGTTGAGCTAGTTTCTTTCATACTAACCTATTTTATTGATATGGTTTTGGGACATAAAATGTCCACTATTTATTATCTTAGTCTCCCGCTGATTTGCTATGAATGTTAAGTGAATGAATATGATGAGGTAAAGTGGTTCGCTTGGGGACTAGAAATAGTCTCTGAGTGTCGGCCACGTTTAGGTTACCCTCCTAGAGCATGACAAACTTGGTTTCATAGCACAGAGTTTAAGTGTCCTAGAGAGTCTATGAAACCGTGTCTAGTAGAGTCTTGTTTATAGGTGTGCTATGCACAACACTTTATAATTAGGAGGCTATAGTACATTAGGAATGATTACACTTCATTCATGTTTTGATTTATGCGATAGAGTTAAACTCTATGAAAGCTCTCTTCTAATTTTTGTGTAACACGTTTATCAAATTATGACATGCTTTCACGAAGAGTTGATAAAGAGAAAGGGAGTTCGGCTAACCAACCCAAGCCCCAAAATCTGGATGGACCCATAGTCCCAGCCATCCCTGTTGTACAACCACCATAGGCTGACGTCAGTAATGTTGGGCTTTGCCAGGCCATCTAGACTTTGGCCCAGGCTATGACAGCACTAGCTGCTAGATAGAGAGTAGGCAGATAGGATGCTCTGAATACATCCAGGGTCCATGATTTTTTGAGGATGAACCCACTTGAGTTTTAAAGGCCGCGGAGGAATAGAAACATGAGTCAGTTTCAAGCAGGGCCTCATAACCTTAGAGCTCAAAGATCTATGTCATGGGCTAGTGTGACTCGAGGTTCCTAAGGCAAGCCATCTTGTGTCACGTGTGGAAAATTTCACTTAGGGGAATACCATGAAGGGAGTGTTGGATGTTACAAGTGTGGCCAAGAGGGTCACTTCAAAAGGAATTGTCCAACATGGCCCAAAAAGGCCCAAGCCTCTACACTGGCACCACTAGATAGAGAAGATTAGAAAGGTGATACTTCTGGCACAAATAGGGCTACAAACCAGTTGTATGCCATGGGTGGTCATCAAGATTAGGAAAGTTCTCTAGATATCCCCCTAGATATTGTGACGGGTATGAACAAGCCTTTACTTGCATCTGATATTATCCATGAGAGAGAAACTTATGTCTCTAATGAGTCTAATATTGCCACCTAAGGGTGTGACTTAGGATATCATAAACCATAAGTAGAGCTGTCATCCCAGAGCCAGAATGATGATGATAGACAGGAAGGGGCGGGATAGTGAGAGTAATGATTGATTGAGAGTTGCGACTAGAGCTATGTGTCCATTAGGTAAGTAATGGGGTAATGAATTGATTTTCATAAGTTGTGGCGAAAGAGTAGTAAATACTCCTTGATATTCATAATGAGATATATAGGGAAAGAGCTATTGTCATAATCTGTTAGTGCATGCTCAAAACTAGAAGGAGGTTTATGTTGATAGGGTATAGTTTTCATACTACTGAGGATGAAGTATAGATGTTGAATAGGGGGAACAAAATGCTTTCAATGTCATAGATCAAAATTAGGCTTATGATCCTTTAGTGGGTGTCCATGAGATTCATCGAGTTATGAGCTTAGTCAAAAAAAGTGGTATAATGAATATGTGAGTGGAACTGAGTTGTAAGGAGGGCATGTGTTAATGGAATACACGCAACGAGAGATTAGTGGGCATGTTCCCAAATTCTACCTAGTAGTTGTAAGTTGGTGTAATATTAGAGAGGTGTGTGATAGATGCACATGTTAGTACTAGATCCTAAGCTTGAATTTCGAATGGTAGTGTTAAAGATGAGATAACATTGTGACAGTGAGGGTCTTATTTGCAGAATTGCTCTAAGTGGCTTGCCATAGTGTATGTCTGAGGTGCAGACATTGATTTGTAAAGAAAGTTATGCTATGGGCAGGTTACAAGTGTCTTAGGTAAGTATAGTGAAATGAGGATAGCTCAATAGATAAGAAGAGGCTTGAGATGTGTATCCATGATTGTATATAGATGTGTGGAGCTTTAAGATATGACTGCTATAAGAATCTAGGTAGCATATTTGAGTTGTCAACATGGAGTAGGCTGATGTAAGCATTCTTTGTCATCCCTAGTAAATGAGTTGATTTGGGCTCATAGATAGATAATGATGAGTTTTTCATTATAGTCTAAGTCTTATACAAATGAATTTATGGGGACACAGAAGTTGATGTTAGTAGGCAAATAGAAAAAATTAGATTGTAAAAGTTGTGTAAGTGGTTAGGTAGGCCAATAAGAGCAACAATTATATGAAGATTCACATAGAGATTGGAGGAAGCTAAGAGTGGCATCTTTGAAGAAAGCCTTAGCAGCTATTTTATATATGCGACTATAGTATAACAAAAGAGTTTAAGATATTCTTGTGGATAATGATTCCTTGACTGTGTAGTGATATATACTCATAGCTTGGAAAAGGGAATTAATTCGCAAACTTAGAGTAATGACCTTTGAGCTAAGGGGGAGATGATGATGTGATTAACCAATGTAGATCATGAGTTTTCGATGGTGATGGGTTGATAAAGATGAGATATCAATTTTATGCCATGCCTATGGCCTAGTCCCTTGTACCGCTTATTGTTTTTGTTCATGTTGAGTTTCGAGGATGAGAAGCAATAACTTCATTCAATAATTTTTATCTTTCCTCATGGATCTAGGAGTTTTCAATTTTATGTGGAATGAGATGTGACTTGAGTTTTGCACTATGTATAGTTCCTGAACTCATAATGAGTCTTGATAGAAGAGGGAGTTGTACTACATTATGAATGTTCTCAGATAAGATTTCTTGATTGAATCATATTAATGATCTTTCATTCCAAGCTTTTTGAGTGATCCTACTTTCCAGTCTTGATAAGAATGTTGATGATAGTAGAAGAGATGGTTGATGAGTGAGAATGAGTGTTCATGATTCTGATGACAATATGATACTGTGCCCTTTTAAGGTTATAGACGTGGAGGGGGAGTTAGAGAAATCTTGATGAGTGTAATAGATAGGTAAAAGAATATTATTGTCCCTCATGATAAGAGTTCATGTGATTGAGGGTGTAATGTGCTATGGTAGGCTTGAATATTATCAAGTGATGTTGACCGGAAAAAAATATAAAAAGGTTAGAGTGATAGGCTTGAATGTGTGGTTTCTATTATGTGAGTGTACTACGCTGATGAGAACGAGCAGTATTCTCTAAGTAAAAGTTACTGTGGACATATGAAACATAGATTTAGAGGGGTTAGATTGGTATAAGTATGATCATTTTAGGACTAGAACATTGGGACTTAGACTTGGTGTGAAATAGAATAAGAGGATGTTGATAGATGTAGATTTGATTGATGGAGTGAAATGCAATAAAAGGAGCGCAATTGAGATGAGGAGCTGAGCTTGAGAGTGCCCACAGAGTCTTGTATATCACGATGGTCCCATTCTTAATTAGAGTTGATGGCTTCCTTCTTGAGTTTGAGTGACTGATTGACATGGTGTTTAAATGATTAGAATTGATTGAGTTCCGATATTTCGTTCGTGCCTGATAGTGAGAATTCCTATGGTAGCATCTCTACTCTTGATCTAAACTGATTTGTCTATTTTGAGTTATTTGTGATTGTCCAAATTAGTTTGATAAATATGATGGTGATTGGTTGATTGTGATTAGTTGATATGACAGAGTTTCGATTGCTTGATTCATGCTATGAGTTCGCTCTTAGTTATCCATCATTTGAGGACGATTGATCCCATGGGGAGAAAATGTAACACCCGATAAAATTATAAAAATAATCCTAGATGAGAGATGTGCACATAATGCGTATTCCCAAACTTCGATGGCAAGTCCGAGGCTAGAAATGCGATCAACATGAAAAATTATGTGGGAAATTGGTCTTGGTTGATTTTTAGAGCAACTGGATCAAAAGATAATTTTTTTATGCGAAATCACATTCCAGTAAGAGTGTGCGACATGTTCGCGCATGGACTTTTTGCGGATTTACACTTGGATGTGATCCCAATATTTTCTACGGGATTAGAAGATTCAATTGGAGAATTTTTAGCAAAAAACCCCCAAAAAATATTAGGGTCCACGAGGTGGACATGGTTTAAAGAGGTGAACTTTTTTTTTAGTTTTTCGTGAGGGGCATTCTAGACTTTTTCCAATCCTTCCTAAACCTAAGACACCATTGAAATAGGTCATTTTGAGCTTTAGAAAAGAATGTATTAATGAAACAAGGATTGGAGTCTAGAACCTTGGCATGAGTGTGCTGATTATGATTGTGATGTGAGCATGATGATGAGTTAATAGAGCTTGATGTTCCCATGAGTATTCGTAATTGAACTCCAGATATTTATCTGATTGACTTCTTCCTAATGATTGATCTAAGCCTTGAGCTATTGAATGAGAATTGAGTTGATGAGATAACTTGAGATGATAGGCCCGAAGGCTCAATTGAGTTGAGTTACTGAGATGATTAGAGTCTTTATGAGACTAATTGAGATGATTGATTGAGATGAACAGTCTTATGAGTATTGAGTCTTGGGAGGAGTATCGAGCACCGAAATGAGTAAAAGTAAATCCAACTCGCACTCATTAACTACATCGCCAAGCGTAGGTGAGGATTGAGCCACTACATTAGAAGTTCCCTCTTGAGTTAATGTCCTTGAAAGCAATAGAGAACTTTAGAGCCAGTCCCCTTGTGGGTTGTTCTTTACCTTGAAAGTACAGAACAACTCTGGCAACATTAGCGGAATTGTTATACAATCACTGGCTCAGAAGTGATTATTGTCGGATAAGAGAAACTCCTAGAATAGGTCCCACATTGATAATACTCTGAGTTGAGTTGAGTTGATTGATGAGTTTGGATTGGTATTGATGGGTCATTTGTCTACTATTTATTCTTGTTTTAGATAGACATTTGATTTTCTGATTGAGTATCTGCTGAGTTGATGTTGTTCTATATTATTCTGCTTATATCTGTTTCATTCAGCCATTTTACATACTCATACATTCCACATAATGACATCCATTTTGAATGTATCATTTCGTGATGTAGAGGCATGTACTAGAGATCTTCAACAACCGCACCATTGAGGATCTATTGCAACCAGCTGAGCTGGTGAGCCTCTTTTACTTTGGAGGATCATTATTTTATTTTCATCTAGCTATTAGAGTCGGACTCTAGATTAGCTTTATTTTGAGTTGAGGTAACCATGGGACTATCATTGGAACCAATTAATATGATAGAGGCTTCATAGACTATAGTTGAGTTGTTAACTTGAGATTATGTTGAGCTAGTTTCTTTCACACTAGCCTATTTTATTGATATGATTTTGAAACGTAGAATGTCCACTATTTATTATCTTAGTTTTCTACTGATTTGCTATGAATGTTGAGTGAATAAATGTGATGAAGCCAAGTGGTTCATTTTGGGACTAGTAATGGCTTCTGCTTTTCGGCCACGTCTAGGGTACCCTCCCGCGGCGTGACAGTTTTGCTACTAAGTTTCTTTAAAATACTTGGCGAATGAAAAGATAATTCTAAAGATATTTTTAGATAAGCTACTTTAAAATGATATTTATAATCTTGAAAAATAGATAGATTATCTATCATAATAGTACGTAAAAGTGACAATGTATGTATTTTAAACTCATTAGTTCTAGACATGTGCGTTGCACGTGTTCTAAAGCTGATCAATACAAATACTTTAAAATAATATATAATAAATTAGAATAAGTTGTTATTAATAAATATTTTAAAATAGTATAAATAAATTAGAATAAGTAGCTATTTAAATTTAAAGAGAAAAATGCAACTCATGTCTTTCAAATTTCTAGGGAAGAAATAATTTTTTAGTGTTGTTGGACATTATAATAGTTTGTAACTATACACGAGAACTGGAATTTGTCTAACTTGATATAATTTGTATTAATGTATCGACTATTTAACTTCCAATTTTCTTATTGTTGATATTATAAAAATACACAATATAGATATAAGAAACTTTACATATTTAAGGCATGATCAAGTGTTAAATTTTCTGATCGCTTTAAGTAATGACTCATAATTTTAAGGACTCAGACATTGTATGATCTCATTGGAGCTTGAAAATTTTGCTTTTGGGAAGTTTTGGACCAAGTTGACACTGCATGGGAGCCCCCACAATCTGTGTGGAGCCTCCATTGAAAGGCCCTTGGCATTTTCTGGGTATTTGGCCTTAAGCATAAACTTTTAAACTAAGGCACACCACACATGGACCCATCACGGTCCGTGTGAAACCTCACCGACCGTTTGGTGGCCTTAGCTTGAAAGCCCACAATTCTGGGACCAAGTATGGTGGCACGGCCAAGTACATGACCCTGTACAAATTGGTACGACCTGTATGCTCTTCCATATGGTTCCGGAGAGAAATTTTTTCTAAGTATATAATAACCATGTGAGAACTTGTGGTGGAGGAATTTTCTAAGGGAGGTGTTACGGGCAGTGGTACGGCCCGTGCGACCTTACGTATGGATGATTTTGTCAAATTTTTCTAAGTATGAAATTACCGTTTCAAACATTCGTCAAGAGATTTTTTTTCTAATTGTTGATTCACGGGCAAGTATACGGGCCTCACGGACCATATACCCCCTCCTTGAGAGGTAAATTTCAATTTTTTAACTTGTTTCATTAATGGTGTTTTCGTAATTGTTGTTTATTCTAAGGGTCTTGTGTGACTTCTTATGCTACCTAAAGGCATCCTAATAACCCATACTCTATTCCTCTCATTTAAATGCATTCCTCACATTTAAAATTGTCTCAAGTCTCTCTCAAAGAACTCTTGTGGAATTTAAGCTTGGGAATCAAGGAAAGGCTCTTTCTTCACCAAATTTCTTCATATTTATTCTTGTTTAGCTAAGGTATGTGGGTTCGATTCTTGGTCCCTTTCAACCAAGAAGATCCAAACTCTTTTAAAGTGATTTTCAAGAATTCTAGCTTAGTTTGTTAATTAAATTCAATAGATGTATGGTCTATAATTATTATTTGATTTTAAAGTAAATTAATCCCTAATATGATGAAATACATCGAAGTTATGAAGTTATGAAAGTGCATGTTCCCTTTAAGGCTTGATTTGTGCATGGGTAATCTATATGATGATTTAAATGTGAATTTTACTTATGTTTTTACTTGAGTCTCATCATATATTATTGATTTAAGTTTGAATCTCTATTACCCATGTTATTCTCATCTCATTCATGGCGTATGCATACCTGACTACAGTTTTTGTGAAGTTTATAAAGTGGGTCAAGACCCAATTATGTTTATGTATATAATTTTGACAAGATTATGGTTATGACAAGAATGTGATCAAATAAATGTCTATTATTATGGCTCTTTGAGCAATTATGGGTGTTTACACCACTATGTTTAGGGAGCATCATTTGAGATTTGAGGGAGGGTGGACTATCCCCAAGGGTCCATACTCCTTTCTCTTGAACTATGTGTAACACTCGGTAAAATTGCCAAAATACCTCCAGAGTGAGGGTACGCATGTAACGCATCTTCGAAAGCTCGTATGGAAAATCTGACGCCAAATTTGTGATCAGCATGCAACATTGAGTGGAAAAATAGTCTCAGTCGATTTTTAGAGTGACTTGATCAAAAGATAATTTTTCGATCCGAAGTGCAAGACAATGTTGGTGCACGACAGGAGCGCGTCGTGCCTCCTTAGCGGACCAGCACTTATATTTTTTTAAATTTTTTTTATAGGATTGAGAAAACTCGTTCAAAAACGTTTTCTAAAAATATGCAGTGCGCGACCAGTCCGCGTCGCGGACGATTCTTTTCTTAGTTGGAAATTAATAATTTATTTGAGGGGCATTCCGATCAATTTCCAATCCCTCCTAAACTCTATACGCGGTCTAATAAGGTCGTTTTGATGTAAAAAAGGTCTAAAACCACCCATTCTAAGTCCTATTCCACAATCTAACAACTCTAGGGCTTGAGGAAAGATGAGAAGAGCTTGCGTTTGAGGGATTCGAGAAGGAATTCTTGACGTGATTGAGTGATAGCTTTATCCCAGGTATGTAAGGCAAGACTAAAAGCATGAGATTATTCTCTCATGTGCCCCATAGATGGTCATGGATGAGTTGATGGTTTAATGAGTCTACATGCATAAATCCTTCATGGTTTTTCTTAAAACTTTTATTTGAAATTACATAATTTTCTGTGTTGATGATCATCATAAACTTGTTTTCTTGAATTGAACATTTTTCATGAGAATTTGCAAAACCCTACATGACTAATTTGAGAAGCATGCATGATGAACTTGAGAATTGAGTCTAGAGTCTAAAGTCTCGAGTTGAGATTGTTAATTGTAATGAGAGAATGATGATGAGTTGATAGAAATTGATTGTTCTATGAGTCTCTGTAAATGAAGTCTATCGATGTATCTATTCGATTGTTTCCTAATCATTATTCTAAATCTTGAGTCTTTGATTGATATTGATTAATGCGAGGGCTAAAGTCCCTATGAGATGTTGATTGATGAGAGGGTTAAAACCCCTTGGAGATGTTGATTGATGAAAGGGCCAATGTCCCTATGAGTTCATTAGTTTGATTGAATTGATGGTTTTATGAAAATTGAGTCATGGGAGGAGTATCAAGCTCCAAAAGAGTGAGAGTTAGTTTGACTTGAAGTTATCAAAATATGTCAACAAACGTAGGTGAGGTTTAGAACCATCACATATATTATGGTTCCCTCTTGATTAGAAGTCCCTGAAACAATTGCGGGCTTATTGACGACTGACTTCATGTTGGGTGAGCTAATATAGTTTCGAGTCGATCCCTACTCGGCATGTTTAGAATGGTTGTGGCAACATTAGGGTGATTGTTGTTGGATAAGAGAAACTCCTATAAATTTCCTACCTTGAGTACTATGAGTCTTGATGAGATGAGATGAGAGGAGGTGAGCTCCTTTGAGATGAGTTTGATATGATCGATGAGGTTGATGGGTTGATGGGTTACTTGTCTACTCTTTATTCTTCCATAGATAGACATTTGACGATTTATGTGATTTGAGGTTTATTTTGAGTTGATATTGTTTCGTTATTATTCCACCTATTTTTGTTTCACTCAGCTATTTTACATACTAGTACATTCCAAGTACTGATGTCCCTTTTGGAATGCATCATTTTATGATGCAGAGGCAGGTACTAGAGATCGTCAATAGACACTCCATTGAAGATTTGAGATTCGAGTTAATTGGTGAGCCTCCCCTACTCCGGAGGATCCACTATGATTTATTTCATCTTGCTTCAAAGTTAGATTTTCGGGCTATTCTTTTATTTTGATTTGGGTAGCCATGGGGTTGTCCTTGGCACCACATGATTAGTGATAGAGGCTTCATAGACGATGGTTGAACATTGATGTTGAGATTATGAGTTAGTTCTTTCTACTAGCCTTTATTATTATCTATATCATTATGAGACTATAGGTGAGATGTGCTTATTTATTTACTGTTATTTTTGTTGTTCTGTAGAGTGATTTGATTGAACGAATGTGATGAGGCTAAGTGGTTCGCTTGGGGACTAGCAATAGTCTCTAGGTGCCGGCCATACCAAGGGTACCCTCCCTGGGCATGACAAACTTGGTATCAAAACACAGAGTTCAAGTGTCTTATGGAGTCTATGAAGTTGTGTCTAGTAGCATCTTGTTTATGGGTGTGTTGTCGACCACATTTCATAAGCAAGAGGCTATAGGATATTAGGAATTTTTATACTTTTTTTCATTCCAATTCGTGAAATAATGTTAAGTTCTACGAAAGCTCTCTTCTAATTCGTGCTTTACACGTACAAAACTCATATCATACCTCCTAGAAGAGCGTCAAAGGAATGGGACGTCCTGCCAGGCAAGTTGCTAACCCACCTGAGCCTCAAGTACACGAGGAGCCTGTGGGCCAAGCTGTCCCTGTTGAGCAACCCCCTTGAGAAGAGGTCTCCAATGCTGAGCTACGCCGGGCTATCCAAGCTCTAGCCCAGGTTGTCGCAGCACCTGCTATGAGATAAGAAGTGGGCAGATAGGTAACTCATGATACCTCCAGTGTTCAAGAACTTCTAGGGATGAATCGGTTTGCGTTCACGGGGTCTGAATTAGCCGATTTTAGAGTGGAAGGGTGATTAGTTTCACCTGGAGGAAAGTTTATCTCATATCTTAGAGCCAGAAAGTTGATTTCCAAAGGTTGTATCTATCACCTCGTGTGAGTAAAGTCTGATGATGTTGAGTCCCCGACTATTAAGTCAGTCCCAATTGTTAATGAGTTTCTGGAAGTGTTTCCTGATGGTCTGCTTGGAGTCCCTCCTGATAGGGAGATTGAATTTGGGATTGATGTTATACCCGATACCTAACCTATTTTGATTCTACCTTACAGGATAGCCCTCTTGAGTTGAACGAGTTGAAAGAGCAATGGAAAGATTTGCTAGATAAGAGCTTTATTAGGCCAAGTGTTTCACCTTGGGGTGCCCCTGTCCTATTCGTACGAAAGAAAGATGGGTCCCTCAGAATGTGTATTGACTATAGGAAACTGAACAAGGTCACAATAAAGAATGAATAACCTCTCCCAAGGATAGATGATTTGTTTGACCAACTTCAGGGCGCCTATTGTTTCTCAAAGATAGACCTTAGATCTTGTTACCATCAGTTGAAAGTGAGTGAATGTGACATTCCAAAGACAACCTTTAGGACTAGATATGACTATTTTGAGTTCTTGGCCATGTCCATTTGGTTGACGAACGCACCTGTAGCCTTTATCGACTTGATGAATAGATATTCAGATAATATCTGGATATGTTTGTGATTCTGTTCATCGATGACATTTCTGTGTATTCAAGAAGTGAGGAGGAGCATGCTAATCATCTCAGAGTTGTCCTCCAAACCCTTAAGGACCATGAGTTCTATGCAAAATTCTCAAAGTGTGAGTTCTGTCTTAGGTAAGCGACTTTCCTAGGCCATGTAGTTTCCGGCGATGGTATTCGAGTGGATGTCCAAAAGATTGAAGTGGATAAGAACTTGCCAAGACCGACCACTCCGACTGGCATAAGAATTTTCTTAGGGTTGGCAGGCTACTACCGTAGGTTTGTTGAGGGATTTTCTTCCCTATCCGCATCATTGACTAAATTGACTCAGAAGAAGGTCAAATTTCAGTGGTTTAGTGAATATGAGAAGAGTTTCCAAAAGTTGAAGATGTGGTTGACTACTACACCGGTCCTATCCTGTCACGCCCCGGGAAGGTACCCTAGGCTTGGCCAACACTCGAAGACTATTGCTAGTCCCCAAGCGAACCGCTTAGCTCCATCACATCATTCAATCAAATAACTCTATAGGATAGCAGGAAAATATAAGTCTAGTAGACAAATCATATCTAAAGCCTCAAAGGAGTATATATATAAAATAAAGGCTAGTAGAAAGAACTAGCTCACAATCCAGACATCAAATGCTCGACCGTCGTCTATGAAGCCTCTATCACTAATCATATGATGCCAATGACAAATCCATGGCTACCCAAATCAAAACAAAAGAAATAATCCAGTCAAACTCTAAAGCATGATGAAATGAAAGAGTGAATTCTCCGGCGTAGGGAGGCTCACCAATCAGCTGCAATCTCGAATCCTCAATGAAGCGCCTGTCGATGATCCCTAGTACCTACCTCTGCATCATAAAACGATGCAGTTCAGAGGGGACATCTGTCAAGACCCAAAATTCGGGCGTGATGGCACTCACCTAACCCATCAAGGCGAGTCAGCCCAACACCAACTGATCCAAACATAACAATGATAGCGGAAGAGGAAATAGTGTAATATGACAAATAATCATAGGAAAACCAAACTACAACCATCCCAGAGCTGGTGTCACATGTACAAGCCTCTAAATACATAGTACTCGAATAAAATAAATGTCTCAAATGTCTAGTCCTCAAATAGGACGTAACATAATAATGGATTCCTTGAAGGTCCACCGATGAGATAAGCAGCTACCTTAAGGATAATCCGGAAGCTCGATCCTGAAATGAGGAAATTCTAACTAAAGGGACTGGGCTCGCAACCTACAAAAATGTAGCAAGGGGTGAGTACCAAAAACAACACGGTACTCAGCAAATAGAACTAACCTAGAGTAAAACAATGAAGAACCAAGTAACTCCTTCACACCCAACCACATACCGTCGAACTACAAACCTGCACTCAGAATAGTCCCAGCCCAGCAACACATAATACACAATAAAGATAGTTTTTCAGTATATCACAATTGTCAAATCACAAGTCATAACTCACAAGTGATAACATAATCAATCACATCCATAACACCATGCCACATAATAGTATGCAAGGATGAGATGCAATGCTTATGCAATAACTGTCGGTAATGACCTCGACATCACAATATCAATATGCAAGGATGAGATGCAATGCTTATGCAATAATTGCCGACAATGACCTCGGCATCACAATATCAATAGCAAAGATCTCAGTATCACAATATCGCCGGCAAAGACCTCGGCATCACTACATCGCTGGCAAAGACCTCGGCATCATAATATCGCCGTTAAAGACCTCGCATCACAACATCGCCGGTAAAGACCTCGGCATCACAATATCGCTAGCAAAGACCTCGGCATCACATCTCGACCGGTAAAGACCTCGGCCCCAATTTCTTTTTCTTTTTTCTTTACCATCTCACTCATATCAATATCCAGAATCAATGCAAATTATGTGTGACATAGAATGAATGAACATGAGATGATGTTCACAAACAAATCAACTCATAATCACCAACCACAACAATATATCTCAAAAATAGAATTCTCATCACTTAGCCACATTTTCAATTCAAGTGTCACAACACCATACCAACTCACGTTTATATTTAATTGCCTCATTTTTTTATAATATTAAAATATTCCATGAATCACACATAGAAAAAATTACAAGAATATGGGTACACTCACCTAACCCACCAAGGCGAGTCAGCCCAACACCTACTAATCCAAACATAACAATGATAGCGGAAGAGAAAATAGTCTAATATGACAAATAATCATAAGAAAACCAAACTACAACCATCCCAGAGCTGGTGTCACATGTACAAGCCTCTAAATACATAGTACTCGAATAAAATAAATGTCACAAATGTCTAGTCCTCAAATAGGACGTAACATAATAATGGATTCCTTGAAGGTCCAACGATGAGATAAGCATCTACCTTAAGGATAATCCGGAAGCTCGATCCTGAAATGAGGAAATTCTAACTAAAGGGACCGGGCTCGCAACCTACAAAAATGTAGCAAGGGGTGAGTACCAAAAACAACACGGTACTCAGCAAATGGAACTAACCTCGAGTAAAACAATGAAGAACCAAGTAACTCCTTCACACCCAACCACATACCGCTGAACTACAAACCTGCACTCAGAATAGTCCCAGCCCAGCAACACATAATACAAAATAAAGATAGTTTTTCAGTATATCACAATTGTCAAATCACAAGTCATAACTCACAAGTGATAACATAATCAATCACATCCATAACACCATGCCACATAATAGTATGCAAGGATGAGATGCAATGCTTATGCAATAACTGTCGGTAATGACCTCGACATCACAATATCAATATGCAAGGATGAGATGCAATGCTTATGCAATAATTGTCGACAATGACCTCGGCATCACAATATCAATAGTAAAGATCTCAGTATCACAATATCGCCGGCAAAGACCTCGGCATCACTACATCGCCGGCAAAGACCTCGGCATCATAATATCGCCGGTAAAGACCTCGCATCACAACATCGCCGGTAAAGACCTCGGCATCACAATATCGCCAGCAAAGACCTCGGCATCACTTCTCGACCGGTAAAGACCTCGGCCACAATTTTTTTTTCTTTTTTCTTTACCATCTCACTCATATCAATATCCAGAATCAATGCAAATTATGTGTGACATAGAATGAATGAACATGAGATGATGTTCACAAACAAATCAACTCATAATCACCAACCACAACAATATATCTCAAAAATAGAATTCTCATCACTTAGCCACATTTTCAATTCAAGTGTCATAACACCATACCAACTCACGTTTATATTTAATTGCCTCATTGTTTTTATAATATTAAAATATTCCATGAATCACACATAGAAAAAATTACAAGAATATGGGTACACTCACCTAACCCACCAAGGCGAGTTAGCCCAACACCTACTAATCCAAACATAACAATGATAGCAGAAGAGAAAATAGTCTAATATGACAAATAATCATAAGAAAACCAAACTACAACCATCCCAGAGTTGGTGTCACATGTACAAGCCTCTAAATACATAGTACTCGAATAAAATAAATGTCTCAAATGTCTAGTCCTCAAATAGGACGTAACATAATAATGGATTCCTTGAAGGTCCACCGATGAGATAAGCAGCTACCTTAAGGATAATCTGAAAGCTCAATCATGAAATGAGGAAATTCTAACTAAAGGGACCGGGCTCGCAACCTACAAAAATGTAGCAAGGGGTGAGTACAAAAAACAACACGGTACTAAGCAAATGGAACTAACCTAGAGTAAAACAATGAAGAACTAAGTAACTCCTTCACACCCAACCACATACCGCCTGTCGCACCCTCTTTTCGAACGGGTCGAAATAGTTTGCAACATCATGCGGTCGTTCTCTTTTGGTTTCTTTCGAAAATATGTTTTAGAGTCGCCACCTAATTTTTAAGGGAAATATTAGGAAACCAATTTTTAAAATATAAATGTAGACTCTGTTTTGATCTGCGAAAACCAGTAAAATTCTAGGTAAGGGTTTTGGTTACTCGAGGGGAAGGTGTTAGGCATCCCTCAGAGCCTATTCAAAAATAGTCCTTAAACTTAGCTTAGGAAAATGGATTGCTCATTTGTTATTTCTCAGATCTAGTGATAAAAAAAATTCATTAGGAAACAAAATACAGGGTATCTCATATGTATGTCTATAATGTTATTGCAAAAATGGTTTTGAGTTCGAACATTCGATCTAAGACTTAATTGATTTAAGTAAACCGAATCTTCGAAATCCGAGGGTCGCCACTTGATTTTTAGGGGAAAATCAAGAAACCGTTTAAAACATTTTAAAAGATCTAACGGAAAAATCTTTAAAAGGTTCGGGTTCACATTTCCACTTCGAGAAAGTTTTACGCGCTCGAAATGGCCGCTAACATGCGGTTATCCGACGATTAAATATTTTGACTAACTTTAAAGATAATATAATTTTATGTTCTTAATTTTGAAAAAGTTTAAATAGAATATTTTAAGAGTAGAAAAATAGAACATTGAGATTTTGCTTATATTTTAATCAATTAGAATTAATTAAGTGAACTAGTTAAAGAAAATCAACAAGATATAATATTAAAAGACTAACTAATTTTATTTAAATTAAAGGAGTTAATGAATTTAATCAAATAATTAGAATTTTGAAATCTATTAAACTCTAAGTGTTTAAAGGAAGAAATGTATATATACTTTTCAAAAAAAAAAAAAAAGATACTTGAAATATTTTTAGGAATATTTTAAACCTAATTTCCTAAAAGTGGTTTTTATAGTCAAGATTCAAAATCATAACGTGACGTAGATGGCTAACTTTAGAAATATTAGTTTATACTCTTGATTAGAAAAAGGGTTTAAATAAATATTTAAGGATTTAGAAAAATATTTAAAATCTTATTCAATTAAAAAATTAATCCAAGTGAGCCATTAAAAATAATTAGGAAAAAGAACCTAATATTAGAGTCCAACCAAATTTTATCTAATCAAAGGAGTTAAAGAATTATTTCAAGATGCTAGAATTTAAATCCTAGAACGTCTAAGTGTTTAAAGAAATAGAAAATATCCACAAATTATTTTAAAGAAAAATGTTTGAAGTAATTTAAAGAAAATTTCCTTTCAAAGTCTAATTTCCTAAGGAAATGATTTTTGGCATCAAAAAAAATTCAAAGTCACTAGAATAACATAAATGATCTCGACCTTGGGGCATTTCAATTAGGTTAAAGCACATTAGATTAGACTAAAACACATAAACCAAATAATTGTTAGAAAACAAATATCACAAATAATAAACAAAGTAATAAAAATATAATAGACCAAAACCATTGGGCTTGGCAGGCCCAATTCCTCAAAAAACCTGTCCTAACTTCTACATGGCCTGCCTGGCCCATTTTACCCTCAAATAGTTGCTGCAGATCTTTTGGCCCATTTTTATTCCTGCATATACACTTAGTGTATAATCGATGTATATCAGTGTATATACATTGATTTTCCAGCTTTCGAAACCTGCAAGTTGACTTTCCCAGCTCCTAATCGCTCTCCGAAGCAAGAAACGGATGGGGGTGACTCAAAAGAAGAAGATTTGGACCTCCGTGGCCCAAAAGAGGCAAAGATAAAGTCCGAAATGGACCCAAAAAAACATTGTTCATGCAAAGAAATAAAATAAAGATTAGCGGAGGCTCACGTACAAATATGGACAAGTGTGAAAGAATATATAAATACAAGCGAGGTCTAAGAAAAGAAAACACGTAGACAAGAACACACTCATGCTCTAAATGATCATTTACTCTTAAACTATCCTAAGAAAGATTTACTCAAAACTTGACACCAACTTGAGCCAAGAATAAATAAATAGACAATCACAAGATATTGCACAAATTTAAGACAAGCAACCAACATATACACACATAGATATTGCACCAACTTGAACCAAAAATTACACAAATTCAAAACAAATATAATATATATATATATATATATATATATACGTATACACACACATGGACACATAGATATTGGAAACATTTAACAAAAGCAAAAGCATATAATGTGGAAATGAAAGAAAAGGAAAAAAAAAAGTAAAAAAAAAAAAATCAACCAACATATACATTAACAGAAGCAGAGGCTGTAGAAATGGAAGAACAAGTGAAAATCAACCAACATATACCCATACATGCATACATACACGTTAAGCAGAAAGCATGTAGATGTAGGAATATGCATATGTAAAAACATAAGCAGAAAACATGTAAACATAGGAATATATCATGTATATGAATATGCGTTTTCCATGTTTTATAGGCCAATAATTTCCTGGAAATTAACATGAATCTAAGGGTTGTGAAAAGTCATTAGCTAAACAAGAGAAGGGTATTTCACCGAACATATGGAGGGCGTGTTGTTTACTCATGATTCTAACAAAATACATGATATATGTGGATACATAGATACTACAACACAACATTATAACCAAAAGATCCTCAAGTTATATATATTTATAGATATATTCATATATAGATAACATATACACGTGTACATATGGGTACCTGCACACTGCCATACAATACTTTCCATTTTTATGTGTTTATGCAGATACAGCAAACAACCAAACAGCATTACAACTACATATACACATCCATATGCATATATAGATGACACATATACATACGTATACACATATATACAGCCACATAGACGCTACAATACAACAATATTACAGTATAAACGGACAAACTTTCAGGTTTTATACATACATATACGTGTATATCTGTGTATACATGTGAATATGCAGAAATAACAGCCATCAGAACCAACTTATACCTAAACAAACTTTCGATTTTATACATACATATATGTATTCACCTGATATACCTGAATATACAGATACAAAACCGACACATACCCCAGCAAACCTTCGAATTCCATACATATACAATCTGTCCGTATACATATATGTATTCAAAGGCACAACAGCATAACCAACGATCCGACAGCAAACAACAAATTTTGAAATAGTTTCAACACTCGCACTCGAACACGTATATCAATTTCGAGATGAAGAGTAAGGAGTATTACCTTTTTGAGGGCAGCGAACTGGTGCGAGACAAACCGAAGCGAACCTTCACCACGAAATAGAGACCCGTTGATGAATTTCCGAGCTTCGAAGCTCACTGTCCGATTTCCTTTTCAACAGTAAACTATCCTCTTCTTTTCTTTTAAAGGGTTAAGCACATAATATGATTTGTTGGTTTTTTTTTTTGTAATCTCTGCCCCTTTAATGGTGAAGAAACATAGATATTTATAGGAGCAAATTAGGGCAACGTTTGGGGGGGAAAACGCGGGGGTAATTTCGGGATTTCGGGATGAATTCAAAATTCAAACAAGAGAGAGAGGAGGAGAGTACGAATTTGACCGAAAATGGCCAAAATGGCCACTGTTTCGGCTTCTCTTTTTCTGATTTTCGGCTGCCATTTTTGGTTTTTCCGGTTTCGGTTTTGGGTTTATGGGGGAGAGGGAAGAACGCGTGAGAAGGATTAATTAATTTTGGCATTTTTCCATTTTCGGAGCCTGAAAATGGCTGATCTTTGGCTGCCATTACTGGTTTCAACATGGAAGGGGAAAAGAGGAAGAAGGGGATCGGGGATTTGGGAAGAAAACAAAAGGGGGTTTTAATCAATTTTTGGGCCGGGTCGGTTGGGGAATTGGGTTGGGTTGAGGATTTTAAAATTGGGCTGGGGTTAATTAAAAGAGATTGAGGATTGGGTAGGAAATTAATTGGGTTGGGATTAAAAGAGAATTTGGGCCAAGGGAAAATTTGGGTCTGGAATTAGAGAAAGATTGGGCTAAAATGGGGTATTGGGCCTGCAGGAGGGGATTAAAAATTGGGTTTGGGTGATTTAATTGGGTTGGGATTAAAAAAAGAAATGGGTTCTAGATTTAGGAAAATTAAGAAGTGATTTAAAAAAAAATTAGCTAATTAAATTACAAACTTGACCCGTTTAAAATTAATTAATTAATTCGACCACGACATGAATTTATATAAATTAATTAAAGAGTTTTAAAATACTAACAACTTAAAATAATTAAATTTACTACGGTATAAAAATGATTAAAATAAAAGTGATTAAAGATAAAATCTATTCGAGAGTTTTGAAAAATTCACGAATCTAATCCTTAACTTGAAACAAGTATAATACGCAATATATAAACATAATTAAAAATTAAAATATTTAAACCTAGAAAATCACTTGAAAATCTTTTTTGCATTTTCGAAAGCTCATTAATTCAAATTGTTAAAATTAAAGGCTCGATGATTAATTTATACTGTGGATGGTCAAAATTGGGTGTCAACAGCTGCCCCTTTCTTTGGGTATGATCGATGAAAGCGATCGTGGACAAAGAAACTTGACCAATCCAATTTTGAGCCGACCACATATTCATCTCGTGGAAGGGTCTTGGTACGGGCTATAGGAAATCGTGGCCGGACCACGGTTTCGGGTTTCCTACATATCTCAGGTTACATGAGAATTCAGGCCACTTGTAGTTCGAAACGCTTGATTTTAACGCACGATTTTGAAAAATTCAAAAGCTACCCAATATCGAATTATGGAGAAATCGAGATGCTTGGGGTGAGATTTTGAGGGTAAATGTTAGAATACAGCCGAGTTTTCAAAGTTGAGCCCGCCTACATATCCTTGGACTTAGGAATCAGGCTGCTTGTAGTTCGACTCTATCGGTTGAAAAGGAAATCTCTTATTCTGAGATAGCCTTTGGTTTAGGAGGAGTGACAAACAAAACGAATTATGAAAAAGAAGCTTGCAACCTCTTAACCATAAATGTGGTGCACTTCACACCCTTAATTAAGAACTTACACGGACAAATTTTAAAAATCTTGGTACATTGTCACTCAGATTAGAAACGTTGCGTCCAGTGAGAGTTGAAATCACCTGGATGTGAAACTGAAGAGTACAGACTCAAATACCCACATGCCTTCTGATAGGGGTGTGGTTAGATTGTGGTGGTAGTCGTTTCTCAGCTCGTGCCCGAAGAGTTTGACATTCCTCTCCAGACTATGTCCCAGTTCGCTGCTAAGATAGAGTTCCACGTCGTGATGTGTCTCCCTGTAGAACAGGTAAAAAGGTGAAAAGTACCCGCTGTAGTTCGAAATTACAAACGAAATTAATAATATAGAGAATAAAGTTTAGATATTCAAACGATCGTGGATGTCTTTGTCTTGTGTCGTGAATGCGATGTAGGTGAAATAGCCTGTAATGTAAAGCCTCCGCCAGGCGGGTCGACTGTAATGTAACGCCTGTATCTGGCGATGCAAAGCTTGTAATATGAAGTCCCCGACAGGCAGGGCGATTGTAATGTGACGCCTATATCTGGCGATACAAAACTTGTAATGTAAAGTCTCCGACAGGCGGCGCGATTGTAACGTGACGCCTATATCTGGCGGTGCAAAACTTGTAATGTAAAGCCTCCGACAGGCGGGGCGAATGTAATATGACGTCCGTATTGTAGGTGTATGACGAGGTTGCTAGCGTGTATGCCGCTGATCGATAGAGCTTTGATGGTGTTGCTATATCGTGGTCCTTGACCAGTAGTGTGCCGCTTCCTTTGCTTATATACATGATCCGATTGGCGGAACCTTGACGATGTTGGATATGTGTAGCCTCCAAATTGTGGAGTTTGAACGATGCTTGCTAGGTACAATTCTCGATTGGCAGAGATTGGACGGTGCTCGCTATATACATATCCCCCAACTGGTGTAGTCTGAATGGCATCTGCGATGTGTAGGTTTCGATCGGTATTGAAAATGTTTGCTATATACATTCTGCAGTTGGCGGAGTTTGGACTGTGTTTGCTACATACAACCTCCGATCGGCGGTGTTTGGACGACGTTTGCTATATACAACCTCCAAGCAGTGGAGTTTGACGACGTTTGCTATATACAACCTCCAAGAAGTGGAGTTTGGCGCAGTTAGTTGTAATTTTCTGATTAGCAGAATTTTCTTGACGTAGTTAGGTGGCGGTCTCCCTTCGGCGGAGCTTATTCGACGCAGTTAGACGGTGGTCACCAATTGGTGGAGTTATTCTTGAGACAAAACAAACTATCCTGTCTATTCTACGGGGCCCCTTTGTATTTTGATCTGGATTTCGGGTGTACCTGCAAAGATTTAAAATGGAACCGTGTTAGATAGAAAATACGTAGCATATCGAGAAAGTAAATAGGGAGAAGAATATTTTAGTTTATGTTTGGAATAAGCCGAATGGTGTCTCCGGTCGTGCCCCAAGACTTGATGTCAGCTTCCTTGATTTCCTGTGTTCCTGCGCTCAAAGAAAATTTTAGTTTGGGAGAGGGATGTTGACTTGTGTCGACTCGCGGAATTTGGCTTCTTCATCGAAAACCTTCAATATTTCTCCAAACCGCCCTCGATCCCATGACCTGGAGACTCGGTAGGTGGATAATAAAGGAATATTTTGAAAGGAAAAATAGTAATAAAACAAAACAAGTAAATAAATAAATAAAATAATAGTATGTCATTTTATAAGGGAGTATATTACGTATATATTAGATATAAGTATATGCGTAGATAGATAGTAATCCTTAATTATTCTAAGGTTATGACATGTTTCGAGGTCCACCGAGCTTCTCCAGCTCTTTTCAAGCTCTCATCTCCTGATAACATTTCTCTGACTCTTTTGGCCGATTTGCTGCTTTCCAATAATGCAAAATTAAAGGAGGGTTTCCTATGGGTACGACCGAACCATTAAAGGCTGGCGACATATCCCCAAATGGGAATTAGGTTTATATGTAGTTCAGGGGTAGAAGAATAAGAATTATGCAATGCAACGACCGAGCCTGACTCAGGCTGCCTACGTATCCAAGTGGAATCAGGTCAAAACGTAGTTCAAGTACAAAGGGAAATAAAAATATCATGTAATGCAATGACCGGGCCTGACTCAGGCTGCCTACGTATCCAAGTGGAATCAGGTCAAAACGTAGTTCAAGTACAACAAAAGTAAAATATTAAGAGACCGAATCCGACAAGGACTGCCTACGTATCCCACCAAGGGAAGTCAGGTCAGCGTAGTTCTAAATACATAGAAATAATGCCTTTGGGTTTTCTAGGGAGACCGGACCCGATGTGGGCTGCCTACGTACCCCTCCCTGGGAAGTCAGGTCGAGACGTAGTTCTGTTACACAAAAATGCAAAACAAACTAGCCTTGGTATCTTCAGATGTAGTACTTCTTGATGGCGTCTGAATTGATTGGCTTGGTGCTCACCGTGCTGTCCATTTCTGCTAAGATCAATGCTCCTCCAGAGAGTACTCTATGAACCACATAGGGACCTTGCCAGTTCGGTGCAAATTTTCCTTTGGCTTCTCCTTGGTGGGGAAATATCTTCTTCAATACTAACTCTCCTGGTTTGAACTGTCGAGGCCTAACCCTTTTGTTGAATGCCTTAGCCATTCTGTTTTGGTATAGCTGACCGTGACAGACTGCATCCATCCTTTTCTCATCAATGAGCATCAACTGTTCGATCCTACTGCGAATCCATTCTGCATCATCCAAACCAACTTCTTGGATAATCCTCAAAGATGGTATCTCCACCTCAGCAGGTATTACTGCTTCCGAACCATAAACCAGCATATAAGGAGTTGCCCCTGTAGATGTTCTAATCGTAGTGCGGTAACCGAGCAAAGCATACGGTAGCTTCTCATGCCATTGCTTGTGACTATCTATCATCTTCCTCAAAATCTTCTTGATGTTCTTGTTTGCGGCCTCAACTGCCCCATTCATCTGTGGCCGATAGGTTGTGGAGTTTCGGTGAACAATCTTGAATCTTTCACAAATCTCTTGCATAAGATCACTGTTAAGATTTGCCGCATTATCTGTGATGATTGATTCTGGAATTCCGAATCGACAAATTATGTTGTCGCGAACGAAATCTGCCACTACCTTCTTAGTCACCGCCTTGTATGTCGAAGCTTCAACCCATTTCGTGAAATAATCGATAGCTACCAGGATGAAACGATGTCCATTTGATGCGGCGGGCTCTATGGGTCCAATCACATCCATGCCCCAAGCGGCAAATGGCCAAGGAGAACCCATCACATTAAGCTCGCTCGGTGGGACTCGAATAAAATCTCCATGCACTTGGCATTGATGACACTTCTGCACATATCGAATGCTATCTCTCTCCATCGTCATCCAAAAATATCCGGCTCTTAAAATCTTCCTTGCTAGAGTGAACCCGTTCATGTGAGGCCCACATGTCCCTGCATGTATTTCTTCTAAAAGTCTTGTCGCTTCCTTGGCGTCGACGCATCTTAGCAATCCTAAATCTGGAGTCCTCCTATATAGGATTTCCCCATTAAGAAAGAAATGATTGGCCATTCTCCTCAAAGTCCGTTTTTGCTTGTTTGTGGCGTTTTCAGGGTACTCTTGTGCTTCTATCAATCTTTTGATGTCATAGTACCATGGTCTTCCATCCAACTCCTCATCTACATGAAAGCAATATGCATGTCGTTCGTGTATCTCCACCCCAATAGGATCGATGTAGTTCTTATCCGGATGCTGAATCATTGAGGACAATGTTGCCAAAGCATCAGCAAATACGTTTTGAGTTCGAGGGACATGCTTGAATTCAATCTTCGTGAATCTCTGACTCAACTCCTTTATGTAATGCAAGTAAGGAAGGATCTTGACATCCTTAGTAGCCCATTCTCCTTGGACTTGATGAATCAGCAAACTGGAATCCCCTATCACCAAGAGCTCTTTGATATTCATGTCTATAGCCATCCTGAGTCCCAAAATACAAGCTTCATACTCCGCCATATTATTTGTACAATCAAATCTGATCTTGGCTGAAATTGGGTAATATTGGTCAGTCTCTGAAATTAAGACTGCTCCTATTCCGACTCCTTTGGAATTTGATGCTCCATCAAAGAACATCCTCCATCCATCAAATGGTTCTGATATGTCTTCTCCCACAAACAACACCTCTTCATCAGGGAAGTAGGTTTTGAGTGGCTCGTAATCTCGATCCACTGGATTTTCTGCAAGGTGGTCAGCCAAGGCTTGTCCTTTGATGGCTTTCTGTGTCACATACACAATATCAAACTCACTCAACAAAATTTGCCATTTTGCCAATTTACCTGTGGGCATCGGCTTCTGAAAGATATACTTGAGTGGATCCATTCTTGAGATTAAGTATGTGGTGTACGCGGATAGGTAGTGCCTGAATTTTTGCGCGACCCAAGTCAAAGCGCAACAAGTTCGTTCCAACAGGGTGTATCTAGCCTCGTATGGGGTGAACTTCTTGCTTAAGTAGTAAATGGCTTGTTCCTTCCTACCTGTCTCATCGTGTTGCCCCAACACGCACCCAAATGCCCCATCCATGACAGATAAGTACAATAGCAAAGGCCTCCCAGGCTCAGGTGGGACCAATACTGGCGGGTTGGACAAATATTCTTTAATTTTGTCAAAAGCCTTTTGACATTCCTCCGTCCATTTTGTGGCAGCATCTTTCTTCAGCAACTTGAATATGGGTTCGCATATTATTGTGGACTGAGCGATGAACCGGCTAATGTAGTTGAGCCTCCCCAAGAAACTCATCACGTCCTTCTTGGTCTTAGGAGGGGGTAAATCGCGGATCGCTTTAACCTTTGACGGATCCAACTCTATGCCCTTTCGACTGACAATGAATCCTAGTAATCTTCCTGCGGGTACTCCAAATGCGCACTTTGCTGGATTCAATTTTAAGTCGTACCTTCGCAATCTTTCAAAGAACTTTCGTAAATCACCCAAGTGGTCTAAACTCTTCTTGGACTTGATAATGACATCATCCACATACACTTCAATTTCCTTATGGATCATATCATGGAAAAGAGTGGTCATCGCCCTCATGTAGGTTGCTCCGGCATTTTTAAGACCGAATGGCATCACCCTATAGCAATATACGCCCCATGGTGTGACAAATGCCGTCTTCTCTGCGTCATCTTCATCCATCAAGATCTGGTGATATCCCGCAAAACAATCTACGAATGACTGCAACTCATGCTTCGCACAATTATCAATGAGTATGTGAATATTCGGAAGAGGAAAATCATCCTTAGGACTGGCTCGATTGAGATCTCGATAGTCCACACATATTCTGATTTTCCCGTCCTTTTTTGGCACTGGCACGATGTTGGCCAACCATGTGGGGTAATTCGTAACCCTTACGACATTGGCTTCGATTTGCTTAGTTACTTCCTCTTTAATCCTCAGACTCAAGTCGGGCTTGAATTTTCTCGTCTTTTGCTTGACGGGCGGACAAGCGGGATCAATTGGCAACTTGTGTGTGACAATGTCAGTACTTAATCCTGGCATATCATCGTAAGACCAAGCAAATACATCAACATACTGCTTAAGCAAATCTATCAATTCTTGCTTCCTTTCGCTCTCTAAATGTAAGCTGACCCGTGTTTCCTTTGTGACTTCTTCGTTTCCTAAGTTGACAACCTCTGTCTCTTCCATGTTGGGCTTCTCCTGACTTTCAAACTGCTCGATCCGATGCGGCAAATCTTCTGGGAACATGCTTTCATCATATTCTTCGTGATCCCACTCGTTGATCCTGTTTTGCTCGATGAATTCGTGACATGTCATAACCGTTGAACTAGGATTTTTATTAATACGAGTGCTGAAAAATATAAACGGTAAGCAAAGATAAATAAATAAATAAAATAAAAGAAATAGATACTTTTGAAGTAATAAGATGTTTTGAGAAAATAAGACTTTCATTCAAAGCATTCTAGCTTTTCAAAGGAGGCAAGCCACAAAAAGGATCAAACATTATTCAAGCCTCGATCATGATCATGTAAATTTTAAAACTACTACTTTCCACACTACCAGGAGTCCTGTCGGAATAGAGATGGGCTGACGGTCCAGTTCTGCAACGCTTCTCCAGGCTCGGCATCACGGATGGTCAATTTGACGAGATCTATCTCTTTCTCTTCTCCGATCATGGCTACGAACAAATTTCCCATTCCTTCCATGATGTCATCTTCAACTGCTGGAACTAGGGTTGGAGCTTGTTCTGGCACAAACGTCATCTTGCTCGATCTCCCGCCGCAGACTCTTCCTGAAATAGGCTGATATCCAAGCCCGGCGGTACCTTTCTGATGTTTCAGCTGGATTGGTTCGACTATGCCATCACGCTTGAGTCCAAGTCCCGTCCTAGGCTGATATCCATACTTCAACATCTCTGAGGCAACCATCTTTGCCGTGCTTGACAAATTTACTTCATCTGACTCTCCTTTCTCATCAACTTTCGCAGCTTGCATAATTTCCAGAGTATGAAAAGTGGCTCCATCTAACTCGCCAGTGACCGGAATAGAATCAATAGAACAGGTGGGGTGACTATGCTCCCCATGGATGGTAGCTTCCACGTGACCCCACTCAAACTTTACACACTGATGAAGGGTTGAAGGCACGGCTCTTGCCATGTGGATCCATGGTCTTCCCAGCAAAAGGTTGTAGTTAGACGACACGTCCATCACTTGAAACAGAATACGGAATTCAGCAGGCCCCACCTGCAATGTGAGATATGCTTCTCCAATGACACTTCTTTGTGCCCCATCAAAAGCTCTAACTTTCACACGACTCTCTCTTATCTCTCCCATGTTCACACCCAACTCCCTTAGCATTTTGAAAGGGCAAATATTGCATCCAGAACCACCATCAATCAGAACTCGAGTCATAATCTTGTCACAACATTTGACCGCGATGTGAAGCGCTTCGTTGTGTCCAACCCCTTCTGCCGGTAGCTCATCATCATAAAAAGAAATCTTGTTAGCTTCCACAACTCGTCCGATGGTCGCAGCTAGAGTTTCACTTGAGGTCTCTTTTGGGATGCAAATACCACTTAATACTTCCATTAAAGCATTCCTATGGGTTTCAGAACTCATAAGCAACGACAAAATGGATATGTGGGCTGGTGTTCTCTTTAACTGTTCTTCAATTGAATAGTCCTTAGATTGCATCTTCTTCCAGAATTCAGCAGCTTCGGCATCGGTGATATTTCTTTTCAAATTATGTTCCTTCCCAATAATTCCTTGATTAAGATTTCCTGGAGCATAACATCTCCCAGACCTAGTCATTCCTTGAGCCACAGCGGTATCGACCATCTTACTCATAGCTTTCGCTTGGTAATTCCATGGGACTGCTTTGGTGTCATACTCAGGCTTCTCGGTGATCAAAGTGGTTACCACAACTCTTGGCAAGTAGGTTTGGACAGTCAAAGGTTCCCTTAACTGAACTGTGATAACGGGCTGCACCGGAGACGCAGTAGCAACTCCTTCGACGTCCCAACCAGGCACGATAGTATCTTCCAAACCATATTCCCCTTCTAGTGTGACCATGTTGACTTCCCGATTCTCGTGATTCGGCAAAGGGTTATTGTTCACATTCGGAGGTGCCGGAGTGCATTTTATAATACCCCTCTTGATCAGAGACTCTATCTGATTCTTCAACCCATAACAGTCCTCCGTGTCGTGCCCTTGGATCCCTGAATGGTAAGCGCATCGCTTGTTCCCATCAAAGTTGCGAGGAATAGGATCAGGGAGTTTTCCTTCAACTGGCTGCAACACCCCCTCTGCCCTCAGTCTTTCAAATAACTGGGCATAAGGTTCGGCAATGGGCGTGTAGGTGCGAGTGTTTCTGGCTTCGAGATTTGGACGTGGTCTTGGTGCATATGCTGGCCTATTTTGATGGATTGGCGCTTGGACAGGGACATATGGCCTTGGTGGGTTTTGGTGTGCTGGTGCTCGAGGTGGATTGTAGTGGGGTTGGGTATTATATACTGGGTATGGGATGTACGGAGCATGTGCAGCAATTTGAGGATTGTTGGGGTATCGGTGAGATGAACCTCCATGATGGTAGGTGACAGTTGAGACATCCTCCTTTTTCTTCTTGATGCCACTGATGGATCCCAATTGTATGGCCTTGCTTGCAGCTTGTAACGCAGCCATGGACTGAATCTTCCCAGATTTGATGCCTTCCTCTATAAAGTCTCCCATTTTGACCAATTCGGCAAACCTCTGGCCCATCATCGACATCATCTTGTCAAAGTAAATGCCTTCTTGAGCTCGAATAAAGTATTTGGAGAGCTCATTCTCATCCAGTGGTGGTTGGACCCTAGCAGCCTCAGTTCTCCAACGTCTTGCATATTCTTGGAAGTCTTCGGAGGGTTTCTTCTGTATGTTGGCCAGTGAGAACCTATCTGGAGTGATTTCAGTATTGAATTTGAAACGAGTCATGAAATCCTCGGCCATTTCTTGCCAATCACGCCATTTGCGAGGATCCTGACGAGTATACCAGGTCAAGGCTTCTCCAGACAAACTTCGAATGAATAACTTCATCCTTAACTTCTCATTTCTCCCAACACCGACTAACTTATCACAATATGCCCTCAAATGCGCGTGAGGGTCACCTTTCCCATCGAATAGTTCAAACTTTGGCGGCTTGTACCCTGTTGGCATATCGATATCCGGGTGAATGCATAAATCATCATAATCCAAGCTCTCTGCTCCTCTAGTGACTTGCAAGCTTTTTAACGCCTTCCTTAGACCATGAAGTTGGGCGTTTATCGACTCATCTTCCCTCAAGCGAGCATCTTTCTCCATTTCTGCATATTGATCAACCTCGTACGGGACTTTAACCACGGCCGGGGTCGTGAAAGTAGGAGCTTCAACAGCACATATAGGTGGCACATATGGCTCATGAGGAGCGGCAACGTGTGCCCCGAATATCTGCTGCATCGCGGGATAGGTGGGTATCGTATGAGCTTGTGGTAGATGATCAGGAGTGGTCCCGACCATTGATGAGGAAACCAACGGTGCTTGGCCATGAATTGGTACACATTGGGTATGCCCAGGCTGTTTCGGTGAGGCAGTGGAAGGCAGGTCAGTTTTTGGAAAGTAGACAGGTGTTTTAAAGGTTGGGAGAGTAGTAGCCGAAAGCTTGGCCAAGTCTCGTACTTGTCGCAATTCCTCTCTTAGGGCTTCTAATTCTTGTGCCATAAGAGCCATTCTCTCGTCATTTTGAGCAGTACTTTGAGAACTTTCAGGGTCTTCCATAGGTACTATTATATTTGCAGCAGCGTCAAATTCTTCCCCGTTAGTCATCCTTCTTTTGGATCGAAGGTTGTATCGTGAGTCAGCCAGTTTGCAAGTTGACACAAATCAACGTCTTTTTTGGGATTAATAGTAACCAACATAAAAAGGAAGAAAAGAAAAGGAAAACTATGTTAGTTTGGGATGTTGCAAGGAAAAGGAAATAATGTATATAACAAATATGTAACGCATATATACGCCAAATTGGCGACATTCAAGATACGTCCTAATATGGGGCCTCTTTTTGCTAGAGGTTAGCCTACGTTGAAATTAATTTGATGATAAATGATCCAACTAAACACATTCTGGATTTGGAATAACATAACTTCATTGATAGAAAATGCCTTAGTCGTACAATAGAGCAGTCGGGTAGGAAACTAGATAATAAAAACGAGGGAAGAGAAGGGCATGCAAAAGGTGAGTCACATGACTCTTTGATGGACCGCGACAACGTACAAAAGATCAAGCTATGGCCAAGTTGGACCATCATTATCATCATCGTCCCAATCATAGTATGGCCCTGGGTAGTATTCTGGAGAGTTTGAACCCGTCTCCGAATCTCCTATACCATCAATCTCCATGGATGCATACTCATAGTGGTCTATTCTTGCCGTCGGAGAAGGTCCATCTCCCATGACTTCGTCTTCTTCTGGATCCTCCTCAGGCTCCTCTTCCGGATCTTCCTCAGGGTCTTCTTCTGGGTCTTCCTCTGGGTCTTCTTCTGGGTCTTCCTCGGGGTCTTCCTCTGGGTCTTCCTCTGGATCTTCCTCAGGATCTTCTTCTATCCTCTGGATCAAATGATCCATGGATCCTGGAACTATTTGATTATACATGGGTGTTGTGAGTTCCATACGAGGAAGTACCTCCTCTTTGATCCAAGCAGCCCACCGATCATCCACAAACCCCCTGAATCCCTCTGCACTGGGTTGGACCATGTGACTTACTGTGGTGCGCCATGCATAGTATCCTGGTGTGCACCATTTCTCATTTCCTGTATTGGTCGTGATCATGTAATCCCATTCTAGCTGCAAGTTCCTTATCCGTATGGCAGGGACTGAAACAAGATCGTCCTCGTGTAGTACCATGCATGACCATAGTGGAACATCCTGGATAACTCCAAATTGTCGCATGACCCGGAGAGGTGCATATGGTTGGATACCTCTTAATCCGACCAGCTCAATGAAATATAAATGTCGAGTTCTGACGAATGCTGATCCGGATACCAAATGGAACTTCCACTGAATGGAATCCCCAGTGAGATTTGTCAAAAATGTGCGCCACTCCTCTTCTCCGACTGGCGCGTCCCAATATCGGAGACGATCGCCGTGACTCTGGATCATATTGCGAGCGTCTACTGTATAGTCCATTTCTGGGGGTCGGCGGTAGAAATGTTCAATCGCCCAAACTTGTAGCAATAAGTTGCATCCCCCGAAGAAGTCATGCCCTCTCGTGCATGCAGATAGTGATCGAAACACCTCAGCGAGCACCATGTGCACCAAGGAGCAACCTCGTGGTGCAGCAAATAGGTCCACAACTACGGGGAGGATGTTGATGTCGATGAAATGGAGTCTCATCGGGAAAACTATCGCACCCAAAAAGGCCAATACAAAGATCTTCGGCCGCGTGCTTATCCACTGCCTGCGAGTGCAAGAAAATTCTTCACGATATTCATCAAAACTTTCAAGTCGGCCAAATCTCCTGAAGAGGTAGTCTAGTTTAACCTTTCCGCCTTCTACATTCCTCAGTGACGGAAAGGTGTGCAACCCCAGGAGTCGTAAAAATTCCCTCGCACTTATGGTTGACGGGCATATTGGTAACCTCCCCCTGATAGGAAGCTCTATGAGTGCGCTGAATTCCTCTAGCGTAGGGGTAATTTCAAAATCCAAAAACTTGAAAGTCACTGTGCTAGGGTCCCAAAATTCCATCAACAGGGTGAGGAGCAATCTATTTGCCTGAACCTTCATCAGCGATAGCAACCCTCCCAGATGTTTCCTGATTTCGGCTCCATGTGCTCTGTGGATGTTCTGCCACCAATTCTGTAGGATGTGCGGTGCGGAGGTGACCATCTTAATGTTTGGTAGGTTCCGGTTGATGTTCATCTAAACAAGAAAAGGTACGGTGAGTATGTCTATTCCAAATCCATCATGTGTTTTAGTTTGGATCATTCATATCGTCCTTCACAAAAATATGTCGTCAGGTGTATGACCTTTGACAAAAGGGTGGCTTCCTAATTGCGAAGACGACGCCTTGTATCGTCTCGCCTAAGGTGTATGCAACATGACCTATTCTCTAGAATAAGAGTTTTCCCTAAACGCTTAAGAGTGGACTGAAGGTTTGCGAGAAGGCACACTACACTTATTGCACCAACTCTGAAGCTAAGGAATCCAAATGAAGGTTTGGGGGAGTGTGAAACACTCCCCGCGTGAATCAGTGTGTGTCAGTGTACGGCCGAGGACTCGATAGAAAGTGTGAATGACAATGTAGGAAAGCAGTAACAAATAGTGTTTTCAAACAAATAAGGAACGCAAGATTGGATTTGACTTGCGACCTTTCAATCAAAGCAATATATATAGACAAATAATCGACAAACGAATAATCACAAACATCATTCCTAAACTCGGTGTATTAAGGTTAAAACCATAAGATCCCCAGCAGAGTCGCCACTCTGTCGCACCCTCTTTTCGAACGGGTCGAAATAGTTTGCAACATCATGCGGTCGTTCTCTTTTGGTTTCTTTCGAAAATATGTTTTAGAGTCGCCACCTAATTTTTAAGGGAAATATTAGGAAACCAATTTTTAAAATATAAATGTAGACTCTGTTTTGATCTGCGAAAACCAGTAAAATTCTAGGTAAGGGTTTTGGTTACTCGAGGGGAAGGTGTTAGGCATCCCTCAGAGCCTATTCAAAAATAGTCCTTAAACTTAGCTTAGGAAAATGGATTGCTCATTTGTTATTTCTCAGATCTAGTGATAAAAAAAATTCATTAGGAAACAAAATACAGGGTATCTCATATGTATGTCTATAATGTTATTGCAAAAATGGTTTTGAGTTCGAACATTCGATCTAAGACTTAATTGATTTAAGTAAACCGAATCTTCGAAATCCGAGGGTCGCCACTTGATTTTTAGGGGAAAATCAAGAAACCGTTTAAAACATTTTAAAAGATCTAACGGAAAAATCTTTAAAAGGTTCGGGTTCACATTTCCACTTCGAGAAGGTTTTACGCGCTCGAAATGGCCGCTAACATGCGGTTATCCGACGATTAAATATTTTGACTAACTTTAAAGATAATATAATTTTATGTTCTTAATTTTGAAAAAGTTTAAATAGAATATTTTAAGAGTAGAAAAATAGAACATTGAGATTTTGCTTATATTTTAATCAATTAGAATTAATTAAGTGAACTAGTTAAAGAAAATCAACAAGATATAATATTAAAAGACTAACTAATTTTATTTAAATTAAAGGAGTTAATGAATTTAATCAAATAATTAGAATTTTGAAATCTATTAAACTCTAAGTGTTTAAAGGAAGAAATGTATATATACTTTTCAAAAAAAAAAAAAAAAGATACTTGAAATATTTTTAGGAATATTTTAAACCTAATTTCCTAAAAGTGGTTTTTATAGTCAAGATTCAAAATCATAACGTGACGTAGATGGCTAACTTTAGAAATATTAGTTTATACTCTTGATTAGAAAAAGGGTTTAAATAAATATTTAAGGATTTAGAAAAATATTTAAAATGTTATTCAATTAAAAAATTAATCCAAGTGAGCCATTAAAAATAATTAGGAAAAAGAACCTAATATTAGAGTCCAACCAAATTTTATCTAATCAAAGGAGTTAAAGAATTATTTCAAGATGCTAGAATTTAAATCCTAGAACGTCTAAGTGTTTAAAGAAATAGAAAATATCCACAAATTATTTTAAAGAAAAATGTTTGAAGTAATTTAAAGAAAATTTCCTTTCAAAGTCTAATTTCCTAAGGAAATGATTTTTGGCATCAAAAAAAATTCAAAGTCACTAGAATAACATAAATGATCTCGACCTTGGGGCATTTCAATTAGGTTAAAGCACATTAGATTAGACTAAAACACATAAACCAAATAATTGTTAGAAAACAAATATCACAAATAATAAACAAAGTAATAAAAATATAATAGACCAAAACCATTGGGCTTGGCAGGCCCAATTCCTCAAAAAACCTGTCCTAACTTCTACATGGCCTGCCTGGCCCATTTTACCCTCAAATAGTTGCTGCAGATCTTTTGGCCCATTTTTATTCCTGCATATACACTTAGTGTATAATCGATGTATATCAGTGTATATACATTGATTTTCCAGCTTTCGAAACCTGCAAGTTGACTTTCCCAGCTCCTAATCGCTCTCCGAAGCAAGAAACGGATGGGGGTGACTCAAAAGAAGAAGATTTGGACCTCCGTGGCCCAAAAGAGGCAAAGATAAAGTCCGAAATGGACCCAAAAAAACATTGTTCATGCAAAGAAATAAAATAAAGATTAGCGGAGGCTCACGTACAAATATGGACAAGTGTGAAAGAATATATAAATACAAGCGAGGTCTAAGAAAAGAAAACACGTAGACAAGAACACACTCATGCTCTAAATGATCATTTACTCTTAAACTATCCTAAGAAAGATTTACTCAAAACTTGACACCAACTTGAGCCAAGAATAAATAAATAGACAATCACAAGATATTGCACAAATTTAAGACAAGCAACCAACATATACACACATAGATATTGCACCAACTTGAACCAAAAATTACACAAATTCAAAACAAATATAATATATATATATATATACGTATACACACACATGGACACATAGATATTGGAAACATTTAACAAAAGCAAAAGCATATAATGTGGAAATGAAAGAAAAGGAAAAAAAAAAAGTAAAAAAAAAAAAATCAACCAACATATACATTAACAGAAGCAGAGGCTGTAGAAATGGAAGAACAAGTGAAAATCAACCAACATATACCCATACATGCATACATACACGTTAAGCAGAAAGCATGTAGATGTAGGAATATGCATATGTAAAAACATAAGCAGAAAACATGTAAACATAGGAATATATCATGTATATGAATATGCGTTTTCCATGTTTTATAGGCCAATAATTTCCTGGAAATTAACATGAATCTAAGGGTTGTGAAAAGTCATTAGCTAAACAAGAGAAGGGTATTTCACCGAACATATGGAGGGCGTGTTGTTTACTCATGATTCTAACAAAATACATGATATATGTGGATACATAGATACTACAACACAACATTATAACCAAAAGATCCTCAAGTTATATATATTTATAGATATATTCATATATAGATAACATATACACGTGTACATATGGGTACCTGCACACTGCCATACAATACTTTCCATTTTTATGTGTTTATGCAGATACAGCAAACAACCAAACAGCATTACAACTACATATACACATCCATATGCATATATAGATGACACATATACATACGTATACACATATATACAGCCACATAGACGCTACAATACAACAATATTACAGTATAAACGGACAAACTTTCAGGTTTTATACATACATATACGTGTATATCTGTGTATACATGTGAATATGCAGAAATAACAGCCATCAGAACCAACTTATACCTAAACAAACTTTCGATTTTATACATACATATATGTATTCACCTGATATACCTGAATATACAGATACAAAACCGACACATACCCCAGCAAACCTTCGAATTCCATACATATACAATCTGTCCGTATACATATATGTATTCAAAGGCACAACAGCATAACCAACGATCCAACAGCAAACAACAAATTTCGAAATAGTTTCAACACTCGCACTCGAACACGTATATCAATTTCGAGATGAAGAGTAAGGAGTATTACCTTTTTGAGGGCAGCGAACTGGTGCGAGACAAACCGAAGCGAACCTTCACCACGAAATAGAGACCCGTTGATGAATTTCCGAGCTTCGAAGCTCACTGTCCGATTTCCTTTTCAACAGTAAACTATCCTCTTCTTTTCTTTTAAAGGGTTAAGCACATAATATGATTTGTTGGTTTTTTTTTTTTGTAATCTCTGCCCCTTTAATGGTGAAGAAACATAGATATTTATAGGAGCAAATTAGGGCAACGTTTGGGGGGGAAAACGCGGGGGTAATTTCGGGATTTCGGGATGAATTCAAAATTCAAACAAGAGAGAGAGGAGGAGAGTACGAATTTGACCGAAAATGGCCAAAATGGCCACTGTTTCGGCTTCTCTTTTTCTGATTTTCGGCTGCCATTTTTGGTTTTTCCGGTTTCGGTTTTGGGTTTATGGGGGAGAGGGAAGAACGCGTGAGAAGGATTAATTAATTTTGGCATTTTGCCATTTTCGGAGCCTGAAAATGGCTGATCTTTGGCTGCCATTACTGGTTTCAACATGGAAGGGGAAAAGAGGAAGAAGGGGATCGGGGATTTGGGAAGAAAACAAAAGGGGGTTTTAATCAATTTTTGGGCCGGGTCGGTTGGGGAATTGGGTTGGGTTGAGGATTTTAAAATTGGGCTGGGGTTAATTAAAAGAGATTGAGGATTGGGTAGGAAATTAATTGGGTTGGGATTAAAAGAGAATTTGGGCCAAGGGAAAATTTGGGTCTGGAATTAGAGAAAGATTGGGCTAAAATGGGGTATTGGGCCTGCAGGAGGGGATTAAAAATTGGGTTTGGGTGATTTAATTGGGTTGGGATTAAAAAAAGAAATGGGTTCTAGATTTAGGAAAATTAAGAAGTGATTTAAAAAAAAATTAGCTAATTAAATTACAAACTTGACCCGTTTAAAATTAATTAATTAATTCGACCACGACATGAATTTATATAAATTAATTAAAGAGTTTTAAAATACTAACAACTTAAAATAATTAAATTTACTACGGTATAAAAATGATTAAAATAAAAGTGATTAAAGATAAAATCTATTCGAGAGTTTTGAAAAATTCACGAATCTAATCCTTAACTTGAAACAAGTATAATACGCAATATATAAACATAATTAAAAATTAAAATATTTAAACCTAGAAAATCACTTGAAAATCTTTTTTGCATTTTCGAAAGCTCATTAATTCAAATTGTTAAAATTAAAGGCTCGATGATTAATTTATACTGTGGATGGTCAAAATTGGGTGTCAACACCCCCGAACTACAAACCTGCACTCAGAAAAGACCCAGCCCAGCAACACATAATACACAATAAAGATAGTTTTTCAGTATATCACAATTGTCAAATCACAAGTCATAACTCACAAGTGATAACATAATCAATCACATGAATAACACCATGCCACATAATAGTATGCAAGGATGAGATGCAATGCTTATGCAATAACTGTCGGTAATGACCTCGACATCACAATATCAATATGCAAGGATGAGATGCAATGCTTATGCAATAATTGTCGGCAATGACCTCGGTATCACAATATCAATAGCAAAGATCTCAGTATCACAATCTTCCCAGCAAAGACCTCGACATCACAACATCGCCGGCAAAGACCTCGACATCACAATATCGCCGGCAAAGACCTCGGTATCACAACATCGGCGGCAAAGACCACGGCATCACAATATCACCGGCAAAGATCTCGGCATCACATCTCGACCGGTAAAGACCTCGGCCCCAATTTTTTTTTCTTTTTTCTTTACCATCTCACTCATATCAATATCCAGAATCAATGCAAATTATGTGTGACATAGAATGAATGAACATGAGATGAAGTTCACAAACAAATCAACTCATAATCACCAACCACAACAATATATCTCAAAAATAGAATTCTCATCACTTAGCCACATTTTCAATTCAAGTATCACAACACCATACCAACTAACGTTTATATTTAATTGCCTCATTTTTTTATAATATTAAAATATTCCATGAATCACACATAGAAGAAATTATGAGAATATGGGTACACTCACCTAACCCACCAAGGCGAGTTAGTCCAACACCTACTGATCAAAACATAACAATGATAGCGGAAGAGGAAATAGTCTAATATGACAAATAATCATAGGAAAACCAAACTACAACCATCCCAGAGCTGGTGTCACATGTACAAGCCTCTAAATACATAGTACTCGAATAAAATAAATGTCTCAAATGTCTAGTCCTCAAATAGAACATAACATAATAATGGATTCCCTGAAGGTCCACTGATGAGATAAGCAGCTACCTTAAGGATAATCCGGAAGCTCGATCCTGAAATGAGGAAATTCTAACTAAAGGGACCGGCTCGCAACCTACAAAAGTAGCAAAGGGTGAGTACCAAAAACAACACGGTACTCAGCAAATGGAACTAACCTAGAGTAAAACAATGAAGAACCAAGTAACCCCTTCACACCCAACCACATACCGCCGAACTACAAACCTGCACTCAGAAAAGTCCTAGCCCAGCAACACATAATACACAATAAAGATAGTTTTTCAGTATATCACAATTGTCAAATCACAAGTCATAACTCACAAGTGATAACATAACCAATCACATGCATAACATCATGCCACATAATAGTATGCAAGGATGAGATGCAATGCTTATGCAATAACTGTCGGTAATGACCTCGACATCAAAATATTAATATGCAAGGATGAGATGCAATGCTTATGCAAAAATTGCCGACAATGACCTCGGCATCACAATATCAATAGCAAAGATCTCAGTATCACAATATCGCTGGCAAAGACCTCGACATCACAACATCAACGGCAAAGACCTCGGCATCACAATATCGCCGGCAAAGACCTCCGCATCACAACATCGTCGGCAAAGACCTCGGCATCACAATATCGCTGGCAAAGACCTCAGCATGACATCTCGACTGGTAAAGACCTCGACCCTAATTTCTTTTTTTTTCTTTACCATCTCACTCATTTCAATATCCAGAATCAATGCAAATTATGTGTGACATAGAATGAATGAACACGAGATGAAGTTCACAAACAAATCAACTCATAATCACCAACCACAACAATATATCTCAAAAATAGAATTCTCATCACTTAGCCACATTTTCAATTCAAGTGTCACAACACCATACCAACTCACGTTTATATTTAATTGCTTCATTTTTTTTATAATATTAAAATATTCCATGAATCACACATAGAAGAAATTAAAAGAATATGAGTATTACCCAATACAATAAATGTTGCAATATTCTTAATATCTCAATACCATCACAACCTCAACAACAGTCACATCTCAAAACAAGTACCAATTTGATATCAATATCGAATAATTCATTATTTCTCCTAAAATACACTTCCACAATTAATTCACAAGTCAAATATCACTATAGAAATAATTATTCAATTCAAAATATTTTGATCAAAGCCTACATTAATCCATCTCTATCCCAAAACACTCAATTCTATACACATTAGAGAATACAAGGTTCAACATATTTAACAAAAGTTTAGAAACCCACTTGCCTTATATAAAGTCTCAAATCATGTCAATTCTGAAGCCTTTCCCTCTCTACGATACTCCAAATCACTAAAATCTATTCAAGTATAACATCACAATCACGTAACGAATTTAATGACACTAAAATCAATTAATCCAGTGAAAAGGGAAAAATGGTCCAAAAATTTCATCATCGAAAAAAGTCATCGAAAATTTGAAAATTTATACATGAAAATGTTCTCCCAGTAATAAGGAATTCAATTGCAAAAACCGTTTAAAAAATGGAGCTAAAACGAGGTAGAAATCTCATATTTAAAGTTTCCAAAATACACATCCAAACCAGCCGAAACACAGCAAAATTTACCTCGAACGGTGTGCAAAAATTAATTTCTTAAACTTCCATTGTGTTCCTGTTGGAAAAATACACAATTTAGCCTTTTGAATCGCCCAAATCGGACCAAAATCGAGGGAGAAATCGTTGATGGAAGTTTGTGAGAAACCCAAAATATTTTGAGAAGAAATCTGCATTTTTTTTAATATATTGAGTCTGCCACGTGGCAGCGCCTAATTGGGCCACGTCATCCCCGCTTCAGCATTTTCAGCAAACTCTCAAACTTAAATCAATGCTCCGGCCTCATCCGGAGTCAAAAAATACATTCCATATATGAAATCTGATCGAAAATAATGTTTCGGACTCAATAGTGTAGTCGAAATTCACACCAGATGTCGTTTTATTCCACTGTGGGTCCCATTTCCCAATATCAAATACTATCGAAAGGACTGAAACTCACCCGGAAGCTTCAGAAACTGAACGAAGGGTCCTTCTAGACCAAAATCGATATTTCAGATCCAATGAAATCATCAGAATTTGAATTTGAGGTCTCCTTGGTCAAAACTCGAGAAACCTCATTTAAACTAGTTTCGGGCTCAAAAACTCAAAATATTCTCAGAAGCTCTAAAAATTGCAATGAAGTCATTTCTAGCATTAGTTTCACCATTTGGAATAATTGGAACTGACGGAATTTCGATCCGAACCTCTGAATTTTGTCAAAAATATAATAAATGACCTTCACGGTCGTTACAACATCAGTATTTGGAATGTACTGGTATGTAATATAGCTGAGTGAAATAGAAATCGGTAGATAATAGGGAAACGATATCAACTCAAAATAAACATCATATCACATCGTTAGTCAAATGTCTATCTATGCAAGAATAAAGAGTAGACAAATGACACATCATTAACTCAGACTCATCAATAGTCTCAACTCATCTCAAAGTCAACTCAGAGGAGCTCACCCCCTCTCATCTCATCTAGACTCGGAGTAAGGTACGAAATTTATGGGAGTTTCTCTTAACCGACAACAACCACTTATAAGCCAGTGATTGTACAACATCCCGCCGGTGTTGCCACGGCCGTTCTGTACTTGCCAGGTAGAGAACGAATCAAAATCATAATGGATAAATCCAAGATGGAGACAGAAAACTCAACAAGTCCTCTATTGCTTTCAGGGACATAAACTCAAGAGGAAAACCTCTTCTACGCTTGGTGACGTAGTTTAATGGGTTCGAGTGGGACTTACCCTTACCCATTTCGGTGCTCAATACTCCTCCCATGACTCAATGCTCATAAAACCTCCATATCAATTCTCAACCAATCTCATAGGGACTCACTCCCTGTCAACGACCGGTATCGCATAAGGGCTTTATCCCTTTCATCAATCATCTCATGGGGTCCTTGACCCTATCATCCAACAATCTCAATCGAAGACTCAAGACTTAGAATAATCAATAGAAATCAAGTGAATAGACACATCGGTAGAGTTCATTTATAGAGACTCATAAGACAATCAAACTCTATCAACTCATCATCATTCACTCATCACAATCACAATCACAATTCAACAATCACAATCTTAACTCAAGGCTCTAGACTCATCATTCTCTCATCACAATTACAATCACAATTCAAGGCTCTAGACTCAATCCTCAAGTTCATTATGCATGCTTTTCAAAATAGTCATGTAGGATTATGCAAATTCTCATGAAAATATTCAATTTAAGAAGACAATTTGTATGATGATCATCAACATAGAAAACATGTAATTTCAAATATAATTTCAAATGTAATTTCAAATATAATTTCATTCATCAACTCATCTATGTCCTCTATAGGGCACATGAGAGAACAATCCCATATTTTAGTTTAGCCTTACATACCTATGATGCGGCTAACAATCGAGTACGTCTAGGATCTCCTCTCGAATTCCTCACACAAGCTCTTCTCTCTTCTCCTCAAGCCCTAGCCTTGTTAGATTAGGGAATAGGACTTTAGAATGAGGGTTTTAGACCCTTTTCACGTAAAAACATCATTATTAGCTGTGTATTAGAGTTTAGGAGGGGTGGGGGATTGACTTGAATGCCCCTCATAATTACTTGGAAATTCCCAGCCCGAAAAATACACGGTCCGCGATGCGGACCTATCGTGAACAGGGTATTTTGGAAAAATATTTTTGAATGAGGTTTCACCATCCCATCAAAAAATTAGAAAATCGCACAAGTGCTTCTCCGCGACAGGTCTGCAACGCGCCTCTGTCGCAGACTGTCACTATTTTTCTAATTTGGATAAAAAATTTATCTTTCGATCGGGCCGCTTTAAAAATCGACCGAGACCACTTTCCTACTCAATTTTTCATGCTGATTCCAAATTCGGTCTCGGATTTGCCATACGAGCTTCGGAAGATGCGTCATGCGCATACCCTCACTCTAGGGGTATTTTGGTAATTTTACGGGGTGTTACATAACCTTACCTGATAGAACAGAGGACTTCGTAATTTATTGTGATGCCTTGAGAATTGGATTAGGGTGCATACTAATGCAAAGGGGGAAGGTGATAGCCTATGCCTCCAGGCAACTCAATGTTCATGAGTGGAACTAACTAACCCATGATCTCGAGTTAGCAATAGTGGTGTTTGCACTTAAAATCTGGCGCCACTACTTGTATGGAATGCATGTGGATGTGTTCACTGGCCACAAGAGCTTGCTGTATGTTTTTAGTCAGAAAGAGCTCAACCTGCAGCAGTTGAGGTAGTTGGAATTGCTCAAACATTATGACATGAGCATTTACTACCACCCAGGAAAGGCTAATGTTGTTGCTGACGCTCTTAGCAGGTTGTCAATGGGTAGAACAACCCATGTAGAGGAAGGAAAGAAGGAGTTAGCCAAGGTAGTGAATTGATTGGCTCAATTGGGAGTTCAACTTGAGGAGAATAATGAAGGAGTAGTTAATGTTAGAACTGGTCTGCTTCACCCTTAGTGGTGGAGTTGAAAAAAAAGCAAGACCAAGATCCTATCATACTCCAACTGAAGGAGGTCGTCCATAAACAGAAAGTGATGGTCTCCTCCAAAGGGGGAGATAGAGGGTTGAGGTACCAAAGTAGATTGTGTGTTCCAAATGCTAATGGCATTCAGGATAGAATCATGGTGGAAGCCCATAACACTAGATATTCCATTCATCTTGGCTCTACCAAGATGTACCACGACTTCAGAGAAGTCTATTAGTGGAGTGGAATGAACAGGGATATTGTTGACTTCGTTTCGAAATGCCCCAATAGCGAGCAAGTGAAAGTTGAGCATCAAAGGCCATGTGGATTGGCTCAAAACTTTGAAATAGAAGTGGGAGATGATTAATATGGACTTCATTACTGGTCTACCAAGGTCGCGAAATCAACATGATTCAATATGGGTGATTGTGAATAGGATGATTAAATCGATTCACTTCTTAGCAGTTAAGACAACTAACATTACGGAGGAGTATGCCAAGTTATACATCCAAGAGATTGTGAGGTTGCATGGAGTTCCCTTGTCCATTATCTCGGATAAAGGAGCCTAATTTACCTCCCAATTTTAGAGATTGTTCTAGAAAGGATTGGATACTAAAGTTAACCTGAGCACAACCTTTCATCCACAGACAGATGGTTAGGCAGAGCGTACAATCCAAACATTAGAGGATATGCTGAGAGAGTGTATTCTTGATTTCAAAGGGATTTTGGATGATCACCTACCATTGATTGAATTTGCATATAATAATAATTATCATGCAAGAATTCAAATGGCTCCCTTGTATGGGAGGATATGTAGATTACCGATTGGGTGGTTTGAGGTAGGAGAAGCAGAGTTGATTGGGTCTGATCTTGTCCACCAATCGATGGACAAGGTCAAGGTCATTAGAGAGATTAAAGACTTCCTAGAGTCACCAAAAATCATATACTGACGTGAGGAGAAAAGACCTAGAGTTCGAAGTGGATGATTGGGTGTATTTGAAAGTGACACCTATGAAGGGTGTCATAAGATTAAGGAAGAAGTGGAAGTTGAGTCCACACTATGTGGGACCATATCAGATTGTAAAGAGGATTGGGAAGGTTGCTTATGAGTTTGAGTTGCCTTCCGAGTTAGAGGGAGTCCATCCAGTATTCCATATGTCAATGTTGAAGAAATGTTTGCGAGATCCTGCCTTTGCGATCCCTATTGATAGCATTGGTGTGAAAGATAGCCTATCTTACGAAGAGGTTCCGGTTCAAATCCTTGATCGTTAAATTCGTAAGTTAAGGAACAAAGAGATAGCCTCAATCAAAGTCCTGTGGAGGAATCAATTCGTTTAGGAAGCCATATGGGAAGATGAGGAAGAGATGAAGGAAAATATCCGCACCTATTCGTGCCAAATAATGAGAGTGTTGAAGATAAAACACTTACCCTTCACTAAATCGATGTATCTATTTTTTATGTGACTTTCTATTCTTAAGTGAGAGTTTGATTGATAAAGTTGAGTACTGAGATGAGTCTTGAGTCTATTCGTGTCATGATATCCACCTATACTCATCATGTGAAGACGAATGATCCCAAGGGGGAGATGATGTAACGCCCGATAAAATTACCAAAATACTCCTAGAGTGAGGGTATGCGTGTAACGCATCTTCCAAAGATCGTATGGCAAATCAAAGGCTGGATTTGTGATCAGCATGTAAAATTGAGTGAGAATATGGTGTCAGTCGATTTCTAAAGCGACCCGATCAAAAGATAATTTTTTGATTCGAAGCGCAAAACAGTGTTGGTGTGCTACAACACATATTTTTTTTGAAAATTTTTGACGGAATTGAGAAAACTGGTTCAAAAATGTTTTTTAAAAATATGCAATGCGCGACTAGTCTGCATCGCGGACTAGGTCTTTTTCGAGTTGAAAATTCCTAATTTTTGTAAGGGTCATTCCGGTCAATTCCCAACCCCTCCTAAACTCTATACATGATCTAATAAAGTCATTTTGATGTAAAAAGGGTCTAAAACCACCATGCTAAGTCCTATTCCACAATTTAACGAGGCTAGGGCATGAAAAATGAGGTGAAGAGCTTGAGTTTGAGGGATTCTAGAAGGAATTCTTGACGTGATTGATTGATAGATTCATCCCAAGTATTTAAGGCAAAAATTAAAAACATGAGATTGTTCTCTCATGTGCCCCATAGATGGTCATGGATAAGTTGATGGTTCATTGAGTCTACATGCATGAATCCTTGATGGTTTTCCTTAAAAAACTTTATTTGAAATTACATGATTTTCTATGTTGATGGTCATCATAAACTTGTTTTATTGAATTGAACATTATTCATGAGAATTTGCATAACCCTACATGACTAATTTGAGAAGCATGCATAACGAACTTGAGAATTGAGTCTAGAGCCTTGAGTTAAGATTGTTTATTGTGATGAAAGAATGATGATGAGTTGATAGAAATTGATTGTGCTATGAGTCTCTATAAATGAACTCTACCGATGTGTCTATTCGATTGTTTCCTAATGATTGTTCTAAATCTTGAGGCTTTGATTGAGATTCATTGATGAGAGGGCTAAAGTCCTTATGAGATGTAGATTGATGAGAGGGTTAAAACCCCTATGAGATGTTGATTCATAATAGGGCCAATGTCCCTATGAGTTGAATTGTTTGATTGGATTGATGGTTTTATGAGCGTTGAGTGATAGGAGGAGTATCAAGCACCAAAAGAGTGAAAGTTAGTCCAACTTGAACTCGTCAAACTATGTCGCCAAACATAGGTGAGGTTTAGAACCATCACATATATTGTGGTTCCCTCTTGATTAGAAGTCTCTGAAACAATAGTGGACTTATTGACGACTGACTCTATATTGGGTGAGCTAAAAGTTTCGATTCGTTCCCTAGCTGGCAAGTTTGGAACGACTGTGGCAACATTAACATGATTGTTGTACATTCACTGGCTCATAATTGATTGTTGTCGGATAAGAGAAACTCTCATAAATTTCCTACCATGAGTACTCTGAGTCAAGATGAGATGAGATGAGATGAGAAGAGGTGAGCTCTTTTGAGATTAGTTTGATTTGATCAATGAGGTTGATTGGTTGATGGATCACTTGTCTACTCATTATTCTTTCATAGATAGACATTTGACGATTTGATGTGATTTGATATTTATTTTAAGTTGATGTCGTTTCCATATTATTCTGCCTTTTTCTATTTAACTTAGCTATTTTACATACCAGTACATTCCAAATACTGATGTCCCTTTTGGACTGCATCATTTTATGATGCAAATGCAGGTACTAGTGATCGTCAACTAGCGCTCCGTTGAATATCTGGGATTTGATTTAACTGGTGAGCCTCCCCTACTCCGGAGGATCCACTATGATTTATTTCATCTTGATTTAGAGTTAGATTTTTTTTGGACTATTCTTTTATTTTGATTTGGGTAGCCATGGGTCTGTCATTGGCACTACATAATTAGTTATAGAGGCCTCATAGACGGTGGTTGAACATTGATGTTGAGATTGTGAGCTAGTTCCTTATACTAGCCTTTATTATTATCTATATCATTATGATACTATGGATGAGATGTGCATATTTATTTACTGTTATTTCTGTTGTTCAGTAGAGTTATTTGATTGAACGAATGTGATGAGGCTAAGTGGTTCGCTTGGGGACTAGCAGTAGTCTCTAGGCGCCGGCCACACTAAGGATACCCTCTTGGGGCGTGACATTATGTGCCTAACATAGGTATATGTTTTATGCCCCATGGGGGAAAATAAGAAGAAGAATGTTAAGGATATACCTTTGGCAAGTGGGTTACCTCTTTATCCATTGTAGGGGAGACAACTGAGTTCCAAGTTATAGCTCACTTGGTCTCATGTCTGTTAAGGTCCTATCCTTAATATATATGAAGTATTTTCGCATTCATGCATCATGTAACTCATGTCATATTGTTATACTATTCTCTTGATATATGATTCTTTCTATATATGTGCCCTTGTCATCTAACATTGAATATAGGTTTGATAAATCATATGCATTACATGCATGCATTCTTAGTACATTCAAACGTACTAACACATACATTTTCCTACATAATCTAACCATGTAAGGACCGAGGAGTACATTCATCCAATGTATGACATCTAGCTTGGATCTTGAGGTTTGCTTGTCGTGGTGAGTCCTATCTTCCAAGGACAATCCACCAATTCTCTACCTCATGGTGCTTAGTTTATGTTATTTACCTTGAGGGTGAGCTGAGGACATGTCTTGGCCCCTGTCCTATCTTATGATTAGAGGCATTGTTGGACATCTTGTAGACTTTTACACGTTTATATGCTAAGAGTTGTAATTGGGATTTTGTTTATGGATATGGTTATGTAATGGCTATCGTCACTATAGATTTATTATGAGCTTATGTTATGGATTCATGTGTGATGTTGAAGATCCTAAGTCCTTCATAGCCCCCATAGAGTGAGTCATACTTACCCGCCCCTTAATTCTTATGATCTATGTGCTATATGGGTCCATGTTAATCCTTTACCCACTGGACATCCCTATAGCATGTGTGCTACTTTCCTGTCTGTCACAATTATTTTATTTACTATTTCATGCACGCTTCCGAACAGATGATATATGAATAGATTTTATGAGGCTTGTTTCAAGACTTTCGGGTTCTAATTCACTATGTCACTCCTAAACCCTTGGTATGGGTCGTGACAACCTTGATATTAGATCACTAGGTTTGTAAATGATCCTTGGAGTTCAACACGCCGCATTGAGTAGGGTCCTATTCATATGTGTGAAGCGCACAACGCCTATGAGTTGGAGGCTATGATGACGTTCTAGGAATTATCTCACTTGTTCATGTCTTGTGTCGTGCTATGAATCGTATGCTTGGTTTCCTGATCTTAATGGTGTCAGTGTTCAATTATAGAAGATGCCTCGAGGAAGAGCTCCCCTTCTAAGACCGACCTCGGCTAATGAGGGTCAAGTACCTCAAGGGCCTATGGAAGAGCATATCACTAATGGTGAATTTTGTATGGCCTTTGCTATGCTTTCCCAGGTGGTGGCTATTCAGACTCAGCTGGCTAATCTTCCTTGGGATCCTACACCGGCTTCTAGGGTGAGAGATTTCACCCGGATGAATCCTCTGGAGTTTATGGGTCAAAGACTAATGAGGATGCTCAAGAGTTCATTGATGAGCTTACCAAGGTGTTGACTGTCATATGAGTTACTTCTAAAGAGAAATCTGAGTTGGTTGTGTACCAGTTGAAAGATGTGGCTCAAGTGTGGTTCACCCAATGGTTGATGTAGAGGGCTTGTGGTAATGCTGTTAATTGGAAAGAGTTTAAGTTTGCCTTTTTGGATCGTTTCTTCTCACTGGAGCATAAGGAAGCTAATATGACAGATTTTATCAAACTTATACAAGGTTGTACGATAGTGAGGGACTACGCCCTCAAGTTCGCAAAGTTTTCCAAGTATGCTCCTACACTTTTGGCTGACCCTTGTGCAAGAATACAGAAGTTCATTTCTAGTATCTCTACTTGCTTGTGAAGAAATGTCATATGACTATACTTATTCGGGATATGAACATCTCCAAGATCATGGTATATGCTGAACAGATAGAAGGGGAAAAGCTTAAGGAGAAAAAGGTACATGACCCTAAGAGGGCCCGATATGATGGTGGGTTCTCCAACTCTAGGGGTGGTGGTTAAGGTCGCTTCCAAATAGGACCAAGGTTCCAATGCTCGGGTTGCTAATAATAGGCTGCCTCCTCCCAAGGCCCCTATTGAGGGTGGGACATTGCCTCCACGATTTGTCGAGCATGAGAGAAATCACCCTGAGAAGTGCTTGTGGGGTTCGGGTGCTTGCTTCGGTCATTGAGAGACGGGGCACAGACTTGTTGATTGCCCAAAGGCACCGAAGAAGGGTCAAATTGTTCAAGATAATTTAGCCCAACAAAGAGCTCCATCAGGTGGTGGCACCAGAAACAACAGGTTTTGTGCTTTGCATGCTCGATAGGAGGTAGAGGAAGCTCTGGATGTTTTGACTGGTATGTTAAAAGTCTTTGATTTTGATGATTATGCTTTGCTTGATCCGGATGCAAATTTCTTTTTTTTTGTGACTCCTCTATTGGTTGTTAAGTTTAGTTTGAGTCTTGAAACCTTGAGGGACCCCTTTTTAGTTTATACTCCCGTGGGTGAATACGTTGTTGCTCATAGAGTTTGTCGAGGTTGTCCTATTTCTGTATTGCATAAGTCTTTTCATGTGATCTTGTGGAACTTAAGATGTTTGATTTTGATGTGATTCTCGGGCCGGATTGGTTGCATGCATCATATGCCTCTACAAATTGTAGAACCCAGAAGGTCAAGTTCCACCTTCCGGATAAGCCCGTTCTTAAATGAAAGGGTAGTGACTCCACTATTAAGAGTTGGTTTCCTACCATAAGGCTCGAAAGATGATCTCCAAGAGGTGTATTTACCATATTGTGATGGTCAAGGTTGTCGAGTCCGAGTCACCTACTCATGAGTTTGTCCCAATGGTGAATGAGTTTCCAAATGTGTTTCCCGAAGACTTGCCCGGTATTCCTCCTGAAAGGGAAGTAGACTTTGGCATAAATCTTCCCTCGGATACTCAACCTATCTCCATTCCTCCTTATTGTATAGCACCGGCACAGTTGATAGAATTGAAGGATCAGTTGAAGGATTTGTTGGAGAAGGGCTTTATTAGGCTAAGTATATCTCCATGGGGTGCTCTGATGTTATTTGTAAGGAAAAAAGATGGACCACTCCGGATGTGCATTGATTATAGGCAATTGAATAAGGTAATCATTAAGAATAAGTATCTATTGCCTAGAATCGACCACTTGTTTGATCAACTTCAAGGAGCTACCCATTTCTCAATGATTGACCTCCATTCCAATTATCATCACTTGAAGGTGAGGAAGTGTGATATTCCCAAAATGTCTTTTCAGACTAGGTATGGGCACTTTGAATTTGTGGTAATGTCATTTAGTTTGATTGATGCTTTGGCCATGTTTATGGATCTTATGAATCGGGTATTCAAGCTATTCTTTGATAGTTTTGTGATTGTCTTCATTCATGATATTCTCATTTATTCCCAAAGTGAGCGGGAGCATATAAATCATTTGAGATTGGTTCTACAAACTTTGAGAAAGGAGTTGTATGCTAAGTTTAGCAAATGTAGTTTTTGTTGGGAGAAGTAGTTTTTCTTAGTCATGTGTTGTCGGTGACGGTATTAAGGTGGTTGATCTGAAGAAGACTGAGGCCGTGAAGAATTGGCCTAGACCATTGACTCCTTTGGATATTTGGAGTTTCCTTAGGTTGGCCGGCCATTATAGGAGGTTTGTTGAAGGGTTATCATCTATTGCATTTTTATTGACTAAGTTGACCCAAAAGAAGGTTAAGATTGTATGGTCGGATGAGTGTTAGAAAAGTTTTCAGACTTTAAAGGATCGGCTTACAATGGCTCCTGTTTTGACTCTACCGAATGTTTTAGATAGATTTATGGTGTGTTGTGATGCTTGCAATATTTGGTTGGGTATTGTGCTTATTCAACATGGTAAAGTGATACCTTATGTATCAAGGCAATTGAAGGTGCATGAGCATAATTACCCAACTCATGATCTTGAGTTAGCAGCAGTGGTATTTGCTTTAAAATTTCGGAGACATTATTTGCATGGGGTGCATGTTGATGTTTTCACCGATCACAGGAGCTTGCAATATGTGTTCACTCAAAGGGGTCTTAACTTGAGGCAAAGGAGGTGGTTTGAACTCCTTAAGGACTATGACATGGGTGTAAAATATCATCCTATCAAGGCAAATATTGTAGCCGATTGTGGCTCATGTTGAGGCAGAGAAGAAGGAGTTGACAAAGGATCTTCATCGTTTGGCTAGATTGGCTGTTAGGATGGCCGACTCTAATGATGGTGGCATTCATGTTCAAAATGGGGTCGAATCTATGATGGTTATTGATGTAAAGGCTAAGCAAGATTTAAATCCATCATTGGTAGAATTGAGAAAATTGGTTGTTGAAAAGAAAATAGAGGTGTTCTCCCAAAAGGGAGATGGTTTGCTTCGTTATCAAGACCAGTTATGTGTTTCTGATGTGGATGATCTTAGGACAGTAAAATGAGTGAAGCCCACAACTCTCATTATTCTATTCATCCGGGATCTACTAAGATGTATCAAGATTTGAGAGAGATGCATTGGTGACATGGTATGAGGAAGGATATAGCCAAGGTTGTGTCTGAATACCCTAATTATCAACAAATGAAGGTAGTACACCAAAGTCCTAGTGGTTTCACTCAATACATTGAGATACTTGGATGTGGGGAGATGTGAATATGGATTTCGTGGTTGGTTTGCCTCGGACCAAAAGAAAATTTGACTCCATTTGCATTATCATTGACCGAATGAATAAGTTGGCTTATTTACTACTGGCCAGGACTACTTTTAGTGCCGAAGATTATGGAAGGTTGTACATCAAAGATTTGGAGAGGTTGCATGGTGTGCCTAGGCCTATCATACCGGATCGTGGTACCAAATTTACTTCTCACTTTTGGAGGTCGTTTCAAAGAGGACTTGGTACTAAGGTGAAGTTGAGCAGCACCTTTCATCCTTAAACCGATGGGTAAGACGAGAGGACAATTCAAACTATGGAGGACATATTGAGGTCTTGTGTGTTGGAATTCAAAGATAATTGTGATAACCATCTTCCACTCATTGAGTTTGCTTATAATAATAACTTTCATGCTAGCATCGTGTGAGACCCCGTGTTTCTTGTCTCCATTATATAAATAGTGTGGAGTTATATAAGGCATATGTGATTTTTGCTAGCACCTTGGGATAATAAGGCTAACAATAAGAGATCAAGGACATAATGTTTCAAGTCAAAGTAATCCCCTAAATACACATTCGGGGTTAAAGAAATGGCCCGAATGGCACCTCACCCTTTTTGGAAGGTTTAAATTAGGTTTCACTTTTCGGATGAGACTAAAAGTGTATAAATTGCTAATAATGGATTTTTTGAAGGTCGTTTTAATAACACAAAGTTCATGCATTAAGTTTTGGAATCAAGAAAGTTGCAAGATAAAGGTTGGCCAAAGTTACCGTACTTTCTCTAAGAAATTCTTCTTAAATTTTGGGTCAAATACATCAGGTCATATCTCCCAAACTATAAGGATTTAGAAGGTCCATACCTATCAAATTGAAGATCTATGAGTCTAGTTTGCGACGCACAAAACTGCACATCAAACCAACCTCAAAATAAAGAGTTATGACCGTTTTACCGAGACTGCACGAGCTGGAAACCAGGTCATGGGTCGGGTTCGTTTGGCCCGACTTAATGTCGGCTAACTTGAGCTTTTTAAAGCTCAAATCAGTGCCATTTAATCCCCAAACAGCGTAGAAACTAAAGGAAAAGTTCCCTCATGGTGCCAAAGGGATTTGAATATGTTTTTCACATTTTTACCGTTAAAATTTGGTCGTGTGCCTAGAAATCTGTATCTTACACTTTGCAATTGTTTTCTCCTAGTATTAGCTGTGTTTGGGGCTGTAAGAAAGTGTTCATGCTGGTATTGTTGGTTTGCAGCTGGTGTTTTTCAGGTAATAATTTTGGGCTCTTTTACAGTCATTTTTATGAAAGTTTTACGGATATTTCCTCGCGTAAATGCTCCTTGCCGAATCTGGTTATTAATGTTAATTTTTTGACTGTTTATAGGTGTCTTTAAGTTGTGTGTATATAGTCGTTGTGAAGCTTAGGACATAAGGAACCACATTCATGAAGGAACTTTGAGCAATTGGGCGATCATTGGGAAGGTATGTTAAGGCTAAGCTCCGTCTCTCCTTTTAGCACGAAATCCAGGAAGTTTCCCAAAATGTCAAATGCGATATCTTACTATTCTATTGCTAGAAAGACCTTCTGTAAAAGGAATTGGGATTGCATCTGAGTTATTTTCATGATGGTATTAGATTGAAATTCCTTTCGTTCGCTTAAACTAGACATTCAATATCTATAAATCATTTTGTCGGTTTTCTCAGCTACATATTCATATGTTCGAGGTGTTTTTCTTCTTGGTATAGTGCCATTAAATAAATGTAGAATGCGAAGGGAATGTAGTATTCGTAATTACTCCTTCTTCCAAGCAAGTAATGCGTTGGTTTTCAATATTCTTCCGTGAAATGTTCCTATTTAAACTACTAAATCGCTAGATCATATTTAACACTTTTTCACTAATTGACGTGGGACAAAATATAAGCATTATGTAAAGCACCTTTATGAACATTTTCAAAGTTGAGGCTTCACTCTGTATGTTGGGTTAAGTTCCCAAACTTGTTAAAAAGACATATAAGATCTCACGGGTCATGTGTATATGCTATGACAATGATTATGATGATATGAGAATAAGTGTACCAATAGGCCAAGATTGGCTAAATGACAATAATTATGATGCTATGAGAATAATGTACCAATGAGCCGAGATTGGCTAAGTTCTTTCTATGGCCTACTATATGCATTCAACATTCATATCATGCAATGCACGTTATACATGGACTTCGAGCTATAATCGAAGGTATGAGGCCTATTTGCCCAAATATATATATGTATATGGTACAGATGGCCACAAGATGGAAGATATGATGCTGGTTAGCTACCGGAAAGGACCACCATTGCTAGCATTTGGTTGGATATGCCATGCATTTGTATCGATATATATATGTATTCATGGCATGCGATACTCGAGCATACCATGCATATTTGATCACTAGGAAGTTGCTTATTTGCCATTAAGGCTACTTGATTTTTGGTTACAGTGGTATTTATATTAACCTTTTTACTACGGTTACCTATGATTTTACTTCTTGTGTTACATACCAATACATGTTTATTCGTACTAATGTCCCTTTGCCTGGGGACGGTGCATTTTATTTCGTGCGTGTAGGTTCAAGTAGGGATTCTGATTTACCCCTCCACTAGGAGCCTCATTTATCTATGTGTTGGTAAGCTCCCCCTCTTCCTGGAGCTTTCACAGGATGTTTACTTTTTGTTGTACAGTTGGGTATAGTCGGGGCCCTATCCCGGCAGTGTTGGTGATTCTCATAGAGGCTATTGTGGACATGTTATTGTGTGTTGGTCCTTTTGTGTCTTTTAGTCTCCAGTCATAAGATTGACATGTATATATGGTATGTGCCTGTACCCCTGTGGTGACAGCCTTGTCAGCTAGCTAGTACTTTATCATTTTGGTTTACCTATCTTGATGTACGTGATTTACTGTTGACCAGGTCATGACCTAAAATGTCCAGGCTTTGTCTTTCAAACATTATGCTACCCGATTTTCTTCTGATCCCTAGTTTAGTTAACTAGCATATTTAGTGGTTTACTCGGCCAATAACGATATCGGGTGCCAGTCGCGCCTCCCCTCTCTTTGAGGCATGACAAACATGATATCAGAGCAGCTTATGTCCTATGGAGTCCACAATGCCGTGTAGAGTAGAGTCTTGCTTATGGGTGTATTGTACACCACACTTATAATCAGGAGGCTATGAGGCATTTATGGATGGTTTCATTTCTTTCACTTAATAGATCGTGCTATAGAGCAAAGCTACAGTAACATATGTAATCTATATTGTGTTATGTTGTTCTTATTTAATAGGATGCCTACGCTTAGGAGATGGCACAACATGAGATAAGTATGGATCCTAGAGAAGGTACCAATCATGTCTTTCCTGGTGAGGCAGATATATTCCCCAGTATTTAAAGAATCCAGTCCTACTAAGGATCCACAGGACTTTATAGACCATATGTAAAGAGTTAAGGGTGATGCATGCCTCTGTCACCGAGGCATTGGAGTGGGCTTCTTTTCGAACTATGTGATGCCATCATCTTGTGGTACGAAGCGTGGGAGAGATCTAGAGGGCCTGATCCTCCGCTAGCAGAGTAGAAGGACTTCTCCGAGGCATTTTTAGCCCATTACTTACCACGGGAGGCGCGGGAGGCCCGTCTTGACTAGTTTATCAGTTTGAGGCAGGGGGATATGAAAGTAAGGGAGTATAGCCTGAGGTTTAATTCTTTGGCTAGGTATGCACCAGATATTGCATGTACCATGGGTCCTAGAGTTATTCACTACTTGGATGATTTAGGGGATCATTTGATCAGAGACTACAAGATTGCCTCTTTACAAGATGATGTAGATATTTCTCGTATTCAGGATTTTTCTTAGATTACAGAGGATCTTTCTCATCAAATTTAGGATACTCGTAGAGATAGGGATAAGAATAAGAGGGCTCATACTTTGAGGTCTTATAGGGAGCCATAAGGTGATTTTAGGCCCCCATTTCACTGATATCCACCTCCGCCAGTAGGTAGTTTCCTACTACAAATGCAGGGGCAGCGATTTGATTATTATATTCAGTAAAGGCTAAGGAAGAATTTAGATCAGCCTGATAGCTGTCAACAGGAGCGTTATGCACAATTTAGACAACTTACTCCCCCATATACACAATGTAGTAAGCTTTATACTAGGAAGTGTAGAAAGGGTTCAAGTGCATGTTACCATTACGGGAAGACAAGATATTTAATTAGCAACTGGCCCTTTAGTCAGTCCCGGCTGTGAATGAATTCATGATGACATTCCTCGATAAGCTTCTAGGGATCCCCTAGAAAGAAATATCAATTTTTCTATAGCTTTTCTTCCTCATATGCAACATATACCTATTCCTCCTTATAAAATGGTTCCTTTAGAGCTAAGAGACTTGAAGGAACAACTGAAGGGCTTGCTTGATAAAAACTTTATTCGGCCAAGCACATCTCCATGGGGTGCTCCAGTGCTCTTTGCTTGAAATAAAGATGGCTCCTTACGGATGTGTATCGGTTACAGAAAGCTAAATAAAGTCACTATCAAGAATAAGTATACTTTTATGTAGATTGATGGTTTTTAAAAGATTGACTTGTGACCCAGGTTCTACCAGCTACGAGTCAGGGATGTTGATATTCCAAAGGCAATGTTCAGGATGAGTCAAAAGCTGAGCACAGAGAACACTTGCGACTTATATTACAGACTCTCCATGAAAACAAGTTATATGCTGAATTCTCTAAATGTGAATTTTATTTACTTATATAGCTTTTCGTGGCCATGTTATTTACTAGCGATAATATCTGGGTTGATGGCAAGAAAATTGAAGCAGTAATGGTCTGGCCGAGACCCTTGAATCCGATAGAGGTCCACAGCTTTTGGGCTTTTCAGGATATTATAGGAGGTTTGTTGTGAGATTCTCCACTACCACTACACCACTAATGAGGTTGACACATAAAACAACTATGTTTCAATAGACTGAATCAAGTGAAAAAAGTTTTCAAGAGCTAAAGAAAAAGCTTACCTTCGCACGTAGTCCGGCTCTTTCGAATGGAACCAAAAGGCTACATTGTATATTGTGATTCCTCGAGAATCGGCCTAGGTTGTGATCCTATGCAGCATGGTAGGGTTATTTCATATGCTTCTAGAAAGTTACTAAAACATGAACAGAACTATCCTACCCATGATCCTGAGTTTGTTGCAGTTGTTTTTGCCTTAAAGATTTGGGGGCATTATCTATACGGAGTGAATATCAATGATTTAACTGACTACCAGAGCCTCCAATATTTATTCAAGTAGAAGGAGTTTAACTTACGATAAAGGAGGTGGCTAGAATTACAAAAACAATTATGATTTTGACATTTTGTACCATCCCGGCAAAGCTAATGTTATTGCTGATGCACTTAGCCAAAAGTCCATGGGAATTCTAAGTCATGTTAAAGCTGATAGGATTGAAATAACAAAAGATTTACATCAGCTAACTAGTTTGTAGGTGTGATTAGCAGATGCAAAAGGTGGAGGTGTGATTGTTAAAAATACAGCAGAATCTTTCATTCTTACGGAAGTAAAATAGCAACAACGTGAGGATCCTAAGCTTATGATATAGATGGAAAGTGTTCCACAACAACAATATCCTCTAATTGAGCTAACTTGCTATGGAGTCCTTCAGTACCGGGGCCTCTTATGTGTGCTAAACATTGTAGGGCTCCGTGCCAAGATTTGCTTTGAGGCTCATTATCCTAGATATTCGGCTCAACCTAGGGCAACAAAAAAAGGGGGTATTGAGACCTACGACAGATCTATTGGTGGAATGGCATGAAAAAGATATTCCAATGATGGTGGCCAATGCCCCAACTACCAGCATGTTAGAATAGAACATCAGAGACCTAGAGGCCTAGCTAAGTATACTGATTTTTCATTATGGAAATAGGACATGATAAATATGGGCTTCATCACTAGGTTGCCTCATACTCAATGCAGGTATGATTCTACTTGGGTAATCATTGATAGGTTGACAAAATCTGCTCATTTCTTACCAGTAAGGACGATATATTCAGCGGAGGATTATGCTAAGCTCTACATTCAAGAGATTGTTTGCCTTCACGAAATTCCATTATCTATTATCTCTGATCTAGGGGGTCAATTTATCGTACATTTTTAGAAGTATTTTCAGAAGGATCTGGGCACTCAGGTGACTCTCAGCACCGCTTTTCATCCACAAACTGATGGGCAGGCAGAGTATACCGTCCATACCATTGAGTATATGTTACGTGACTATATGTTGGACTTTAAAGGAAACTGGTATGATCATCTACCTCTTATTGAGTTTGCTTATAATAATAGCCTTCATGTTAGTATTGAAATGGATCCTTAGGGAGCCCTATACGGGCGAAGATGTAGGTCACCAGTTGATTAGTTTACAATTGGGGAGAAAAGGTTTCTAGACCCTAATCTAGTTCAACAAGCAATAGATAAAAAGAAACTTATTAGAGACGTACGGCAAACCGCCCAGAATCAGCAGAGGTCTTATGCAGATGTTCGACGACGAGACTTAGAGTTTGATGTAGAATATTGGTTCTTCTTAAAAGTATCACCTATGAAGGGAATCATGCAGTTTGGAAAGAAGGAAAGCTTTGTCCTAGATATGTTGGACCGTGTAAAATTATTAGAGAAATTAACAAGTAACATACGAGCTTAATTTTCCTTTAGAATTGAGAGCAGTCCATCCAGTGTATCATGTATCTATGTTGCGGAAGCACATTGGAGATCCTTCGTGTGTTACTCGCATTAAGGATACCCCCATTGTTGAAGACTTAACTTATGATGAGGTACCAGTGGCTGTTTTAGATCAACAAATAGGAAAGCTTTGAAATGAAAAGTGGCCTTCATGAAAGTGTTGTGGCGGAACAAAATATGTAGGAAATAACTTAGGAAGCCAAAGAATAAATGATGAGGAATCATCCCATGCTATTTATAACTTAATATGGATCGCGTTCCAAAACTAGCAGTTATCTTTTTTCTTAATAACTTAAGTTTTAAAGGATTTAGAAGTGTAACTTGTATTTTTTGTCGTGGGATAGCTATACAAAGCTTAGTAATTGGAGTTTTGGGATGTTAAGTTATGCTTTGCAATGGTAATAGATGTATCAAAAAAAATAAAATTTTAGTAGATGGTAATTCAACCAAGGGGTTGTCTTGACACATTCGCGGACGAATGCTCTTAAGGGGGGAGAATGTGAGACCCTGTGTTTCTCGTCTTCCATTATATAAATAGTGTGGCGTTATATAAGGCACATGTGGTTTTTTCTAGCACCTTGGGATAACAAGGCTGACAATAAGAGATCAAGGACATAATGTTTCAAGTCAAAGAAATCCCCTAAATACACCATTTGGGGTTAAAGAAATGGCCCTAGTGGCACCTCACCCTTTTTGGAAGGTTTAAATTAGGTTTCACTTTTCGATGAAACTAAAAGTTTATAAATTGCTAATAATGGATTTTAAAGGTCATTTTAATAACTCAAAGGTCATACATTACGTTTTGGAATCTAGAAAGTTGCCAGATAAAAGTTGGCAGAAGTTACCATAATTTCTTTTAGAAATCCTTCTTAAATTTGGGTCAAATTTATCAGGTCATATATCCCAAACTATAAGGATTTAGAAGGTCATAACCTATCAAATTGAAGATATATGAGTCTAGTTTACAACGCACAACACTGTGCATCAAACCGACCTCAAAATAAAGAGTTATGACCGTTTTACGGAGACTGCTCGAGCTGGAAATCGGTCATGGGTCGGGTAGGGTTGACCCGACTTAATGTCGGATAATTTGAGCTTTTTTAAAGCTCAAATCAGTGCCATTTCATCCCCAAACAGCTTAGAAACTAAAGGAAAAGTTCCCTCATGGTTCCAAAGGAATTTGAGTAAGTTTTTTGCATTTTTACCGTTAAAATTTGTCAGTGTTCCTAGAAAGGCATGCATTACGCTTTGCAATAGTTTTCCCCTCATATTAGTTATGTTTGGGGCTGTTTTTAGGCTTTAAAAAATGTGGTGTTCTTGCTGGTATTGTTGGTTTTCAGCTGATGTTTTCAGGTAATAATTTTGTGGCTCTTTTACGGTCATTTTTACAAAATTTTACGGACATTTCCTCGCGTAAATGCTCCTTGCCAAATCTGATCATTAATGTTAAATTCTTTACTGTTTATAGGTGTCTTTAAACTGCATATATATAGTCGTTGTGAAGCTTAGGACGTAAGAAACAACTTTTGTGAAGGAACTTTGAGCAATTGGGCGATCGTTAGGAAGGTATGTTAAGGCTAAGCTCCATCTCTCCTTTTAGCCCGAAATCCGAGAAGTTTCCAAAAACGTCAAATGCGATATCTCACTATTCCGTTGCTAGAAAGAACTTCTGTGAAAGGCATTGGGATTGCAACTGAGTTACTTTCATGATGGTATTAGGTTGAATTCCTTTCGTTCGCTTAAACCGGACATTCAATATCTATATATCATTTTGTCAGTTTTCTCGGCTACCTATTCATATGTTCGAGGTGTTTTTCTTCTTGGTGTAATGCCATTAAAATAAATGTAGAATGCAAAGGAAATGTAGTATTCAAAATTAGTCCTTCCATACAAAAATATCATTGAAACATTTAGCAAGTAACGTGTTGGTTTCCAATATTCTTCCGTGAAATGTTCCTATTTAAACTACTAAATCGCTTGATCTTATTTAACACTTTCTTTTACTAATTGACATGGGACCGAATATAAGCATTATGTAAAGCACCTTTATGAACATTTTCGAAGTTAAGGTTTGACTCTAAATGTTGGGTAAAGTTCCCAAACTTGTTAAAAAGACATATAAGATCTCACGGGTCATGTGTATATGCTATGACAATGATTATGATGTTATGAGAATAAATGTACCAATGGTCCAAGATTGGCTAAATGACAATGAATATGATTCTATGAGAATAAGTATACCAATGAGCCAAGATTTTCTAAGTTCTTTCTATGGTCTACTATGTGCATTTAACATTTATATCATTTATTGCACGTTATGCATGGACTTCGAGCTATAATCGAAGGTATGGGGCCTATTTGCCCAAATATATATATATGTATATGGTATAGATGGCCACGGGTTGGCAGATATGATGCCGGTTAGCTACCGAAACGGACCACCATTTCTAGCATTTGGTTGGGTATGTCATGCATTTGCATCTATATATATATATATATATATATATATATATATATATATATGCATTCACGACATGCGATACACGAGCATACCATGCATATTTGATCACTAGGAAGTTGCTTATTTGCCATTAAGACTACTTGAGTTTTGGTTACATGTGGTATTTCTATTAATCTTTTGACTATGGTTATCTATGATTTTACTTCCTGCCTTACATACCAGTACATATTTATTCGTACTAACGTCCCTTTGCCTGGGGACGCTACATTTTATTTCGTGCATGCAGGATCAGGTTGGGGTTCTGATTTACCCCTCCACTAGGAGCCCATTCAGCTATGTGTTGGTATGCTCCACCTATTCCTGGAGCTTTCACAGGATGTTTACTTTTTGTTGTACAGTTGGATATAGTCGGAGCCCTGTCCCGGTAGTGTTAGTGATTCTCATAGAGGCTATTGTGGACATGTTATTGTAGGTTGGTCCTTTTGTGTCTTTCAGTCTCCACTCATAAGATTGGCATGTATATATGGTGTGTGACTGTACCTTTATGGTGGCAGCCTTGTCGGCTAGCTAGTACTTTATCATTTTTGTTTACCTATCTTGATGTACGTGATTTACTGTTAACCAGGTCATGACCTAAAATGTCCAGGCTTAGTATTTCAGGTGTTATGGTACTCGATTTTCTTCTAGTCTCTAGTTAGTTAACTAGCATATTTAGTGGCTTATCCAGCCTATAACGGTATCGGGTGCCAGTCGCGCCTCACCTCTCTTTGGGGCATGATATATCGGTATGACACCGTTTGAGGCTTTGTATGGTAGGAGATATAGGTCTCCAATAGGGTGGTTTGAGTTTCGAGTGATGGCTTTGATTGACTCGGATTTTGTGTTGGAGGCTATGGAGAAAGTGAAGGTTATTAGGGAGAGGTTGAAGACGACCCAAAGTCGCCAAATGTCCTATGCGGATGTTAGGAAGACGGATCTTGAGTTTCATGTTGGTGATTAGGTTTATGTTAAAGTCTCACCTATGAAAGGTGTAATGCTTTTTGGGAAGAGGGGCAAGTTAAGTCCCCGGTATGTAGGCCTCATTATTGAGCGGATTGGGAATGTGGCTTATAGGTTGAAGTTGCCTCCAGATTTGAGTTCTATTCACCCGATCATCCATTTGTCTATGTTGAGGAAGTTACTTTGTGATACTCGTACTATTGTACCTTTGGAAGGTGTTGAGGTTGAGGAGAACTTGTCTTATCAAGAAGTCCAGGTGGAAATGTTGGATAGAAAAGTGAAGCGGCTTCGTAACAAGGACGTGGCTTCGGATAATGTGCTTTGGGGAAATCAACATGTGGAGAGTGCTATATGGGAGGTGAAGTTGGACATGATGAAGCGATATCCCCGTCTTTTCCAATCTACTTAAGCCTAAGGTATTAGGTTCTTCCTTTTCCAAGTGGTCCTGATTCTTTCACTCTTGAGTTTCATGACATGACATGCTTACATGTGCATCAATATGATTTTTATGATATTTTGAATGATTTGAATACGTTTTGATATGAGTTTTGATGACTTTATGACTTTCAAGTAATAAAAATGCATGGTATTTTATGATTGAATGTTTCATGTTCTAAGTCAAGCATTTCAAGCCTTGTTCTTGCACATTCGAGGAAGAATGTTTCCAAGGAGGAGATGAAATAAGGACCCCAGACATTGTACGATCTCATTAGAGCTTGAAATTATCAATTTTGGGAAGTTTTGGACCAAGGTGACGCTCCATACAAGCCCTCACGGTACGTGTGAGGACACATGACCCGTGTAGAGCCTCTATGGAGTCACCCTTGGCCTTTTGGGGTTGTTTTTCCTTAAGCGTGAAATTTTACTAAGGCACACACCACACATGGACCCCTCATGGTCCATGTGACATCTCACAGACCGTGTGGTAGCCTTAGCTTGATATCCTAGAATTTTGGGACCACATATAGTGGCACGACCAAGTACACAGCCTGTACAAAGTGGTACGGTCCATATGCCCTTCTGTATGGCTTCCAGAGTGAAATTTTTTCCAAGTATAGAATCATCGTCTCAGAACTTGTCATGGAGGATTTTTCTAAGAGAGGTGGTATGGACAATGGTATGGCCCGTTGGCCTTCCGTATGGATGATTTCGTCAAATTGTTCGAAGTATGGGATTACCTTTGTGGACCTTCTTCAAGTGATTTTGTTTCTAAGTATTGATTCATGGGCAATTATACGGTCTGTATAGTGCCTCACACACGTTATACCCCCTCCTTGAGACGTAAATTTCAATTTTTCAACTTATATCATTAATGGTGTTTTCTTAATTGTGGTTTATTCTAAGGGTCTTTTGTGACTTCCTATGCTACCTAAAGCCTTCCTAATGACCTAAACTATATTCCTCTCATTCAAATGCATTCCTCACATTTAAAATTTCTCAAGTATCTCTTACAGAACTCTTGTGGGACTTAAGCTTAAATCAAGGAAAGGCTCTTTCTTCACCAAATTTCTTCCTATTTGTTCTTGGTTAGGTAAGGTGTGTGGGTTTGATTCTTGGTCTCTTTCAACTAAGAAGACCTAAACACTTTTCAAGTAATTTTCATGAATTTTAACTTATTTTAAAAATGAGTTTTCAATATTATGGTTTATTAAATTCAATTGATGTATGGACTATGATTATTAATTAATTTTAAAGAGAATTAAGCCCTAATATGATGAAATTGATTGAAGTTATGAAATTATAAAAGTGCATGCCCCCTTTAACGCTTGATTTGTACATAGGTAATCTATATTATGATTTAAATGTGAATTTCACTTATGTATTTCCTTGAACCTCATAATGTATTGTTTATTTAAGTTTGAACCTCTCTTGCCCATGATATTCATATCACATTCATGGCATATGCATACATGACTATGGGTTTTATGAAGTGGGTCAAGACCCAATTATGTTTATGTATATGATTATGAAAAGACTATGGTTATGACAAGAATGTGATGACATAAATCTCTATGATTATGGCTCTTTGAGTAATTATGGGTGTTTACACCACTACGTTCAGGGAGCATCGATTGAGATTTGAGGCAGGGTGGGCTATCCCCAAGGGTCCATATTATTTTCTCTTGAACTTAGTGTGTAACATAGGTATATGTTTTATGCCCCAAGGGGGGAAAAGAAGAATAAGAATGTTAAGGATCTACCTTTGGCAAGTAGGTCACCTCTTTATCCGTTGGGGGGAGACAACGGAGTTTCAAGTTATAGCTCACTTGGTCTCATGTCAATTACGGTCCTATCTTCGATGAATATGAAGTATTTTCGCATTCATTAATCATGTATCTCATGGCACATTGTTATACTATTCTCTTGATATATGATTCTTTCTATATACGTGCCCTTGTCATCTAAAATTGAATGCAGGTTTGATAAGTCATATGCATTACCTACCCACATACTTTGTACATTCAAATGTACTAACACATACTTTTACCTACATGATCTAACCATGTAGGAACCGAGGAGTACATTTATCCATTGTATGATGTCTAGCTTGGATCTTGAGATTTGCTTATCGTGGTGAGTCCTATCTTCCAAGGACAGCCCACCAATCCTCTACCTATGGTGCTTAGTTTATGTTATTTACCTTGACGGTGAGCTCGGACATGTCTTGACCCCCGTCCTATCTTATGATTAGAGGCATTGTTGGACATCTTGTAGACTCTTGCACGTTTGTATGCTAAGTATTTTAATTGGAGATTTTGTTTATGGATATGCTTATGTAATGGTTATGGTCACTATGGATTGATTATGAGTTTATGTTATGGGTTTTTGTGTGATGCAGAAGATCTTATGTCCCTCATTGCCCCCAATGAGTGAGTCATACTTACCTGCCCCATAGTTCTTATGTATTATGCGCTATATGGATCCATGCATCTCCATAGAGTGAGACTTACTTTCCCGTTCCTTAGAATTATGTGTTTGCTATTTCATGCACACTTCTGAACCGATGATGTATGGATAGATGCTATGAGACTTGTTTGGGGACTTTCGGGTTCCCATTCGCCATGCCACTCCCAGACCCTAGGTCCGGGTCATGACAATAATAATGGTTTGTATATGCTTCGATCATGTTATTGTGTTGAGAAAGTTTTTTAAATTAAATGACTTATAACAACAGAGGAATTATTTTCAAAACTAACAATAGATTAGCAATAAGAAGCAATGTACATGATTACAATACAAATGACCTCCACATTTCTAAAAGTTCCTTGAATTTTAAATAATTATTTTAAATTTATATATGTTAGCCTTTTCTTGTAAAAAGAGTACATATTCAACTATAAAATTGATTAAAAAAGTACATAAAGTAAATAAAAAAATTAACTAATGTGCAAATATAATATTTCAATGAAGAAAAGAAATACTACATGTTAGACTAACGTAGTATATGTAACTTTTATTGGCAATATTTTTGTATAGACTTTTTGCGTCAAAACTAATATTATACTTGCCTTCTTAAACTCTAGTAAAAATAATTAAAAAATCTACCAAATCCATCTTCGCAGCTAAAACAACTAAGGGTCTTCTAAGAATTATTAATAACCTAAAGAAAGTTTTAATAGAAATCAAAAAGATGAGAGAGCAAAACTTAAGGAAAATGAACATTTTTTTCCTGTATATATATATTTTTCTTGATTAGTGTCTCTTTAGCTTCCTTTCATATGTTAGTATTTGAGACAATATACATTTAATATTAGAAAGTATTGCCTTAAATCCTACCAATAAAGAAGTAGACAAATGGCTAATTAAAGTATGATTAATGCATTAATTTATAAATTAAAAGAAATGGTTTATGGTTTTCTTTTAAATGGTAATAAGTTAAGGGTAAACGTTTTAGTAAGTCAACTTATAAGTAATAGATAAATAATAATGATATAATGGTAATTATTATGTAACACCCGGTAAAATTATCAAAATACTCCTAGAGGAGAGGTGTGCACAAAATGCATCTTTCGATGCTCGGATTGAAAATTAAAAATTGAATTCATGATCAGTACGAAAAATATTGAGTGGGAGAAGGGTCACGGTCAATTTTTAGAGCGACCGAGTAAAAAGACAATTTTTTGTTCAAAAATGAAAAACAGTGTGAGTCTGCAATAGAGTCGTATCGCGGACCAATCACGGAGACACACTTATGTTTTTCTGTGATTTTTCAACGGAGTTGAATTTTGCCAAAATTCACTGTGTGTGATAGGTCCGCGTCGCGGACTGTATTACTTTAAGTCTGGAAATGTTTTTAAAATTTCGAGGGGTATTCTAGTCCATTCTTAATAACTTTTAAACCCCCTATACGACGAATATAGGTCGTTTTCTCAGAGAAAGGGTTCCAAAACCCTCTTCCTAGAAAAATCACTATGTTAGGGCTTGAAGAGAGTTGAGATTGAAGAATTCAAGAAGAGATCTTTCAACTAATTGTTGTTAGCAATCATCCCAGATATGTAAGGCTAACTTAAAGCATGGGATTGTTCTCCCATGTGCCCCTTTGAGTAAATTGAGTCATTGATTGAAGATAATGAGTTTGATGTGAAGAATTTTGAGTACTATACTGAGTTTTACTTAATTCATATATTTTACATGAATTGATGATCATCATAAACATAATTTATTGCATAATTTATTTTCATGAGTGTTTTTCACAAACCCCTATGATCATTTTATTAAAGAATTCAAGAATGAACTTAGGGGACGAGTCTAGAGCCTTAACGATGATGATGTCTGTGATGCTGTGATTGTGTTTCAAATTTGATGAGATTCTAGATGATGATGTTGATGAGAATGATGTTCATGAGTCTTAAAACTTAAAACGTAATTCTAAAAATAATGCCTCGAGTCCATGATGTTGATATAAATGAGATGATGTTGATGTTGATGTTAATGAGACGAGTTGATGTTGAGGTACTATGTCCCTATAGGAGTGATGATGATGTACTATGTCCCTATGGGACTGATGATGATGTATTATGTCCCTATGGGACTGATGATGACGTATTATGTCCCTATGGGTCTGATGATGATGATGTCTTATGAGTATGTAGAGTTCTGGGAGAAGTATTGAGTACTGAAATGGGGTGAGAGTGAGTCCCACTTGAACCCATTAACTACGTGGCCTGCGTAGGAAGAGGGGATTGAACCGAAATGCAAATGGCTCCTTTCTTGTCCCAAAAGAGGACTGAGATTTTTTTCTTGTGGATCCAGTGAGGTTGATGTCCTTTACGCCGGGCAGGATACTGGATCGATGTGGCAATGACATCGCTTCGTTGTATCATCACTGGCTCATAGGTGATGGTTGTCGGTTAGAGAAACTCCCAGTGAGGTCTCACTTTGATAGTACTCTGATGATGATATTGATGTGATGGTATGAGTCGAGTTTCCTTGAGTTTCTTAAGTTGAGTTGAGTTGAGATTCCTTGAGATGAGTCTGATGTATTAATGATATGGAGATGAGATGTTGATGAGTCATTTGTCTACTCCAATTTCTTGACTTAGATAAACATTTGATATTCTGATGGAGTATGATGGTGAGTTGATGTTATCCCTATACTGTTGTACCTGTAATGTTACATTCAGCCATTTTGCATACCGTATATTCCACTTACTGACACCACTCGGCGCTGCATCATTTTATGATGTAGATACAGGAGTTAGAGGACTTTAGCAGACGCATCGTTGAGGGCAAAGATTTCGAGTTCAATCATTGGTGAGCCTCCTTGCTATCCGGAGAAGACCTTTTTATTGTTTGCTTACTTTATTTATTGAGTTGGATAGCCATAGCCTGTCATGGTACCATCTTAGATAGTTGAGTCAAGTTAGAGGCTTCGTAGACATGAGTCGAGGTTTAATGTTTAGCGTTTTCACTTATGAGTTGAGTTAACATTTGCATTTGCTTATCTTGATGTTGAGACTGATGTTGGCCATTGGCCCTTCTTATTAAGATAGCTCACTGCCTTACTTCTATTATTCCGCTATACTGATGTTGAGTGACTGTCTTGAGAACGAGTGGTTCGCTTGAGGACTAGCAATACTCTCTGGGTGCCGTCCATGCCTAGGGTACCCTCCCGGGGCATGACAAACTTAGTATCAGAGCACAGAGTTCAAGAGTCCTAGGGAGTCTATGAAGCCGTGTCTAGTAGAGTCTTATTATGTGTGTGTTGTGCACCACACTTCATAAACAAGAGGCTATAGGACATTAGGAATGGTTACACTTCTCTGATGTTCTGAGTTCGTGCGATAAAGTTTGACTCTATGAAACTCTCTTCTAATTCATGCATTATGCATTTGCAGATCATGCCTCCAAAACGCACTGCAGCCCAAAGAGATGCCTCAGTCCCTAACACTGAGAATCTCCTACAAGAGGTCCCTACCCAGAATGAGACAAGGAGATGGCGTCGACCTACAATAGCTACCGAGGTTTCACCAGCACCTCCTTCTCAGTCAGCCTCCACTTCGAAAGCAGACTTCAGGGGAGCCATTGCTATGCTCACTTAATTGGTGGCCTCTAAGAGTAATACCCACGGTCCCCAGGTCCCTAGCTCCAGCTCCCAAGAGTCTATAGCGACAACCAGGCTCAGGGATTTCCTAAGGATGAACCCGCCAGTGTATACGAGTTCTAAGGTTGAGGAGGACCCGCGAAACTTTATTGATAAGATGTGAAAGATATTGAGGGCTCTTCATATGGATGGGGTTGACGGAGTCGAGCTGGTCTCTTATCAGCTTAAGGATGTTGCTAATGTCTAGTATAACCAGTGGGAAGATGGTAGGGGTGAGGATGCTGAGCCTGCTGAGTGGGAGGAGTTTGAGAGTGCTTTACTCGATCACTTCTTTCCCCAAGAGTTTAGGGAGGCGAAGGTTGAGGAGTTCATGAATCTGAAGCAAGAGGGGCTGACTTTCAAAGAGTACAGGCTTAAGTGCATTCAGCTGTCCCGACATGCCCCAGAGATGGTCCTTGATATGAGGGCAAGAATAAGGAAGTTCGTGTCTGGTTTGGGCAGACATGTAAAGAGGGAGTGTAAGGCAGCATTGATGGTTCTAGGTATGGACATCTCTAGACTTATGGTCCATGCCCAGCAGACAGATAAGGATAAGTAGAAGGACAGGGAAGAGCAGCAGAGTAAGAAGGCGAAATTGGCAGGGCATAAGCCTAGCCAACAGAAGCAGAATAAGGGTGATAGAACTTTCTTTCAGAAGAAGTCTTCTTGCTATGCACCCTCTATGGTGAGTGCGCCTGTCCAGCAAAACAGGCATGATCAAAAATCCTATGGTCACCAAAATTTCAGAGCTGAGGGACCTCAGTCCCAAGCTAGCATGATCCAAGACCCAGAGGAAAGCCACCTTGTGGCAGATGTGGCAGGCTGCACCTTGGTGCGTGCCGTGAGGGAACAAATAATTTCTATTCATATGGATAGCCTTGCCATTTCCATGGTGAGTGTCCTTCGAGGAGATGGGGTGATAGGGGTAACACAACTCAATCTTCTACAGCGCCCCCTGCAGGCAATCATCGGAAGGGTACTACTATGAATTCAGAAGGCGGGACGAACCGTCTGTGTGCGATGGGTAATCGACAGGACCAAGAGGTTGCACCAGATGTTGTTACGGGTATGCTCCGAGTCCTTTCTTATAATTATTATGTATTGCTTGACCTAGGTGCCACTTTATCCTTTGTAACGCCCTATGTGTCCAATAAGTTTGAGATGCTTCCAGAGTGTTTGCTTGCGCCTTATACTATTTCTACTCCTACTGGTGAGTCTATCCTAGCTGAGAGAATCTATAGAGACTATATAGTATCCATCTATCATAGGGATACCATAGCCGACTTGGTAGAGTTTGAGATGGTTGACTTTGATGTAATTCTTGGTATGGATTGACTCCATGCCTGTTATGCCTCCATAGATTGTAGGACCCAAGTTTTTAAATTCCAATTTCCAAATAAACCGATCCTAGAGTGGAAGGGAAGTTCTGTTGCACCCAAGGGTAAATTTATTTCCTACCTGAGCGCGAGAAAGTTAATCACTAAGGGTTGTATTTATCACCTTGTGTGAGTTAAATTTGATGATATTGAGTTCCCTACTCTTGAGTTAGTTCCGATTGTAAATGAGTTCCCTAAGGTGTTTCCTGAGGATTTACCTAGAGTCCCTCGTGATAGGGAGATCGACTTCGGTATTATGTACTTCCCGATACGTAGCCTATTTCAATTCCACCATATAGGATGGCCCTTGCTGAGTTGAAGGAGCAGTTGAAGGATTTGTTCGAGAAGGGCTTTATTAGGCCAAGTTTTTTCTCCTTGGGGTGCTCCCGTTCTGTTTGTACAAAAGAAGGATGGGTCTCTCAAAATGTGAACAGACTATAGGCAACTGAACAAGGTCATGATCAAGAATAAATATCCTCTTCCCAGGATAGATGACTTGTTTGACCAACTTTAGGGTGCCTCATGCTTTTCAAATATAGACCTTAGATAGGGTTACCACCAGTTGAAAATGAGAGAATGTGATGTTCCAAAGATAGCCTTTTTGACAAGATACAACTACTTTGAGTTCTTGGTTATGTCCATTAGGTTGACGAACACACTGGGAGCCTTCATGGATTTGATGAACAGGGTGTTCAGGCCCTACCTTGACATGTTTGTAATCGTGTTCATTGATGATATTTTGGTGTATTCGAAGAATGAGGAGGAGCATACCAAACACCTTAGAGTTGTCCCTTACACTCTTAAAGACCATGAATTGTATGTGAAGTTCTCCGAGTGTGAGTTTTGGCTTAAGTCAGTGGCTTTCCTGGACCATGTTGTTTCGGGTGATGGAATTTGAGTAGATGGCAAGAAGATTGAAGCAGTTACAAACTGGCCAAGACCGACATCTCCAACTGACATAAGATGTTTATTGGGGTTGGCAAGCTATTAACGCAGATTTTTTGAGAGATTTTCTTCCCTGCCCACACCATTGACCAAACTGACTCAAGAATAGGTCAGGTTTCAGTGGTCTAAGGAATGTGAGAAGAGCTTCCAAGAGTTAAAGACTAGATTGACCACTGCACCTGTTTTGACTTTTCCTGACGGGACGGAAGATGTTTTTATATATTGTGACACATCAAGAGTTGGGTTGGGATGTGTATTAATGCAGAGAGGGAAGGTGATACCCTATGCATCCAGGTAGCTTAAAATTCATGAGAGGAACTATCCAACCCATGATCTTGAGTTGGCGACGATAGTGTTCACACATAAAATCTGGCACCGCTACTTGTATGTAGTGCATGTGGACGTGTTCACTGACCTCAAGAACTTACAGTACGTCTTTAGTCAGAGAGAGCTCAAACTGTGACAGAGGAGATGGTTGGAATTGGTCAAAGATTATGACATGAGCATCATGTACCACCCAGGTAAAGCTAACGTTGTTGCTGATGCTCTTAGCAGGTTTTCTATGGGTAGCACAACCCATGTTGAGGAAGAGAAAAAAGAGCTAGTGAAAGAAATGCATAGGTTGGCTCGACTGGGAGTCCAACTTGAGGAGAATGATGAGGAAGGAATCAATGTTTGGAATGGGTCTTCATCGTCCCTAGTGACTGAGGTAAAAGAGAAGTAGGATTGAGATCCTATTATACTTTAATTGAAGGAGGTTGTCCACAACCAAAAAGTGATGGTCTTCTCCAAAGGGGGAGATGGGGTATTGAGATACCAGAGTAGGCTATGTGTTCCTGATGTTGATGGTGTTCGAGAGAGGATTAGTGCTAAGGCCCATAACACTAGATACTCCATTCATCCGTGCTCTACCAAGATGTATCACGACTTGAGAGAAGTCTATTGGTGGAGTGGAATGAAGAGGGACATCGCTAAGTTTGTTTCAAAGTGCCCAAATCGCCAGCAAGTGAAGGTTGAGCATCAAAGGCCGTCTTGGCTCAAAACTTTGTGATTCCAGAATGGAAGTGAGAGATGGTTAACATGGATTTCATCACTAGCCTACCGAGATCCCGGAGGCAGCATGATTCCATATGGTTGATTGTAGACAGGATGACTAAGTCAGCGCACTTCTTGGTAGTCAAGACGACTAACACTACGGAGGAGTATGCCAAGATGTATATCCAAGAGATTGTGAGGTTGCATGGAGTTCCCTTTTCTATCATCTCAGACAGAGGAACCCAATTTACCTCTCACTTCTGGAAGTCTTTCAAGAAAGGATTGGGTACCAAAGTGAACTTGAGCACGACCTTTCATCCACAGGCGAATGGACAGGCAGAGCGCACTATTCAGATAGTAGAAGGTATGGAGAGAGCATGTGTCCTTAACTTCAAAGGAAATTGGGATGACCATTTACCATTGATTGAATTTGCATAGAACAATAGTTATCACGCAAGCATTCAAATGGCCCCCTATGAGGCTTTGTATGGGAGAAGGTGTAGATCACCCATTCGGTTGTTTGAAGTTGGAGAAGCTGAGTTGATTGGGCCTGACCTTATCCACCAGTCCATGGAAAAGGTGAGGATTATTAGAGAAATATTGAAGACTGCACAAAGTCGTCAGAAATTTTACACAGATGTGAGGAGAAGAGATCTAGAGTTCGAGATGAGCGATTAGGTATACCTGAAGGTATCACCCATGAAGGGTGTCATGAGGTTTGGGAAGAAGGGGAAATTAAGTCCTCGTTATATTGTCCCTTATCAGATTGTGGGGAGAATTAGGAAGGTTGCTTATGAGCTAGATTTACCTTCTGAGTTAGATGGAATCTATCTGGTGTTCCACATTTCGATGTTGAAGAAGTGTTTGGGAGATCCTGCCTTGGTAATCCCTGTTGAGAACACAGGAGTTAGAGATAGTTTGGCCTATGAGGAAATTCCAGTCCAAATCCTTGATCAACAAGTTCGCAGACTGAGAAACAAGAGATAACCTCCGTCAAAGTTTTTTGGAGGAAACAATTTGTTGAGGAAGCCTCATAGGAAGCTGAGCAAGAGATGAGAACTAAATACCTGCACCTATTCGTGCCTGATATTGATGAGAGTATCGAAGGTAATATTCCTATTCTTACTTTAAATTGATGTTTCTACCATGAGTTTATGTGTATATTCCTGATGTCTGAGTAGGTGTTATTGAGGTCGATGAAGAGTTGAGGAGTTGAGTTGTTGAGTGAGTATTGAGGTGAGTTTTGAGTCTATTCATGCGATAATATTGTTCCTACTCATCATTCGAGGACGAATGATCCCAAGGGGGAGATGATGTAACGTCCAATAAAATTATCAAAATACCCCTAGAGGAGAGGTGTGTGCAAAATGCGTCTTCCGATGCTCGGATTGAAAATTCGAGAATGCATTCATGATCAACACGAAATATTGAGTGAGAGAAGGGCCTCGATCGATATTTACAGTGACCGAGTCAAAAGATAATTTTTCGTTCAAAAATGAAAAACAGTGTAAGTTTGCGATAGAGACGCGTGGCAGACCTATCATGGAGACACACATGTTTTTCTGTGATTTTTTGACGGAGTTAAATTTTGCCAAAATGCACTGTCCGCGATAGGTCCGCATAGCAGACTGTGCTACTTCAAGTCTGGAAATGTTTTTAAAATTTTGAGGGGCATTCTAGTCCATTCCCAATACCTTCTAAACGCCCTATACAATGAATATATGTCGTTTTCTCAGAGAAAGGGTTCCAAAACCCTCTTCCTAGCAAAATCACTAAGTTAGGGCTTGAAGAGAGTTGAGATTAGAGAATTCAAGAGGAGATCTTTCAAAGAATTGTTGTTAGCAATCATCCCAAGCATGTAAGGCTAACTTAAAGCATGAGATTGTTCTCCCATATGCCCCTTTGAGTAAATTGAGTCATTGATTGAAGATAATGAGTTTGATGTGAAGAATTTTGAGTACTATACTGAGTTTTACTTAATTCATATATTTTAATTAATTGATGATCATTATAAACTTGATTTATTGCATAATTTATTTTCATGAGTATTTCTCACAAAATCCTATGATTATTTTATTAAAGAATGCAAGAATGAACTTAGGGGATGAGTCTAGAGCCTTAACGATGACGATGTCGTGATGGTATGATTGTGTTTCAAATTTGATGAGAGTCTTGATGATGATGTTGATGAGAATGATGTTCATGAGTCTTAAAATTAACTTGAAACATAATTCTAAAAATAATATTTCTAGTCCATGATGTTGATACTAATAAGATGATATTGATGTTGATGTTGAGGTACCATGTCCCTATGGAACTGATGATGTTGTACTATGTCCCTATGGGACTGATTATAATGTACTATGTCCCTATGGGACTGATGATGACGTATTATATCCCTATGGGACTGATGATGATGATGTCTTATGAGTATGTAGAGTTCTGGGAGAAGTATTGAGTACTGAAATGGGTGAGAGTGAGTCCCACTTGAACCCATTAACTGCGTGGCCTGCATAGGAAGAGGGGATTGAACCGAAATACAAATGGCTCCTTTCTTGTCCCAAAAGAGGACTGAGGTTTTTTTCTTGTGGATCCAGTGAGGTTGATGTCCTTTACGCCGGGCAGGATACTGGATCGATGTGGCAATGACATCGCTTCGTTGTATCATCACTGGCTCATAGGTTATGGTTGTCGGTTAGAGAAACTTTCAGTGAGGTCTTACTTTGATAGTACTCTGATTTTGAAGTTGATGTGATAGTATGAGTCGGGTTTTCTTGAGTTGAGTTGAGTCGAGTTTTCTTGAGTTGAGTTGAGTTGAGTCGAGTTTCCTTGAGTTAAATTGAGTCGAGGTTTCTTGAGATGAGTCTGATGTATTGATGATGTGGAGATGAGATGTTGATGAGTCATTTGTCTACTCTAATTTCTTGCCTTAAATAGACATTTGATATTCTGATGATGTTGAGTTGATGTTATCCCTATATTGTTGTACCTGTACTGTTACATTCAGACATTTTACATATCGTACATTCTACGTACTGATGCCACTCGGTGCTGCATCGTTTCATGATGCAAATATAGAAGTTAGAGCAGTTGGTAAGGAACTTGATCCCCCCCCCCCCAAAAAAAAAGGGGGAATGTTTGCTATCCTGAAATTTTTTTGTCTTTTCTGGGGGAATTCCTATGAAAGAGGCTCACTTGGAAGGAGAAGACTTCAGCAGACACATCGTTGAGGTTAGAGATTCCGAGTTCAATCATTGTTGAGCCTCCTTGCTATCCAGAGGAGACCCTTTTATTGTTTGCTTTCTTTATTTATTGAGTTGGATAGCCATGGCCTGTCATGGTACCATTTTAGACAGTTGAGTAAAGTTAGAGGTTTCATAGACATGAGTCGAGGTATGATGTTGAGGTTTTTCCCTTATGAGTTGAGTTAACATTTGCATTTCCTTATCCTGATGTTGAGACTGATGTTAGTCATTGTCCCTTCTTATTTAGATAGCTCACTGCCTTACATCTATTATTCTGCTATACTGATGTTGAGTGAATGTCCTGAGAACGAGTGGTTCGCTTGGGGACTAGCAATAGTCTCTGGGTGCCGGCCACGCCTAGGGTACCCTTCCGGAGCGTGACATATTACTACCTCTGTCCCATATTATATAGGCAACTTTCTATAAATATTTGTCCCATATTATATGAACACTTACTAAATTAGGATAGAATTAATTATTTTTCCTCATTTTACCCCCACCATTAATTAAAGTATTAATTATTTTTTCTAACTTAATTTAATGTACTTTGATATAAATAAAGGATAAAATAGTAAAGTTCACTAGTGCATTAATGATTTCTTAATAACCGTGTAAAATAAAAAATGCTCATATAATATGGGATACAGAAAGTAGTACTTATCATGGAATGTGTTTGTATATTGACAAAAATGAATAATTTAATTTTTAGAGTTTATTAAGGAAAAACATCTTTTATATTTTTGATGGTATTGTTGTAGTAACTTTACTTTGTAGGGGTATTTTGGTATTTCAGTTCAACTTTTTTTGTTCTCATGCGTGTATCCCATTTTAATGAGTTATAATTTTTTTTAAAATAAATTGTAAAAAGACTTTTAACAAACAAATTAAGAATATCTTTTTAAGTCTAAATCCAATTTAATTTTAATATCTTTATATTTGGCTATGCCTATAATTAATTAGGCAAAAACAAACATAATTAACTATATAAAAAGCCCAAGAGCATCATCTTTCAATGTACTAACCAAATGAAAAAAATTATAGAAGGAATGAAATATGTACAAATTGTAATTTTGTATTTCGATATTATAAATTTATGATATAGTTTAATAACAAAATATATTAAGATGTAGCATAGAGGAGAAGAATTAAAGTTGAATAAATATATTAAGAATGCTAAATATCTTATAATAGTGTTGTCATTGCATCAAAGCAGATTCATATTTATGACAATTAATGGGAAAGGTTTCTACATTTATGGATGTTACATATTTCCTCTAATCCTTTTCCACTTTAGAAAAAAAAAGTAAAGCTACATCAACAAATGAATAAAAGTTAATTAAAACTTAAATTGAAAAATAGTACCAAAAAAGAATATTGCACGCCTTGCTTCTGGTGGTGTGAAATGAATAATGTTATCTCCATATTCGTGATAATTGCTAAAATAATCCATAACTTCATGCAAACTTTCTGCAACAAAAATAAAACATGAAAGAAATAGTATATGTTATTATTATGTAAGTTCAAATTATACCATATACATAACTACTTGTAAATTGAAATAGTAAAAATTTCTTTGTTGAAATTTTATTACGAAGAAAGATATCTATAACTTGAAGGAAAAGAAAACAGGAAGCAATTGGATGCTATGAGTTTTTTGGTAAATGAAAATCGAAAACATAACATAAAACACAAAATTGAAATTCACCAATTTGCTTCATTTTAGTTGGTAATATTTATATTTTGTATTAGTAGTATACCTAGTGTAAATATAACTTAACGAGAATATGAAAAATGGGGAGCTGAAAAGATATCTTAACTGAATGCAATTATAATATTATCTGTAAATTGGAATACTGTTTATAATGGAAAAATAATTATAAATTAATGAGTACATGAAAATATGAAAAGATATTTTAAATTAAATGTAAGAAATAGATTTATAAATGAGAATTTGGTTAATAATTATCGATGAGGTTTCATTAAAAAAAAATTGTTTCTGACAACTCTTCAAATTCTCATGTTTAAAAAAAATCATGTCCACGTTTAAATCTTTATGTTATATGATTTGAAGGGAATAAATTTTAGTTAAGGGGTAAAATGATATTTTATCTTTTAAAGAATATTTTCTAATTCAATATTTTCTTAGATTCTTTTTACTTTTAATAATATATAATTATATAATTATTATTTTATTGATAATTAATTAGATAGTCAGTGACATTTTAATTGAGAGTAGGGATAAAATGGTAATCCAACTTTCAAGAGGATATTTTTTAATTCAATTTTTTCTTAGTTTCTTACTTTTAATAATATATAATATAATTAATGTTTTATTGATAATTAATTAGATAGTTTGTGACATTTTAATTAAGAGTAGGGGTAAAATGGTAAGCTAACTTTCAAGGTTGGAGCTTTCCACTTTTAATAATATATGATATATGAAAATTTTTGTAGTTTTACTGAAAGAGATGTTTTTTGGGTAACAACTTAGTAGTTTCAAATCTGTTCTGATTTATGAGTTTATGTAATTAAACAAAGATTGTGAGTGAAAAATAATAAGGGGTCGTTTACTTACTGGTTAGAGTTATGCAGGTATTAGTTATGTAGGTATTAGTTATGCAAAGTTTAGTTATGGAGTCTAGTTATGCAAAGTTTACAAGAAATTAGTTAGCTAATTCTATTTTCTTAATATAATTAGTGAGCTACGAAATGAATATTACGTTATTAAAAAATAAATAGTAAATAAATTTGACTATCTCGATCGATTTTTATCAATGCACAATAACATTTAAAAGTATGTAACTAATATCTACACATATATTATTTAATTCAAACTAATCAGTGATTCAATTAGTTGTAGGTGGAAAAATAAAAATTAAACAAATAGTATAATTTATAAAAAAAATATATAATAAAAATAATTTTGAAAGTAAAATATAAAATAACTTATATTTGTATTGAGATGGTCGCTTCCTTCAGAATTCTCAAGTAACATTGTCTTATTTCGATCTTCATTTAATATAAATATTTTTTGTCGAAAGTGTGCACACTTAAATTAAATTAAGAAAAACAAAAATGATGAAATATTTTATATTGTAAATGGGTAATTTGCACCTAAATCTTTCTTTGATGCTATCAAAAAAAAATAAAAAAAATAAAAGTAAATTAATAGGTTTAAATATGTAATTTTACAATTTTAATCCATGTATAACTAATACTCACATAACTTATTCCACCTTCCACCCCGCATAAAATTATATATAGATTTCCTTATAAGTTATGTGAGTATTAGTTACATAGAAGCATTAAAAATCCAACCAAACTCTGTATAAAGTGAACACATCAATAAGTTTTAAACAATTTTTAGAAATTACCAACCAAACATGGTATAAATTATGTTGATTTTTATACCTAATACAAAACTTCTACCAAACATGGTAAAACTTAATGCTACTTTCTATACGTGAATAACATGACTTTTATACAGTAACCAAATGACCCCCAAGTATTTTACATGATTAAGAATTATATGCAGTTGGACAGTGAAATTTGAATAAACATAGAAGACATGACCTGAATGAATAGGGACAAGGAATAGGAAAAAGAAAGTTTTAAACCAAATTAAAATTGGAATAGGGTGACGTCATCAATAAGTACTCTCATTAGTATGTCTGTATAAAACACTATCCAACAAATAACACATTGCACGCCCAATTCATTCATTCTTTCTTAATCATTGAAAGAAGAAGCGGAATTCCTCCGCATGTTCAAACACTCCCCTTACATTATTCACTGTTTCAGAACCACACGAAGAATGTTCTTTTAGAGCTCAATTGCATGCACAACAACAGAATTATTCACTATGACATGAAGCCTTGCAATATTTTTCTTGTGGGCACTAATGAAACTGCAAAGATCACTGATTTTGGGCTCTCTGTGACTTTGGAACATGGCATCATCAATGATAACTAAGAATCATCAAGGTAACTGAAAGGTATATGGCGCTTGAATCTATACTTCATGTCGAGTATGATATTTAGGCTCTTGGTTGCACAATCTATGGGAAGGTAGGTCAGCCTTCCAATGTTTTAATGAACACTAAAGTATGCATCAAGAGAACTCAGGAAAGTACATAACCAAAGCAAATTAGAAAGGCTTATATCTCTCTCTTTCTTATCTTTTTTTTTTTAATGAACAAAATCTACACGATAGAAAGCAAGGGTATGATATATATCTTATATATGCCAATGAAACAGTGTTTGTGACTTTTCAGATGCCTGCATGATACAAGTTAAACTTAAATTCAAGACACATGAACTACAGATAAATCAATCCATGTTACATATTTTTTTGTAATTGAGTCCGTCTCTCGAAATGGTTATGGAGATACAACAATCACAATCAAACTCTGTGGAAGGAGATGGTGGCTACAAAGTATGGACAACTGGGACACTGAGGCACAAACCCTGCTACAGATGTGCATATGTGTATGCCCCCGAAATATTGTATGACCTCAATGAAGCATGAAAATTTGGTTTCGAAAAAAATTTGGACCAAGGTGACATTTCACGGGAGCCATCACGGTTCGTGTGAGGTCACATGGCCCATGTGGAGCCTCCACGGGGTGGCCCTTGACCCATGGAGGATGTTTGGCCCTTAAATGTGGTGTTTTAAACTAAGGCACACCCCACTTGGAACCCTGTGTGAAACTTCACAGACTGTGTGTTGGGCCGTGTGATGGCCTTGGCTTGAAATTCCACAGTTTTGGGACCAAGTATAGTTACAAGGCCAAGTTCACGGCCCCTATTATGTGTCACGGCCAATTTGGCCATCCGTAAAGCTTCCAGAGTGAAATTTTTCTAAGTATGGAATCACCATCTCGTAACGTGATCATGGAATTTTTCTAAGGAGAGGGGTACGGGCAGTGTCACGGCCCGTGTGACACTACACAGCCTGTGTAACCTCCCGTGAAGGTGACTTCAAGAAAAATTCTAAGTATGGGATCTTCAAGTTCAAGCTATGTTCACTTACAAGCCTTCAATTCAAGCTTAACTATTATTGTTTAAGGCCATCATGAGTCTCCTACATCAAGTCAAGTTCAAGGGAAGTCCATTGGCTAAGTTTTTCACTAGTCTCGATAGAAGGGTCAACTTTAAATTGTCATATCTCTCAGCACAAACGGAACTGGGTAGCCCACGACCTATCAAATCGAAGCTCTTTGAATTATCTTTCCAACACATCTGGTCTCACCTCATTTCGAGTTCGGAGAAAGCAGTTATGCCCTATTTTGTAGAATCTGTCTGGGCTAGACGGGAGGCCTTCACGGACGTGAAGAGCTTCACGGACCGTGAAGCCAACAGTGTCAAGTTCAGTTAAAAATTTAAAGGGGCTTTTTATTGAGGTATTATTGATATTTTGACTCATCCCCAAGGCTTTTAAGACCTTTTTAACCCCCCTTTTTATATTCCTAAACTTCTCCTTCACTAATTCTAAACATTCTTTCAAGACTAACACTTAGTATCTAGAATTAGACTCTCAAAATTCTCTCCAAGTCTCATCTTCAAGATTCAAGCTAGGATTCAATTGGGGTTTCAAATTCAAGATAAATTCTTCTCAAAATCATCTTCCTAATCAAGGTATGTGGGATTGATTCTTGGTCCCTTTCAACCAAGAAGACCCAAAAACATTTCAATAGATTTCATGAAGATTAGTTCACTTTAAATATGTGTTTTCATTATTTGATCTTATTAAATCCAATTGATGTGTGGGTTGTACTTTATCTATGATTTTAATCTACTTTGATCACTATTTATGATTATTTACATTGAGATATGAAGTTATGAACATGCATATCCCCTTTTTAAAGTTGATTTATGCATGGGTGATTTATATCATGAATTAGATGTTGATTTAATTATGGATTTATTCAATTTTACATTATGATGTTGACTTTAACTTGAATCTATGTTACCCATGCTATCTTCACATCATGCATTGTATTTGCATTCATGAACAATGGTTTATATGGAAATTATGAAGTGGGTTAAAATCCAAACATGTTTATGCATACGATTTGGATGAAAATTATGGTTATGAACAACGATTGAGTAAGAATCTATGAACATTAGCATGATATAAGTTGAACACCACTATGATATAAATTGATAGTAATATAAACTTGACTTCTACATTAATACGAATTATATGGGTCTGTATATGATATGACATCTTGCATGAGTATATAATCATATGGGTGTATTGATGAGGACGGGCACAACCCTCCCTTTACACCATGCATAGATGAGGATAGGTACAACCTTCCCTATGCACATGTATGTATGAGCTAAGTATGTATTGATGAGGACGGGCACAACCCTCCCTTTACACAAGGCATAAATGAGGATTGGTACAACCTTCCCTATGCACATGGTTATATGAGCTAAGTGTGTATTGATGAGGATGGGAAAAACCCTCCCTTTACACAAGGCATAGATGAGGATAGGTACAACCTTCTCTATGCACATGGTTATATAAGCTAAGTGTGTATTGATTAGGATGGGCCAACCCTCCACTACTAGAAATTAGATGTACGGCCACGGTTATATGGCGACGGTTTTTTGACCGTAGCAATATATGTCTTATAGCTACAGTTTTAACCGTGGCAATATATGGTAAACATAAACCGTGCCATTAGAGTCAAAACCGTAGCTATAGATTTGATTTGGCCACGGTTCTTTTTACCCGTTGCAATAGAGACCTATGGCAACGGTTTCCCCAAAATAAATTAATAACCCGCGAAATATAATATATTTCGCTCCACTCCCAAAAGAAGCCGCCTATTCTGAAAATTAAGGTTTACTCTCTCTCTCAGTTCTCTTCCTCGATCTCCAGCGGCGGCATTCCTCATCTTCTTCATTCTTAGGGCTTTAGTTCGTTCTTAGGGCTTTAGTTCGTTCTTAGGGCTTTTTTGTCATACAAAGAAGATGAAGATGAAGAAGATGAAGCTTCAATAGGGCATTCCTCGTCTTCGTCTCCAGTTCAGTAGACCCGAGGAAAGGTGAGTAATTTCACACCTCATCTCAGGTTCAGGTTCGTTTGGGCATTTCATTATCGTTGTCTCAAACACCCAAATCTCAAAATCTTCGTCTCTCAGGTGAACCAGGTTAAAGGTAGAGCACCGGTGGGTTTATCGAGGTACAATTTGTTGAAGTTCAATTTGTTTATCGGAGGTACAATTTGTTGAAGGTCGAGCTCCCTCAAACATCTTCAAAACGCGTCTGAAGTTCTCAAGGGATTGTTTTCACAGAGGTACGATTTCAAAAAATACTCCTCATTCTCTGCGTATTTCTTTATTTCTAAGTCCTCACAGTGTGTAATTTGTTGTGCATGTACTTTATTTTTTCAAATGCTGAAATTTCATTATAGGGTTTTGAAAAATCATAAAATATATGTGCTGTATTACTTCGTTTTTTTTGTTGAAAGATTATGTGTTTGTTGATTCATCCTTATATTTTATTTTTATGCTACAAATGATGTGAGGATTGTTTGTAGTTACTGACTGTAGTGTTTGTGTGTGCTCTGTTTTTATGTTACTGACTGTTTGAAGGTTGTTGGAGGATTGTTGGATCCATTGTCGTATGTAACACGATTATCGATTTACAAGATAAAAACATGTTATTTCAGGAGAATAAATGCAGTCCAAAATCCAAATTGTATTTGGCCAAATCAATCGATTGACAACAATCAATTGATGTGGAAGATAAAAACTTTGTATTACAGAGAGGGTAGTGGTGTATAAGAAGTTGAGGGAATTATATCAAAGTTCCATGGGGAAGATTGACATGTAAAAACTTAGGCAATCCAAAATGGATTTTTGTGCTCTACTTGGCTATACAAAGAAGACTATACACCAAAGATAGGTTGGCCAAATGAGGAATACTTTCTGATCTAAGCTTTACATTCTGCAATGCTGAACCTGAAACACATCAGCACCTTTTTAGCACATGTTCATTCTCAGAAATGATATGGAAGAGGCTACTGGAATGGCTATTTATCAACAAAAGGTGTACAGGAACTGAGCTGGGCTACTGAACATGCTTCAAATAAAACATCATATGCAGAAGTTTACAGGATTACAATGGCAGCAACACTATACTTCATATGGCAAGAGAGGAAGATACTATGCATAGACTAAACTTTTATCCTTAGTATAACTAACAAACTTGAGAAGAGACTGAGGCAGCAAGGCTCTGAGATTGGGACTTTGTTCATATCCTGAGTTCCAACTCGTTCATATTGCATCTTTCCCTATCATTTGGGGGGTTGTTGATTTCGATATACAAATTTTCTTAACATCTCAACTACTAGACGACGACATTGAGAACAACAGTGAAGAGGAAAGTATGGTTAAGACAATACTTGACCTATGCAAGAAAAGCTTGCAAAATGAACAAAATTGTTTTATGATAAAATCTTCAGATTAGAAACTGATCCCTTTAACTAAAATTTTAAAAAAGAAAAAGTGTAAACGTAACACTAATGCCTATATGAAATGGTATTAATATAAAGGTTTTATGACTCAGAAAGTCATCTAGATTTACACCATTAGATGAACTATAAAGGTTTTAAGATAATTCTAATACAGGAACAGATTTCTGGAGATATTCTGCCACCTTTGAACCCAAACATGATAAATGCTGTGAAAATAGAGACGTGCCCAAATGGTGAGCTCTGCTTCCATACCTAAGGAAGGGAACTGCCGTACATCTTCAACAGATGGTGCTTTTAACAATGGTGCTCCAACACTGTTGTTTCCAGCAGATATACACTGGAATACCCCTATATAGCAAATTGTAGGACCTAATCTAAAGATATCATTTTCAATTGAGGTCTCCATTTATTTATTTCAATTACAATACACCAATAAATTCTCTCTTTGCTTTGAATAGTCCTTGGAATCACTTTCACTATAAACCAGAGAAAAAGTTGGTTTGTTGAAAAGGCCACTTCTCTTTTGGATTCCACAACTTGCCTTTATTTATCTGTTTCTTTTCTTTTCCTCAAGTATTTTACTACTAATACATTCTAGTTTGTTGGTTTTTTTGCTTCTATCATATGTTGATTGTATCAACCATCCTAGGTGCATTACTTACTTATTTATGTTTTGATTAATTTATTGCCTATACTATTTTGATCATGTACGTAGGATATTAAATGGATATAGGAGATAAAAGTTGGATGAATCTCCGAAGATCCACCGATGAATATATTCATGGAGTTAATGATTTTCTTGATAAGGCATTTGAACAAGCTTCCCAAGGAAATGAAATATTGTGTCCTTGTAAGAAGTGCTTTAATCGTAATTGGCATTGTCGAAATGTAGTGGAGGATCACTTGATTTGTCATGGATTTGTTCATGGATACATCAAATGGGTTTTTCATGGAGAAGGTTTTTCCTCAAGAAATATGCCACAATCAACCAATGATGATGAAACTTCAAACATGCATGATGATTTTGGTAAACTACTTCATGATACTTTTCAAAATGTAGAAGATCACCTGGAGGGAGTTAAAGAGGGACCATTTGAAGATGCTAATAAATTCTTTAAAATAATAGAGGATGGTAAACAACAACTTTATCCGGGGTGTAAAAATTTTTCTAAGTTGAGTTTCACCATCCGATTGTACTTGTTAAAATGCATTCACAAATTGAGTGATGTTGCCTTTTCAGACTTGTTAGACTTGATAAAAGAGGCATTTCCACTTGCTCAGATACCTGAGTCTTTTTACAAGGCAAAAAAGGTGATAGAAGATTTGGGTCTTAATTATCAGAAAATTCATGCATGTGCTAATGATTGTATGTTATTTTGGAAAGACAATGCAAAGTTAGATAATTGCTCTGTGTGTGGATCTTCTAGATGGAAGAATGTTCGGAATGACTTAACAAGTAAGGTCACTAAAATCCCGGTGAAGGTTTTGAGGTACTTTCCTTTAAAGCCTAGGCTTCAGAGAATATTCATGTGTTCTGAAACATCTATAGCTATGAGATGGCATGATACCGAGCGACCCAAAGATGGAAATCTAAGACATCCTGCTGATGGAGAAGCTTGGAAGGATTTTGATTCCCTTCACCCTGACTTTGCTAATGATGTTCGTAATATTAGATTGGGTCTTTCAAGTGACGGATTCAATCCATTTCGAACTATGAGCATTTCCCACAGCACATGGCCGGTTATGTTAATGAATTACAATTTATCACCATGGATTTGCATGAAGTCAGAGTATATAATGTTGTCAATGATTATTCCAGGTCCATCGTCACCCGGAAATGATATTGATGTATACTTACAACCACTGATTGAGGAGTTGAAAGAACTATGGGAAGTGGGAGTGAAGACATATGATGTTGTAGCTAACCAAACATTTATGTTGCGTGCAGCTTTACTGTGGACAGTTAGTGATTTTCCAGCATTGGCAATGCTTTCGGGATGGAGCACCAAGGGGAGATGGGCATGTCCCACTTGCAATCATAATACTTGTTCCCAATATCTCAAACACAGTCGTAAGATGTGTTACATGGGTCATCGTGCATTTTTACCTCCTGATCATCCTTTTAGAAGAGATAAGAAATTATTTGATGGTAAAGAGGAGCATAAATCTGCACCGATGCCCTTATCGGGTGTACAAGTGCTGGAAGAACTTCGTGATTTCAAAAATATTTTTGGGAAGGGCAAAAAAAAAAGAAAGCGAAAGAATGATGGTCCATGGAAAAAAAAATCCATATTTTTTGAATTGCCATACTGGGCAACCAATAAGTTGAGGCACAATCTTGATGTAATGCACATAGAAAAGAATATTTGTGATAGTTTGCTTGGGACTTTATTGGATATATTTGGAAAGTCAAAAGATCATTTAAAATCGCGCTATGACTTGCGTGATATGGGGATACGCAGAGAGCTTCAACCAATGGAAGATTGTGATACTGGAAACATTCATCTGGCTAAAGCTTGTTTCTCTATGAAACCAGAAGAGAAACGACTATTTTGCACTGTTTTAAAAGATGCCAAATTGCCAAAAGGGTGTGCCTCTAATGTATCAAATCGTGTGCAAATGGAAGAGCTGAAAGTATCAGGATACAAAAGTCATGATGCTCATTTCATACTACATTACTTGATCCAGATTGCAGTCCGGAAAGTGCTACCCAAGAATGTGTCTTTAGTCTTGATTAGGTTGGGAAACTTTTTTAAAAGCATATGTAAAAAGGTCATAAGAAGAAGCGATCTTGATAAGATGAAGGCTGAAATCATTGATATACAATGCGAGCTTGAAAAGATTTTTCCTCCATCCTATTTTGATATCATGTCACATTTGCCTATTCATCTAGTAGACGAAATTAAGCTTGGGGGTCCGACTCATTTGCGTTGGATGTATTCTTCTGAAAGAAATATGTGTGAATACAAGGGGCTTGTTCGTAATCGAAAAAATCCCGAAGGATCAATAGTAGAGGGTTGTAAAGGTGTAGAGTGTTTGACCTTTTGTTCGAGATACCTACCTGATGGGGTGAAAACAAGATTTAGTAGGTACCAAACTGAGGATGATGAGGACATTCAATTAGCGGGAGATGATGTTTCACCTTTATTTCCTAAGACAGGTCATCCAATTGGAAGTAAGAACAAAAGGAAAGGCAAGACTTTTAATATGGAGCATGGTGTGTGGTCTGCAGCACATCGATACACTCTGTTTAATACCAGTGATGAAAAAGTTGATGCATTTATCAAGTAAGTATTGAAACTTCATTTATATGTTATGATTAATGTGTTTTGAATTTCATTAATAAGTACATATTGATTAAATTGCAATACATGCTTGCAGGGAACATAAGAGTTTAGTTGATACTCGTAACAGAGGAAGTGCCTGGGTAAAAGCACAGATCCATAGTAGAGAATTTAGTGATTGGTTTAGGGACAAAGTTAAAAATATTGAAGTGTCCAATCATTTAAGATGGCTTGGCAAAGGACCTAATTTTGTGGCTAAAAGATATACTGGATATTTCATTAATGGATATCGTTTCCATACGAAGACACGGGATGCTCCTTGCAAAACTCAAAATAGTGGAGTGACTTTGTCAGCCACAACAGATAGTTTTGCTAGTGCTAGGGATCAAAATCCTGTCGATGGAATGGTTATCTATTATGGAATTATTCAGGACATCATTGAGATTGATTATTGGAGTTGTTTTAGTGTTGTACTTTTCAGATGTGATTGGTTTCATAATGAAGTTGATGAATATGGCTTGACTCGGGTGTACTTCAATAAAAAATGTTGTACGGATGATCCTTTTGTACTAGCATCTCAAGTACATCAAGTTTTTTATGTGGAAGACCCAATTGAGAAAAATGTTTATTACGCAAGAAATAAAGTTCCAGTAGATTTGTATGATTTGGAGGAAGAGAATTGTCCTAATATTGAAGAAACATTTTGGAGGGAAACCAATGATGATTTTGTTTCTTCAGAAAGATTAGTCGATGTAGATGTTAGATGGGCGAGGGAAGATCTCCCAGTTGATATCATTGATGCGCCTTCCATCTCACACGATTCACAAGATGTACCTTCGGAAGAATCGGAAGAGGAAGATGACTTCGATGATACTGATTGGGATTGGATGGAGGCCGATGATTGACAAAGGATCTTCCGACATACTTCAAATACATACTCTTCTTCATTTTTTTTCAGTGAGTAATGAATACCCTATTGAGTTGCATCTTATCAATTACGAATGTCGATTGGACTCTATTTTCTATGTTTGTTTTCCATTGCTATTAATGTGATTTTTTCAACTTGTCTAAATTAGTCTCATTTCAATAATACGCACGTGCTATGTATTGTTGCATATATTACTAAGCCTAATTTTCTCTTTTATTCCTTTTCAGTGTTCTTCCTTCAAAGTTTCTCCGGAGAATCTTCAACAAAACTACAGGTTCTGATCTCTTTTTGGAACATTGCTAGTCCAGGTTCCGATCTCTCATCTTCTTCAACTAAATACTTTGCTTCAAATACCACTAAAGCCCAGTAAAGGCCAGTGACTGTAAATGCTGATTTTAGTTTTGTGATGGACCAAAGTGGTGCCAAAAAATGAAGAGAAAGAAGAGGAGAACAGTTAGCTGATTTTTAATGAAAGCCGAGTTAGTTTAATCACATATCTTGTTTAATGTTTTTGTTTGAACTATTTCATGGTTGTTATAGAGATTTCTGCTGGGAATATCATCTTGCTGGGAGTATCATCTTGGTATAAAGCCTTAGCTACTACAATATCTAAGGGTTTCTACTTACTACTCTCTACTAGCCTTTGTTATGGTATTGTTCTGTGTGGTCCAGCACACAAACTACAAAGAGGGTACACAAAAATAAACAGAGAAGGACCCCATTTCCATAAATCAGTTCATCTGTCATTTTACCTATGCATTATGTATTTTGTTGTAAGTAGTATGGTATTGATGATGGCAATAATCTTGAGGAGATCTTCCTTACAGATCTTTTCTTCTGTTTTGTTTTGGATATACAGCTAGAGGACTTTTACTACTTGTATATAATGCTACCAATCTTTCTGCATAAACAAACAGAATTGAGTATCTTGTTAAGTACATTTATAGATAGATAAAAAGTGAATTGAATTTACAAGATATTTTAGATATGAGGTGAAAGAGAAGAACACAACCACTGTTAAGTACTACCTTGGAACCTGAAAGTAACATGATTTAAGAGAAGCCATGTTGAAGGCAGAAGTGGTGGCAATTAAGCATAGTGATATTGTTAGCGGTAGTAGTAGTAGTAGGCGTTATTCCAGATCTAACATCAGCTGCAGCTGAATCAGTGGAAAATGCAACATTCTTGGTCTGTTAATGCCATCAAACTTTGAAAATTAACTGAGAAACTGATGTTTAATACCTTTCTTGAGGATCAGAGTCATCAGTATGTGATCTTATCTCTTTTCAAGTTAATAATATATCTGTCCATTTTCTGTTATATTTTAATTATCACTCATAATTTTATGCAGGTTTTGACAGTCATGAGTCAACAAGAATCACCAAAAAGAAATAAAAAAGCAAAACATAAGGCATTTGCTAAACCTGGATCTTTATCATTCTTGGCAAATAAAAAGCGACGGTCGTTGACAACAAATGAAGTAGTTGAAGCTATAGGGTCAGAGAAACAACAACTGCTGAAATTAATTGAAAAACAACCGGTAGCTCCACAGTCTGAAGTTAATGGAAGATCTGATGAGGCACAAACTTTTGATGAGCATCCTTTATTTGAGCAGCAGCCTGTTGAGGATCAAGTGCAAAGGAGTTCTGTTAGTCCTCCAACAGATGAACAACCTGAAGAACAAGGTAACATATAAGCTTAGGAACTTACTTATTTCATTCATGATTTCTAAGTCATATTTTGTTGTAGTTGAAGGAGTTCCCACTAAAAATACAAGAGGTAGAACAATGATGCCTAAAGTACATAGCCGGCAAGAGCGTAAATTGATCATATTGAATGGTTTAAATCAACCGATTGGACCTACTGAAGACGACGTAACAGAGCTAAGTAGCTTCCTAGGCACATTGGCAAGAAATGCAACCCTTTGTCCATATGATGTATTTGATTGGAAGAACATGGACACTAAAAAGGATTTATGGGATTATACCAAGGTTTGGACTTTTCAATATTTAATTATTATTAAAGCAATTTTACTACTCTTTGATAACTTGTTGACACTAAATTGTAGGAGAAATACAATATTCCTGAGGCGGCAAAACTTTGGACTCTGTCAACAATTCGAGAAGCATGGAGAAGTCATAGAGCTGAGTTGAAGAGAACTTATTATGACCCATATGACAATGATACAGTTCGAATGTCCAAAAAGCCTGGCCATATTCCAGAATGTCAGTTCAAAGAACTCCTCAAATATTGGAAGTCTGAGAAATTCCTGGTAAATTGTAGTTCGGAATCTAAAACTTTCAACGCATTCTTTTCTTGATCTCTTCTATGATATTGTTGTTGTTGCAGCTTTATTTTACATTAAAGTTAATTGTTGCCAAACTGTCGATCACTTAACTAACATTATTGATTCATTTATTTGCAGAAGATGTCGGAAACAAATAGTAAGAATCGGAAAAAGTTGTTGAATCCACACACTACCGGCAAAAAGAGTTTTGCTGTAATTCGTAATAGATTGGTGTGTTTTCTTATTTAGTATTTAGTATTAATATATCATTTAAGCAATTTCTTATATCAATTTTCTTGTGCCTAGGAAAAAGAGAAAGAAATTGTATCATCTAAGGAGCTCTTTGTGGTCACAAGAACGAGAAATCCTAACCGTGTGTACAAGGCCTCCTATGAAAACACTGCTAGTAAAATTGTATGTATAGTGTATATTAATGGATTTACAATGACATTATTAATTCTTTATTTAGAATTATATACAAGACTTTGATTGTTGGATATGTTTTAATTTGTTAGGCTGAAATGGAGGAAGTTGAAGCACAATCGAGTGCAAATGGCCAGTCTGTTGATTCATTTTCTGCAGTCATGGGTCCTGAACACCCTGGGCGTCTAAGACTATATGGAACGGGGGTTACAAAGACTACTTTGAAGAAAATAGTTGGCAATTCTGAACCAACTTTAAATGCGACGAATGGTGTAGTGAAACAAATGGAAGAAAGGATCCAAAAAATGGAGAAACAAATGGAGGAACAGAAGAAGACCATGAGACAAGAAGTTATTGCCGATGTAATTGCACAACTACAACATGCCGGATTAATTGACCCTAACATACTTGCAGCATTGACTGTTCCATCACAAAGAGACGCTGCTTCTGCACAAGTCGTCGGAGAAGGTTAGTGTTACTAATTTTCTGTTTCGACTATTTCTTCTTCTTCTTCTTCTTCTTCTTCTTCTTCTTCTTCTTCTTCTTCTTCTTCTTCTTCTGCTGCTGCTGCTGCTTTCTGGTTGTGATCTATTATTTTGTCCAGAAAATATCCTCTCTGGTTTTTTGAATCTGTTTTTTTGAATCGGATTTTGATGCATATATGGGCTGGTTTTGCTGAGAAGTGTGTCACATATAGCTGGTTGTCTCATGGTAGTGTGAATGTGATGCATATGGGTTGGTTTTGCTGAGTATATGTAACATATCTAGCTGGTTGTCTCATGGTTGTGTGAATGTGATGCATATATGGGCTGGTTTTGCTGAGTATATGTAACATATCTAGCTGGTTGTCTCATGGTTGTGTGAATGTGATGCATATGGGCTGGTTTTGCTGAGAAGTGATTTTGTTAAGATAATGGATTACACTTGATAGTGATTTTGTTAAGATGCATATGTGATGCATAGTGATTTTGTTAAGATAATGGATTAATTTTGGGGGAACCTTAATACTTGTACTGGTGTAGTTGATGTTGGTGATGCTGTGGTGGTAATCAGTCAAGGAACTAGCTCAAGTGGGAAAACTTAGTTTAACTCACTGTGATTTATATTTTGTTCTCGATACGTCGAAATGGAAGGTTATTGTTCAAGATAATTGGATTAGAACTACTGAAATTGAAACAAGTTTTAGTCTTTTGTAGCAGAGAGTAATATTTTGCTACTGAACTACTGAATTATTTTATATATTTCAGAAGCATTTATCTAGATTTTGCTCATATCAAGACTTTGTTTTAGATATGTAAAAGGGACAGGTGTTTGCCAGAGCTAATTGGATTATAACTACTGATATTTGTTTAGAGGAAACAAGATTTAGTCTTTTGTAACAGGGCGTGATGTCTAGTTATTTTTAATATATTTGAGAAGTGTTTATCTGGATTTATCTACAGTTTATGTTGATCTTTTGTTGATATGGTTGTATAGAATAATGTTGTCAGTCTACAGTGTAGGAACAAGAACAAGCAGTATTTGTTATTGTTCCTCCATCTGATAGTGTAGGAACAAGAACAAGAACAGTGTAGTCTACAGTCTCCATCTGATAGTGTTCCTCCATTGTTGTCCCTCTAAACCCATCCAATATTTGTAATAAGCTTAGCTTCTCTATCAAATTTAAAGCTAGGAAAGGTGTAAGACAAGGGGAACCAATGTCCCCTATCTATTTGTATTAGCTACGGACGATTTGACAAGAATGTTGAAGGTCTTCCAGACTAATCCTGACTTCCATTATCACCCTAGATGTAAAAATCAGATAACAGTGCAGTTGCGCCTTGCCAATAGTTTATTGATGTTCTGCAGAGGAGATTTACAATCAGTGAAGTGTCTATATCAGTGATTTATACTGTTTTCTAAGTCCCCAGGTCTGGTTGCAAATATAGAGAAGAGTTGGACAGATGAGCTACAATGGACAAACAAGTTTATGAAGGGTAGAAGTAGTACGACGCTTGTTTATGAGTGCTGCAATGGCTAGTAATAGCATACAGAGATACATGGGAGAGGTAGTAGATATTCTAAAATAGCTACTAGATTACAAGATTCGAATGTATACCCATAGAATGTAGCTAGTTTACTTCTAGTTGTTAAGTTTGGCAAGGATGGAGTGTTTGTTACCTGTTGAGTTTGCCTGGTTTGTAACAATTCTTGGTAAATAAATTTTACTTACCAAAAAAAAGAGATCATTATCAATGAATTATCTAAATTTAAAATTTCATGTCATCAATAGGCTATACTATTGATGATCCACAAGTTAAAAACAAAAAAAAGAGACATAATTAGATAAACAAATGATATGAAAATTACCATGATGATGAAGTCGATAATTTTGGAACTGTTCGTTGAGTTTAATACTCCTTGTTGTGCATCGTGGTCCACATCTTGCTCCTTTTTTATCAGAAGTTTCAAATTACTCCCTTTGTCCTTCTTCATTCGTCCAGATTTTTGCAATACTTAGCTTTTACGAATCAAATTTCAGAAGCATTCTTAACATTTTTCTAGACAATTAAGTGACATTTTTGGTTTAGCTTCTCTATCTTTCTGTTGGGATAGAAATAAATTATCGGTTTGCAAATATTTTTTGTACGTAGGTGATGGAATTGAAGGAGGGGATGAAAGTGCTGCATGATGAAATTGAAGAAGAGGAGGGATGAATTGCGGTTTTTTGTGCTGATGACTAACCGTGTGGACAATGTGTTTTGCAATCTTTCTAGGAAGTGCATGAAATGGCCGGGTGTTGATCACTTTAATTACCTATGTTGCAAATATCATTTATTTTTGAAGACTGAAAACAATGTGGTGCACGTATTTAATTTTCACCTTTTTGTAATAGTTAAAACATACTTATATGTATGTATGTACATATGTTTTGCTTTTATCGCTATTAGTAACACTATGGATTGATCTTGTTGAATTATTATTTTAGTAATGTACGTAAAGTTTCTTCTCAGGATCAATTTTTACATTTTCTATTATAAAATTATTGTGTAACTCATTATATTAACAATGTTAGTCACAATAAGCTACAATTAGTCTAATTGAGATTATAGATCTGCCAAAAGAAGCTATGGCGACGGTTATGCCACGGTTAAAAATTATGATCTATGGCGACATTTTATGACCGTAGCAATAGATATAAAGGAACAACCGTAGCAATAGGTATAAAGCCGTAGCAATTGTGATATCTATTGCTACAGTTGGCAAACCGTAGCAATAGGTAAATGTTTTGCGACGGTTTAGAACCGTAGCAATAGGACATCTATTGCTACGGTTTTTAAAACCGTAGGTATAAATTTTTTGCGACGGTTCTAACAGAAACCGTCCCCACAGATACTCTTTTACGACGGTTATAGCAATCGTTGGGAAAAACCGTGGCAATAGATCTATTGCCACGAAAGCAGTTGTGGCGCCTCTTTAAACCGTGGCTAAAACGTATGCCTACGGTTATTTGGTCTATAGCGACGGTTTCCAAACCGTGGCAATAGATCAAATTTCTAGTAGTGCTCCCTTTACACAATGTGAAGATGAAGAAAGGTACAACCTTCCCTATACAAAGTTATATCATGAGCTACATGTGTATTGATGAGGATTGGTACAATCCTCCTATTACACAATTCAAGTAAGGAGTTACTCTTTGAGTGCTAGTATATGTGGGTTATGGCTACTCTATGTTTTTCATATGGCATATTGTTTAGGTTAACATCATCTTCCTTTCAGTTGCATGCTTCATACTAATACATTCAAACATATTAACGTATACTCTATGCCTACATGATTTTACCATGTAGGGACTGTGTGTTACGTTCATCACCGCTTGATGGGTAGGTCGAATTCAGAGAGTTGATATTGAAGTGAGTCCTATGTTGCAAGGACAAACCACCTTCCTTCTACCTATGTTGTTTTCTATTTATCTTCTTAATTGAGGGTGAGCCCGGGACATGTCTTTGCCCCCGTTCAATCATATGACTAGAGGCATTGTTGGATATCTTTTAGACTCTCGTAGATTCTATATGTTATGTGTTGTATTTGAAGCATATGATTATGGTTAGCTATTAGATATGGCTATCATGGATTTACTTTGCGAATTATGATATGTATGTATGTTTGAGGTGGAAATGTGGAAGATCCTACGCCTCGTATTTCCCCCATGAAGTTAGTCATACTTACCCGCCCCTTAGTTCTTATGTGCTATGCGTTATGTGCTAAGTAAATCCATGTAAATCCCTTTCCCTTTCATATCCATATAGAGTGAATCCTATTTTCCCATCCCTTAGAACTATGTGTTTACTATTTGAATGCGTATCCGAACTGATGATGTGGATTTGGATACTTTAAGGCTTGTTTGGGGACCCTCGGGTTCCCATTCGTCGTGTCACTCCTAGGCCCTAGGTCCAGGTCGTGAAAAAGATGGTATCAGAGCACTAGGTTTATAAATACTCCTCAGAGTCTAACATGCCGCGTAAAGTTGAGTCTTATTCATGGGTGTGAAGTGCGCCACATCTATGGGTAGGGGCTACGAGGCATTTTAGGAAATGTTTCACTTTTATGATTCTAATCGTTCCATGGTACGTATCTTAAGATTTCTCATCTCCACCCCTCCCTATCAAATAGGGAGAGTTACCTTGAGCTTGTAATGCAACCCAGGGGAGGAAGATATTGTAGCAATCTTATAAATGAGGTCAAAAAAGGAGTTGGTGAAGGATGTGCATTGTTTGACATGCTTACTTCTTTTGGTATTCAAAGTTTTCTTGGGTTGGCTCGTTATGATGGAAGGTTTATTGAAGGTTTCTCATCTATTGCATCTCCATTGATCAAGTTGACTAGAAAGAAGGCCAATCCGTATGGTCGGATGAGTGTGAGGTAAGTTTTCAGACCTTGAAAGGTTGGCTTCCATCGGCTTTGGTTTTGGCAATGTTGGATGGCTTAGATAGGTTGGTGGTGTATCGTGATGCTTCTAGGTTTGGGTCAGGGTTGTGTATTTATGAAACATGTCAGGGTGATAGCTTATACATCAAGGCAATTGGATGTGCATGAGCATAACTACCCGACTCACAATCTTGAGTTAGCGGCGGTGGTGTTTACCTTGAAGATTGTGAGATACTATTTGTACGGGGTGCATGTTGATGTCTTCACCGACCACAAAAGTTTGCAATATGTGTTCACTCAAAGAGATCTTCACTTGGGACTAAGAAGAGGGTTGGAACTCCTTAGGGGATATGACATGAGTGTACAATGTAATTTTTGCAAGGAAAATGTTATAGCCGATGCTCTGACTAGGCTATCTATGGGAAGTATGGCTCGTGTTGATGAAGGGGGAAAAGAGTTGACAAAAGATGTTCACCATTTTTCTAGATTGGTTGTTAGGTCGACCGACCCTAATAATGTTGGTGTTCATATTATAAATGGGGCCGAATCTTTTGTGGTTGTTGATGTTAAGGCTAAGCAAGATCTCGATCTGTCGTTGGTTGGATTGAAGAGGTTGGTTGCCAAAATGATGAGATAGAGGCTTCCTCCCAAGGGGGAGATGGTGCGTTTCAGTATCAAAGTTACTTATGTGTTCCGAATGTGGGTGATCTTAGAAAAATGATCATGAGTGGAGCCCATAACATTCATTATTTGATTTACCCGGAATCTACTAAGATGTGTTAGGATTTGAAGGAGGTGTATTGGTGGCATGGTATGAAGAAAGCGTAGCCGAGTTCGTACCCGAGTGCTCGAGTTGTCAACAAGTGAAGGTAGAGCACCAAAGGCCGGTGGTGTAGCTCAACAATTGAGATCTCTACTTGGAAGTGGTTTGAGTTAAGATGAAATGACTTTTATAAGCGAGGATTTAGTGTTGGAGACTACAAAAGAGTGAAATTGATTAAGGAAAGGTTGAAGAGGGTTCGAAGTCATCAAAAGTCTTATTTAGATGTTAGAAAGAGGGATCTTGGGCTTCGTATTGGTGATTGGGTGTATGTGACGGTCTCACTTATGAAAGGTGTGGAGCATTTTGGGAAGGAAAGCTAAATTCTCGGTATGTAGGTCCTTATGAGATTGTTGAAGCGGTTTAAGGATGTAGCTTATAGGTTGGATTTGCCTCAAAAATTGAGCTCTAGTCACTCAGTTTTGCATATATATATATATATATATACATGTTGAGGAAGTTGTTGGTGATCCTAGTGTTATTTTTCCTTTGGAAAGTGTTGAGGTTGAGGTGAATTTGTCTTATGGAGGAAGCTCCGGTTGAGATTTTTGATAAGACAAGTGAACCGGCTTCGTAACATGGATGTGGCTTCAGTTAACGTACTTCGGAGAAACCAACATGTCGAAAGTACTACGTGGGGAGTGGAATCAAGTATGATGCGGCGATACCTTTATCCTTTCCAATCTACTCAAGCCTATGATATTAGGTTCTTCATATTCACAGTGGTCCTTATTCTTTCACTCTTGAGTTTCACGACATGACATGCATACATGTGCACGACAATTATTGTTATAATGTTTTGAATGATTTGAATACATTTTAATATGGATTTAAAGGCTTTATGATTTTCAAATGATGAGCTATGTACTGTACCTTGTGTTCGGACGTTTCATGTTCTAAGTCAAGCCTTGTTCTACCACTTTTGAGGACGAATGTTCCCAAGGGGGAGATGATGTAAGGACCTAAAATTTTGTACGACCTCAATGAAACATGAAAAATTAGTTTCGGAAAAGTTTTGGACCAAGGTGACACTTCATGGGGGACATCACCATCCGTGTGAGGTCACATGGCCCGTGTAAAGCCTCTACGGAGTGTCCCTTGACCCATGGAGGATGTTTGGCCCTTAATCGTGGTGTTTTAAACTAAGGCACACCACACTTGGAACCCTCATGGTCCATGTGAAACTTCACGGACCGTGTGGTGGGCCGTGTGATGGCCTTGGCTTGAAATCCCACAGTTTTGGGACCAAGTATGGTTATATGGCCAAGTTCACGGCCTTTGTGGCCATCTGTAAAGTTTCCAGAGTGAATAAGTATGGAATCACCGTCTCATAACGTGATCGTGGAATATTTCTAAGGAGATGGGTACGGGCAGTGTCACGGTCCATGTGACACTACAAGGCCCGTGTAACCTCACGTGAAGATGACTTCGTCAAAAATTCTAAGTATGGTATCTTCAAGTTCAAGCTCAGTTCACTTTCAAGCCTTCAATTCAAGCTTAGATATGTTGTTTAAGGCCATCATGAGTCTCGTACATCAAGTCAAGTTCAAGGGAATTCCATTAGCTAAGTTTTTCACAAGTACTGATAGAAGAGTCAACTTTAAATTGTCATATCTCTCAGCACAAATGGAACTGGGTGGCCCAAAACCTATCAAATTGAAGCTCTTTGAATTATCTTTCCAACACATTTGGTCTCACCTTGTTTCGAGTTTGGAGCAAGAAGTTATGCCCTTTTTCGTAGAATTTGTCTGGGCTAGACGCGAGGCCTTCATGGACCTTGAAGAGCTTCACGGACCATGAAGTGCTTCACGGGCCATGAAGCCAACCGTGTCAAGTTCAGTTAAAAATTTAAAGGGGCGTTTTATTAAGGTATTATTGATATTTTGACTCATCCCCAAGGCTTTTAAGACCTTTTTAACCCCTTCCCCCCCCCCCCTCCCCCTTTATATTCCTAAACTACTCCTTCACTAATTCTAAACCCTCATTCAAGACTAACACTTGGTTTCTAAAATTAGACTCTGAAAATTCTCTCCAAGTCTAATCTTCAAAATTCAAGTTAGGATTCAATTGAGATTTCAAATTCAAGCTAAATTCTACTCAAATTCATCTTCCTAATCAAGGTATGTGGGATTGATTCTTGGTCCCTTTTAACCAAGAAACCCCAAAAAATTTCAATTGATTTCATGAATTTTAGTTCACTTTAAATATATTTTTTTATTATTTGATCTTATTAAATCCAATTGATGTATGGGCTGTACCTTAACTATGATTTTAATCTGCTTTGTTCACTATTTATGATGATTTACATTGAGCTATGAAGTAATGAACATGCATGTGCCCTTTTTAAGTTGGTTTATGCATGGGTGATTTATATTATGAATTAAATGTTAATTTAATTATTGATTTTATTCAATTTCATATTATGATGTTGATTTTAACTTGAATCTATGTTACTCATGCTATCCTCACATCATGCATTGCATTTGCATTCATGAACATTTATTTATTTGGAAATTATGAAGTGGGTTAAAATCCAAACATGTTTATGTATATGATTTAGATGAAAATTATGGTTAGGACAATGATTGAGTAAGAATCTATGAACATGAGCATGATATAAGTTGAACACCATTATAGTATGAATTGATAGTAATATGAGCTTGACTTCTACATGAATATGAATTATATGGGTGTGTATATGATATGACATCTTGCATGAGTATTTAATCAAATGGGTGTATTGATGAGGACGGACACAATCCTCTCTTTACACCATGCATAGATGAGGATAGGTACAACCTTCCCTATACACATGTATGTTTGAGCTAAGCGTGTATTGATGAGGACGGGCACAACCCTCCCTTTACAGAAGGCATAGATGAGGATAGGTACAACCTTCCCTATGCACAAGGTTATATGAACTAAGTATGTATTGATGAGGATGGGCACAACCCTCACTTTACACAAGGCATAGAAGAGGATAGGTACGACCTTTCCTATGTACATGGTTATATGAGCTATGTGTGTACTGATGAGGATGGGTACAACCCTCCCTTTACACAAAGTATTTATGAGGAAACGTACAACCTTACCTATAAAATGTTATGTCATGAGCTACATGTGTATTGATGAGGATGGGTAAAACCCTCGCTTTACACAATTCAAGCAAGGAGTGACCTTTGAGTGCTAGTATATGTGGGTTATGGATACTCTATGGTTTTCATATGGCATATTGTTCAGGTTAACATCATCTTCCTTTCATGTTGCATGCCCGCATACTAGTACATTCAAACGTACTAATGCATACTCTTTGCCTACATGATTTTACCATGTAAGGAGTGTGTGTTACAATCATCCACCGCTTGATGGGTAGCTCGAATTCAGAGAGTTGATATTATGGTGAGTCCTATCTTCCAAGGACAAACCACCTTCATTCTACTTATGTTGTTTTTTGTTTATCTTCTTAATTGAGGGTGTTCCATCATATAACTAGAGGCATTGTTGGACATCTTGTAGACTCTCGTAGATTCTATATGTTATGTGTTGTATTTGAAGCTTATGATTTCTGTTAGCTATTAAATATGACTATTATGGATTGACTATAGGAATTATGATATGTGGAAGATCCTAAGCCCCGTATTGCCCCCATAGAGTGAGCCATACTTACCCACCCCTTAGTTCTTATGTGTTATGTGCTATGTGCTAAGTGAGTCCATGTAAATCCCTTTCCCTTCGATATCCCCATAGAATGAGTTCTATTTTCCCATTCCTTAGAACTATGTGTTTACTATTAGAATGTGATTCCGAACCGATAATGTGGATTTGGAAACTTTGAGGCTTGTTCTGGGACTCTCAGGTTCCCATTCGTCGTGTCACTCCTAGGCCCTAGGTCCGGGTCGTGACAATATGAGGATCCGTCAAAGCTCAATGTCCAAATCTATTGACAAATGTGAGATTTTTTATGGAGAATGGAAAAAGAATCTCCTTTTGTCATGACAATGGGCTAGGACATGGCCCTCTAAAAGAGTTGTTTCCAGATATGTTTTATCTAAGCTTGTCACCAGAGGCTACAATTGAGGATACATGGAGTTTCCAAGGCTGGAACTTTTTTTTTAGAAAACTATTCAATGATTGGAGGTCACTAATCACTAGAGTTATTTTAGAAAACTATTGAATGATTGAGCTAACAAAGAACCTGCAGAGCTTCATTGAAAGTGATGCATTTTTCTTGGTTGGTGAATAGAATAGCATGTCTGTCTCATGAAAGTCAGACATTTCTTGGTTTGTAATATCATCTCAATTTAGGCTTTTAGTTCTATTCCACTTTTCATTCCTATTTAAGATTCTAATAAAGAGGAAGCAAAGCTGATAATCTAACTAGCTATTTCCTTCAAAGGGCGCAACCCCTTAATAAAAGATCAACTTCTTCCTTATAAATGGCAAGTCAACCAAACAAGAAGGGGTTGGGGATAGGAACAATGTTTGAGGTTTACAAAGAACGTGTAGATATGACACAAGACGATAAAGCAAGTACAAATCAGAAAGTCATAGCTTTCAGCTAGTCTGACTACACTTTCTTGCTAAAAATCGAGAGAGATAGAGAGAACTTACTGGTGCACGATAATATTTTTATACTCACGGAAAGTAATAATTGCCTCTTGAAAACCTACATCACCACAAATTTCACAATTTTTTTCCTGCATGTTCAAAAGAAAAAACAAGAAATTCAGAAGCTTACCAACTCTTGATCCAACTTAAGTGAAGCTCGGATTGAGTTTTCTAGTTTTGGAAATGAACAAGGATCTAGATGCTATCAAAGTGCTTCGCTCAGGTTCTTTTTTCACATAGAATCAACATTACCATATGCATTCTTACTCTACATTTCCTTACAACTTGTTTGGATGGTGGTTTTCCATAGTATGGTATGGTATGGTTATTAAGAGAACGGCGTTTATTTTGATTGTTTCATTAATTATATGGTATGGTGTGGTTTTGTTTCATGGTTATGTAACCATGAAAACCCCCACTTTTTGAAACCACCAATTTGGTGGTATCCCATGGTTCTCTTATTTTTTTTCCTATTATATCCTTATTTAAATTTAAATAATTATAATTTATCCTTTATTCTTTATTAACTTTACCTTAATATATGTATTTTTTTTATTACTTTCTCCACATCAACTTTTGAAACTTCTTTTCCACCTTCCGTCTTTTCTTTCATGTTTTAGTGTATTTTTTGAGGTTCATTTATTTAAAAGTTCTTACTTTTTTATTTTCTTGTATTGTTTGTATAGAATGAAGATATATTAGCTTGTATGTTTCCCTACTCGATTCTATGTATTTTTTTTAAAAAAGTTATTAAAAAACTATTGATAAATTTAATATTTATAATAATTAAGAATATTTTTATAAACTTATAAGTTACGATACAGTACCATACAGTCAAATCAACCAACAAATTATTATTAAACAATAGCAACCCGTACAGTCTATCCAAACATTGTATGATACGGTACTGCACGATACAATATCATACTATACAGTACCATATATTTTGAAACCATGGAAAACCACCATCCAAACAAGCTGTTAAGAGGTTGTTTTCAACGCTCGAATTTGTGACCTCCTTGTCACATGGCAACAACTTCACCCATTACGCCTAGGCTTCCATTATGTTACTGGAACAAGTATTTAGGTCATATATACATAATAAAAAGTCATTATTATTCATTTAGAATGTTGTTGTACCTTCTTGATAACAAAGAATCCATATTGAGAAAGACAAAAAGGCAATATGTATGAAGGTTAGTGAAGTTAAAACATATTCAAGTTTATACGTGGGAGTTTTATCATGACAACTATAATCCATGCCAGTGGAACTTTCTATCCATGTAGATATTTACTACTACTCTAATGTTGCATATTATCCTTCATTTAAGAGTTGAACACTCCAATGTTTTTTATATTCATAGTTTTTGAATCAGGTTGGACAAGCTAAGTATCGAGCTTTGTCCATCTTTGAAAAAGAAATTCAATATAATATTAATCTACATTACTCTATACATCTTTTTAAGCATCTTAATTGGCTAATACTCTATCAATTTAAACAATAAGAATATTTTTTGACCCCTCCCCCCCCCCCCCCCCCCCCAAAAAAAAGAACAATTCTTTCAAACATATTCAGTTGCCACAATCTGAACAGTGTAGCCACTAAAATTGAAAATCTTCTAAATCTTATTTGTGCTTTTTATTTTCCATTTTAAAAACATTAAAGAATAAGCAATTCAAAATATTCTACAATAAAGCAGAGAATAAAACACATCTTTCAGAAAAATTACTAGTTAAATTAAATACTTACCAAGTTGACCTGATGAATGTCATGTGGTTCCTTTTGCATGTGAGAGTGACTGGCAATGCTCTCATGAAATACAGAAATCATCATGTTTATCAGGAATGACCTCAAGAAAAAAGTTGTTAAATTGCAGGGCTCAACAAGAAAGTTGTTGTGAAAACATCGTGGATAAACTGACACACAATCACAAGCAAAGAAAATAGAGAAGAAAAATAACAAAAAGAGTTAACGAGGTTCGGCTATGCCTACTCCAGCAAAGACAGAATGAGTTTCCCAGTATGAATGAAAAAGAAAAAGTTTCTGCTGCTTTCAAGCCATTAGGATTACATTGTGGATTCTCTATCATACTCTAGAATCCCCAACTATATCCCTTATTTATAGATCCCAATTAGTCCCAAATCTATAAGGAAATGTTTTTCCCAATTCTAGAAGGACAATATATTCCTTTTCCAAATCTATTAGGACAAGGGTTTCCTACATCCACAGGGATTATAAGTTTTCTTATATATACCATGGAAAAATTCAAGACATAATTAATAAACAAACAAAAGTGTTCACTTATTCAACCTTGCGTAAGGCAAAAGCTGTAATCGAAAGCTAACAATCAACAACCCAACCCAAAATAAAAATATATTTAAGTATTTTCATTTGCTCAATTCGCAATATATACCCTTCGGGGGTGGCCCTATGGTTTGGGCCTGTGGATTCCATATTGGAGGTATCAAGTTCAAAAATCCTTTCCAGTGAAAGTAAGGGATTTGCCGTCTGGGTCGAGCTTGCGGGTTATCTCTCCAATGTGATTTGTGAGCTATTGCATAGGAGTGGGTTACCCTGTGCGCATTCAAAGGGTAGCGGTTGCAGGTCCCCGTTGTCATAAAAAAAATATTCTCAATATATCACAGACATTGAACTTATAATACAACATAAAGCTGTAAGCCAACACATGTATTAACAACTTATGCAAAAGCTAAAGCTTGTGCAATTAAAATTAATATAAAAATAAAGCAAACAACAACTTATCAAGCTAATATTTTTAAGCTTCAAAATTCATCTGATCAATCTGATACGACACCTCTTCTCTCCTTGTTGCCCCTTCCTCGCTCTCATACAACTCTGATTCCTTCAAACACTATAACAACAACAACAACAAAGCTCAACGTCAGTACGAATTCATTGACAAAATTGAGTTCAGAACCAACAAAAACAATAAAAAAAAGTTTATACAGAGGCAAAACTGATGATCTGCCTCTACAGGCGTAGCAAGAGACAAAGGTTTTGTGACTCCATACTTCTTCGGAAGTGGCGCGGTGGCCTTAAGATATAGAACCAACCATCAATTACCAAGAAAATGAAATAAAGAAAGAATCTGAAATCAGAACACTACCGGTCAAGCCAAGAAAGTGGTAAAACTTGAAATTGAGTGAAAAAAGGGAATGACATGTCAGATTTGACTAAGGAAAGGAACAAATCTAAATTTGAACAAAGAAAAAAGGTGTGAAACAGTCTTATGCAGCACATAACTTGTTTATTTTATCACTCTATCAGGATTATTAGATATTTAATAATATTAAATTTAAAATAGTAATGATTAATGTTAAAGAGGAGTTTACAAATAATTGAGCTTATTTTAAAAAACTACTATCATGACCAATCCCATGTACTAATGTATTGGAATTTTTGTGTACAAGGATAAATTGTTTATCCTTCTCATTTCTCAAAGTGGTTTGGACAATAATTCAACACACGGAATATATTATTTTTCTAAACTTCTTTGTCCTGAAATGTTTCATGTTATTCCATCAAATTATTTTACTTCCTCCCAAATAAGATTAATGCATTCCAGAACTATAATCTCAATACCATAAACAATGGAATAATTTAATCTATAAATCAAATGTATTAAATAAGACTTTCTTGATTTTAAAGAGAAGCTACAAGTTACCCTACCAAATAGAGTAGTAATTCTCCAAGTACAAGTCATACATCTCCTTAAGTTACCTTCTCATATTTGTTCATACTTAACGTTTATAAAAGAAGATAATGATAGGTAAGGCTACACAAATTAAGCTAATCACTTCGATTTGAAAAAATTCTTGCAAATTAATAAGCAAAGAAAAGCTTACTTGGTTTCAGCAGAAAAAAAAAATGTGTCCCACAAAAAGGAATAAAATTTATATAGCATAACAAAAGAAGACCTATACTCCAAGACAAAACCCACAACAAAAATGTAAAAAAAAATAAAAAAATTAAGGGGTGCGTTTGATATGGTAAAATATTTTAAGCAAAATGTTTTGATTTTTTGTTTTAAAGAAAACATATTAATTAAAAATGAGAAAAATGATTTTCTTAATGAAAATATGAAAAACAAGTTCCGTAGGTGACATTTCAAGTTCATTATTCCCTCCAGTTAGTGACAACTTGAAAATTTGCAAAGGATGTTGAAACTTTGATATATATATCACTAAAAAGATTCTTTGACACATATTTTTAATATAATTTTCCAACGAAAAATATACGAGTGGTCCATGTTGGGTCTATGACGCTACGCTGCTATGTACTCCACACTTACCCAATGACCCCACCCTACCCCTTGACCAACCCATGCCCTGACCCTCAATTTCAATCAAAAGAAGTACCTCACGTTACTTAGAAAAATTTGTTTGGAGCTAGGCTCCGAACTATGAGAATTTGCTTTTTATCTTTCTCAGAGAGGTCTAATCAAATAGGGGATTATTAGACCATTCTTTTTCTTTTAACTCGTCATTAATAGCCGACTTAAATAGTACCCTTTTGATATGTATAGCGAACACTTTCATTTTTACTTTTAATGCTTTTGGAATAATATTTTTTCATTTACCAACCATATCTTAAATATTGAAAAATAAATAAGAAACTCGACTGATTTTCCAAGAAAAACCATTTTCCCTTTGTACAAAGACACAACATTCATTCTATAAATAGGCAAAATGCCCATCATATTATAACTATATATATCCATATATTGCAGGAGAAAAAAGAAGAAGAAATGTAGAGATGGGAAAAAGAAAAGTGTTAATAGTTGGAGGAACAGGTCACCTTCGGAAGAGATTGGTTAAAGCAAGTTTAGAAAATGGACATGAAACATACATTTTGCAACGTCCAGAAATAGGAGTTGACATAAGAAAGTTGAAAAGCTTATTTCTTTTAAGATGCACGGTGCTCACCTTGTAACTTCTTCTTTCAACGATCATCAGAGCCTCATTGATGTGGTTAAACTTGTCGACGTTGTAATCTGTGCCGTCTCCGACGTTCATATTCGTAGCCACCATATCTTGCTTCAACTCAAGCTTGTGGATGCCATCAAAGAAGCTGAAAATATCAAGGTAAAGTAATTGATGAAGAGTTTGAAGGTAAAGTAAAATATCAAGCTTGTGTACTCTTAAAGTTTTTATGCAATTCTGGTTTCTATTTTTATAGACTTGCATTAAAGGTCTATAAAAACCAGTAATAAAATGTAATAGTTACAAATAGATCTTTAAAGGTGTGATGAGAAATACCAATGAGGGATGTATTTTAATGTTTAAAATTAATTGTTTTAATCAACCAACAATAAATTTTAAATTTTGGTTAGTAGTTTGCAAAGTTCTAATAAAGTTACAAATGAATAAATTGAGCTCATACAAAAATACAAAAGTTACGACTTTAAAGAAGTTTATCAATAGAGGGAAAAACAAAAAGCTCTACAAACTACAAAGGAAAAAATTACAACATACATTACACATCCTTGTTAAAACTTTAATCGTAATAATACATATGGGAAAAATTAAATATATGACTAGTACATAATTTATTGTCAACACCTTGTCCCATTACCAATCACAATTCAACAAATCTTCTTCATCGAGTTAAATTAAAGTACAAACCAAATAGTACAATAATGATATAAGGCTTCACTACTCTAAGTATAGAATATATAAGTAAGATAACCTTGGGTAGGGGAGAGACAAAAAAAAAATGAATTTATATAGATAAAAATGAAGGAATACCAAAAGATATCTTAAGCTTTTAATTTTAATATATGAAGGTTATGAGTATGAAAAGTATGAATTTTAAAGATTAAGAGTATCGATTGAATAAGTAATTAGATATGAGCTATAAGAATGAATATTTAAAGAAAAGAAAGAAATATATGACCATTCATTTATTACTTTTAATACATAATTCAATTTAATTAAAACATAACTATCAAAATACAATCACATGAATTTGGTCTATATACAAAATAGTTTTTGTAACCTTTTAAATTCTCAGCATGCTAAATAAAAGTGTTTAGTGTATTTGTTTGACTCTTGTATTTAACAAAAGAAAACTAAAAGTTTTTAGTATTGTTTGTCTTATTAAAAGCTCATAATTTCATAATTTTGTTCATATAATATAATAACAACATTTAATGTTTACCTATTTCAATATATTTTATATTCCCTCCGTCTCATTTTGTGTGACACCTTTTGACTTGACACGATGTTTGAGGAAAAAAGGGAAGACTTTTGAAACTTGTGACTAATTAAATCATATTTTAAAAAGGAAAAGGTTCATATATGCCATCAAACTTTGAAAAAAACTAAGATGCATCTACACCTTTCGTTTAAAGTTTAAATCATCTATGTTGTTTCTGTTAAACTTATTATATTAGAAATAAGACAATGAGAATTGGTCACTATATCTCTTGGTTTAATCTTGCAGCAATTTATGTGGACGAAGATGATATCGCAACATATACCATAAAGGCGATAGATGATCCAAATACACTCAATAAAACACTTTATCTTAGGCCTAAAAACATATTTTCTCAAAGAAAAGTTGTTCAAATATGGGAAAAGCTAATTGGCAAAAAGCTTAAAAGGCCAACTCTTTCCAAAGAAGCATTTTTGGCTACCATGAAGCTTAAGATCCATTTTATCTAACAAATCACATATTCTACTCCTTTTTGTCTCAATTAATTTGATGGCACTTCTCAATTTCACAGACTATCAAATCTAAATTGGGCTTTTTTTGGACATAAAAAAAACATAGCTTGAGTATGCATAACAAGTTGGATTGTGTCACTATTATCACGTATGCTATGAAGGATGCCTTGCAAATTTCAAAATAGGAGGAGAAGGAAAAGAGGCATCAACACTCTATCTAGAGGTTAAGTACACTGCTGTGATATTCCTATTATTATCATACTTTTATTTCCATTACCTGCGGTGGGCTAGATTGTAGCATGGTTGCTTGCTGAGCCTAATTCTATTCCGAGTATTGAGGTCTATGCACAATCATAATGACGTTCGCCACTACTCTGAGTTTCTTGTGTACCTTGGGAATGAGTTGTTTATTGTGACTTGTGAGAGATGATATGATTGGGGGATCGGGATCTGGTTAGAGAGAGAGAGGAAGATTTTCTAATGTTACGCTATTAGACCTAGATGACACACCGTGTTGTTCAAGTCTCTGGTGGTCATGTTCAAGTGTCTAGACCCGGGTGACACTCATTGTGGTCCTAGTCTCCGGTGGTCACGTCCGAGTGTCTGAGACCAGGGTGTCATTCTAAAGGAGTCCGAGCATTGGCAGTTTCTTTGGGCTCGGGGCCTCGTTGATTCATATTTTGTGGGGCAAGGTCTCGTGAGTTGATACACTAATGATGAGACACTATTGATTATGATTGGGGGATTCTTTCTCCAATGGGGGACACGTCCTACCGCTCCCTGACTAACTGCTCAATCGGACCCAGGGGTTAGAGTCCTCAGGTGATATTAGGGGTACGAGTCCCCGTGTTACACTACTTTTGATAGGTCGAGGACCCTGTTACTATTGTGATTTTGGGTACCGGGGGCCCAAATGTTTACCCTAGGGCCTTGCACCTGTGTATATCCCTATGCCTCAGTTAGCGGCCGTTGTGATATGAGTCTATGCAGTTTTCATTAGTGGTATCAATGTCTATCACTTGGGTTGGTTCAGTTATCATTGTTAATCTCCTTGGTTGGCTCAGTGATGGTTTAAGTGTTTTCAGACATGCCTATGCCTTGTTCTGAGTTCATTTTGCTACACTGCTGCGGTTCTCTTTATTTTTGGGCTTTATATATATTTACTATTCCACTCGATCGGCCAATGATGCCTACTGGGTGCCTTTTCTGGTACTCACCCTTGCTTCTGCATCTTCCCATACTGCAGGTCCAGGTTCGGGTAGTGATAACATAGTTGGGGGACTTCGTAAGCGCTCAGGAGACTTTTGGTGAGCATTGACAGCTTTGGCTTTTTCACAATCTCCTTCCGGTTGATGGCCGTCTTTTGCATCCAGACATCGGCCTTGTACAGTAGAGTTTTGTATTTGTAGAGGCACTCTGATTTCGTATATTATTATGATTATTGATATATGTATATGATATGTCCTTGTGTCTATTGTAGCTTTGTACAGTTGACTTCCAGGTTCTGGGTAGGGGTCAACATATTTATTGTTGTTGTATCAATTTAGTTTGGAGTAGAGTGCTAGGGCAGGTACCCTTGGGATGGGGATTAGTTTGCCCGTAGGTGGGACCTAGCAGGTGCCATCATGACCGAGACTAGGTCATGACACTCTAAGATATAAAAGTGTAGTTTCATCCCTTTTATTTTCTTAGTGGTTCGAACTTATAATCTTAGGATGGCCATTAATCGAACAATTCCTTCTTGTCCAAATTGATTAATGTGTAGATCCCATCTATCTATCTCTCCCTCCCCCTCTCTCGTTTCTTGTAAGAGGGACTACGTTTTACTAGAGAAGAAAATATAATTGATGCTATTATTTGATGAAAAAAATACAAATTACGATATTACTTCATTCCTTTCCAAGAATTTTTTTTCCTTGACCTAATTATATAAGAAATATTTAAAATCTCATTTGATCCTAATTTGAGATATCAATCAGTACTAGTTAATTGGAATCTTAATAGAGGGAACAAAAACGGTTTAAAAATATTGGTTTTTATATACTAAATGTATATATAAAGAAATTAAAAATGATTTTCATGAAAAGTATTATCTTTGAACACAAGTGATATTCTTTGTTATTTTTTATTGTTTGGTGAGTAAACAAGAAAATATTATCTCAAAAGCATTCATATGTTATCTAGCAAACACTATGAAGGCAGAATGGGATACAAAGTGGGGGTCAGGGGCGACAGGAGGTGAGATGGTTAAAGAGTGGGGTTGGAGAGATTGGATGGATGAGAAGGAGAAAATAAATTTTGAATGCTGCATATGCAATTTCTTTCCACTAGTATATTCATTTTTAATGAATTGTTTTCTAAAGAAATTATTTTCATAACACTTTGACCAACCAAATAAGAAAAAATTTGAATTTTTTTTTCTTCATACCTATTACCTAGATTTAACAACTCATGGCTTTTTTTGGAGTGATATTAAAGTAAAAAAGTAAATTGCTTGGAAAGAGCTATATTTTCCTAATTTGGAAGGCTTCAGGTCAATTCAAGACAAGAATCACACCTTGGTACCAAAGTTTTGTGGAACTTCAGAACTAAGGAAAAGGCCCTCTAGCCAATCATTTTCTCAGTTCTTATCATTCGAAGAAGTTTAAAGTTTATGACCTAATTACCAATGGAGTTTGGAACTTTACTAAGTTGGATGTTTTTCTTCATGTAATTTTGGTACTCCAAATTAATAATATTGATATTTTAGAACCCAATGAAGATATTCCCATCTAGACACGAGTAAAAATGAGTAATTTACCGCAGTAGCAAAAGCTTTACTTTTATGATTTTCAAAATTTTGGCAGAAGGGAATTCCTTAATTCTTTTCTTTATGATGAACAGGCTATTAAACAACAATAAGTTTCCTACCGATGAATCACTTCAAAGATACAAAGTCCTCAGCCATTCAAAATGTATTTTTTGCAATGATGGCAACATTGAGAATATTGATTAATTGTTTAGGGACGGGGACTTAGCCACTGCTGTGTGGGACTGTTTCTCGAAATTCTTTGTTATCACCATCAGCCTGCGAAGAATAAGAGACACTTTTATGATTTGGTGGTGTTAGAGATAAAGTTTAATCGCTATAAATTAAGATAGTGATCCCTATTAGTTAGAATAGATGAGTTTTGTTTCCTTATTCTTCTATAATTTGTTGTCAACAACTATATATTCAACAATTCTACTCAATAGAAAATACAATAGAATTGTCTCAATTCTCTGATCTTTCACATAGTATAAGAGCTCATGACCTTTCTCCATGGTGGGATTTTGAGGGCTTTTGTGTAGCTTGTGGGTTCCGAAAGAGTAATGGGAGAAGATTGAAATTTACCATCTACAACAGACATGAAAGCGAATAACTTTTTCTTAGGATTTTGCCTTAGAACCATAGAGTGACTGCGTCCAGGTTGTTGTGATGGCTCAGTAGGAGTTGGTAGGATATGAAGGGGCTAGTTGGAAGAGGAATTAAGAAGATCTGGAGCAGCAGTAGAAGATGATACATGAAATCTAAAGTTATTCTTGGTAGAAGAATCAACAGAACTAGACGAGAGTGTTGAAGATGATGATGGGACAATTGAGTTAGGTGGTGGTATTGATGCAGTTAATGTGAGCAAAAGAGCAGAACTAAATTGCTCTGGGGTACCGCCTAGGATAGAGGAATCAAACAACTTTTTCTCCTTATAAATGTAAGGATCCGAATGTTATATGACCTCATTGAAGTTTGCCAATTTAGTTCCAAAAAGGTTTTGGACTAAGGTGACGCTCTATGGAAACCCTCATGGTCTGTGTGAAGCTATACATACCCTGTGGAGCCTCCTAATTGCAGTGGCCCTAGGCCTTATGTGGAGTGTATGGGCCTTAACATGGAGTTTCGGGCTGTGTAGCGTGACACTTCACGGACCGTGTGGTGGGTCATTGGTTGCCTTAGTCTTGAAATCCCACAATTTTAGGACCAAATAAGGTGATATGGCCAAGTATACAGTCCATACAAGGTGGTACAATCCGTATGGCTGCTCATATGGGTTTTGGAGTGAAAATTTTCTAAGTAATCGTCTCAGAATTATGTTGTGAAGAATTTTCTAGGTGAAGTGGTACAAAGGAGTACATGGTCCATATAGCTTGGTACAGACCGTGAGACCAACCGTTGGGTACTTTCGTTGAATCTTTTTAAGTATGGAATCTTAAAGCTCAAGCTAAGCTCACTTTCAAGCATACAATTCAAGCTTATTTGTGTTGTTTAGATCCATCATGGGTCTCCTACATCAATCCAAGTTTAAAGGAATTCCAATAGCTAAACTTTTCACAAGAACCGATTGAAATGTTAAACTTTAAATGGTCACATCTCTTATCTCAAAAAGAAGTGGGTGGCCCATGACCTATCAAATTGAAGCTCTTTGGACTGAATTTTTAAAGCATCGGACCTTATTCCGAGTTCAGATCAAGAAGTTATCCCCATTTTTGTAAAGCCTATCTGTGTGGTGCTTTTTGAGATTTAATTAAGTGAGGTCTCACGGGAGGTTTTCCCGGTTCGTGAAACCTTGTACGGACCATAAGAGCTCCTCAAAGGACCCTTGGCAAGAAATGATATTTTCCTTCATTAATGATTTTTTTTTGTAATTGTGGCTTCTCCTAAGGGTCTTTTGTGACTTCCTATGCTATCTTAAGACCTCCAAATGACCTAAACTCTATTTCTCTCAATAAACTTCATTCCTACACTTAGAATTATATTCAAACTCTCTCTGAAGAACTCCCTAAGGTGAACATTGAAGAATTTTCTTGAAGCTTAATGAAAGGGGTCTCTTCTACATCAAATTTCTTCATGAATCTTCTCCATTAGCTAAGGTATGTGGGTTTGATTCTTGGTCCCTTTCAACCAAGAAGACTCAAACTCTTTTCGAGTGATTTTCATGAATTTTTGCTTACTTTAAACATGGGTTTTCAATATTATTATTTATTAAATTCAATTGATGTATGAGCTATGTTTATTTATTGATTTTAAAGTGAATTAATCCCTTATATGATGAAATGCATTGAAATTATGAAAGTGCATGTCCCCTTTAAAGATTGATTTGTCCATAGGTAATCTATACTATGATTTAAATGTGAATTTTACTTATGTTTTTACTTGAATCTCATAATACATTGTTAATTTAAGTTTAAATCTCTATTACCTATACTATTCTCATCTCATTCATGACATATGCATACATGACTATGATTTTTATGAAGTTTATGATGTGGGTTAAGCCCAATTATCTTTATGTAAATGTTTTAGATAAGATTATGGTTATAACAAGAATATAATCATATAAATGTCTAAGATTATGGATCTTGAAGAAATTATGGGTGTTTACACCACTATGTTTAGGGAGTATCGACTGAGGTTTGAGGCGGGGTGGACTATCTCCAAGGGTCCATACGCATTTCTCAAGAAGGTGTTCCAAAGGAGCTATTCCTATGCGTGAGAAGTATTACAAGAAGAATGTTTTGGATATTTTTTTAGCCCAATATGCATGATTATGAAGAATGTGATTTAGCCATTAAGCCTAAGTCTGCATGTAAACAATTTGAAAGCCTTATGCCTCTTTTATAAGCATGTATATATAAATATGTATTCTAGTGGGATGATGACCTAGCACTGATGGGATTGGAAGCAGGGTGGGCTATCCCCAAGGGTCTATACTCGTTTCTCTTGAACTATGTGCCTAACATAGGCATATGTTTATCGCCCAAGGGGGAAAGAAGAAGAATGTTAAGGATTTACCTTTGGCAAGTAGGTAACCTGTTTATTCGTTATGGGGAAGACGACGAAGTTCTAAGTTATAACTCACTTGGTCTTTATGTCTGTTACGGTCCCATCCTCTCTATATATGAAGTATTTTCGCACCCATGCATCATGCATCTCATGACATATTGATATAAACTATTCGCTTGCTATATGATTCTTTCTATATATGTGCCCTTGTCATCTAACATTGAATGCAGGTTAATGAGTTCATGTGCATTGCATGCCTGCATACTTAATATATTCAAACGTACTAACACATACTTTTTGCCTACATGATCTAACCATGTAGGAACTAGAGATTTCCTTCTTCCATCGTATGATGGCTAGATTGGATCTTAAGATACTTGTTATGGTGAGTCCCGTACCCCGTCCTATCCTATGATTAAAGGCATTGTTGGACATCTTGTAGACTCTCTTACCTCTTTATGCTAAGTGTTGTATGCAGAGATTACATTTATGGATATGGTTATGTAATGGTTATGGTCACTATGGATTGATTATGAGCTTATGTTATTGATTCATGTTAAGATGTAGAAGATCCTAAGTCCCGCATTGCCCCCCATAGAGTGAGTTATACTTACCCGCGCCTTAGTCTTTATGTGTTACGTGTTATGTGAATCCATATTAATCCATATCCCAACGATGTCCCCATAGAGTGAGTCCTACTTTCTCGTCCTTTAAAACTATGTGTTTACTATTCAATGTACGTTTCCAAACCGATTCTATGCGGATAGATACTATGAGGCTTTTTTGGTGGCTCTCGGTTCCCATTCACCATGTCACTCCTAAACCCTAGGTCCGGGCCGTGACAAGCCTGGTATCATAGCACTAGGTTTATAAATGGTCCTTGGAGTCCAACATGATACGTCAAGTAGAGTCTTATTCATGGGTCTGAAGCGTGCCATATCTATGGGCAGGAGGCTACAAGGTATTTTAGGAGATGTTTCACTTTTTAATGATTCATATCGTGCTATGGAGTGTGTCTTAAGATTTCCTATCTCCATCTCTCCCTATTGAATAGGGAGAGTTACTTTGGACTCGTAATGCAATCCAAGATATGTGGGAACTATGTGTTCATAGCATGAGTCCTGCTTTTCTGTCGCTTAGAACTATGTGTTTACTATTTCATGTATGCTTCCGAACCGATGATGTGTGAATAGATGCTATGAGGCTTGTTTGGGGACTCTCGGGTTCCCATTCGCTATATCACTCCTAGACCCTAAGTCCAGGTCGTGACTATAAAGAAAGCGGGTATCATCAAATCGAACATGTCTACTAAAATAAATTTTATTGTTACGTGCCCAAGAAAAACACAAGCTGCAGTCCTGTACGAAAACTTGTGTTGATTGTAGCATCGTAACAAAGGATAGACAGTGCAACCAAAGACAGAGAAATTCATAAGCTGGTGGAGCGCCATGAAGTTTCTCAACGGGGAAACATGTTGAAGAACTTGAGTAGGGAGCCTGTTGATTAAATATGCAGCAGCAAGCATAGCAAAGTTCCAGAATCTGGGTGGAACTACAGCATGAGCGAGCAAGGCGAGGAAAATATCAACTAGGTGTCATATTTTTCTTTCAACTTAGACATTTTGCTAGTGTGTATGGGGACAAGTAATGCAATGCTAAATACCATTGTCCTTCAGATAAGTGTTGACAGAAGGAAATTCACAACCCCAATCTGATTGGAAATTAATGATTTTTGCTTTGAAATTGCTTTTCAACGAATTTGTAGAAGGCAACAAAAGTACAAAGAACCTCATTTTTTTGTTTAATTGGATATAACCAACAATAATGATAGAAGTCATCCACAAATAGAACAAAATACTTGTCTCCATAAAAGGATAAGTTTCGGAGCTGGTCCCCATACATCAGAATGAATCGATTCCAATGGTATACTGTTGAAATTTGCTTTTAGCTACTGCACTAATTTTTAGCAAAATAAATTATTTAGTTTAAATAAATTTGAATTTTAAATTTTAGTTAAGTTGTTGAGATATTTTAGGTTAGTTTGAATTTCAAATTATGCTGATTTTTATTTTATGTTGGCTATTTAAAGCCCCTCAATGCTTAGTAAAATCATTGAAAGCTATTGAAAGTCATTGAAAGCATTTCAATCCATTGAGAGACTTTTTCAATCCCTTTTTGCTGCCCCGTTCATCCTTCTAAAAAATCCAACAGTGGTATCAAGAGTCGCATTTATCTTACGGGATCTGTGAGTTCTTCCAAAGAACTACCATATTATTTTCAACCCACAAGGGCTACCTTTTTAACCCACAAGGGCTACTTTTAACCCCCAAGGGATACTTTTTAACCCGTCAGGGCTATTTTCAACCCGTACTTTTTTCAACGCACAGGCTTTTTGAATGGGAAGCAACAGTCTCTCTTTGAATGCTCCACAAATTTTCATTAGCAAAATTTATCAAATTTTGTCAGTGATAATGAACTATGTTTTATGTGATATTGTGATTGAAGAAAAATCAGCACAACAACTCTCTGCAAATCCTATCAATTTCCAAACAAAAGTACTTTCAAATAAGAGAAGATTATTGATGGTGTTTTAACACACAAAACCAAAAGAAGAAAAAGAAAGAAGAAATTTTGCAAGTTTAAAAACAATCTTCAGGCAAAAGCAGTAGCAAAAGCAGAAATTGAGGAGGAGCAACTAAAGCAAAGGAGGAGTGTTGAAATTTGCGTTTAGTTACTGCACTAATTTTTAGCAAAATAAGTTATTTAGTTTAAATAAATTTGAATTTTAAATTTTAGTTAAGTTGTTGAGATATTTTAGGTTAGTTTGAATTTCAAATTATGCTTATTCTTATTTTATGTTGGCTTTTTAAAGCCCCTCAATGCTTAGTAAAATCATTGAAAGTTATTGAAAGTTATTGAAAGTCATTGAAAGCATTTCAATCCATTGAGGGACTTTTTCGATCTCTTTTTGCACAAGTAAAGAAAGGTATGTTTGCCAACATTCTTTACATATGATAGATGACTTTATTGAATTACTAGGTAAACAAAACTTATTAACAATAAAGTAGATAGTTGATTGTTGAGGATGACCAAGTTGAGCATGCCAATCAGGTGCAGTACTCCGAACCGATTTGAAAGCCTTGGTTTGTCTGGTGATGCCCTCTAAAGAAGCAATAGGAAGCCTGTAAACTCCGTCATCCGCTGGTCCCTTCAGCAACACCTTTTTATTTGTCTGATACTTCAAAGTAAATCCATCAGAATAAAATTTATAAGAGCATTGATTGTCTTTGGAAAATCTATTAACAGATAACAATTGTTGTTGTACCGTAGGCACATATAAAACATTTTTCAAATGAAACTGATTGCTATTAGAAGATAGTGTAGTGTGACCAATGTTTTTAATGCACAAACCATGACCATTACCTATAGAGAAAGTGTCAGGCCTTCTGTACTCCTCTAAAATTTCACATTTGCACAAATCAGGCCTCATGTGATGAGAAAGCCGCAGTGTCAGGAAACCAATCTTTGGATGAAGCATTAACATTTGTGGCATTCGCAGTGATAGTATCACGATTATAACATTTGCGGCACAACTTAGCTTGGTGATTGTTGAGTCCACATCTGGCAAGGCTGAGGAAACCACTTCTTGTTTCCAATAGAGGATGCACCAATGTTTTTCAAACCATTGTGTTTTTGGGAGCCTTGAGGAGACTGACATACTGAGGAAGTTTGTTGGCCAGAAGTATTGAAACTCATTCCATAAGTCTACTAGAAAGATCAGAAAATGAAACTAGTGATTTTTCTGCAGAGAAAGTTGCAATGACAGGAAGATAATCAGAAGGAAGTAAGCGAAAATGGTGGCATTGAACTCATCAGAAGACATAGGTGTGGCAGCCACAGCAAGCTCATCACTAATGGCTTTAGCTTCGCGGAGAAATAGCGCCAGCGGTTTGTCACCAAGAGTCATATTTTGCAAGGTGATGTGTAATTGGACTCTCCGAGCACTTTTGCTTATGTCAAAAGCATTTGAAAGATTGGTCCAAGCGTCAAGGGCAGTATCTAAACCAGTTACATAAGGAAAAATTTCCTCCTTTAAAGATGATAAGATCCAACTTAGTAAGAGTTGGTCTCCCTATAACCACTTAAGATATCAACATTTTGTGCTGATTGATTTGTAGTGGTATTGTTGATGGTGGAGGGAGGTTCTGGTGTACCATTAATATGATCAAATAGATTGTAAAATTTGCTGATAGGAACAAATTGAGTTTTCCAAGTTATGTAATTTTTGGTTTTGAGTTTTTTGGAAAAAGAAAGTTGAGCGATAGTGATCTCTATTAGTTAGAATAGATAAGTTTTGTTTCCTTATTCTTAAGTAGTTTGTTGTCGACAACTTTGTATATATTCAACAATTTTACTCAATAGAGAACACAACAAAATTCTCTCAATTATCTGATCTTTCACAGGTGGTTGAGAGGAATAAAAAAATATAGTTCATTCCATGTTTATTTACACTTTGCTTCTCTTTATATGTTGGGAAGCTAGATGTCATAAATATGAAGACATCAAAGCTATCCAAGAAACATTATCAATCTTTTCATTCAAAAGATCAAAATGTTGCTATCTATCCAATTTCCTAAAGTAATCATTATGCAACACAAACTAACTTTCTTTTTATATTGACAGGTTGAAGCCTGGGATGAATGTCAAATGTTTAAAGGTCAACTAATCATTTGTTACAGAGAATACTTTAGAGACTATTCAAACACCAAAGCATAATCCAAAGCAATCCTTAAAAGAATCAAATGGTGCATCACCAATGGCTACGTCAATTTTGATGTTGAATTTGATTCACTACTTATTATCGTTATGATCAATGATCATTGATAGTCATGGGGGGAGGGGGTGGTGGTGAATTGAATTGTCCACAAAATCTTCCACATTTACTACACCTCTTTTTAGATTTTTTTCTTTCCTTTTATCTTTCCTCTCTCCTCCACTTAGTACTCAGCATGACCTTCTTCTGACTGTGCATCTTCATCAGTCGAACCCTTCGTTTCCACTGCCCCATCATTGTCACATGTCCATTCGTGTGCATCCCTTCCCCTCCTTAGTTACTTCTCACCTCACTCATTCGTCTCATCTTCCATCTCCAAACCTCTCTCCGACTCCCTCTTTTCTTCGTCCGTATCCTCACCATGACTCGCACCCATTCAATTCCCTCTCAGAAAAGTCCCAAGAATAGTTCCTCTCTCAAAATTGACTTCATCTCCTCAGACTCCTCTGAGGCAAAGTCATCTATTCATCTCTTCTCGAAAAAACCCTCCCTCAAAAAGAAAAACCCTAAAAAACATTGTTCCTGTCCCCTTGATCCTCTAGCGAAGATGATTTACATAAGTTCTGGAATGCCTCTGCAAAGGCTAAGTTTGAAAGTTTCAAGAACAGGTTGGTGGTTTCTGGTCAGGTGGTCAATCTCGAACAACTAGAAGACTCTCACTGCAAGGTCTGCTTCTCCCTTTGCGCGAAAAAACTTTCCCTCCTTCTGTGACTGTGGAATGGAGTAGTAGGAGGAAGCTGTTCGAGTGTTCTATGCAAACCTTCACTGGGAAGGAAATGGCGATGACCTGGAAACCATATCTTAGGAGTTCGTGTCATCATCAATAGACAACTCTTCAAAGGTAGATTCTTCTGTGAGTTCTCTGGTAATATACCATACATGAATGGAAATTAGCCAGAAGATTTTGAAGTCTCTCGAGAAGAGGCCAGGGCATTCATCTTTGAAGAACACTCTGATTCCTCTGACTTTGGGCCTTTGTCGCTTTGCTTTGAGCACTTAATCTTGGCCCACATTATTGCCACCACCCAGGTTCCCAGAAAGGGGTCTCTCAACAACATCTCCAACAAAGATGTTTTTATTCTGTACTGCCTTCTCAAGAAGTACCGCATCAACTAGGAAGAATGGATTAGAGAGCATATGCTAGAAAGTGCGGAAGATACCAACCCTACTGCAAGCCTTCCCTATGCTAGAAAGTGCGGAAGATACCAACCCTACTGCAAAGCCTTCCCTATGGTCTGCTCGTCTCTCGAATTCTCAGTGAATCTTAAGTAGACTTGTCTGCGTTCAAAGCCACTAAAGTGTCTGCTACTTATGACTCTCGCACCTTTTCCAGCAAGCCACTAAAGTGTCTGCTACTTATGACTCTCGCACCTTTTCCAGCAAGCCACTAAAGTGTCTGCTACTTATGACTCTCGCACCTTTTCCAGCATGGGCTACACTCTTGTCGATAGCAAATGGCACAAGGACTCTGTCAAAAAAAGGAAAAGAAGAAGCCCCTAAGTCGAGTAGGATCTCTGCAGACTCGGCTGCAGTACTCACTAAGGAGGTAGATGATATTAAGGCCTTTCTTCTTTCTCTAACTAGTGCCGTGTAGGATGTGCAGGAACCTCTGACAAAAATTCTCCAACTCAGCAAGGATTCCAGCAGTGATCTAGGAAAATTACGCATGGAGGTTGAAGGTCTCAAGAAGGAAGGTGTGTGCTCTGTCAACAAGCTCATCAAGAAAGTCGACTCCCTGAACACATGAGTCAACTCCTCCAGCAATGAACTTGCAGTCTCTGTCCAGAACGCCTACTCCTCCTTCTCTAACGACACTGAGAAATCATATCAGACCTTCTGCAGAAATGTGCTCAACACCCTGAAATACTTTCTGGGCTGCAACTGATTTTCCTATCTTATATCTCTAAAGACAATTTCTTTTTGTGCTCAACTGGGGTTTCTATCTCCCTAGACTTATACTCTTCTGATCCTAAGGCGCTTTTTTTTTTTTTGTATGCTTGAACTTATGTTTTCCTTTTTGATTCTGCCAAGGGGGAGAATTTTACTTAACTATTGTTATATGAATGATATGAATATGTTATACTTGTCATGTCTTGCATTGAATGCCTTTTTTTGTTGCTGCTTTCCTGTTCTGTTTTTGACCAGAAAAAAGCACAAAGACAGGGGAATTGGCTGACTCTACACAGGGGTCACATAGTCAGGAGGAGCTTCGCTGAACTCATGAGAAGCTTGAAGGCAGGGGGAGTCAACTAACTCTACAGGGAAGTATCGATATAGAAAAACAACATGTCATCATCAAAAAGGGGGAGATTATTAGCATCTAATGTCTTTTGATGATCTCATAAGTAGGAACAATCAAAAAGGAAAGAAAAGGATGTCCCTTGGAGCTATTACGAAAGGAAACCAAGGCTGATATCAAGGAATCAAAACCCCTAATCAGCACAGAAGGAAAGATATCTTATCAGATGGAGCGGAAATCCTGACCTACAATCGAATGAAGCACTGCAAAGGGAAGGAAAGAAGACACATATAATGGAGCATTATAAAAGGAAAGAAGACTCATCAAATCTGATGGATCGCTGCAGAAGGAGGAAAGAATCCAATCAAATTGGATACATCCCCAATCAAGGAATCCCCCAATATCCTTGATTGGATGAAATCCCTAGGGTCAAGGAATTATCAAACGACTAGTTTTCTTGAAAGCCTTCTCTATTAGCCCTCTTTCTTATATAGAAGTTTTGTATTTGAGAAAATAATCTAGGCAGAAACTCTACTGTGCTATTCTACAAAATATTGTACTCTTATGTGTGAAAAATAGTAAAGAAAGAGAGAAAAATAAAGTAAGACTTTCTAGACTAGGCTTTCTTGAGAGAAGTTAAGAATCTGATCTGCAAATCAGACTTAGAGAAAAACACAATTGTAACCACTCTTTTACTTGAATCTTAAAGGAACCCTTACTTACCGAAAGAGATTGGAAGTAGGCACTACATTGGTGTTCCAAACAAGTATAAAAATTCCCTGTGTTAATTTTTATTTGTCATTATATTCTGCTACTCGCTAATAGTCAACTACACATCAAAGTTAGTCAACTACTAATCAATTTTCAATTCACCCCTTCTGATAATCTGAATTGGCATATCATGCACCTTGTAAACCAAATAAACAACTTGAAGAATCATTACTATAGGAAAGTCAACAATTCGGCAGATTACTTGGAAGAGAGTTAAAAATATAGTCTTTTCTTCATCAGAAGTTTAACTCTACCTAATGAAGTGAAAAATTGATTTAAGAATGGCATAAATGAAACTCCATTTTCAGAATAAGAGCTCAGAAGAAGTACTTTGATAATGGTTAAATTACTCTGGAGCTACATTTTTTGTTCTTGGCAAATGTACTTTCCTCTTACTGTGTTGGATCCACAAGTATACTTAATTGGTGTCATTTCCACCATATATCAAGAATCAAGAAAAATATATATTTGAAAATGAAAAGGAAAAGCAGTATAACTTAAAGTGGCCATCAGATAAAACTTGAATTTTTGCACCTGTAGATGAAAACAAATGAACACCAGTAGACAAAAACAAATGAGTTCTTCTTCTCCTCGCTTGAAGTTGAAACTTGAGATATAACTTTCCCTTTTTTTTCTTCTAATCTCACTGATGAAATTCCAGATCACATACTCAAAACTCGATTGATGAACCTTAGAGAAGAATGAAGAAAAGTAGAGAGAGAATTTTATTGATAAGTGCAATCTGAAATCGGTTATAATGAGGCCTTGTACATAAGCTTATATAGCTTGAGGAGTAAAATAACTAACTAGATTCTAGAAGTTTCTTCAAAGCTCATAATATGCAGCTCATCCTTCATTCTCAACTGACTAGTATCTATATCTAACTAACTTCAGCTAACAAAGTAAGTAATGGAATAGTAAAACAATAACTAATGAAACAGTAACTTGTGTAACTTGTGAGTATGTTAATGCACCCCCTCAAGATGAAGGGTGCAGAATTTTAAGCACACCAAGCTTGCTTAAGAGATGCAAGTGTTGGGCTTGCCCCAAGGCCTTACTTAGCAAATCAGCAATTCGCTGTTGAGTATGTGTGCATACACAGCCTCAATCAACCCATCTTCGATCCTATCTCTAATGAAATGATAATCTATCTCTATATGTTTGGTTCTCTCATAGAAGGCAATCAACCCATCTTCGATCCTATCTCTAATGAAATGATAATCTATCTCTATATGTTTGGTTCTCTCATAGAAGGCTGGATTGGCTGCTAACTGAATGGAACATTTTCTATCACTCAAGATGGTGATAGCATTTTAATAGGAACTGCCAACTCAGTAAACAAACCTAGCAAATGTGGATCCAAAAGTCTCAATTTTATAAGTTCTAGAAGAAATAGACAATGGCGAGGCCGTATTGATCGTGAAGGCCATGGAAGAGAAAGAAGTTATATTAACAAATATAACAATGAGGATAAGAGCCATCAAGCATTTAGAGGTCGTGGCCAACAAGGAGTTAGAGGGCTTGGAGCCTATCAAGGTACCAATGAAATGAGGCATGAGAAATCTAAAATTGAGTGCTATAACTGTCATCAATTTGGACATTATTCTTGGGAATGTCGTAAAAATGTTGAATAGAAAGTCAACCTTGTTGACAACAACAAAGACGAAGATGAATCAACATTGATAATGGTACTTAAAGAAGAAGACACATATGATTGCAGTTCATGGTATCTTGACAATGGAGCAAACAATCATATGTGTGGACACAAAGACATGTTTGTGGAGATAAAGAAATGGTGAAAGGTAATGTGTCTTTCGAAGATACCTCAAAGATCCAAATTGAAGGGATAGGTATGATTCTAATATCCTATAAATTTGGTGGTCATAAATTGAATAATGAGGTTTACTATGTGCAAAATTGAAAAGTAATTTCTTGAGTTTAGGTCAACTTCTTGAAAAAGGATATGATATTATATTAAAATATGCATTTTTGGCTTAGAGATTCAAGTAACAACTTAATTGCTAAAGTGCATATGGCAAAGAATAGGTTGTTCCCTTTGAATCGTAAGATCATTGCCGCAAAGTGTTTAAAAGCTAATCTGTAAGATGACCCATGGTGTTGGCACATGCGATTTGGGCTCTAGAATTTTGAAGCACTCAAATCAATGGGAGACAAGAACATAGTTGATGGAATTCCATCAATTAACCATCCCAATCAATTATGTGAAGCTTGTCTTCTTGGAAAACATGCACGGAGGAGTTTTCCGAGAGAGACCACATCGAGAACAACAAAGCCACTTCAACTTGTTCACACGAATGTATGTGGACCAATTGATCCACCTTCTTGTGGCAAAAATAAATACTTCTTGCTCTTCATTGATGATTGCAACACAAAGACTTGGGTAGAGTTCTTGAAGCAAAAATCTGAAATTTTTGTTGCTTTTAAAATTTTTGAAGCACTTGTAGAAAAGGAAAGTGGTTGTGAAATTAAAGCACTAAGGTCTGATAGAGGAGGTGAATTCACTTAGAAAGAATTTAATGATTTTTGTCAATGTCATGAAATTCATCACCCTCTAATGGTACCTTATTTGCCCCAACAAAATGGAGTTACAGAAAGAAAAAATAGAATAATTCTTAATATGGCTAGATGTATGTTAAAAGCTAAAAGTATGCAAAAAGAATTTTTGGCTGAGGTTGTTTCTTATATAGTTTATTTGAGCAATAGATCTCTAAAAAGAAATGTGAGAGACCAAAGGCCTCAAGAAACATGGAGTGGAAGAATGCCAAGTGACAGACACTTGAGAATCTTTGGAAACATAACCTATGCTCATTTTCCACATCAAGTGAGAGCTAAACTTGACGATCGAAGTATCAAGTATGTGTTTGTTGGCTATGATGTGAGTTCAAAAGGTTACAATTTATACGAACCAAATAATAACAAGGTGGTGGTAAGTCGCGGTGTTGCATTTGATGAAGAAGTAGCATGGAATTGGGAGACTCAAGAAGAAAGAACACATGTAGCATGGAATTGGGAGACTCAAGAAGAAAGAACATATGATTTTCTTCCACACTTTGGAGAATTGGGAGACTCAAGAAGAAAGAACATATGATTTTCCTCCACACTTTGGAGATGAAGAAGAGGAGGAGATCATGACACCTAGACAAGATGCAACCCTTCCTCCTTCACCAACAATTGTTGCATATCCATCCACTCAAGAGAGTTCAAGTGAAAGGCCTTATAGGAAGAGGAGCATCCAAGAACTCTTTGATAATACAAATGAAGTTACTAATTTTGATTTTTTGTGTTGTCTTTTTGCTGATAGTGAACCAATGAATTTTGACGAACAGACAAAAGGTAGAGACATGCCATAGAGGAAGAAATCTAATCAATATAAAAGAACAACACTTGGGAGTTAACAACTCTTCTCAAGAATCATCGAGCAATTGGAGACAATAGGTATACAAAGTAAAGAAAAATGCTCATGGAGAAGTGGAGAGATACAAGGCAGGACTTGTGGAAAAAGGCTACAAGGATAAACATGGCATTGACTAAGTACCTGTTGCCCGCAGGGAGACAATTCATCTGCCGATTTCTTTAGTAGCTCAAATTAAGTGGAAAATCCAATTAGATGTCAAATCAGCAATCTTGAAGGGCTATCTTGATGGAGTAGTCAATATTAAGCAACCATTAGGCTTTGTCGTCAAAAATCATGAAGATAAGGTGTTGAGGTTAAAGAGATTCTTATATGGATTGAAGCAAGCTCCACGTGCGTAGAGTAGTTGCATTGATAGGTATTTTCAAGACAATAGATATACTCGTGTCATAGGGCTCATGTCATATTACTATGGTCTAGATTGAAGCAAATGGAGGAAGGCATCTTCACATCTCAAGAAAGCTATACAAAAGAGATTTTGAAAAATTTCAACATGTTTGATTGTAACTCAATGAACACCCTAATGGAAAGTGGAACGAAATTGTCAATGTTTGATGATGGAGAAAAGGTGGATTCACTCTGTTCAAAAGTCTCGTGGGAAGTCTAAGGTACTTGACATGTAAAAGACAAGATATACTCTTTGCAGTGGGAGTAGTAAGTCGCATCATGGAAGCTCCTATCTCTACTCACTTGAAGGTCGCTAGAAGAATTCTTTATTACCTAAAAGGTACAGTCGACCTTGGACTATTTTATTCTTCTGATGATGATTTTAAACTTGTGGGATATTGTGATAGAGATTATGCGGGAGCTATTGACAATCGAAAAAGTACATCTGGTTTTGTATTTTTCTAGGGTGATTGTGCTATTTCATTGAATTCAAAGAAATAGCCCATTGTTACTCTCTAAACTTGTAAAGCTGAATATGTGGCAACAACATCATGTACGTGTCATGCTATTTGGTTGAGGAGATTGTTGAAGGAACTCAATTTTCCACAAATTGAGGCCACAATGATTTGGGTTGATAACAAATCTGCACAAGCACTTGCGAAAAATCCAATGTATGATGACCGAAGCAAGCATATAGACACAACATATCTTTTTATTCGAGAATGCATTGCTAAGAAAGAGATAGAATTCAAGCATGTGAAATCTCACAACAAAGTTGCGGATATCTTCACAAAGCCTCTCAAGTTTGAAGATTTTCAGAGATTGAGATCGAGTCTTGGAATAAAAAAGAAAATTCAAATTTGAGGGAGAGATTTGTGGATCCAAAAGTCTCAATTTTCTACTGTCACAAAGATTTTCAATAGCTACATCTAATCCCACCAATTTGTCAAAATTGTTTGGCAAAGGGGAGTCCAAGAAGTTTGCAATAAGTTTTCTTTGTCAAAATTGTTAGGCAAGGGAAAGTCTAAGAAATTAGGTATAAGTTCGATTTTATTGTATTCAATGATGTCATTGATGACATTATTATGAACATGTTTCATCTATAAAAGGAACTCTTTAGCTCCTCATTGAAAACACACCAAAATAGATAGAGCAATAGAAAGAAGAGAGGGTCATCCACAAACTATTCTTAGTTTGTGAGAAAAAATAGTGTGAGAGTAAACTTGTAGTAAGGTGTGTGAAATAAAAGAGTTTGTTGTTATACAAAGAAGAGTTAATTTTTTACACTATCAAGTTGTCATTAATACTATTATGTCACATTTACTCTTTTGTAATATTTAGTGTCGTGACTCTCTCGTAAATGGCTACTTACTGGGAATATTCTGAGCGTGATTATTATTTTTCCCAACAGCAACAAAGTTACTTCAGCTGCTGCAGATGCCACAATCCTATACTCAGCTTCAGCTGAGCTTTTAGAAATAGTCTTTTGTTTCTTAGACTTCAATGATATTAGGGATTCTCCAAACTTGACCACATACCTTGTGATAGATCTTCTGGTGTTGGGACAAGCAGCCCAGTCTGAGTCTCACCAACAAGTCAATGTGGTGGCAGGTAGGCCTTCATCCAAATACCTTAACCAATGATGCCCTTCAAATATTTGATCAATCTAGTAGCTGGTTGCTAATGTGACTTCTTAGGGGTTTGCATGAATTGACTGAGCGTTTGTACAGCATAACTATTATCTGGTCGAGAAATGGTAGCATACAACAACTTACCAATCAAATTCTGATTGGAAGTAACATCATGTAATGCAACATAACCAGTCAAACCAGAAAGTTTATCATACTCTACTGATGTCAACTTCAAATTAGACCCCAAAGGAGTAAAGACAGGCTTTGCACCACTAAGACCTACATCATGGATGTGTTCTAGGATATATTTCCTCAGATTCAAGATAACACCCTCACTAGACCTCAAAACTTCAACACCCAAGAAGTACTTGAGTTGGCCTGAATCTTTGAGCTTGAATTGCTGATTTAGAGCTTTCTTATTTGCATTAATCAATTGGTCATTACTACCAGTAATGAGAAGTTCGTCAACATAGACCAACACAATTGCTATATCTGCATCTTTTTTCAAAGTAAACAAGCAGTAATCATGTGCACTTTGGGTGAAACCAGTAGTCAATAAAGCAGAAATAAGCTTTATGTTCCATTGCCTGTAAGCTTGCTTTAGGTCATACAGCGACTTGAGCAATTTGCAGACTTTGACCTCTCCTGGTTGCTTAAAAACATCAGGAATTTCCATATACACCTCCTCATTCAAATCTCCTTGAAGGAATGCATTATACACATCCATTTAAAATAAATTCCAACACCTATAAAAAACCAGAGAAATTAATAACATTTCTTACTGTTACCATCATAGCAAGAGGTGAAAAAGTATCATGATAATCTAAATCTTCTTGCTGACTACAACCTTTGGCTATTTACCTTGCTTTACACCTCTCCACTTCACATTTGCTTGATATTTAATCTTGTATATTTACCTTGCTTTACACCTTTCGATATTTATGCTTACCTTGTGGTAGATCAACTACTACCCATGTTTTACTATCCTCAAGATCTTGGATTTCAAACTGCATGGCTTCTATCCATTTTGCATCTCTAGCTGCTTCCTTAAAAGATCTAGGCTCAACATAATTATCAATTTTTGTTTGATACCTTTGATAGGTAAGGGCAACATTGTCATAAGAGAGATAGTTGGGTAGAGGATATCTATTACTACAAATTCCCCAACCTCTACTAGTGGCACTGTACTATATATCAGAGGTTAAATCAACATCTTCATTCTCAATGGATGGTAAAGTTGTTGGTTGTGATGGTGGTATTAGATTGTGAGATATATGGTCAGTAGGAGCCTCACAATATATCTCATTTGAGTGACATATCTCATGAGTCACCTCTAAAGGAGAACCAAACAAGGAAGAAGAGGAAGGCTGAATATCCGGCTTTGCATCTCTGCTCACAAAATCTTGTTGGATTAAATATCCAGTAATGTGTAACCCCTTTGCAGCTCTGAATACCCAAGTAATACAGCAGGAACAACTCTTGCTGAAAATTTATCCCCTTTTGGCATAGTTGAGGCATGGCAAAAACAGCCAATGACTCTTTAAGTGTGTCAACATAGGCTTCTTTGAAAATAATAACTCATAGGGACTTTTGTAGTCAATTACTGATGAAGGCAATCTATTCAAAGTAGGCTGCAGCTTCAACACAATATCCCCAAAATCTAATTGGTATTTGAGCTTGAAACCTGATGGCTCTTGCAATATTAAGAATATGTCTATCCTTCCTTTCTACTATGCCATTCTGTTGTGGTGAGTAAGGGCAATTACTTTGATGTAATATACCTAAATGTTGGAATAATTCAGTGCATTGGTGATTAAAAATTTTGTGCCATTGTCTGGCCTCAAAACCTTAATATTAAAACAAATTGATTCTTGATCATTGACAAAAAACTCTTATAGAAGCAATAGTTTCTAACTTCAATTGCAACAGACGGACCCATACAAATCTACTATAGTCATCCACAATTGTTAGAAAATAGCATTTATTATTTAGAGTAGGAGTCTTGTATGACCCCCAAAGGTCCATGTGAACAATATCAAACACCTTAAGTGCTCTAGAGTTACTAACAGGAAATGAGAGTCTAGTTTGCTTAGCTAATGGGCAAACAGGACATTTATTTAGTGCCTCACTATCACCACTACTTTGCAGCAAGCCTAGATGCCTTAAGGCTTGAGAGGAAGGATACCCAAGTCTGGAATGCCATAGCTTGACATCAGGTGTTACTGCATTTGCAACCATCCTTCTTAAGTTATTGTTGTCCTCCTTCAACTTCTTTAATCCAACTCACTTCTGAATATGTACAGTCCAACATCCTCCTTACCAATCCCCTTCACTCTGCCACTGAAGAGGTCCTGAAATACACACAAAAAAAAAACAAAAAACAGGACAATTCCCGTGTGATCTTTAAGACTGACAACAAAGTTGAACTTGAAATCTGGTACAAACAAGACACTCTTCACAACTTCATTCTAAAAAATATAAGCTTTACCAACGTGTGTGATTTCATCCTTAGCTCCTGTATATAAATGCACTTGATCTTTCAGTGATTTAGTCAAGTCACGAATACTTTCCAGCTGTCATTTATTTGATGTTACATAGTGAGAAGCACCTGAATCTACTATCCAATCCTTCGTAAAAACATGGGACATTAGGCAAGTAGTGATACCTGACATGTTGACCTGTTTAGTCTCTTCACATCTTTATTCAACATGCTTAGAATCTGGTTGTATTCATCTTCAATAAACACCTACCCTTTTTCAAACATATCATTGTTGGCTTCATGATTAGTTGATGCCAAGAGAGTGCGATCAGGTCCACTAGAGATGTTATTGCAGTAAGTTGTCCTCCAAATCCACCTTGACTTGCATTACTATGAATACCATATCCATATCTTGCATTAATACCAGAGTTAGAATGACCTGTTATGCCTCTAAAATTACCATTTCTATGACCAGGCTTTTTCCTCAACATCCAATCCACTAGATAACCAATCAATTTGTTGCGATTTTCCTTGGTATGACCGGTAAAATGACAAAATTCACATTTCCTTCCTTTATAATGCTCTCTTCGGTCATACGTATTTGTAATTATTTACTTTCTTGAATTTTCTCTCTCTACAATTTCTTTCTTTCTTTTTTGACTTACCCGTACCCACCGGCAAATTGATCTCCAGCATCTGGTGACCTTCCTCTCGAGAGTTTCCGACTCTCCGGCGACCTTGTTACTCCGGTCAGCTTTTGCGAGTACGACATCGAGGCCTTTCCGACAACCTCCGCCAAAGTCATCGATGAAATCCTTTTTTCTCGTGGTCAAGATCCACCAATCTTTAATGGCTTTTGCAGAATTTGGTGACGCCAGGCTATTTTCGGCTACGTCCAGTGAATTCCGGCGTCCTCCAGTCTTTTTTAGGAAAATTCCCAAGCATCCAGTGATTTTCAGCGATCCCCAGCGAGATTTGGGGGGTTTTTTATTCTAATTCCGACGGCATCTCAAAGAAGGATACAACTTCTCTCTAGCAACATGAGGATTTTCCAACGAGATCTTCTCCAACGGCTCTAAGCAACACTCACTATTTCTCAACATGAATATCGGTGCAATTTCGGTCATAACCTTTTCAAGGTGATATCCTCCAAATTCTTCTCTGTTTACTATTTCTTGACTGCAATATTGATTGCACTATTTCATTGCTCTTAATTGGTTCTTACAATACTATTTAATAGTTTTTGACTGATTGTGATTGCACTATACTTCAGTATTCTTGGTTGCTTACTAATCTGTGGTGGATAAATTTGTTCGTTACAAAATCTATAATTTTCTACTTGAATTTATTGTTGAATTTACTCTCAAATGTAGTGGCGTACTTGTTCGTGTGTAGTTGAATTGGGTTTCTCTTTATTTACGTTTTTGCTCCTTGTAAAGTTTATTTGTTAGGGAGTTTTGCAAGTTGCCTAATATTATTGTTACATGTGCATGGTTGTTTTGAGTCTTTATTGTTGATTATTGATTATTGTGTATTATTCCTAGTGTATATTTCTTGATTTGTATCTTCTTGTTCTTGTAGCTTGGCGACTTAGTAGTGCTTAGTTTAGTGGCATCAGGATCTAATGGTGTATTAGGGTCATGTCGTCGGTTGGGGTCGGGTGTATGGGGTAGGGGTGGTAAGAGGGACATGGGCTTATCTAAGTTAAGGGTAGGATCATGGAATATAGGATCACTTAGTGGAAATCCATAGAGCTAGTGAAGTATCTTAAGAGGAGATATATTGATATAGCATGTGTTCAGGAGACTAGATGGGTAGGGACCAAAGCTCGAAATGTAGACCGGTTCAAGTTATGGGACTCGAGTGGTTCTAGCATAGAAATGGTGTAGGTATATTACTTAACGAGGACCTTAGGGAATATGTAGTGGAGGTTAGAGGTTTAACGATAGGATGATGTTTATTAAACTTGTGATTGATAGGCATGTAGTGAATGTAGTTAGTGTCGATGAGCCTCAAGTGGGACTCGATAAGGAAGTCAAAAGGCTTTTTTGGGAAGATTTGGATGAGGTTGTGACAGGTATACTAGAGATGAAAAAAATCTTCATTGGGGGAGACAAAAAACACTTCATTTAGTGAATGCCCCAATATGCCCATTAAAGTCTCCCCCAAGGAAGAGTTTTTTATCTCTAATATGCCTCTCACAACCTCATCCAAATCTTCAAAAAAGAGCCTTTTGACTTCCTTATCGAGGCCCACTTGAGGTGAATAGGCACTAACTACAGTAACTACATGCCTACCAATCACAAGTTTAGTAGATATTATCCTATCATTAAACCTCCTAACCTCCACTGCATATTCCCTAAGGTCCTTGTCTACTAATATATCTACACCACTTCTATCCTAGAACCACCCGAGTACCACAACATGAATTTGTCTACGTTCCGAGCTTTGGTCCCTACCCATCTAGTCTCCTGAACACACAATATATTAATATGTCTCCTCTTAAGACACTTTACTAACTTTATGGATTTCTGTGTAAGTAATCCTATATTCCACGACCCTACCCTTAACATAGATAAGCCTGTGCCCCTCTTACCACCCCTACCCCTTACCCCGACCCCAATCGACGACATGACCCTAAGAAACCATTAGATCATGACACCACTAAACTAAGAACTCTTAACTCCCTAAGCTACCAAGAATAAAGAAGATGCAAATCAAAAATATACACTAGGAATAATATAAAATAATCACTAATCAATAATAAAGATTTAAAACAACAAAATATTACACGCCTATGTAACAATAATATTAGGCAACTTGCAAAACTCCCTAACAAATAAATTTTACAAGGAACAAACATGTAAAGAAAGAGAAACACAATTCAACTACACACAAACAAGTTGGACACTCACTTTTAGAGTAAAGTCAATAATAAGTTCAAGTAGAAAATTATAGATTTTGCAACAACAAAATGATCCACCATGGATTAGTAAGCAGCCAAGAATATTGAAATAGAGTGCAGTCACAATCAATCAAAAACTATGAAATAGTACAGTCACAACCAGTTAAAAGCTATGAAATAGTGCAATTAATATTGCAGTCAAGAAATAGTAAATAGAGAAGAATTTGGAGGATATCACCTGGAAAAGGTTCTGACAGGAATTGCACCAATATTTACGTTGAGAAATAGTGGGTGTTGTTGGGAGCCGTTGGAGAAGATCTTAACGGAAAATCCTTGTGTTGCTGGAAAGAAGGTATATCATGCTTTGTGATGCCGCTGGAATCAGAATAAAAAACCCCCAAATCTCATCGGGGATCGCCGAAAATCACTGGACGCCTAGGAATTTACCTGAAAAGACTGGAGGATGCCAAAATTCACTGGACACAGCCACAAATAGCTTGGCGTCACGGAATTCTCCAAAAGTCGTTGGAGATTGGTGGATCTTGACCACCAGAAAAGCGATTTCTTCAGAGACTTCGCCAGATGTTGTCGGAAAGACCTTGATGTCGTACTCACAGAAGTTTACCATAGCAACAAGGTCGCTGGAGAGTCGAAAAATTTCGAGAGGAAGGTCGTCGCAGATCAATTTGCCGATGGGTACAGGAATGTCAAAAAAGAAACAAAGAAATTGTACAGAAAAATCCAAGAAAGAGAGCAATTACAAATACGTATGACCGAAAAGAGCATTATAAAGGAAGGAAATGTGAATTTTTCCATTTTTACGTGTCATACCAAGGAAAATTGTTACAAATTGATTGATTATCCAGTAGATTGGAAGTTGAGGAAAAAGCCTGGTCATGGAAACGATAATTTTCGAGGCACATCAGGTCATTCTAACTTTGGTAATAATGCCAAAACAGTGGTATAAAGCTCCAATTAATTCCACATACCTTGATTAGGAAGATCATTTGCATAGGGAAGGTTGTACCTATCCTCATCTATGCATTATGTAAAGGGAGGGTTGTGCTCGTCCTCATCAATACACACTTAGCTCATACATACATGTGCATAGAGAAGGTTATACCTATCCTCATCTATGCATTGTGTAAAGACAGGGTTGTGCCCGTCTTCATCAATATACACTTAGCTCATACATACATGTGCATAGAGAAGGTTCTACCTATCCTCATCTATGCATTGTCTAAAGTGGGGGTTGTGCCCGTCCTCATCAATACACACTTAGCTCATACATACATGTGCATAAGGAAGGTTGTACCTATCCTCACCTATGCATTATGTAAAGGGAGGGTTATGCTCGTCCTCATCAATACACCCATGTGATTGCATACTCATGAAAGATGTCATATCATATACACACCCATATAATTCGTATTCATGTAGAAGTCAAGTTCATAGTACTATCAATTCATATCATAATGGTGTTCAACTTATATCATGCGCGTGTTCATAGATTCTTACTCAATCCTTCTTAATAACCATAATTTTCATCCAAATAGTATGCATAAACATGTTTGGGTTTTAATCCACTTCATAATTTCCATATAAACCGATGTTCATGAATGCAAATTCAATGCATGATGTGAGAATAACATGGGTAACATAGATTCAAGTTAAAATAAACATCATAATATGAAATTGAATAAATCCATAATTTAAATCAACGTCTAAATCATAATATAAGTTACCGATGCATAAATCAACTTAAAAAGGGGACATGCATGTTCATAACTTCCTAACTCAATGTAAATCATCATAATAGTGATCAAAGTGATTTGAAATCATAGGTAGAATACAACCCATACATCAATTGGATTTAAGTAAATCAAGTCATGAAAATTCATATTTAAAGTAAACTAAATTCATGAAAAAATTGAAAGATTTTTGAGTCTTCTTTGTTGAAGGGGAAAAAGAATCAATCCCACATACCTTGATTACGAAGATCAATTTGAGAATAATTTAGCTTGAATTTGAAATCCCAATTGAATCCTAGCTTGAATCTTGAAGATGAGACTTGGAGAGAATTTTGAGAGTCTAATTCTAGAAACTAAGTGTTAGTCTTCAATGAGGGTTTCTAATTAGGGTAGGAGAAGATTAGGAATATAAAGGGGGGTTAAAAAGGTCTTAAAATCTTTGGGGATGGGTCAAAATATGAAAAATGCCTCAACAAAATGCCCCTTTAAATTTTTAACTGAAGTTGACACGGTTGGCTTCACGGTCTAGCCCACACAGGTTCTACGAAAAAGGGCATAACTTCTTGTTCCGAACTCGGAATGTGGTGAGATCAAATGTGTTGGAAAGATAATTCAAAGAGCTTCAATTTTGTTAGGTTGTGGACCACCCAGTTTCTTTTTGTGCTAAGAGATATGACCATTTAAAGTAGACCCTTCTATCGGTTCTTGTGAAAAACTTAGCCAATGGAATTCCTTTGAACTTGAGTTGATGTAAGAGACCTATGATGGTCATAATCAAACATAAATTAGCTTGAATTGAAGGCTTGAAAGTGAACTTATCTTGAGCTTGAAGATCCCATACTTAGAATGTTTTAACGAAGTTACCTTCACGGAAGGTTACACGGGCCGTATATTGTCACACGGGCCGTGACACTGCTCGTACCCCTCTCCTAGAAAATTTCACGATCGTGTTATGGGATAGTGATTCCATACATAGAAAATATTTCACTCTGGAAGCTTTACGGATAGCCACATGGGCCGTTAACTTGGTCGTGTAACCATACTTGGTCCCAGAACTATGAGATTTAAAGCCAAGGCCACCACACGGCCCACCAGATGGTCTGTGCAGTGTCACACGGACCGTGAGGGCTCCCATGAAGTGTCACCCTCATCCAAAACTTTTCCGAAACCAAATTTACATGCTCCATTGAGGTCGTACGAAATTCCGAGTCATTACACTAAAACTCATTCTTATCTATTCAACTATAAATAATTATGTAATTATATATATATATATATATCGTATCCGAAAACTAGCAGTGCGGCCTGTCAGTCCTCCAGGGCCCAAATAACTTAATTTTTTCCCATGAACTATTTGGGTCAATGGATTAGTTCGATCCAAAACATGAGATAATGGGTGTAACCCGAAAAAGGATTCATAAGTAGTTGTTAATGGAGGTGAAGTTACCAAATTCTGAGGTGTCCGTATCAATTTATGCTTGAATGCTCCACATATAGTCCCCCAAACCACATTTTTTAAACGAACCAGAGACAATCCGAATTTATATATATATATATATATATATATATATATATATATATATATATTCAAAAGACAACATATATTTTAGATACTTAATTTAATATTATTTATAAACACCCTTATTTTTCTAAATATAAATTTTTTATTTTTGATGATTAATTTTTATTTTTAAAATTTTATATTACATTGTAATTACACTCATGCAACCAAACAACACACTTGTAATGACACTATAATTACAATGTGGCAAACAAACAGGTCAAAGTAATTACTAGGCTAGTAATTACACTAATTCCAATTACCAGGTAGCTTTCCAAACAGACCCTTAGTGAACTTTTCAAAGATACTAAATATTTGTATCACATAGTATGACCCTCGAATTAAGAACAAATCATATCAGGTTTTTGCCAAAGGGGTCATATTAAAATGGAATGTAGGTAGCTGGTTTTGTTAAGCCAAGACATGTGAAAACAATGACCAAGAAGCTCACCCTCTTATATTTAATAAAAGTAGTGATTATATTGATAAAGAAACAGAATAACAATAAGTTGGTTCTAGCACAATGCATATTCTCTTAAATTCTTTTAAATTTGGGTTCAGCTCATCATGTAAGTACTATTTCACATGTATTCACTTCTCTTTTGTCAAGGTACTGCATCTTTTTATAATGCATGTATGGACTCTCAGGGCCGCACTGATTCACACTAGGCACTCCGCTCATTCCATTGTCGTGTGGTTATCCCTATTTATCAATGAAGCACTTATTGTAATGAAGTGACATTTAGTATATTTCTGGGTATAGACAAGGCCTCATCTCATGTGACTTAAAAGTTCCATAGATACCATGTTCATGACATGTTTTATTTTGTAAAATTACTATGAAGCCTTGCATGGCGACGCTATCTATTATGTTATTTTAACTTTCTAGTTAATTAGGAATTACTCAATGTTTTATGAGATGCTTTACCTTTTTCTTATACGTACATATCATGTTCATAAGGGAGAAATAGGGTTTGTTTACGATCACATATATATTTGAGAGGTTACATAAAATTTTAAGAAGGTACCTGCTCATTCTACTCTTGATCAAGCAATTCAGGTTAAAGGAATAAGTTCCAAAGCCTGTTGAATTCATACATGTTGAGTTAGTAAGTGATGAGAAAGAATTAAGTCTCGAACGATGACACCACTCATTACGTAAGATTACGAACTGTTTGTTAGTAAGGAATGAGACTCGAGGATGAAATTGAAAGTGTATGTAGTGAGGGGCATGTTCTCAAGGAGGAAGCATATAACGACCCAACTCGCTAGTGATGTTGTTCATTTTGGGTCTAGACCTGCACAGTTTTAAAACGCTTTAATTACTAAGATATAAGTCTTGCTTACATATATATCCAACATTCCCACAAAGGTTTGTCCCATCTTATTAGGATTTGCCTAAACTCAAGCCCAAATATATATGGCTGATACATGAGTAACTCTAATAACATCTATAATGGCCCAACCTACAAGTGATAACATACTCTTTAGGGATACGCCTGCACAATTTTAAAATGCATAGCTATGGTGTAAGACTTACTTATTTATATATCTAACATCTCTCCTACGTTTTGTCAATGTAGGACGTCTTATCCTAAGAAGGGTATCTCTACACCCCCTCTTATACATGGACTCAGCATCCTCACTAAAAATTGTCTCACCGTATGAGATTCGCCTATGCTTAGTCCTGGATTTGCCTTGCCTTACCGGAATTTTCCTAAATTTAGTTAAACTCTAGTCAACATCGATAAGACTAATACAAGAGCGACAAGGGGGATGTCAATTTGATGATGCTGCATGAACATTGGAGTTTGTGGAAAGGCATATATAATGTGTTGGCTTATAGAGGACTTTCTTAAGGACTGAAATTTCTTCTACAAAAGATAACCCACCGCACTAAGTTTGAATATACATGGAGTCTAGACAAGGGTCAGATTAGAAGATTCTATTATATGAATTCTTACCCTACATTTCTATAGAAGGTTATTTCCAGAAGATTCTATTATATGAATTCTTACCCTACATTTCTATAAGAGGTTATTTCCAACGTTCGAATTTGTGATCTCCTTGTCGCATGACAAAAACATTACCTATTATGCCTAGGCTTCAATTTTGTTATTGGAACAAGTATTTAGATTATATACACATAATAAAAATCATTATTATTCCTTTAGAATGTCGCAATACCTTCTTTATAACACATAATCTATATAGAGAAAGCAAAAAAAAAAAAAAAAAACAATAAATATGAAGGTCAGTGAAGTTAAAACATATTCAAGTTAACACTTGGGAGAATTTATCATGGCAACTATTAATCAACGCCAGTGGAACTTTCTATCCCTTTAGATATTTATTACTACATTGACGCTGCATATTATCCTTCATTTAAGAGTTGAACCCTCCTTCATTTATTTTTTATAATAATATTGTCTGAATCAGTATGGACAAGGTAAGTATCGAGTTTTTTCCATCTTTGAAAAAGATATTCAACATAATATTAATTTAAATTACTTTATACATCTTTTTAAGCATCTTAATAAGCCAATATTCTATCAATTTCAACAATAAGAATATTTTGCAACAAATTTCTTGATGAAGCGGCAATTATCAATTTTATAATATATATTTTTGCCAAATATCTTGTATTTTCAACTCAAATTAGAAAAGACGTATTAAAAATATTGCATGAAAGATACGTTTTAGCAACACTTATTTCAAGTCATACAAACCAACCAAAAAATGCGCAATTCTTTCAAACATTTTCAATTGCCATAACCCGAACAATGTAGCCACTAAAATTGAAAATCCTCAAAATCTTATATGAGCTTTTTATATTTCATTTTAAAAAATTGATAAATGTCAAGAGCATACCTGAACTATCCTCTGTTTTTGCATTTCATACCTAAACTATTGGAACTATGAGTTTCATATCTAAACTATCACTTATTAGTTTGGGAAACACATATATATCTTTTATTCTACTCTCACCATGGTGTGTGTACTACATACTCTCTTTTATTTTTTAAAAAATGTCACATCACCCTTCACATGGACAAAACATTCCATCATGGCAAAAAATAAATAAATTATAGTATTAGTTAAAATTAAATATTAAAGTATTATTATTTCAACAAAAATATTATAAAATAAAATATAAAATATATTTCTCACCCCATCCCCACCACTTCCTCTCACCATACCCCCTCGAACAAACCAATGTTTTTTTTAAAAAAACAAATTATAAATTTTTTAAGAAAAATTCTTATTTCATCTCCCTCTTAAAATAATAATTTATATTTTATTTTAATTTTTTTAGATAATATAATTTTATGCTACCCACCTAATTCTCTGCTCTTATTGTTTTGAAAATTATTTTTTATTTATCACAAGATTTGTTTTAAAATAATTTTTATTTCCGTCATATTTGATAAACAAGTAGAAAAAATATATTTCTAGAAATATTTGTACATATCTATAAAAAAATAAGAAATTTAAAAGAAAAGATAAAAATAAATTAGGAGTGGAGGGTTAGATGCAGGTGGATAAAATTTTATTTATTTGACAAAATATCAATTTTTTGAGGTAGGAGTGGAGTAGGGGCTGAAGTTTGAACTTTTAAAAAGTATTTTATAAAAGAGATTCAAAAAATAAAAGGACGGGGATTGTTGGGGGTTAGGTGGCACGTGAGGGGTGTGGGTGGTGGAGTAGGCTGAAAAATAATTTAAATTTTATTTTTAAAAATAATTATTTAAAACACATCTTTCAGAAAAATTACTAGTTAAATTAGATACTCCACATTTACAACATTTCCTTTTATGTCTCCCATAAAAGAGGGGAAAAAAGAAGATGCTCAATCCCAACGTTAATCATCATCCCTAAAAGAATGTTGGCCTTTGCCATGAACAAAACAAAAGTGCAGAATCGCACAAACATTAGCTATGAGGAAAAACAAAAACAATTAATATAAAATGAGATGAGTTTTACCGTGTGGGCTTGATGACTGTCGTGTGGTTCCTTTTACATGTTAGAGTGACTGGCAATGCCCTCAAGAAATATGGAGATCATCATGATTATCAGTAATGCCCTGAAGAAAAAATTGTTAAATTGCAGGCTCAACAAGAAAGTTTTCACTTATTCAACCCCGCCTAAGGCAAAAGCTGTAATCGAAAGCTAATAATTAACAACCCAACCCAAAATGAAAATATATTTAAGTGTTTTCGTTTGCTCGTTCTCAATATGTCATAGACACTGATTATAATAGAACATGAAGTTGTAAACCAACACATATTAACAGGTTATGCAAAAGCTAAAGCTTGTACAATCAAAATTAATGTAAAAACAAAGCAAGACAATAACTGGTTAAGCTAATACTACGAAGCTTCAAAATTTACCTGATCTATCTGATATGATATCTCTTCTCTCCTTGTTGTCTCTTCCCCACTCTCGTACATCTCTGATTCCTTCAAATATTACAACAGCAACAAAACTCAACTTCAGTACAAATTCAAAGTCAAAATTGAGTTCAAAACCAAGAATGAAGATTAAAAAGAGTTTCCACAAAGGAAAAATTGAAGATCGTCCCTTGTAGGCCTAGGAAGACAAAGATTTCATAACACCATACTTCTTCCACAGTGATGCGGCCTCTAGGAACCAACCATCAATTACCAAGAAAATGAAATAAAGAAAAAACCCAAAATCAAAACTTTGAAACCTTTGATAGCTGATAGTATAAATCTCCATACGAGTAAGGTGAAGGAAGTTAGAAATACAGAAATGGTGGAAAAGATACTGTTGAGTGGGCAACCACATACACATAAACAACGGCGGATGGGGAAAGTGAAGAGCTAGTTAGGCGCCCAGTTTAGGAAAATAACCCTAGGGTCAATTTTTTATTTCCCTAAAGTAAGGTTCCACAGACCTATATTGTGGATCATTGTATATTGGGCTTCAGCCCACCCATCTTTTTGAATTATTGAATAAAACTAGGCCTATGCCCCAAGCTTAATTTAAAAAGAAAACTTTACCCATCAAGCCAAGGAAGTGGCCAAACGAGAAATTCAGTGAATTAAAGAAGTGGAGAATTTCAAAATCTGATTTGACTGAGAAAAAGAAACAAATCTAAGTTTGAACAAAGAAAAAAGGCTTGAATTGAAATAGCACAACTTATCTATTTGGTCACTCTATCCGGATTAGAACACGTTGTCTGGTGTATAACAAGCACAGATGCATCAACAATGCAATAAGATAATGCCTAACTTGCTTATTAAAACACTACATAAAAAATCAGAGCTTATAAAATTCAATGTTTAAAATAATTTTCCTTTTATATTGATAGTCATATATATATACACACACAGTCATGCCCCGGGAGGGTACCTAAGACGTAGCCGGTACCTAGAGACTATTGCTAGTCCCTAAGCGAACCACTTGGCCTCATCACATTCATTCAATCAGACAACTCTACAGTTTAACGGAAGTAAAAGCAAGTAATAGGATCATCTCATCTAATGTCTCAAATAATATATATAATAGTAGAAGGCTAGCAGAAAGAACTAGCTCACAAACTTCACATCAACGTTCGACTAGCATCTATGAAGCCTTTATTACTAATCAAGTGGTTCCAATGACAGACCCATGGCTATTGAAATAAAAATATAAGACTAGTGTAGTCTAACTCAAAATCATGATGAATTAAATGATAGTAGATCCTCCAGAGTAGGGGAGGCTCACCAATAAGCTAATCATCCTGGATCTTCAATGATGTGCCTGTTGACGATCCTTAATCCCTTTATCTACATCATAAAACGATGCAACACTGAGTGACATCAGTACGTAGAATGTACAGTATGTAAAATAGCTGAATGAAACAGAAACGGGTAGAGTAATATGGAACAATCATCGACTCAGAACAATTATAAAATCAAATTGTCAAATGTCTATCTAAAATCAGGATAAAGAGTAGACAAGTGACCCATCAACCAATCAACCTCATCAATCAAATCAGACTCATCTCAAAGGAACTCAACTCAACTCAACTAATCTGATCTCCACTTAAAGCACTCAAGATAGGAACTTTCTGGGAGTTTCTCTTATGCGACAACAATCACTTATGAGCTAGTGATATTACAACATCCCTCTAGTGTTGCCATAGTGATTTCATACTTTTCAGGTAGGGAACAAATCAAATCCACTAAGGAAACTGCAATCAACTAGTCCTCTATTATTTCGGGGACTCTCTCAAAAGGAAACAACAATGTAATATGATGGTTCTAATCCTTGCCTACGTTTGGCTACGTAGCTTGACGAGTGCTAGTTGGACTAACTCTTACTCTTTCGATTTTTGATACTCCTCCCATAACTCAGTGCTCATAATACAATCAATCCAATCAAACCAATCAAATCATGGGAACTTTAACCCTCTTATTGATGAGTCTCATAGGGACTTTAACCCTCGTATCTATCAATCTCATAGGGACTTTAACCCTCTCATCGATCAATCTCACAAGGAATTTAACCCTCTTATCAACCAACATCTCAATCAATAGTTCAAAGCTTAGAACAATTGTTAGGGAACAATCGAATAGACAATCATTAGAGTTTGTTATGGAGACTCATAGTATTGTCAAGTTTTATCAACTCATCATCATTCTCTCATCATACTCACAGTCACATCACAATCAAAATTCTCACATCAAGGCTCTAGACTCGATCACTAGGTTCATTCATGTATGCTTTCAAAATTAACATGTGGGATTAAACAATTTCTTATGAAAATATTCAATTCCAGAAAAACAAGTTCATGATGATTATCAACACAGGAAAAAACATATGGTTAATATAATTTTCAAGAAAAACCATCAAAATCATGTATGTAGACTTTTTAGAATTTCAACTCTTCTAGGTCCGTCTATGGGCACATGAGAGAGAAATCTCATGCTTTCAGATTAGTCTTATGTACCTAAGATGAAGCTCTCAACAATCCCTTCAAGGATTTCCTCTTGAATTTCTCAATCTCAAAGCTCTTCTTCTCTCTCCTCAAGCCTTAGTCTTGTTAGATTATTAGAAAAGGACTTAGATTGGGGCTTTAGACCCTTTTTACGTCAAAATAATCTAATTAGATCGTGCATAGAGTTTTGGAGGGGTTAGGAATTGTCCGAAATGCCCCTTACAAAATTTAGAAAATTTTCAGCTTTGGAATAGCCTCGTCCGCGACACGAACTAATCGCACATAGTGTATTTTCTCCAAAATGTTTCTGAATGAATTTTCCCAATCCCGTCAAAATATTTTAGGAAAACATACAGAGGCGCGACAAGCCTCTGTCGCGCACCGTCACTGTTTTTGTTTTTGGATCGAAAAATTATCTTTTGATCTGGTCGCTCTAAAAATCAAACGAGACGATTTTCCCACTCAATTTTTTGTGCTGATCACAAATTCGACTTTGGATTTTCCATACAAGCATTGGAAGATGCATTATGTGCATAACTCTCCTCTAGGGGTATTTAGGTAATTTTATAAGGTGTCACATATACACACACATATTTGTCGCATGATGTATATGTTATTCATTTAAGTTACGACCAGCATGAAACTTGAGAAAACAAATTCAAGTTCTTAACTTATGTCTATTATAGTGAGTTTTCGAACTTCTTATTTTGTGTTTACTTCTTATATTAAAATAAGAGATAACTGTCAAAAACATACCTGAACTATCATTTTTTTTAGTTTCATACCTAAACTATTGGGAGTTTGAGTTTCATACCCAAACTATCACTTATTAGATTGAAAAACACGCCGCTATCATTTATTACACTCTCTTTTATTTTTTTAAAAAATGGCACATTACACTCCTTATGGACAAACATTCAACCTTGATAAGAAAATAACTAAATTATCGTATTAACTAAAATCAAATATTAAAGTATTTATTTTTAAAAATAATTATAAAATAAAATATAAAATATTTTTCTTACCCCACCCATCACTTCCTCTCAACATACCCTGTACCTCCCCCCCCCCCCCCCAAACCAATGTTTTATTCTTTTAAAAAAAATCTTACTTCACCTCCCTCCCTCCTCCCCTCCCCCCTCCCCCCCCCCCCCCCCCAAAAAAAAAACATAGATTAATATTCTTGAGGAAAATAATTCTATGTTACCCACTTAATCCTCCACTTTTATTTTTATTCATTTTTAGAAAATTATTTTTTATTTTCCGCAAAAGGTTTTTAAAATAAACTTTTTATTTCTGTTATATTTGTTACACAAGTAAGAAAAACTATTTTTCTTAAAATATATATACATATCTGCAAATAAAAAATAAAAAAAATACAAAAATAAATTAGGAGCGGATGGTTTTTTTTTAATCAAATACGTGGAGTATTGGTCCATTTTATTGAATATCAGAAAGTGACAAAATTAGCATTAGATGGCCCAATGTATTGGCCCAGTCCACCAGACCCATCCGACCCTAACATTTAGGGTCTTCTGGACTCCCCTTTACTTTCCTTTTTCCTTCTACACTCTTCTATACACTTCTCTTCTACCCACTCCTTTCCCCGATGCCGACCCAGTGTTACTCTCCGTACTTTGTCGCCTTTGCTCCCCCGTGAACTACTCCATGGTGTGAAGGCGCTTTGTTGTTTCTTGATCTACTGTTTCTACCCACTTCTCTCCCCAATGGCGACCCACTGCTTCCTCTCCGTACTCCGTCGCCTTTGCTCCGCCGTGCTACTCCGTGGTGTGAAGGCTATTTGTTAGTTCTTGATCTACTGCTCATTTCCGATCTCCGATTCCCCGCCTGAGGTATGTGTTGATCTTGTGCTCTCCTGATTCACCCGACGTCCTTCTTCATCATTCCGCGTAGGATGTTCTTATTTCCTTGGAAGCTTCGCTTTATTTGCATATCCTGGAGATTTCAAGTAGTGTTCTTGCTCAGCTAATCCATGGTGCATTCCTCACAGGTTGTTCGAGTTCCTCTGAAATTTTGCTTTGCCTACATGTCTTGAATCCTGCTCAGCTGATCTATGTTTGTTTCTGCTGGTGCACGGGTGGTTAAGCCTGATGTGTTGGACAACACGCTTCCACCTGTGTTGATATTGCAATGAAATATTCTAGGTAAGTACTCAACATCCTTCTCTGCTTTGTTGTTGTTCTGTTCTAATTGGCCTGGTCCTCACTCTAAGATAAGGAGTCTCTTGTTTGTCCATATTTAAGATTTTCCTGCTCTTACTTGATAATTGCACGAAATGGGTAAATTGTTTGTGTGCCTATGTATCCAGTGCCTCATTCACAATATTGTCTGTCAACTGGTTAGCCTCCCTAAACACATGGATAATGTTAACTATCATCTGTTGTTTAACCTGTTGAATCTCTTCCACTATTTCTGCCAATTCCCATGAGCATCTGCATTTATGTAATATCATGTCTCTTATGATACTAGAGTCAGTTTGCACTTTAACTTGTCTGTGACTTCTTTCTTTGTAGTGTTTTAATGCATGTAATATAGCCATCGCCTCTGCCTTCGAACTAGTGCTCATCCCTAGGTATTGAGCTTCTGCGTAGATCAGATTCCCTTCCCCATTCCTGATGCAGAATGCGTAAGCACTGTCTCCAGGATTGCCTCGACTCCCCTATCTGTATTACATGCTATCCTCCCTACATTGGGTGCTTTCCACTTTACCTTGTGATAATACAGTCTAGGTCTGTATCTTTCTAAGCTGTTAATCATATATGCCCTCCGGTAAGGTACCTTCATCCATGGGAATTTCTCCTTTACAATTAACTGGAGTGTTTTCTGATACTGATAAACCACCCACTCATAGGAGGTATCTTTCCCATGCCTCCTAGCATTTCTCCTCTTCCATAATTCCCAAATTACAACAGCAGGGACTATTCTTACCATTTGGTTGATCTTTGGTGATAAGTCCATGCTCCACCATATGTTGATGACTTGTTTTAGCTGTCTCTCTTGTATCCTGATACCTGCAAAAGAAGCAAAATATTTCCATAACCTTTGGGCTATAGAAGATGTTAGAAAAATGTGCTCCACTATCTCCTCAGCCCCTTCTACACAACAATAGCACTTAGACACCACAGAGACTCCCATTCTTTTAAGAATGTCATCTGTAGGTATCTTTCCCCTTAGGACTTTCCATAAGAAGAAAGCAATTTTAAATGGCACCCCCCTTTCCCACACTTTTTGACTCCAGTCCATTCTCGGTTTCTTTCTTCTCAAACTGTTATAGGCTGACTTGACAGAGAACTCTCCCGAAGATTCCTTCACCCACCATGGCTTATCCAAACTTCCCTCTTGGGCTGGTTTGATATTTCCCTTGATAAATTTTGTCATCCCTTCAGATATACAGGCCAGAAGTTTCCTTTTATCCCAGTCTCCATCTGTGGCCATATCCTTTACCTCTATTCCTTCTTCCATCTCTATCTGATCTTCTATAAAACAGAGTGCACCCCTTTTGGTCCAATTATCAAACCAGAAGCTGGAATTTCCAGTTTTGACTTGCCACCAGATATCCTGTTCTACTTCTTCCCTTATTTTCTTCATTTGTGTCCAAACTTGTGAGGCTCCCCAACTAGTGACTATTACAGGATGCAATTTTTTACAGTACTTATTCCACTTTAACTCTACCCACAGTGAATTTATTGATACCCTGAAATTCCACCATTATTTGGCACACGCAACTTTTTTTATGTCCTCCAGTGACCTAAAATATCAAGTTTTTAGGTAGGAATGAAGTAGGGCATGAAGTTTGAACTTTTTAAAACTATTTTATAAAAGAGATTCAAAAAAATAAAAAGGCAAGGATTGTTGGGGGTGGAGTGGGGAGTACGGTTGGGGGGGGGGGCGGCAGTGGGCGGTGGAGTAGGTGAAAAAAATACTTTAATATTTTATTTTTAATAAAGTTATATTTTTCTGAAAGAATATTTATAATTTAATCTTTAACTTTTAACTAATATTAATAGTTTATTAAATTTTTGTCAATAATGTGGAATATTTTTATCCATGTGGCAAGATTTTTTCCATTAAATGAGCGAGTGTATTACACACACCACTAAGGTATGTTTCTCAAACTAATAAGTGATAGTCCAAGTGTGAAACTCATACTCCTAATAGCTTAGAAATGAAACTCAAAAGAAGAGGATAGTTTACACGTGTTTTTGATATTTATCTCTTAACATAACCAAATAATGTGTATCCCATATGGACATATATAACTACAAAATTATAAAAGAATCTAATCATAGTCAACTAATTATGAAAAACCACTTACAAAATATAACTAGTAGTTAAAAATATTTGATTGTATCATAAAGTGATCAAGTCGATACAAGCACGGCGTATGTCACCCTTTCATTTATATTTCATTTGATGACATAATAACAAAAGTAATGAACCTTTTTTTGAAGTTGCTTAATTTTCATCCTAATTGCTCAAGCTCCTTATCCAAAAGAGAAATACTTGAAAATATATGATTTCTAATAATTTATACTCTCTCCGTCCCATTTTATGTGGCACTCTTTCCTTTTTGGTCTATCCCAAAAAGAATGTCCCCTTACTCTAATTGGAAACATTTACCTTTAAAAATTCTTTTTTAACCCTTGGTGAAATGATTCTCATCCACACAAATATTTAAGAATGATATTAGACCACAAGTTTTAAAAGTCTTTCTTTTTTTCTTAAATACCGTGTCAAGTCAAAAGGGTGTCACATAAAATGGGACTGAAGGAGTAATATTTATGTCACAAATAAAGTATTTAAAATATACAAACAATTCAAATCAATCAAAATGCACTTATAAAAAATCTAAATTAAAATGAGAATTGATTATAAGCACATGACAAAATTAAAACACTAGTATCCTAGATTCTTGCTTTCATAGAAAAACACTTGTTGTTATGTATTTGAATATGGATAAAGAAAGTTATATTAACCAAAGTGTAGTAGCTAAATTTAGAAAATAATTTATTATTTATAATTTTGGACACAATTTTATGCGTATTCTAATTAATTAAAGAAATGAAATAAAATACATCTTTTGTTAGTTGAAAGCATGATTAAAGACTATCACGAGATATAATTGTGAAATAATAAATTCAGAAAGATCAGCAATCATATGTGTAGTACTTTGATATGCCTGATTTTTGTAACAAGTCTAAACTGAAGCAGTACTTGGATATTTTTGGAACTTCCATGTTATTCATTCGGATTATAAACATTAGTTTTTGTAACACGCAGTAAAATCATCATAATACCCCTGGATGAGAGATTTGCACATAATGCGTCTTCCCAAAGTCCGATGGAAAATTCGAGGCCAGAAATGCGATCAACATAATTAATTTGTGTGAAAAAATAGTCTTGGTTGATTTTAGAGCAACCAGATCGAAAAATAAGTTTTCGATGAGAAAACACATTCTAGTAATGTCCACGTCGCAGACTTATCGCGGATTTACACTTGGATATGATCCTAATATTTTCTACTGGACTAGAAAATTCGATCGGAGAATTTTTAGCAAAAGACCCAAAAAAAATCAGGGTCCGCGATGCGGACATGATTTAATGAGGGAAACGTTTATTTTCAGTTTTTCGTGAGGGGCATTCTAGACTTTTCCCAACCCCTCCTAAACCTAAAACACGGTCAATATAAGTCGCTTTTAGCATAGAAAGGGTTTTGACCTCCATTCCTAAGTGTCTTTTATAGGTTTCTAACAAAGACTAGGGCTTAGGAGAAGAGAGGAGGAGCGAGTATTCGAGGAAATCTAGGAGGGTTCTTACAAGATTGAGTGTCAAAGCTTCATGCCAGGTATGTAAGCCTAAACTTAAACATGGGAATGATTACACTTCTTTCATGTTCAAATTCGTGAGATAGAGTTAAACTCTACGAAATCTCTCATTTAATTCGTGCATTACGTATTTATAGAATTGTGACCATGCTTTCTAGAAGAGCTAATAAAGAGAAAGGGAGTTCATCTAGACAGAATGCTAACCAACCCGAGCCACAAAATTAGGATGAACCTATAGTCCCAGCCATCCCTGCTATAAATACACCACATGCTGACGTCAGTAACGCTGAGCTTTGCCAGGCCATCCAAACTTTGGCCCAGGCTATGAAAGCACTAGCCGCTTGACAAAGAGCAGGCAGGCAGGATGCCCTGAATACATTCAAGGTCCATAAGTTCTTGAGAATGAACCCACTTGAGCTTAAGAGGCTAAGGAGGAATAGAAACATGAGTCACTTTCAAGAAGGGCCTCAAAACCTTATAGCTCAGGGATATAAGTCATGGGATAGTGTGGCTCGAGGTTTCCAAGGCAAGCCACATTGTGGCACATGTGGCCAATTTCACTTAGGGGAATGCCATAAAGGGAGTGTTAAATGTTACAAGTGTAGCCAAGAGGGTCATTTCCAAACGAATCCTCCAACATGGGCCAAAAAGCCCAAGCCTTTACACTGGCACCACCAGATAGAGAATATTAGAAAGATGATACTTCTGGCACAAATAGGTCCGCAGACCAGTTGTATGGCACGGGTCATCGTCAAGATCACAAAGGTTCTCTAGATATCTCCCAAGATATTGTGACGGGTATGATTCGAGCCTTTACTTGCTTATGATATTATCCATGAGAGAGAAACTTATATCTCTAAACAATTTGATGTTGCCACTTATGAGTGTGACTTAGGATATTGTAAACCATGAGTAGATCTGTCATCCTAGAGCTAGAATGATTATGATAGAAGGAAGGGATGGGATAGTAAGAGTAATGATCGATTGCGGGTTGCGACCAGAGCTATATTTCCATTAGGTAAGTAATGGGGTGATTAGTCAATTACCATAGTTTTGTTTAAAGAGTAGTAAGTAATCCTTGATATTTCATGATGAGGTATAGGGAAAGAGCTATTGTCAAAATGTGTTAGTGCGTGCTAAAAACTAGAAGGAGGTTTATAATGATGAGATATAGTATTCATACTATTGAGGGTGAAGTATAGATGTTGAATACGGGGAATAGAGTGCTTTCAATGTGGTAGATCTAAGTTAGGCTTATGATTCTTAAGTGAGAGTCCATGAGATTCATCGATCTATGAGCTTAGTCAGATAAGGAGGTATAATGAATAGGTATGTGGTACTGAGTTGTAAGGAGGGGATGTGTTGATTGAATACTCATGACGAGAGTTTAGTGGGCTTTTGTTGCTAAATTTTACCTAGTAGTTATATGTTGGTGTAATATTAGATAGGTGTGATAGATGCACATGTTAGTACCACAGCCTAAGCTTGAATTTTGAGGGGTAGTGAGAAATAAGAGATAACATTGTGATAGTTACGGTGTTAGTCGGAGAATTTCTCTAACAGGATAGCCATAGTGTATGTCCGAGGTGAAGACTCTGATTCGTAAAGAAAGTGATGCTATGGGCAGGGTACAAGTGCCCCTTGGGTAAGACTAATGAAAAGAGGATAGCTCAATAGATAAGAAAAGGCTTGAGATGTGTATCTATAATTGTGTTAAGATGTGTGAAGCTCTAAGATATAACTGCTATAAAAATCTATGTAGCATATTTGAGTTGTCAACATGGAGTAGGCTGATGTAAGCATTCTTTGTCATTCCTAGTAAATGAGTTGATTGGGGCTTATAGATAGATGATGATGAGTTTTTCATTATAGTGTAAGTCTTATAGAAATGAACTTATGGGAACACAGAAGTTGATGTTAGTAGGCAAAAGGAAGAAGTTAGATTGTAAGAGTTGTGGAAAGTGGTTAGGTATGCGAATAAGAGTAACAAGTATAGGAAGACTCCTATAGATATTGGAGGAAGCTAAGAGTGGCTACTTCGAAGAAAGCCTTAGTAGCTATTTTATATATGCAACTGTAGTATAACAGAAGAGTTTAAGATGTTCTTGTGGATAATGATTACATGGCCATGTAGCGATATGTAATTATACCTTGGAAAAGAGAATTGACTCGCAAACTTAGAGTAATGACCTTTGATTTAAGGGGAGGGGAATGATGATATGATAAACCTACGTAGATCTTGAATATTCGATGGTGACGAGTTGATGAAGATGAGACATCAATTCTTCTCCATGCCTATGGCCTAATCCCATGTACCCTTTGTTGATTTCGTTCATGTTGAGTTCTGAGGATAAGTGATAACTTCATTCAATAATTTTAATCTTACCTCATATATCTAAGAGTTTTTAGTTCTATGTTGAATGAGATGTGACCTGAGTGTTACTATACGTATATTTCCGTGAACTAAGAAAGAGTCTTGATAGACGAGGGAGATTGTACTTCATTATGAATGTTCTCAGATAAGATTTCTTGATTGAATCATGATAATGATCTTTCATTCCAAACCTTGGGAGTGATCCTGCTTTCCAGTCTTGATAAGAATGTTGATGATAGTAGAAGAGTGATAGTTGATAAGTGAGAATGAGTGTTCTTGATTCTGACAACGATGTGATACCGTGTCCTTTTAAGGTTATAGATGTGGAGAGGGAGTTAGAGAAATCTTGATGAGTGTAATAGATAGGTAAAAGAATATTAGTGTCTCTCATGATAAGAGTTCATGCGATTGAGGGTGTAGATATGCTATGGTAGGCTTGAAGATTCTCAAATGATGTTGACCTGAAAGAAGCCATAAAGTGGTTAGAGAGATATGCTTGAATGTGAAATTTCTATTATGTGAGTGTATTAAGGTGATAAGAACAAGTAGTATTCTCTAAGTAAAGGTTACTATGAACATATGAAACATAGATTTAGAGGGATTATATTGGTATATGTATGATCATCTTAAGACTAGAACATTGGGACTTAGAGTTAGGTGTGAAATGGAATGAGAGGATGTGGATAGACATAGATGAATATGAGCTATAAGCCTAAATTGATGAAGTGAAATGCTATGAAAAGGAGCGCAATTGAGATGAGGAGTTGAGCTTGAGAGTGTCTTGTATATCACATTGGTCCTAATCTCCATTAGAGTTGATGGCTTCCTTCTTGAGTTTGAATGTCTGATTGACGAGGCATTTAAATGATTTGAATTGATTAAGTTCTGACATTCCATTTGATAGTGAGAATGCTTATGGTAATATCTCTACACTTTATCTGAACCGATTTGTCTATTCTGAGTGATTTGTGATTGTCCGGATTGGTCGATAAATATGATGGCGATTGGTTGATCGTGATTTGTTGATTTGATACAATTTTGATTGTTTGATTCGTGCGATGAGTTCTCTCTTAGTTATCCATCATTCAAGGATGAATGATCCCAAGGAGGAGATAATGTAACACCTGGTAAAATTACCAAAATACTCCTACATGAGAGATGTGCACATAACTTGTCCCCGAATTCCGATGGCAAGTCTAAGGCTGGAAATACAATCAACATGAAAAAATGTGTGGGAGATGGTCTTGATTGATTTTTAGAGTAGCTGGATCAAAAGATAATTTTTCGATGCAAAAACACATTCTATTAAGAGTGCGCGACATGTCTACATTGCGGACTTGTCACTGATTTAATCTTGGACGTGATCCCAATATTTTCTATGAGATTAGAAAACTCGATCATATAATTTTAAGCAAAAAACTCCAAAAAACATTAGGGTCCGTGACGTGGACATGGTTTAATGAGGTGAACCTTTTTTGTTAGTTTTTTGTGAGGGGCATTCTAAGCTATTTCCAACCCCTCCTAAACCTAAAACACGATAAAAATAGGTTGTTTTGAGCTTAAAAAAGGGTTTAACCCCCCTTCCTAGGTCTCTTCTAAGTTTCTAACAAAGACTAGGGCTAAGGAGAAAAGATGAGGAGCAAGAATTTGATGAAATCGAGGAGGGTTCAAAGGAGATTAAGTGTCAAAGCTTCATACAAGGTATGTAAGGCTAAACTAAAACATGAGAATATTCTTATATGTGCCCCCATTGATGGTAATAGAGGAGTTGAGAGTATAATGAGTCTACATACATGTTCTTGAATATTGTTTTGTAAATTATATATATATATATATATATTTGTATTTTCATGTGTTGATGATTATCACAAACTTAATTTACTGATTAAATATTTTACATGAGTTATTTTCATAAACTCTATATGTTACTTTGTAAAAAAATGCATTAATGAACCTAGGGATTGAGCGTAGAGCCTTGACTTGAGTAGGTTGATTATAATTGTGATGTGTGCATGATGATGAGTTAATAGAGCTTGATATTCCCATGAGTATTTATAATTGAACTCTAGAGATTTATTTAATGACTTCTTCCTAATGATTGATCTAAGCCTTGAGCTATTGAATGAGAATTGAGTTGATGAGATAACTTGAGATGATAGGCCGAAAGGCCCAATTGAGTCGAGTTAATTTACGAGACTAATTGAGATGAAGAGTCTTATGAGCATTGAGTCTTAGGAGAAGTATCGAGCATCGAAATGAGCAAGAATAGGTCCAACTCGCATTCATTAACTATGTCGCCAAGCGTAGGTGAGGATAGAACCACTACATTAGAGATTCCCTCTTGAGTTAAAGTCCTTGAAAGCAATAGAGAACTTTAGAGCCAGACCCCTTGCGGGTTTGAGTTGTTCTTTACCTGGCAATATATAATGACTGTGGTAACAACAGTTGCATTGTTGTACAATCATTGGCTCATAAGTGGCTGTTGTCGGATAAGAAAAACTCCCATAGGTTCCACACTTATAGTACTCTCTGTTGAGTTAAGTGTATTAATGAGTTTGAATTGGTATTGATGAGTCATTTGTCTACTCTTTATTCTTGCTTTAGATAGACATTTGACATTCTCATTGAGTATCTTTTGAGTTGATGTTGTTCTATATTATTCTACGTATATCTATTTCATTCTACCATTTTACATACACGTAAATTCCATGTACTGACATCCATTTAAACTGTCATGATACAGAGGAAGGTACTAGAGATCGTCAATAGGCGCACCGTTGAGGATCTATTGCAGCCAACGGAGTTGGTGAGCCTCCTTTACTTTGGAGGATCATTATTTTATTTTCATCTAGCTATTATAGTCAGACTTTAAATTAGCTTTATTTTGAGTTGAGGTAGCCATTGGTCTGTCATTGGCACCAATTGATAGTAATAGCCTTCATAGGCTAGAGTTGATTTTTTGATTTGAGATTATGTTGAGCTAGTTTATTTCATACTTGCCTATTTTATTGATATGATTTTGAAAGTTAGAATGTCCACTATTCATTATATTAGTCATCCGTTGATTTGCTATGAATGTTAAGTGAATGAATGTGATGAAGCCAAGTGATTCGTTTGGGGACTAGTAATAGTCTTTGAGTGCCTACGACATCTAGGGTACCACATCTAAAGATATTTTTAGATAAGCTACTTTTAAATGATATTTATAATCTCGAAAAGAAGATAGATTATCTATCGTAATAGTACATAAAAGTGACAATGTATGTATTTTAAACTCACTAATTCTGGACTCGTTGCATGTTTCCTCAAGCTGATCAATATAAATATTTTAAAATAATATAAATAAATTAGAATAAGTGATTATTAATAAATATTTTAAAATAATATAAATAAATTAGAACAAGTAGCTATTCAAATTTAATGAGGAAAATGCAATCCATGTCTTTCATATTTTTGGGGAAGAAATATATTTTTTAGTGTTGTTGGACATTATAATAGTTTGTGATTATACACAAGAACTTGAATTTGTACAAATTTATTGACATAATTTGTATTAATTATCGACTATTTAACTTCCAATTTTTTTATTCTTGATATTTTAACAATACACAATATAGATATAAGCAACTTGATATATTTAAGGCATGATTAAGCGTTAAATTTTGTGATCACTTTAAGTAAAGACTCATAATTGTAAGGATTAGGATATTGTAGGATCTCATTGGAGCTTTAAATTTCGATTTCGAGAAGTTTTGGACCAAGGTGACGCTCCATGGAGGCCCTCACGATCCGTGTGAGGTTACACGACCCGCGTAAAGCCTCCATGGAGTGGCTCTTCACCTTTTGGGGGGTTTTTGACCTTAAGTGTGAAATTTTCAACTAAGGCACACAACACATGGACCCTTCATAGTTCGTGTGACACCTCACAGACTGTGTGGTGGGTTGTGTGGTGGACTTTCCTTGAAATCCCATAATTTTGGGACCACGTATGGTGGCATGGCCAAGTCCACGGCCTGTACAAAGTAGTACGGCCCATATGCCCTTCCGTATGGTTCCAAAGTGAAATATTTTCTAAGTATATAATCACCATGTCGGAACTCGTTGTGGAGAATTTTTCTAAGGGAGGTGTTATGGGCGGTAGTACGGCCCGTGTGGCCTTGTACGGGCCTCGTGTGGCCTTCCGTATGGATGATTTCATTAAATTTTCTAAGTATGGGATTAACACTTCGGACATTCATCAAGTGATTTATTTTCTAAATGTTGGTTCACGAGCAAGTATACGGTCCGTATAGTGCCTCAGGGATCGTATACCCCCTCCCTTAGACGTAAATCTCAATTTTTCAACTCGTTTCATTAATGGTGTTATCATAAATGTAATTTATTCTAAGGGTCTTTTATGACTTCCTATGCTACCTAAAGAGTTCCTCAGGATCCAAACTCTATACTCTCATTCAAATTCATTCCTCACATTTAAAATTATCTCAAATATCTCTCAAAGAAATCTTGTGGGATTTAAACTTGGGAATCAAAGAAGGGCTCTTTCTTCACCAAATTTCTTCCTATTTCTTCTTGGTTAGCTAAGGTATGTGGGTTTTCTTCTTGGTCCCTTTCAACCAAGAACATCCTACCTCTTTTCAAGTGATTTTCATGAATTTTAGCTTACTTTGAAAATGGGTTTTAAATATTATGGTTTATTAAATTCAATTGATTTATGGGCAATGATTATTACTTGATTTTAAAGTGAATTAAGCCCTAATATGATGAAATTCATTAAAGGTTATGAAGTTAAGAAAGTGCATGTCCCCTTTAAGGGTTGATTTATGCATGAGTAATCTATATTATGATTTAAATGTGAATTTTACTTATGTTTTTACTTGAGTCTCATAATATATTGTTGCTTTAAGTTTGAATCTGCATTACCCATGCTATTCTCATCTCGCTCATGGCATATGCATACATGACTATGGTTTTTATGAAGTTTATGAAGTGGGTGAAGATCCAATTATGTTTGTGCATATAATTTTGAGTAGATTATGGTTGTGAAAAGAATGTAATCAAATAAATATCTATGGTTATGGCTTTTTGAGCAGTTATGGGTGTTTACACCACTATGATTAGGGAGAATCGATTGAGGTTTGAGGATCCATGATAATCCCTTACCCCTATGATATCCCATAGCGCGAGTCCTACTCTCCCGTCCCTTAAAATTATGTGCTTACTTTTTCGTGTACTCTTCCAAATAAATGATGTGTGCATAGATGCTATGAGGCTTGTTTGGGGATTTTCGGGTTCTCTTTTGCCATGTCACTCCTAGACCCTCGGTCCGGCTCGTGACAAGCTTGGTATCAAAGTACTAGATTTGTAAATGATCATCGGCGTCCAACATGCCGCATCGAGTAGAGCCCTATTCATGGGTGTAAAGTGCACCACGTCTATGAGTGGGAGGCTATGATGGCGTTCTAGGAATCGTCTCACTTCTTCATGTCTAATGTAGTGCTATGAATCGTATGCTTCGTTTCCTGATCTTGATGGTGTCAATACTCCATTACAGAATATGCCTCGAGGAAGAGCTTTCCTACTAAGACCGGTTCCAGCTAATGAGGGTCAAGCACCTTAAGGACCTGTGGAAGAGCCTATCTCCAATAGTTAATTCTGTACATTCTTTGCTATGCTTGCCCAAGTTGTGACTTTTCAGACTTGGCTGGCTAATCTTTCTCGGGATCCCATATCGACTTCGAGGGTGAGAGATTTCACCTGGATGAATCCTCCGATGTTTTATGGGTCAAAGGCTAATGAGGATGCTCAAGAGTTTATTAATGAGCACACCAAGGTGTTGACTGTCATAGGGGTCACTTTTGAAGAGAATGTTGAGCTGGTTACCTACAAGTTAAAAGATGTTGCTCAAGTGTGGTACACCCATTGGTCGATGGATAGGAAGTGTGGCAATGTTGTTAATTGAAAAAAGTTCAAGTTTGCATTTCTATATCATTTCTTCCCACTTGAACTTAGGGAGGCCAAGATGACAGAGTTTATCATCCTTAGACAAGGTGGTATAAGTCTCTTCAAGTATGCTCCTACCCTTGTGGCTGACCCTCGTGGAAGAATGCATAAGTTCATTTCTGGGATCTCTAACTTGCTTGTGAAGAAATATCATACGGTTGTGCTTATTCGGGATATGAACATCTCCAAGCTCATGCTATATGCTGAACAGATAGAAGGGGAAAAGCTTAAGAAGAAAAGGGTCCATGACCCTAAGATTGCCCGATATGATGTTGGGTTGTATAACTCTAATGGTGGTGGTTATGGTTGCTTCAAATAGGGACAAGGTTCTAATGCCCTGGCTGCTAATCCTAGGCTGCATCCTCCCAAGGCCCCTATTGAGGGTGGGGCATTAACTCCACAATATGACAAGTGTGGGGGAAATCACCCGGGAAAGTGCTTGTAGGGTTCGGGTGCTTGCTTTCATTATGGAGAGACGGGGCACAAGCTTGTTGATTGCCCAAAGGCATCGAAGAAGGGATAAATGGTTCAAGGTAATCCAGCTCAACCAAGAGCTCCACCAGGTGGTGTCCCTGGAAATAATAGGTTCTATGCTTTGCATGCTCGATAGGAGGTAGAGGAAGCTCCAAATGTTGTGACTGGTATGTTAAAAGTCTTTTATTTTAATGCTTATGCTTTGCTCGATCCGAGTGCAAATCTGTCTTTTGTGACTCCTCTGTTGGCTGTTAAGTTTGGTTTGACACCTGAAACCTTGAGGGACCCTTTTTCAGTTTATACTCCCATTGGTGAATCAGTTGTTGTTCAGTTGCTCATAGAGTTTGTGGGAGTTGCTATTTCTGTGTTGCATAAAGTCTATCCATGTGAACTTGTGGAACATGAGATGTTTGATTCTTATATGATTGTTGGGTTGGATTGGTTGCATGCATCGTATGCCTTTATAAATTGTAAAACCTAGAAGGTCAAGTTCCAACTTCTAGATAAGCCCATTCTTGAATGGAAAGGTAGTGACTCTGCTATTAAGGGTCCGTTTATTTCCTACCTTAAGGCCTGGAAAATGATCTCCGGTAGGTGTATTTACCATATTGTACGGGCCAAGGATGTGGAGTCCAAGTCACCTACTCTTGAGTATGTCCCAGTGGTGAATGAGTTTCCAAATGTGTTTCTCGAAGACTTGCGCAGTATTCCCTCCGAAAGGGAAGTAGACTATGGCATAAATCTTCTCCCGGATACTCAACCTATTTCCATTCCTCTTTATCATATGGCATCGATGGAGTTGATGGGCTTGAAGGATTTGTTAGAGAAAGGCTTTATTATGCCAAGTATATCTCTATGGGGTGCTCCGATGTTATTTGTAAGAAAGAAAGATGGATCTCTTCGTATGTGCATTGATTATAGGCAATTGAATAAGGTAACCATTAAGAATAAGTATCTATTTCCTAGAATCGACCACTTATTTGATCAACTTCAAGGGGCTACCCATTTCTCAAAGATTGACCATCATTCTGGTTATCATCAATTGAAGGTGAGGGAGTGTGATATTCCTAAAATGGCTTTTCTGACTAGGTATAGGAACTTTGACTTTGTGGTGCTGTCATTTTTGTTTGATTAATGCTCCGGCCGTATTTATGGATCTTATGAATCGGGTACTCAAGCCATTCCTTGATAATTTTATGGTTGTTTTCATTAATGGTATTCTTATTTATTCCCTAAGTGAGTGGGAGCATATGGATCATTTGAGATTAGTTCATCAAACTTTGAGGGAGAAGAAGTTGTATGCTAAGTTTAGCAAATATGAGTTTTGGTTGGGAAAAGTAGCTTTTCTTGGTCATGTGGTGTCCGGTGATGGCATTAAGGACGACCCGAACAAGACTGAGGTCGTGAAGAATTGGCCTGGACCATTAACTCCTTTGGATATTAAGAGTTTCCTTGGGTTGGTCGGCTATTATAGGAGTTTTGTTGTAAGGTTCTCATTTATTTCATCTCTATTGACTAAGTTGACCCAAAAGAAGGTTATGTTTGTGTGGTCGGATGAGTGTGAGAAAGTTGTAAGACTTTAAAGGATCGGCTTATAACGGCTCCTATTTTGACTCTGCCAAATGGTTTAGATAAGTTTGTGGTGTATTGTGATGCTTCCCGGATTGGGTTGGGTTATGTGCTTATGCAACATGGTAAGGTGATGGCTTATGCATCAATGCAATTAAAGGCGCATGAGCGTAATTACTCGACTTATGATCTTGAGTTAGCGGCGTTGGTATTTTCTTTGAAAATTTGGAGACACTATTTGTATGGGGTGCATGTTGATCTTTTCACCAATGACAAGTGCTTGCAATATGTGTTCACTCAAAGGGATCTTAACCTGAGGAAAAGTAGATGGTTGAAACTTCTTAAGGACTATGACATGAGTGTACAGTATCATCCCAGCAAGGCGAATGTTGTAGCCGACTGTGGCTCACATTTAGGAGGAGAAGAAGGAGTTGACAAAGGATGTTCATCATTTGGCTGGATTGGGTGTTAGGTTGGCCCACTCTAATGACAGTGGTATTCATGTTCAAAATGGGGTCAAATATTTGGTGGTTGTTGATGTAAAGGCTAAGTAAGATCTAGATCCATCATTGGTAGAATTGAAAAAATTAGTTGCTGAAAAGAAAATATAGGTGTTCTCCCAAAGGGGAGATGGTGTGCTTCAATATCAAGATTGGTTATGTGTTTTTGATGTGGATTATCTTAGGAGGGTAATCATGAGTGAAGCCCACAACTCTCATTATTCTATTCATCCGGGATCTACTAAGATGTATCGGGATTTGAGAGAGGCGTATTTGTGGCATGGTATGAAGAAGGATATAACAACGTTTGTGTCTGAATGCCCTAATTGTAAAAAAATGAAGGTAGAACACCCAAGGCCTGGTGTTTTGACTCAAAACATTGAGAACCCTACTTGGAAATGGGAAGATGTGAATATGGATTTCATGGTTGGTTTGCCTCGGACCCAAAGGCAATTTGACTCCATTTGGGTTATCGTTGACAAGATGACTAAGTCGACTCATTTACTACCAGTCAAGACTACTTTTAGTACCTAAGATTATGCAAGGTAGTGCATCCAAGAGTTGGTGAGGTTGCATGTAGTGCCTAGGTCTACCATACTGGATTGTGGTATCCAATATACTTCTCACTTTTGGAGGTCATTTCAAAGAGGAATTGGTACTGAGGTGAAGTTGAGCACCACCTTTCATCCACAAATTTATAGTCAAGCAGAGAGGACAATTCAAACCTTGGAGGACAAATTGAGTGCTTCTGTGTTGGAGTTCAAAGGTAATTGAGATGACCATCTTCCACTCATTGTGTTTGCTTATAATAATAACATTATGATAGCGTTGGTATGGCACCGTTTGAGGCTTTGTATGGTTAGAGATGTAGGCCTCTGGTAGGGTGGTTTGAGTTGGGAGAGATGGCTTTGATTGGCCCGATTTTGGTGTTGAAGGCTATAGAGAAAGTGAACTTGATCAGGGAGGGGTTGAAGACGACCCAAAGTCACCAAAAGTCCTATGCAGATGTTAGGAAGAGAGATCTAGGGTTTCATGATGGTGATTGAGTGTATGTGAAAGTCTCATCTATGAAAGGTTAACACGTTTTGGGAAGAAGGGAATGTTAAGTCCCTGGTATGTAGGCCCTAATGAGATTGTTGAGCGGATTGGAAATGTAGCTTATAGGTTGGAGCTGCCTCCGGATTTGAGTTCTATTCACCCGGTCTTCCATGTGCCTATGTTGAGGATGTTGGTTTGTGATCTTAGTACTATTGTTCCTTTGGAAGGTGTTGAGGTTGAGGAGAACTTGTTTTATGAGGAAGTCTCGATGAAAATCTTTGATAGGCAAGTTAAGCAGCTTCGTAACAAGGACGTGGTGTCACGCCCTAGAAGGGTACTCTTGGTGCGGCCGACACCTCGAGACCATTGCTAGTCCTAAGCCAACCACTTAGACTAATCACATTTATTCAATCATATAACTCTACTGAATAATGGAATTAAAAATAAGTAAATACGCACATATCATCTAAAGTCTCAAAATGCGTAGATAATAATAAAGGCTAGCAGAAAGAAACTAGCTCACAATCGCAACATCAACGTTCAACCATCGTCTATGAAGCCTCTATTACTAATCATATGGTTCCAATTATAGACCTATAGCTACCCCAATCTAAATAAAAGAAATAGTCCAATCGAACTCTAAAGCATGATGAAATAAAAGTAGTGGATCCTCCGGAATAGTGGAGGCTCACCAATTAGATAGGAATCTCGGGTCTTCAACGGAGCGCCTGCTGATGATCTCTAGTACATGCCTTTGCATCATAAAACGATGCACTATCAAAAGGGACATCAGTACTTGGAATGTACTGGTATGTAAAATAGTTGAGTGACATAGAAACAGGTAGAATAATATGGAAACAACATCAACTCAAAATAATCATCAAGTAACATCAAATCGTCAAATTATCTATGTAAGAATAAAGAGTAGACAAGTGACGCGTCAACAACTTAAACTCATCAATCATCTCATACTCATTTCAAAGGAGCTCACCTCCTCTCATCTCATCTCATCTTAGTGGATCTCAGCAACTCTCATCTTAAATGATCTCATCTCATCTCATCTCATCTCACAAGAGCTCACCTCCTCCCATCTCATCTCATCTCAACTCAGAGTACTCAAGATAGGAAATTCATAAGAGTTTCTCTTATCCAACAACAATCACTTATGAGCTAGTAAATGTACAACAATCTCGCTGATGTTTCCACAACCGCTTCGAACTTTCAAGTTAGGGAATTATCGAATCCATATTGTCTTACCCAATATGGAGTCAGTACTCAACAGGTCCACTATTGCTTTAAGGGATTGTTACTCACGAGGGAACCATAATATATATGTGATGGTTCTAAGCCTCACCTACGCTTGGTGACGTAGTTTGATGAGTTCAAGTTGGACTAACTCTTAATCTTTCGATGCTCGATACTCCTCTCATGACTCGATGCTCGATACTCCTCTCATGACTCAAGATTTAACCCTCATAGGGACTCGAACCCTGTCATCGATTAATAACTTGTAGGGACTTGAACCCTGTCATCATTCAACTCATACGGACTTTAACCCTTTAATTAATCAATCTCATCAATGACTCAAGATTAGAAGAATTATTAGGAATCAATCAAATAGACACATCGGTAGAGTTCATTTAAGAGACTCGTAAGGCAGTCAAATTCTATCAACTCATAAGCATTCTCTTGTCACAATCAATAATCTGAACTCAAGGCTCTAGACTCAATTCTCAAGTACATTATGCATGCTTTTAAAATTAGTCATGCAGGGTTTTGCAAATTCTCATGAAAATGTTCAATTTAAGGAAACAATTAGTATGATGATCATCAACATAGGAAAATATGTGAATTTAAATCAATTTTCAGGAAAACCCATCAAGGATCATATATGTAGAAACTTAGAACCATCATCTCATCTATGACCATCTATGGGGAACATGAGAGAATAATCTCATGCTTTTAGTTTATTCTTACATACCTAGAATGATGCTATCAACTAGTCATGTCAGGATTTCTTCTCAAATCTCTCAAACTGAAGCTCTTCTCCTCTTCCCTCAAGCTCTAGCCTTTAAAGATTATGGAATAGGACTTAGAATGGGGTTTTTGACCCTTTTTACATCAAAATGACCTTATTAGGTAGTGTATAGAGTTTAGGAGGGGTTAGGAATTGACTGTAATACCCCTCGTAAAAATTAGAAATTTTCAGCTCGGAAAAGACCCAGTCCGCGACACAGACTAGTCGCGTACTGTGCATTTTCAGAAAACATTTCTGAACGAGTTTTATCAATCCCATAGAAAATTTTCAAAACAATATAAGTGCAGATCCACGATGGAAGCGCGACGCACTCCTGTCGCGCACCAACACTCTATTTGCTCTCCGGATTGAAAAAGTATCTTTTGATTGGGTCGCTCTAAAAATCGACCAAGACCATTTTTCTACTCAATGTTTTGTGTTGATCATAAATCCGGCGTCGAGTTTTCCATACGAGTATTGGAAGATGTGTTATGCGCATACCCTCACTCTAGGGGTATTTTGTTAATTTTGTCGGGTGTTACATCATCTCTACCTTGGGTCATTCATCCTCAAATGATGAGTATAGGTGGATATCAAGGTATGAATAGACTAAAAAATAATCACAATACTCAACTCAATCAATCAAACTCTCGACTCTTCCTGGACCTCAATTAATACTACTTAAGACTCAAGAATAGAAAGTCACATCAAGAATAGATACATTAATTTAGTGATGGGTATGAAATTTAGCTTTAACACTCTCATCATTTGGCACAAATACGTGCGGGTATATGTCCTCCATCTCTTCCTTAGCTTCCCATGTGGCTTCCTCAATGAATTGATTCCTCCACAGGACTTTGACTGAGGCTATCTCTTTGTTCCTCAATTTACGAATCTGATGATCAAGGATTTGAATCGGGAACTCATCATAAGACAGGCTATCTTTCACTTCAATGCTATCTACAGGAATCACCAAGGTAGGATCTCCCAAGCATTTCTTCAACATCGACACATGGAATACCGGATGGACTCCATTTAACTCGGAAGGAAACTCTAACTCATAAGAGACCTTCCCAATCCTCTTTACAATCTGATAAGGTCCCACATAGTGTGGACTCAACTTTACTTTCTTCCCAAATCTTATGGAACCTTTCATGGGTGACACTTTCAAATATACCCAATCATTTACCTCGAAGTCCATGTCTTTTCTCCTCACGTCGGTATAAGAGTTTTGGTGACTCTGGGTAGTCTTTAATCTCTAGCTAATGACCTTGACCTTTTCCATCGATTGGTGGAAAAGATAAGGACCAATCAACTCCGCTTCTCTAACCTCAAACCACCCAATTGGTGATCTACATCTCCTCCCATACAAGCTTTCGTAGGGAGCTATTTGAATGCTTGCATGATAACTATTGTTATATTCAAATTCAATCAACGGTAGGTGCTCATCCCAATTCTCCTTGAAATCAAGAACATAGGTTCTCAACATATCCTCTAGTGTTTGGATATGCGCTCTGCCTTACCATCTGTCTATGGATGAAAGGTTGTGCTCAAGTTCACCTTAGTACCCAATCTTTTCTGGAACGATCTCCAAAACTGGGAGGTAAATTGAGCTCCTCTTTCGAAGATGATGGACAAGGGAACCCCATGCAACCTCTCAATCTCTTGGATGTACAACATGGCATACTCCTCCGCAGTGTTAGTTGTCTTGACTATCAAGAAGTGAGCCGATTTAGTTATCTTATCCATAATCACCCATATCAAATCATGTTGCTTTCGAGACCTTAGTAAACTAGTAATGAAGTCCATCTTAATAATCTCCCACTTCCATTTGGAAATCTCAAAGTTCGGAGCCAATCCACATGGCCTTTGATGCTCAACCTTCAGTTGGTGGAAATTTGGGCACTTTGAAACGAACTCAGCAATATCTTTCTTCATTCCACTCCACCAATAGACTTCTCTCTAGTCGTTGTACATCTTGGTAGAGCCAAGATGAATTGAATACCTAGTGTTATAAGGTTCAGCCATGATTCTATCTTGAATACCATCAACATCTGGAACACACAATATACTCTTGTATCTCAACACTCTATCTCCTCCTTTGGAGAAGACCATCACTTTCTGTTTGTGAGTATGACAGGATCTTGGTCTTGTTTTTCCTTCACCTCTGCCACTAAGGATGAAACAGACCTATTCTCAACATTAACTCCTCCCTCATTATTCTCCTCAAGTTGAACTCCCAATCGAGCCAATCAATGCACTTCTTTAGCTAGCTCCTTCTTTCTCTCCTCAACATGGGTTGTACTACTCATTGCCAACCTGCTAAGAGCATCAGAAACAATGTTAGAGTTACCTGGATGGTAGAGAATGCTCATGTCATAATCCTTGAGCTACTCCAACTATTTCCTCTATTGCAGGTTTAGCTCTTTCTGATTAAAGATATACTATAAGCTCTTATGGTCAGTGAACACATCCACATGCACTCCATATAAGTAGTGGCGCCAGATTTTATGTGCAAACATAATTGCTGCCAACTCAAGATCATAGGTTGGATAGTTCCTCTCATGAATCTTAAGTTGTAGTTAAGCATAGGCTATCACCTTCCCTCTCTACATTAGTACACATCACAATCAAAATCTCGAAGCATCACAATAAATTACAAAGTCCTCTGTCCCATCGGTAAGGTAAGGACCGGTGCAGTAGTCAACTTCATCTTCAACTCTTGGAAACTCTTCTCACATTCATTAGACACTTGAAACATAACCTTTTTCTGACTCAATTTAGTCAATCATGCGGATAGGGAAGAAAACCCCTAAACAACATGTGGTAGTAACCTACCAACCCCAAGAAACTTCTTATGTCAATCGGAGTGATTGGTCTGGGCCAGTTATTAACCGCTTCAATCTTTTGGGCATCCACGTGAATACCATCATTGTAAACAACATGACTTAGAAAGGCTAGTGGCTTAAGCCAGAACTCACACTTATAGACTTTTGCATATAACTCATGGTCCTTAAGTGTTTTGAGGACAACTTTAAGATGATAAGCATGCTCCTCCTCACTTCTCGAATACACCGAAATTTCATCAATGAAAACAATCATAAACATATCAAGATATTGTCTGAATACTCTATTCATCAAGTCCATAAAGGCTGTAGGTGCATTTGTCAACCCAAAGGACATGACCAAGAACTCAAAATGGCCATATTTAGTCTTAAAGGCTGTCTTTGAAATGTCACATTCCCTTACCTTCAACTGATGGTAGCCAGATCTAAGGTCTATCAATGAGAAATAAGAGGCGCCCTGATGTCGGTCAAACAAATCATCTATCCTTGGGAGAGGATATTTATTCTTTCTTGTGACCTTGTTCAATTGACTATAGTCAATACACATTCTGAGGGACCCATCTTTCTTTTGCACGAATAGGATAGGATCACCCTAAGGGGAACCGCTTAGCCCCATCACATTCATTAAATCATATAACTCCATTGAATAACAGAATTAAAAATAAGTAAATGGGCACATCTCATCTAAAGTCTCAAAATGCATGGATAATAATAAAGGCTAGTAGAAAGAAACTAGCTCACAATCTCAACATCAACGTTCAACCATCGTCTATGAAGCCTCTATCGTTAATCATGTGATGTCAATGACAGATACATGACTACCAAAATCTATATAAAGGAAATAGTCTAATCTAATACTAAAGCTTGATGAAATAAAAATAGTGGATCCTCTGAAATAGGGGAGGCTCACCAATTAGCTGCGAAGCTCGGATCTTCAATGGAGCACTTGTTAACGATCTCTCATACCTCCCACTGCATCATAAAATGATGCAGTCGAAAAGTAGACTTCAGTACTTGGTATGTATTGGTATGTAAACTAGCTGAGTGAAATAGAAACACGTAGAATAATATTCAAAATACATCAAAACAAAATAATTATTAAATAACGTCAAATCATCAAATGTCTATCTATGCAAGAATAAAGAGTAGACAAGTGACCTATCAATAATTCAAACTCATCAATCATCACAGACTCATCTCAAAGGAGCTCACCTCCTCTTATCTCATCTCATCTCATCTCAGGTAGCTCACCTTCTCTCCTCTCATCTCATCTCATCTCATCTCATCTCAGAGGAGCTCACCTCCTCTCATCTCATCTAATCTCAACTCAGAGTACTCAAGGTAGGAAATTTATGGGAGTTTGTCTTAACCGACAAAAATCACTCATGAGCCAGTGAATGTACAACAATCTTGCTGATGTTACCACAGCCGCTCATAACTTACTAGTTAGGGAATGATCGAAACCATATCGGCTCACCCAATATGGAGTTAGTACTTAATAAGTCCGTTATTGCTTTCGGAAACTGTTACTCACGAGGGAACAATAATATATATGTGATGGTTCTACGCCTCACCTATATTTGGCGACATAGTTTGATGAGTTCAAATCAGACTAACTCTCACTCTTTTGGCACTCGATACTGCTCTAATGACTCAATGCTCATAAAACCTCCATCTCAACAAATCTGATAGGAACTCGAACCCCGTCATCAATCGGTAACTAGTATGGACTCGAACCCTGTCATCATTCAACTCATAGGAACTCTAACTCTTTGAACAATCAATCTTATCAATGACTAAAGATTAGAATAATCATTACGAATCAATTAAGCCGACACATCGGTAGTATTTATTTATAGAGACTCGTAAGGCAATCAAATTCTATCAACTCATCATCATTCTCTCATCATAATCAACAATCTCATCTCAAGGCTCTAGACTCAATTCTCAAGTTCATTGTGCATGCTTTTCAAATTAGTCATGTAGGGTTATGCAAATTCTCATGAAAATGTTCAATTTAAAAAAAGATTAGTATGAGGATCATCAACATAGGAAAACATGTGAATTTAAATCAATTTTCAGGAAAAACCATCAAGGATCATGTATGTAGACGCTTGGAACCATCAACTCATCTATGACCATCTATGGGGCACATGAGAAAATAATCTCATGCTTTTAGTTTAGCCTTACATACTTGGGATGAAGCTATCAACTAGTCACGTAAAGATTGCTTCTCAAATCTCTCAAACTCAAGTTTTTCTCCTCTTCTCTCAAGCTCTAGCCTTGTTAGATTATGGAATAGGACTTAGAATGGGGTTTTAGACTCTTGTTACGTCAAAATGGCCTTATTAGATCGTGTATAGAGTTTACGAGGGGTTGGGAATAGATCGGAATGCCCCTGGTAAAATTAGAAACTTTTAGGTCGGAAAAGACCCATTCAGCGACATGGGCTGGTCGCGTACTGTGGATTTTCAGAAAATATTTCTGAATGAGTTTTCTCAACCCCATCAAAATTTTTAAAAAAGTATAAGTGCAGGTCCATGATGGAGGCGCGACGTGCTGTTGTCGCGCACCAACACGGTTTTTGAGCTTCAGATGAAAAAAAGTATCCTTTGATTTGGTCACTCTAAAAATCGACCGAGATCATTTTCACAGATAAATAATACTCTGAGTTGAGTTGATTGATGAGTTTGGATTGGTGTTGATGAGCCATTTGTCTACTCTTTATTCTTGCTTCAGATAGACATTTGACATTCTAATTAAGTATCTTCTGAGTTGATGTTGTTCAACATTATTCTGCCTATATCTATTTAATTTAACCATTTTACGTACTCGTACATTCCACGTACTGACGTCCATTTGGACTGTATCGTTTCATGATGTAGAGGCAGATACTAGAGATCGTCAATAGGAACCTTGTTGAGGATCTATTGCAGCTAGCTGAGTTGGTGATCCTCTTTTACTTTAGAGGATCATTATTTTATTTTCATCTAACTATTAGAGTCGGACTTTAGATTAGCTTTATTTTGAGTTGAGGTAGCCATGAGTCTGTCATTTGCACCAATTAATAGTGATAGAGGCTTTATAGAATAGAGTTGAGTTGTTGATTTAAGATTATGTTGAGCTAGCTTCTTTCATACTAGTCTATTTTATTGATATGGTTTTGAGACTTCAAATGTCCACTATTTATTATCTTAGTCTCCCGTTGATTTGCTATGAATGTTGAGTTAATGAATATAATAAGGTCAAGTGGTTCGCTTGGGGACTAGCAATAGTCTTTGAGTGTCGGACACTTCTACGGTACCCTTCTGGGGCATGACAAACTTGGTTTCAGAGCAAAGAGTTCAAGTGTCCTAGGGAGTCTTTGAAACCGTGTCTAGTAGAGTCTTGTTTATAGGTGTGCTATGCACCACACTTTATAAACAGGAGGCTATAGTACATTAGAAATGATTTAACTTCTTTCATGTTTTGATTCGTGTGATAAAGTTAAACTCTATGAAAGCTCTCTTCTAATTCGTGCTTAACGCATTTATAGAATTGTCCCATGCTTTCAAGAAGAGTTGATGAAGAGAAAGGGAGTTTGGCTAACCAACTAGAGCCCCAGAATCAGGATGAACCTATAGTCCCAGCCATCCTTGTTGTATAGCCACCACAGACTGACATCAGCAATGCTGAGCTTTGCCAAGCCATCTAGACTTTGGCGCAGGCTATGACAGCACTGGACGCTAGATAAAGAGTAGGCAGGCAGGATGCCCTGAATACATTGAGGGTCCATGAGTTCTTGAGGATGACCCCACTTGAGTTTAAGAGGCCGAGGAGGAATAGAAACATCAGTCCCTTTCAAGAAGGGTCTCATAACCTTAGAGCTCAAAGATCTAAGTCACGAGCTAGTGTGGATCAAGGTTCCCAACGTAAGCTATCTTGTGTCACATGTGGAACACTTCACTTTGGGAGATGCCATGAATGGAGTGTTGGATGTTACAAGTGTGGCCAAGAGGGTCACTTCCATAGGAATTGTCCAACATGTGCCCAATAGGCCCAAGCCTTTACACTGGCACCACTAGATAGAGAAGATAAGAAAGGCGATACTGCTGGCACAAATGGGGCCACAAACTAGATGTATGCCAAGGGTGGTCATCAAGATGAGGAAAGTTCTCTAGATATCTCGCAAGATGTTGTGGTGAGTATGACTCGAGCCTTTACTTGCTTTTGATGTTATCCATGAGAGAGAAACTTATGTCTCTAATGAATTTAATGTTTCCACCTAAGGTTGTGACATAGGATATCATAAACCATAAGTAAAGCTGTCATCCCAAAGCCAGAATGATGATGATAGAAAGGAAGGGACGAGATAATGAGAGTAATGATTTATTGAGGGTTGTGACTAGAGCTTTGTGTCCATTAGGTAAGTAATGGGGTGATGAATCAATTTCCATAAGTTTTGGCGAAAGAGTAGTAAGTACTCCTTGATATTCATTATGAGGTATAGGGAAAAAGCTCTTGTCATAATGTGTTATAGTGTGCTTAAAACTAAAAGGAGGTTTATGTTGATGGGGTATAGTATTCATACTATTGTGGGTGGGAGTATAGATGTTAAATAGGGGGAACATAATACTTTCCATGTGATAGATCGAAATTACGCTTATGATCCTTAAGTAAGAGTCTATGAGATTCATCGAGTTATGAGCTTAGTTAGATAAGGAGGTATAATGAATAGCTGAGTGGTATTGAGTTGTGAGGAGGGGATGTGTTAATTGAATACTCTCAACGAGAGTTTAGTGGGCTTATGTTCCCAAATTTTACTTAGTAGTTGTAAGTTGGTGTAATATTAGAGAGGTGTGTGATAGATGCACATGTTAGTACTAGACCCTAAGCTTGAATTTTGAGGGGTAGTGTCAAAGAGGAGATAACATTGTGACAGTGATGGTCTTAGTTGGAGAATTTCTCTAAGAGGCTTTCCATAGGTTATGTCCGAGGTGAAGACACTGATTTGTAAGGAAAGTGATGCTATAGGCAGGGTACAAGTGCCCCTTGGGTAAAGCTAGTGAAATGAGGATAGGTCAACAGATAAGAAGAGGCTTGAGATGTGTATCCATGATTGCATAAAGATGTGTAAGCTTTAAGATATGACTGCTATAAGAATCTAGGTAGTATATTTGAGTTCTCAACGTGGAGTAGGCTAATGTAAGCATTCCTTGTTATCCCTAGTAAATGAGTTGATTTAGGCTCATAGATAGATGATGATGAATTTTTCATTATAGTCTAAGTCTTATACAATGAATTTATGGGGACACAGAAGTTGATGTTAGCAGGCAAAAAGAAGAAGTTAAATGGTAAGAGTTGTAGAAAGTGGTTAGGTATGCCAAAAAGAGCAACAGGTATATGAAGATTCGCATAGAGATTGGAGGAAGCTAAGAGCGGCATCTTTGAAAAAAGCCTTAGCAGGTATTTTATATATGTGACTATAGTATAATAGAAGAGTTTAAGATGTTCTTGTGGATAATGATTCCTTGACCGCACAGTGATATGTACTTATAGCTTGGAAAAGGGAATTGATTTGCAAACTTAAAGTAATGACCTTTGAGCTAAGGGGTAGATGATTATGTGACTAACCAACATAGATCTTGAGTTTTCGATGGTGATGGGTTGATGAAGATGAGACGTCAATTCTTTGCCATGCCTTTGGCCTAGTCCCACGTACCCCTTGTTGATTTCGTTCATGTTGACTTTCGAGGATGAGAAACAATAACTTCATTCAATAATTTTTATCTTTCCTCAAGGATCTAAGAGTTTCCAATTTTATGTTGAATGAGATGTGACCTGATTTTTACACTAAGTATAGTTCCGTGAACGCAGAATGAGTCTTGATAGAAGAGGGAGTTGTACTTCATTATGAATGTTCTCAAATAAAATTTCTTGATTGAATCATGCTAATGATCTTACGTTCCAAGCCTTTTGAGTGATCCTACTTTCCAGTCTTGATAAGAATGTTGATGATAGTAGAAGAGTGATGGTTTATGAGTGAGAATGAGTGTTCATGATTATGATGACAATGTGATACCGTGTCCTTTTAAGGTTATAGATGTGGAAGAGGAGTTAGAGAAATCTTGATGAGTGTAATAGAGAGGGAAAAGAATATTAGTGTCCCTCATGATAAGAGTTCATGCGATTGAGGGTAAAGATGTGCTATGGTAGCCTTGAAGACTATCAAGTGATGTTGACCTGAAAAAAAACATAAAGTGGTTAGAATGATTGGCTTGAATGTGTGGTTTCTATTATGTGAGTGTATTAAGGTGATGAGAAGGAGAAGTATTCTCTAAGTAAAGGTTACTATGGACATATGAAAAATAGATTTAGAGGGTTTAGATTTGTATAAGTATGATCATCTTAGGACTAGAACATTGGGACTTAGACTTAGGTGTGAAATTAAATGAGAGGAAGTGGATAGACGTAGATTTTGATAGGAGCTATAATCTTAAATTGATGGATTAAATGCTATGAAAAGGAGCACAATTGAGATGAGGAGTTGAGCTTGAGAGTGTCTACAGAGTCTCGTATATCACGATCGTCCCATTCTCGATTAGAGTTGATGGCTTCCTTCTTGAGTTCGAATGATTGATTGATGTGGTGTTTAAATGCTTTAAATTGATTGAGTTCCGATATTTCGTTCGTGCCTGATTGTGAGAATGCATGTGGTAGTATCTCTACTCTTGATCTAAACTAATTTGTCTATTCTGAGTGGTTTGTGATTGTTCAAATTGGTCGATAAATATGATGGCGATTGGTTGATTGTGATTTGTTAATCTAATAGAGTTTCGATTGTTCGATTCGTGCTATGAGTTCCCTCTTAGTTATCCATAATTCGAGGACGAATGATCCCAAGAGGAAAAAATGTAACACCCAGTAAAATTATAAAAAATAACCTTAAATGAGAGATGTGCGCATAACGCGTCTTCCCATACTTTGATAGCAAGTCCGAGGCCGGAAATGTGATCAGCATGAAAAATTATGTGGGAAAATGGTCTTGGTTGATTTTTAGATCAACTGGATCAAAAGATAATTTTTTATGCAAAAATGCATTCCAACAAGAGTGCGCAACATGTCCACACATGGACTTGTTGCGGATTTAGACTTGGATGTGATTCCACTGTTCTCTACGGTATTAGAAGACTCAATTGGAGAATTTTTAGCAAAAAACCCAGAAAAATATCAGGGTCCGCGAGGTGGACATGGTTTAACGAAGCAAACTTTTTTTTAGTTTTTTGTAAGGGGAAATCTAGACTTTTTCCAATCCCTCCTAAACCTAAGACCCCCTTCCTTAGTCTTTTCTAAGTTTCTAACAAGGACTAGGGCTAAGAAGAACAGAAGAGGAGCGAGAATTCGAGGAAAACGAGGAGGGTTCAAACGAGATTGAGTGTCGAAGCTTCATACTAGGTATGTAAGACTAAAGTAAAACATAGGAATACTATTCCATGTGCCCCCATTGATGGTAATAGAGGAGTTGATAGTATACTGAGTCTACATACATGTACTTGAATAGTTCCTTGTAAATTATATGTATATTACTTGTATTTTAATGTTTTTGATGATTATCGCAAACTTGATTTACTGATTAAATATTTTACATAAGTTATTTTCATAAAACCTATATGTTACTTTAGAAAAGAATGCATTAATGAACTAAGGAACGGAGTCTAGAGCCTTGACTTGAGTATATTGATTATGATTGTGATGTGAGCATGATGATAAGTTAATAGAGCTTGATGTTCCCATGAGTATTCATAATTGAACCCTAGAGATTTATCTAATTGACTTCTTCCTAATTATTGATCTAAGACTTGAGCTATTGAATGAGAATTGTGTTGATGAGGTTACTTGAGATCATAGGCCAAAAGGATCAATTGAGTTGAGTTACTGAGATGATTAGAGTCTTTACGAGACTAATTGACATGAATGATTGAGATGAATAGTCTTATGACCCAAGTCTTGGGAGGAGTATCGAGCATCAAAATGAGTAAGAGTAAATCCAACTCACACTCATTAACTACGTCGCCAAGCATATGTGAGGATTGAGCCACTACATTGGAGGTTCCCTCTTGAGTTAAAGTCCCTGAAAGCAATAGAGAACTTTAAAGCCAGACCCCTTATGGGTCTATGTTGTTCTTTACCTGGCAAGTACAGAATGGATGTGGCAACATCAGCAGGATTGTTATACAATCACTAGCTCATAAGTTGTCCTCGGATAAGAGAAACTCCCAGAATTGGTCCCGCACTGATAGTACTACGAGTTGAGTTGAGTTGATTGATGAGTTTCTATTGGTATGGATGAGTCATTTGTATACTCTATATTATTTCTTCTGATAGAAATTTGACATTCCACGTACTGACGTCCACTTGGAATGTATCATTTCATGATGTATAGGTAGGTAGTAGAGATCTTCAATAGCTGCACCATTGAGGATCTATTGTAGCCTGCTGAGTTGGTGAGCCTCCTTTACTTTGGAGGATCATTATTTTATTTTCATCTAGTTACTAGAGTTAGACTTTAGATTAGCTTTATTTTCAGTTGAGGTAGCCATGGTCTGTCATTGGCACCAATTGATAGTGATAGAGGCTTCACAGACTATAGTTGAGTTGTTAATTTGAGATTATGTTATGCTAGTTTCTTTCATACTAGCCTATTTTATTGATATGATTTTGAAACTTAGAATGTCCACTATTTATTATCTCAGTCTTCTACTAATTTGCTATGAATGTTGAGAGAATGAATGTGATAAAGCCAAATGGTTCGTTTGGGGACTAGCAATGGTCTATGAGTGTCGGCCACGTCTAGGGTACCCTCCTCGGGCGTGACAATTTTGCTATAAAGTTTCTTTAAAATACTTGGCGAATGAAAAGATGATTCTAAAGATATTTTTAGATAAGCTACTTTAAAATGATATTTATAATCTCAAAAATAGATAGATTATCTATCGTAACAGTGCGTAAAAGGCATAATGTATGTATTTTTAACTCATTAATTCTAGACACGTGTGTTGCATGTGTTCTCAAGTTGATCAATACAAATATTTTAAAATAATATAAAAAAATTAGAATAAGTGGTTAGGAATAAATATTTTAAAATAATAAAAATTAAAAAAAAAATAAGAAGATATTCAAATTTGAAGAGAAAAATGCAACCCATGTCTTTCAAATTTTTAGGGAAAAAATAATTTTTTAGTGTTACATTATAATAGTTTGTAATTATACACAAGAAATTGAATTTGTATAACTTGATATAATTTGTATTAATATATCGACTATTTAACTTTCAATTTTCTTATTGTTGATATTTTAACAATACACAATATAGATATAAGCAACTTGACATATTTAAGGCATGATCAAGTGTTAAATTTTGTGATCGCTTAAAGTAAAGACTCATAATTGTAAGGATTTAGACATTGTATGTTCTCATTGGAGCTTGAATGTTTCAGTTTTGGGAAGTTTTGGACCAAGATGACGCTCCATGGGAGCCCTCACGGTCCATGTGGAGCCTCCATGGAAAGGCCCTTGGCCTTTTGGGCGTGTTTGGCCTTAAGCGTTAAATTTTAAACTAAGGCACACCACACATGGACCCATCACGGTCCGTGTGACACCTCACTGACTGTGTGGTGGGCTGTGTGGTGGCCTTAGCCTGAAATCTCACAATTTTGGGACCAAGTATGGTGGCACGACCAAGTACACAACCCTGTACAAAGTGGTACGGCCAGTATGCGCTTCCGTATGGTTCTGGAGAGAAATGTTTTTGAAGTACAGAATTACCATGTCGGAACTTGTCGTGTAGGATTTTTCTAAGGGAAGTGTTACGGGAAGTGGTACGGCCCGTGCGGCCTTCCGTATGGATGATTTTGTCAAATTTTTCTAAGTATGACATTACTGTTTCAGACATTCGTCAAGTGATTTTTTTCTATATGTTGATTCACGGGCAAGTATACGTCCGTATAGTGCCTTACGGATTCTATACCCCCTTCTTGAGACGTAAATTTCAATTTTCCATCCCGTTTCGTTAATGGTGTTTTCGTAATTGTGGTTTATTCTAAGGGTCTTTTGTGGCTTCCTATGCTACCTAAAGGCTTCCTAATGACCTATACTCTTTTCCTCTCATTCAAATGCATTCCTCTCATTTGAAATCGTCTCAAGTCTCTCTCAAAGAACTCTTGTGAAATTGAAGCTTGGGAATCAAGGAAGGGCTCTTTCTTCACAAATTTCTTCCTATTTCTTCTTGCTTAGCTAAGGTATTTCGGTTCGATTCTTGGTTCCTTTCAACCACAAAGATGCAAACTCTTTTCAGGTGATTTTCAAGAATTCTAGCTTACTTTAAAAATGGGTTTTAAATATTATGGTTTATTAAATTCAATTGATGTATGGGCTATGATTATTAATTGATTTTAAAGTGAATTGAGCCCTAATATGATGAAATGCATTAATGTTATGAAGTTATGAAAGTGCATGCCACCTTTAAGGCTTGATTTGTGCATGGGTAATCTATATTATATTTTAAATGTAAATTTTACTTATGTTTTTACTTGAGTCTCATAATGTATTATTGATTTAAGTTTGAATTTCTATTACCCATGTTATTCTCATCTCAGTCATGACATATGGATACATGACTATGGTTTTTATGAAGTTTTTAAAGTGGGTCAAGACCCAATTATGTTTGTGTATATAATTTTGACAAGATTATGGTTATGACAAGAATGTGATTACATAAATGTCTTAGATTATGGCTCTTTGAGCAGTTATGGGTGTTTACACCACTATGTTTAGGGAGCATCGATTAAGATTTGAAGCAGGGTGGGCTATCCCCAAGGGTCCATACTCCTTTCTCTTGAACTATGTGTAACGCCCGATAAAATTATCAAAATATCCCAAGAGTGAGGGTATGCGCGTAACACATCTTCAAAAGCTCGTATGGCAAATCTGAGGCCGGATTTGTGATCAGCACACAAAATTGAGTGGGAAAATGGACTCGGTCGATTTTTAGAGCAACCCGATCAAAAGATAATTTTTTGATCCGAAGCGTAAAACAGTATTGGTCAGCGACAGGACCGCATCGCGCCTCCATCGCGGACTAGCACTGATATATTTTTGAAAATTTTCAATAAGATTGAGAAAACTCATTCAAAAACTTTTTCAAAAAATACATAGTGCGCGAGCAGTCTGCGTCGCGGACTGGGTCTTTTGTGAGTTGAAAATTCCTAATTTTTATGAGGGGCATTCCGGTCTACTCCCAACTCCTCCTACACTCTATACATAATCTAATAAGGTGGTTTTGATGTAAAAAGGGTCTAAAACCCCCATTCTAAGTCCTATTCCACAATCTAACAAGGGTAGGGCTTGAGAAAAGAGGAGCAGAGCTTGAGTTTGAGGGATTCGAGAAGGAATTCTTGACGTGATTGATTGATAGATTTATCCCAGGTATATAAGGCTAAGCTAAAAGCATGGGATTGCTCTCTTATGTGCCTCATAGATGGTCATGGATGACTTGATTGTTTAATGAGTCTACATGTATAAATCCTTGATGGTTTTTCTTAAAAATTTTATTTGAAATTACATGATTTTCTATGTTGATGATCATCATAAACTTGTTTTCTTGAATTGAACATTTTTCATGAGAATTTGCATAACCCTGTGTGACTAATTTGAGAAGCATGCAGAATGAACTTGAGAATTGAGTCTAGAGCATTGAGTTGAGATTGTTGATTGTAATGAATGAATGATGATGTGTTGATAGAAATTGATTGTTCTATGAGTCTCTCTAAATAAACTCTACCGATGTGTCTATTACATTGTTTCCTAATGATTGTTTGAAATCATAAGTTTTTGATTGAGATTGATTGATGAGAGGGCTAAAGTCCCTATGAGATATTAATTGATGAGAGGGTTAAAACCCCTATGTGATGTTGATTGATGATAGGGCCAATTTCCCCATGAGTGTATTGCTTTGATTGGATTAATGGGTTTATGAGCATTGAGTTATTGGAGGAGTATCGAGCATCGAAAGAGTAAGAGTTAGTCCGACTTGAACTTGTCAAACTACGTCGGCAAACGTAGGTGAGGTTTAGAAGAATCACACATATATTGGTTCTCTCTTGATTAGAAGTCCCTGAAACAATAGCGGATTTATTGATGAATGACTCTATATTGAGTGAGCTGATATGGTTTCGATTTGTTCCCTACCTAGCGAGTTTGAAATGGTTCTAGCAACATCAGCATGATTGTTGTACATTTGCTGGCTCATAAATGATTGTTGTCGGATAAGAGAAACTCCTATAAATTTCCTACCTTGAGTACTCTGAGTTTTGATGAGATGAAATGAGATGAGAGGAGGTGAGCTCCTTTGAGATGAGTTTGTTTTGATCGATGAGGTTGATTGGTTGATGGGTCACTTGTCTACTTTTTATTCTTCCATAGATAGACATTTGACTATTTGATGTGATTTGATGTTTATCTTGATTTGATGTTGTTTCTTTATTATTCTACCTACCTCTGTTTTACTCAGTTACTTTACATACCAGATAATTCCAAATACTGATGCCCCTTTTTGATTGCATCGTTTTATGATGCAGAGGCAGGTATTAGAAATTGTCAATAGGCGCTCCATTGAAGATCTAAGATTCGAGCTAATTGGTGAGCCTCCCCTACTTCGGAGGATCCACTATGATTTATTTCATCTTGATTTAGACTTAGATTTTTGGACTATTTTTTTATTTTTATTTGGGTAGCCATGGGTCTGTCATTGGCACCACATGATTAGTGATAGAGGCTTCATAGACGATGAAAGAACGTTGATGTTGAGATTGTGATCTAGTTCTTTCTACTAGCCTTTATTAATATCTATATCATTATGAGACTATAGATGAAATTTTCCCATTTACTTACTGTTATTTTCGCTATTCAGTAGAGTTATTTGATGAATGTGATGAGCCTAAGTGGTTTGCTTGGAGCCTAGCAATGGTCTCTAGGTTTCATCCATGCCAAGAGTACCCTCCCGGGGCATGACACTATGTGCCTAACATAGGTATATGTTTTATGCCCCATGGGGAAAATAAGAAGAAGAATGTTAAGTATCTACCTTTGAAAGTAGGTTACCTCCTTATCCATTGTAGGGGAGACAATAGAGTTCCAAGTTATAGCTCACTTGGTCTCCGGTGGGTTAAGGTCCCATCCTTAATGTATATGAAGTATTTTCACATTCATGCATCATGTATCTCATGGCATATTGTTATACTATTCTCTTGAAATATAATTCTTTCTATATATATGCCCTTGTCATCTAACAAGAATACAAGTATGATAAATCATATGCATTGCATGCCCACATACTTAGTACATTCAAATGTACTAACACATACTTTTACCTATATGATCCAACCATGTAGGGACCGAGGAGTATATTCATCGATTGTACGACGTCTAGCTTAGATCTTGAGATTTGCTTGTCGTGGTGAGTCATATCTTCCAAGGACATCCACCAATCCTATACCTTATGGTGCTTAGTTTATGTTATTTACCTTGAGGGTGAGCCCAGGACATATCTTGGCCCCTGTCCTATCTTATGAATTGAGGCATTGTTGGACATCTTGTATACTCTTACACGTTTTTATGCTAAGTGTTGTAATTTGGGATTTTGTTTATGGATATGGTTATGTAATGACTATGGTCACTATAAATTGATTATGAGCTTATGTTATGGGTTCATGTTGGATGTGGAATATCCTAAGTCCTTCATTGCCCCCATAGAGTGAGTTATACTTACCCGCCCCTGAATTCTTACGTGCTATGTGCTATGTGAGTCCATGTTAATCGCTTACCCCTATGACATCCCTATAACGTGAGTCCTGCTTTCTTGTCGCTTAGAATTATATGTTTAATATTTCATGCATGCTTCCGAACAGATGATATGTGGATAGATTCTATGAGGCTTGTTTAGGGACTTTTGGGTCCTCATTCGTCGTGTCACTCCTAGACCATAGGTCTGGGTCATTTCAACCTTGATATTAAAATACTAGGTTTGTAAATGATCCTCGGAGTCCAACATGTCGCATTGAGTTGAGTCTTATTCATATGTGTGAAGTGCACCACGCCTATGAGTTAGAGGCTATGATGACATTCTAGGAATTGTCTCACTTCTTAATGACTTATCACTTGCTATGAATCGTATGCTTGGTTTCATGATCTTGATGGAGTCGGTGCTCTATTATAGAAGATTCCTTGAGGAAGAGCTCCCCTACTAAGACCGGCCTCGGCTAATGAGGGTCAAGCACCTCAAGGGCTTATAAAAGAGCCTATCTCTAATGGTGAATTTTGTATGGCCTTTTCTATGCTTGCCCAGGTGGTGACTTTTAAGTCTCGGCTGGATAATCTTCCTCGGGATCCCACACCGGCTTCTAGGGTGAGAGATTTCACCCGGATGAATCCTCTGGAGTTTTATGGGACAAAGGCTAATGGGATGCGCAAGAGTTCATTGATGAACTTACCAAGGTGTTGACTGTCATATGGGTCACTTCCGAAGAGAAAGTTGAGTTGGTTGCGTACCAGTTGAATGATATGGCTCAAGTGTGGTACACCCAATGATCGATGTAGAGGGCTTGTGGTAATGCTGTTAATTGGGAAGAGTTCAAGTTTGCCTTTTTGGATCATTTCTTCCCACATGAGCTTAGGGAGGCCAATATGACAAAGTTTATCAACCTTAGACAAGGTGGTATGATAGTGAGGGAGTACGCTCTCAAGTTCACAAAGTTCTCCAAGTATGCTCTTACACTTGTGGTTGACCCTTGTGCAAGAATGCAGAAGTTCATTTCAAGTATATCTGTGAAGAAATGTCATATGTCTATGCTTATTCGGGATATGAACATCTCCAAGCTCATGGTATATGCTGAAGAGATAGAAGGGGATGCTTAAGGAGAAAATGGTGCATGACCCTAAGAGGGCCCGGTATGATGGTGGGTTCGCCTACTCCAAGGATGGTGGTTATGGTCGCTTCCAATGCTCCGGTTGCCAATGCTAGGGTGCCTCCTCCCAAGGCCCCTATTAAGGGTGGGCCATTACCTCCACAATGTGACAAGCGTGGGAGAAATCACTCCGGGAAGTGCTTGTAGGGTTCGGGTGCTTAATTTGATTGTGGAGAGACGGGGCACTGACTTATTGATTGCCCAAAGGCACCGAAGAAAGGTCAAATGGTTCAAGGTAATCTAGCCCAACCAAGAGCTCCCCCAGGTGGTACCCCCCGAAACAGCAAGTTCTATGCTTTGCATGCTCGACAAGATGTAGAGGAAGCTCCGGATGTTGTGACTGGTATGTTAAAAGTCTTTAATTTTGATGCTTATGCTTTGCTTGATCCAGATGCAAATTTCTCTTTTGTGACTCCTCTATTGGTTGTTAATTTTAGTTTGAGTACTGAAACCTTGAGGGACCCCTTTTCAGTTTATACTCCCGTAGGTGAATATGTTGTTGCTCATATAGCTTATCGGCTTTGTCCTATTTTTGTGTTGCATAAAGTCTTTCCATGTGATATTGCGGAACTTGAGATGTTTGATTTTGATATGATTCTAGGGACGGATTGATTTTTGCATCGTATGCCTCTATAGATTGTAGAACCCAAAAGATCGAGTTCCACCTTTCGGATAAGCCCGTTCTTGAATCGAAGGGTAGTGACTCAGCTATCAAGGGTTGGTTTCCAACCATAAGGCTAGATGATCCCTAAGAGGTGTACTTACCATATTTTAAGGGTCAAGGATGTAGAGTCCGAGTCACCGACTCATGCGTCGGTCCTGGTGGTGAATGAGTTTCTGAATGTGTTTCCCGAACACTTGTTTGGTATTCCTCTTGAAAGGGAAGTAGGCTTTGGCATAAATCTTCTCCCGGATACTCAACGTATCTCCATTCCTCGTTATCGTATAGCATTGAAAGTGTTGATAGAATTCAAGGATCAGTTGAAGGATTTATGGAGAAGGGCTTTACTAGGCCGAATATATCTCCATGGGGTGCTCCAATGTTATTTGTTAGGAAGAAAGACGGATCTCTTCGGATGTGCATTGATTATAGGCAATTTAATAAGGTAACCATTAAGAATAACTATATGTTGTCTAGAATCGACCACTTGTTTGATCAACATCAAGGGGATACCCATTTCTCAATGATTGACCTCCATTCAAGTTATCATCACTTGAAGGTAAGAGAGTGTGATATTCCCAAAATGTCTTTTCAGACTAGGTATGGGCACTTTGAATTTGTGGTGATGTTATTTCGTTTGACTAATGCTTCGGTCGTGTTTATGGATCTTATGAATCGGGAATTCAAGACATTCTTTGATAGTTTTGTGGTTGTCTTCACTAATGATATTCTCATTTATTCCCAAAGTGAGTGGGAGCATATAAATCATTTGAGATTGGTTTTACAACCTTTGAGAAAGAAGGAGTTGTATGCTAAGTTTAGCAAATGTGAGTTTTGGTTGGGAGAAGTAGCTTTTATTAATAATGTGGTGTCAGTGATGGTATTAAGGTTGACCAGAAGAAAACTGAGGCTGTGAAGAATTGGCCTAGACCATTGACTCCTTCTGATATTCAGAATTTCCTTAGGTTGGCCAGCTATTATAGGAGGTTTGTTGAAGGGTTCTCATCTATTGCATTTCCATTGACTAAGTTGACCCAAAAGAAGGTTAAGTTTGTATGGTCGGATGAGTGTGAGAAAAGTTTTCAAACTTTAAAGGATTGGCTTACAACGGCTCCTGTTTTGACTCTACCGAATGGTATAGATGGGTTTGTGGTGTATTGTGATGCTTCTCATATTGGGTTGGGTTGTGTGCTTATGAAATTAAAGTGATAGCTTATGTATAAAGGCAATTGAAGGTGCATGAGCATAATTACCCGACTCATGATCTTGAGTTAGCAGTGGTGGTATTTGCTTTGAAGTTTCAGAGACACTATTTGCATGGAGTCCATGTTGATGTTTTCACCGATCACAGGAGCTTGCAATATGCGTTCACTTAAAGGGATCTTAACTTGAGGAAAAGGAGATGGTTTGAACTCCTTAAGAATTATGACGTGAGTGTAAAATATCATCCTAGCAAGGCAAATGTTATAGCCGATTGTGGCTCATGTTGAGGAGGAGAAGAAGGAGTTGCCAAAGGATGTTCATCATTTGGCTAGATTGGGTGTTAGGTTGGCCGACTCTAATGATGGTGGTATTCATGTTCAAAATGGGGCCGAATCTTTGGTGGTTATTGATGTAAAGGCAAAGCATGATTTAGATCCATCATTGGTAGAATTGAGGAAATTGGTTGCTGAAAAGAAAATGGAGGTGTTCTCCCAAAGGGGAGATGGTGTGCTTCGGTATCAAGATCAGTTATGTGTTTCTGATGTGGATGATCTTAAGACAGTAATATGAGTGAAGCCCACAACTCTCATTATTCTATTCATCCGGGATCTACTAAGATGTATCAGGATTTGTGAGAGGCGCATTGGTTGCATGGTATGAAGAAGGATCTAGCCAAGTTTGTGTCTGAATGCCCTAATTGTCAACAAATGAAGGTAGAACACCAAAGGAGCGGTGGTTTGACTCAAGACATTGAGATCCCAACTTGGAAGTGGGAAGATGTGAATATGGATTTCGTTGTTGGTTTGCCTCGGACCCGAAGGAAATTTGACTCCATTCGGGTTATCGTTGACCGGATGACTAAGTCGGCTCATTTACTACCAGTCAAGACTACTTTTAATACCGAAGATTATGCAAGGTTGTACATCCAAGAGTTGGTGAGGTTGCAAGGTATGGCTAGGTCTATCATACCGGATTGTGGTACACAATTTACTTCTCAATTTCGGAGGTCATTTCAAAGAGGACTTGGTACTAAGGTGAAGTTGAGCATCGCCTTTCATCCTTAAACTGATGGGCAAGCCAAGAGGAAAATTCAAACCTTGGAGGACATATTGAGGGCTTGTTTGTTTGAATTTTAAGGTAATTGGGATAACCTTCTTCCACTCTCTTAATTTTGCTTATAATAATAGCTTTCATGCTAGCATTGGTATGGATCCATTTGAGGCTTTTTATGGTAGGAGATGTAGGTCTCTAGTAGGGTGGTTTGAGTTAGGAGAGATGGCTTTGATTTGCCCGGATTTGGTGTTGGAGGCTATGGAGAAAGTGAAGTTGATTAGGGAGAGGTTGAAGATGACCTAAAGTCGCCAAATGTCCTATGCAGATGTTAGGAAGAGGGATCTTGAGTTTCATGTTGGTAATTGGGTGTATGTGAAAGTCTCACCTATGAAGGGTGTGATGCGTTTTGGGAAGAAGGGCAAGTTAAGTCATCGGTATATAGGCCCTAATGAGATTGTTGAGTGGATTGGGAATGTGGCTTATAGGTTGGAGTTGCCTCCAAATTTGAGTTCTATTCACCCGATCTTCCATGTGTCTATGTTGAGGAAATTGATTTGTGTACTAGTACTATTGTGACTTTGGAACGTGTTGAGGTTGAGAAGAACTTATCTTATGAGGAAGTCCCGGTGGAAATCTTGGATAGGCAAGTGAAGTGGCTTCGTAACAAGGATATGGCTTCGGTTAAGGTGCTTTGGGGAAATTGACATGTGCAGAGTGCTACATGGGAGGCGAAGTTGAACATGATGAAACGATATCCCCATCTTTTCCAATCTACTCAAGCCTAAGGTATTAGGTTCTTACTTTTCCAAGTGGTCCTGATTCTTTCGCTCTTGAGTTTCATGACATAACATGCTTACATATGCATCAAAATGATATTTATGATATTTTGAATGATTTGAATACGTTTTGATATGAATTTTGATGACTTTATGAATATCAAGTAATAAACATGCATGGTATCTTGTGAATGAATGTTTCATGTTCTAAGTCAAGCATTTCAAGCCTTGTTCATAAACATTCGAGGAAGAATGTTACCAAGGAGGAGATGAAGTAAGGACCCCGGATATTGTACGATCTCATTGGAGCTTGACATTTTCAGTTTTGGGAAGTTTTGGACCAAGGTGACGCTCCATGGGAGCCCTCACGGTCCGTGTGAGGTCACATGGCCCATGTAGAGCCTCTATGGAGTGGCCCTTGGCCTTTTGGGGGTGTTTGGCCTTAAGGGGTGAACTCATGGTATGTGTGATACCTCATAGACCGTGTGGTGGCCTTAGCTTGATATCCCAGAATTTTGGGACCACCTATGGTGGCACGACCAAGTACACAGCCCGTACAAAGTGGTACAACCCATATGTCCTTCTTTATGGCTTCTGAAGTGAAATTTTTTCTAAGTATAGAATCACCATCTCGAAACTTGTCGTGGAGTATTTTTCTAAGAGAGGTGGTACGTAAAGTGGTACGGCCCATGTGGCCTTCCATATGGATGATCTCGTCAAATTTATCTAAGTATGGGATTACAATTTTGGACCTTTGTTTTGTTTCTAAGTATTGGTTCACGGGCAAGTATACGGTCTGTAAATTGCCTCACGTACCATAAACCCCCTCCTTGAAACATAAATTTCAATTTTTGAACTTGTTTCATTAATGGTGTTTTCGTAATTGTGTTTTATTCTTGTAACGCCCGGTAAATTTATCGAAATGCCCCTAGAGTGAGGGTACGCGCGTAACGCATCTTCCGGAGTTCGTATGGCAAATCCGAGACCGGATTCGTGATCAGCATGAAAAATGGAGTGGGAAAATGGTCCGGGTCGAATTTTAGGACGACCCGATCGAAAGATAAATTTTCGATCCAAGTCACAAAACAATGACTGTCCGCGACAGAGGCGCGACGCGCACCTGCCGCGGAGGGACACTTATATATTTTTCCAGATTTTCGACGGGATGGAGAAAACTCGTTTAAGAATACTTTTCCAAAAACACAGTGCGCGATAGGTCCGCGCCGCGGACCGTGTAAATTCCGAACTGAAAATTTCTAATTGATTTCGAGGGGCATTTCGGTCAATCCCTAACCCCTCCTAAACACTAATACACGGCTAGTAAGGTCGTTTCTACACGAAAAGAGCCTAACAAAACCTATTCTAAATCCTATTCTAAAATCTAACAAGGCTAGGGCTTGAGGAGAGGAGAGAAAGGCTTGGGGTGAGGAACACGAGAAGAGAATCCTCGACATCACCTGGTTGAACAGTGCATCACAGGTATGTAAGGCTAAACTAAAACATGGGATTGTTCTCTCATGTGCCCCATAGAGGTCATAGTTGAATTGATGATTGAAGGGTCTACATGCATGATTTCTTTGATGGATTTTCTTGAAAATTTTATTTGAAATTACATGTTTTCTATGTTGATGATCATCATACTATTTGTTCTCTTAAATTGAACACTTTCATGGAATTTGCATAACCCTACATGACTATTTTGAAAAGCATGCATAATGAATTTAAGACTTGAACCTAGAGCCTTGCATTGGGATTGTTGACTGTGATGATGAGTTGATGAAATCTTGATTGTTGTATGAGTCTCTATAAATGAGCTCTACCGGTGTGTTTATTCACTTGTTTCCTAATGACGGTTATATACTCTTGGGTCATTGAGAAGGTGTTGAGGATAAGGTGAAAGTCCCTATGAGATAATTGATGAAAGGGCCAAGGTCCCGGTGAAATATCAGTCGTGGACGGGGAGTGGGTCCCTATGAGACTGGCAGTCATTGACGGGGAGTGAATCCCTATGAGACTGGTTGAGGTTGATTTTATGAGCATTGAGTCAGGAGGAGTATTGAGCACCGAAATGAGCAGGAGTGAGTCCCACTCGAACTCATTAACTACGTCGCCAAACGTAGGAGAGGCTTAAACCATCACATACATACACATGGTTTCCCTCGAGGTTTAACAGTCCCTGAAAGCAATAGAGGATCTGTTCAGTTTGATTCCATGTCGGGTATATTGATATGGGATCCAGTGTTCCTTACCTGGCAAGTTTGGGACCACTGTAGCAACATCAGGGTGATTGTTGTACATTCACTGGCTCATAAGTGAGTGTTGTCGGTTAAGAGAAACTCCCAGGAAAATTCGTATCTTATTCTGAATCTTGATGAGATGTGATGAGAGGGGGTGAACTCCTCTGAGATGATCCATGTGATGAGTTGAGACTTTGATGAGTCTGAGATAATGATGTGTCACTTGCCCACTCCGTACTTTTTCGCAGACAGGCAAGCTGGCGGTTAATAGGATTATGATGTCTATTTTGACTTGATATTATTTTCCATATTTTCTACCGGTTTCTGTTTCATTCAGCTATTTTACATACCAGTACATTCCAAGTACTGACGTCCACTCTGGACTGCATCATTTTATGATGTAGAGGCAGGTACTAGAGATCATCAACAGGCGCTCCGTTGAAGATCAGAGATCCGAAGTTGAATTGGTGAGCCTCCCCTACTCCGGAGGAACCATTATTTTATTTCATCATGCTTTAGAGTTAGGATTGGACTAATATCTTATTTTGTTTTTGGGTAGCCATGGGTCTGTCATTAGCACCACATGATTTAGTGATAGAGGCTTCATAGATCGGTGTCGAGCATTGATGTTGATATTGTGAGCTAGTTCTTTCTACTAGCCTTCGTTATTTTGCTTATATTATATTGAGAACTTTAGATGAACTGCGTCCACTGCTTGCATATACTTTCCGCTGATCAGTAGAAGTATGATTGAATGATGCGATGAGACTAGGTGGTTCACTTGGGGGCTAGCAATAGGCTTCGAGTGCCGGCCACGCCAAGGGTACCCTCCCGGGGCGTGACAAACTTGGTATCAGAGCCGACTCTCGACTAGTACGGTGGTGGGGCAAACCTCAGCGAGGACGCTGAGTCCCAACGGGGGGTGAATGCAGGGACAGCGATATGTAACGCTTGGCTCACTTAGGCAAATCCCACATCGGAAGAGAGAGGGAGAGTCTTGGGGTATTTAAGTAAAGGCTTGAACCTAATACTGTGAGGCGCCTTTTGGGGTGAGCCCAAAGGGACAAATCCGTGATGGGCTAGGCCCAAGAGCGGACAATACTTCACAGTGTTGCGCCAGGTCATTACAGGTGGTATCAGAGCACAGAGTTCAAGTGTCCTAGGGAGTCTATGAAGCCGTGTCTAGTAGAGTCTTGTTTATAGGTGTGTTGTCGACCACACTTCATAAGCAGGAGGCTATGGGACATTAGGGATGGTTACACTTCTTTCTTATTCTAAATCGTGCGATAGAGTTGAACTCTATGAAAACTATCCTCTAATTCGTGCGTTACACGTGCAGAATCGATAACATGCCTCCCAGAAGAGCTGCCAGAGTAAGGGGACGTCCTGCCAGGCGAGCTGTTAACCACCTGAGCCTCAAGTACCCGAGGGGCCCGTGGATCCAGCTGTCCCTGTTGGGCAACCTCCTCAAGCTGAGATCTCGAATGCTGAGCTACGCCAAGCCATTCAAACTTTGGCCCAGGCTGTCGCAGCACCTGCTGCGAGGCAAGGTGCGAGTGGGACAGACTCTCATGGCACCTCTAGAGTCCGAGAATTTCTGAGGATGAACCCGCCCGAGTTCACGGGGTCGGCATCTACTGAAGACCCCGAGAACTATATAGAGGAACTTGAGAAGGTGTTCCAAGTGATGCACGTGGCTGATGCTGATAGGGTTGAATTGGCTGCCTATGAACTCAAAGGGGTGGCCAGGCTGTGGTTCGACCAATGGAAGAAGGGCCAAGGGGACGATGCTTCATATGTAACTTGGGCGGTGTTTGAGGAGGCTTTCTTGAGACGCTTTTTCCCAAGGGAGAAAAGAGAGGCTAAGGTGAGGGAGTTCCTGAATTTGAAACAGGGCTCCATGACCGTGCAGGAGTATGGATTGAAATTTACGCAACTATCCCGCTATGCCCCAGACATGGTTGCTAACATACGGGGAAGGATGGGAATGTATGTAGATGGGTTGAACAGAGGACCCAAGAGAGATGGAAGAGGAGCTATGCTTGTGAGTGACATGGACATCAGGCGACTGATGACATTCGTGCAGCAAGCTGACAAAGAAAGACAACAGGACAGGGAAGAGTTCAAGCGCAAGAGAGCTAAGACATCCAGCCACGAAGGTGGAAGGAGGGGTAATGGGAATCGATTTCCATCACCCTCAGCTGCTAGCGCACCTGTGCCTAAAGGCCCGTATGATCAGAGGTTCCGGAATACAGGGAACCACGGACCTCAGTCCCAAGCTAGTGTGGCTCAAGGTTCTCAGAGTAGACCACAGTGTGATAACTGTGGGAAGGTGCATTGGGGGAGATGTCGTGATAAGAATGACGCATGCTTCGGGTGTGGCCAAGTAGGCCACTACAAGAAGGATTGTCCAAAACGGGCTAGCCAGGCTCAGTCTGCGGCATCGGCCCCACCGATTAGAGGGAACCCAAGGGCCACTACGTCAGGTGCAGGCGGGGCCACAAACCGCTTGTATAATATGGGGAGTCGTCAAGATCAGGAAAATTCTCCAGACGTCGTGACGGGTATGATCCGAGTCTTTGCTCTTGATTGTTATGTTTTGATGGATCCTGGTGCCACATTGTCGTTTGTAACTCCTTATGTGGCCAGTAAATTTGATAAAACCCCCGAGAGTCTTCTCGAACCCTTTGATGTTTCTGCTCCGGTGGGTGAGTCGATTCGAGCTGAAAGTGTCTATAGAGCTTGTGTAGTGTCCATCCATCATAGGGACACCATTATTGACTTGATCGAGTTAAAAATGGTTGACTTTGATTTGATCCTCGGCATGGATTGGCTTTACGCCTGTTATGCCTCTGTGGATTGTAGATCCCGAACGGTTCAGTTCCAATTTCCAAATGAACCAGTTCTAGAGTGGAAGGGTGACTCAGTGACACCTAGGGGGAGGTTTATCTCATATCTTAAAGCCCGGAAGTTAATTTCCAAAGGCTGTATCTATCACTTGGTGAGAGTGAAATCCGATGATGTTGAGTCCCCAACTCTTGAGTCAGTTCCGGTTGTCAACGAGTTTCCAGAAGTCTTTCCTGATGATCTGCCCGGAGTCCCTCCTGATAGGGAGATTGACTTTGGGATTGATGTTCTTCCAGATACCCAGCCTATTTCGATCCAACCTTACAGAATGGCCCCCGCTGAGTTAACATAATTGAAAGAGCAATTAAAAGATTTGCTGGAAAAAGGCTTCATTAGGCCAAGTGTTTCACCATGGGGTGCCCCTGTTTTATTCGTGAGGAAGAAAGATGGGTCTCTCAGAATGTGTATCGATTATAGGTAACTGAACAAGGTCACGATAAAGAACAAATATCCCCTCCCAAGGATAGATGATTTGTTTGACCAACTTCAGGGCGCCTCTTGCTTCTCTAAGATAGACCTTAGATCTGGCTACCATCAGTTGAAGGTGAGGGAGCGTGACGTTCCAAAGACATCCTTCAGGACTAGATATGGCCATTTTGAGTTCTTGGTCATGTCCTTCGGCCTGACGAATGCACCTGCCGCCTTTATGGACTTGATGAATAGAGTGTTCAAGCCATATCTTGATTTGTTTATGATTGTGTTCATCGATGACATTCTGGTGTATTCAAGGAGTGAGGAGGAGCATGCTAACCACCTCAGAGTGGTCCTCCAAACTCTTAAGGGCCATGAGTTGTATGCAAAGTTCTCCAAATGTGAATTCTGGCGTGAGTCAGCGGCCTTCCTAGGCCACGTGGTTTCCGGTGACGGTATACGAGTGGATGCCCAAAAGATTGAGGCGGTTAAGAACAGGCCCCGACCACTCCTACTGATATCAGAAGTTTCTTGGGGCTGGCAGGCTACTACCACAGGTTCGTGGAGGGATTTTCTTCCCTATCCGCGCCACTGACCAAATTGACTCAGAAAAAGGTCAAATTCCAGTGGTCCGAAAAATGTGAAAGGAGTTTCCAGGAATTGAAAACAAGGTTAACTACTGCACCGGTCCTAACTCTACCCGACGGGACCGAAGACTTCGTAATCTATTGTGATGCCTCGATGGTTGGATTGGGATGTGTATTAATGCAAAGGGGGAAAGTGATAGCTTATGCTTCAAGGTAGCTCAAGGTTCATGAGAGAAACTACCCAACCCACGACCTCGAGTTGGCAGCAGTGGTGTTTGCACTTAAAATTTGGTGGCACTACTTGTATGGAGTGCATGTGGATGTGTTCATTGACCACAAGAGCTTACAGTATGTTTTTAGCCAAAAGGAACTCAACTTGCGACAGAGGAGGTGGTTAGAATTGCTCAAGGATTACGACATGAGCATACATTACCACCCAGGTAAAGCTAACGTCGTGGCTGATGCTCTTAGTAGGTTATCAATGAGTAGCACAGCCCATGTGGAGGAAGGAAAGAAGGAGTTAGCCAAGGACGTGCACCGGTTGGCGCGATTAGGAGTCCGACTCGAGGAGAACAACGAAGGAGGAATTAATGTCCAGGACGGGTCTGCTTCCTCGTTAGTGGTGGAGGTGAAGGAAAAACAAGACCAAGACCCTGTCCTACTCCAATTGAAGGAGGATGTCCAAAATCAGAGGGTGATGGTCTTCTCCAAAGGGGGAGATGGAGTGTTGAGATATCAGAGTCGATTGTGTGTCCCAGATGTTGATGGCATATGAGACGGAATCATGGAAGAAGCTCATAACACTAGATATTCCATTCATCTTGGCTCCACCAAAATGTACCATGACTTAAGGGAGGTCTATTGGTGGAATGGAATGAAGAGAGACATCGCGGAGTTCGTTTCGAAGTGCCCAAATTGCCAACAAGTGAAGGTTGAGCATCAAAGGCCATGTGGATTGGCTTAGAACTTTGAAATTCCGGAGTGGAAATGGGAGATGATTAATATGGACTTTATCACTGGGCTTCCAAAGTCTCGAAAGCAACATGATTCAATATGGGTGATAGTGGACAAAATGAATAATCAGCTCACTTCATGGCAGTCAAGACAACGAACACTGCCGAAGAGTATGCCAAGTTGTACATCCAGGAGATTGTGAGGTTGCATGGAGTCCCCTTGTCCATCATCACGGACAGAGGAGCTCAATTTACCTCCCAATTCTGGAGATCATTTCAGAAAAGCTTGGGTACTAAGGTGAACCTGAGTACGGCTTTCCACCCACAGACGGATGGTCAGGCGGAGCGTACAATTCAAACACTAGAGGATATGTTGAGAGCTTGCGTCCTTGATTTCAAAGGGAATTGGGATGATCATTTGCCTCTGGCTGAATTTGCATATAACAATAGTTATCATGCGAGCATCCAAATGGCTCCTTATGAAGCCTTGTACGGAAGGAGGTGTAGATCGCCCATTGGGTGGTTTGAGGTTGGAGAAGCGGAGCTCATTGGACCTGATCTTGTTCACCAGTCGATGGAGAAGGTCAAGGTCATTAGAGAGAGGTTAAAGACTGCCCAGAGTCGCCAAAAATCTTACACTGACGTGAGGAGAAGAGATTTGGAGTTCGAAGTAGATGATTGGGTGTACTTGAAGGTGTCACCTATGAAGGGTGTCCTAAGGTTTGGGAAGAAAGGAAAGTTGAGTCCACGTTATGTTGGACCCTATCAAATCGTAAGGAGAATTGGGAAGGTGGCCTACGAGCTAGAGTTGCCTTCCGAGCTAGATGGGGTACACCCGGTGTTCCATGTGTCTATGCTAAAGAAGTGCTTGGGAAACCCGGCCTTGGTGATCCTTGTTGATAGAATTGGGGTGAAGGATAACCTATCTTACGAAGAGGTTCCAGTTCAAATTCTTGATCGTCAGATTCGTAAACTAAGGAACAAAGAAATAGCCTCAGTCAAAGTCCTATGGAGGAATCAATTCGTTGAAGAAGCCACATGGGAAGCTGAGGAGGAGATGAAGGCAAAGTATCCGCACCTGTTCGTGCCAACTGATGGTGAAAGCACTGAAGGTAAATCCTTGCTCTTCACTAAGCTAAGTGTCCTATTCTTGTATCTGACTTACTATTATTGAATTGAGTGTGGGAATGAGTCGTAAGTCTATTCGTGCCTTAATTCCCACCTCCACTCCTCATTCGAGGACGAATGATCCCAAGGGGGAGATGATGTGCGGTAAATTTACCGAAATGCCCCTAGAGTGAGGGTACGCGCGTAACGCATCTTCCGGCGTTCGTATGGCAAATCCAAGACCGGATTCGTGATCAGCATGAAAAATGGAGTGGGAAAATGGTCCGGGTCGAATTTTAGGACGACCCGATCGAAAGATAAATTTTCGATCCAAGTCACAAAACAGTGACTGTCCGCGACAGAGGCGCGACGCGCACCTGCCGCGGAGGGACACTTATATATTTTTCCAGATTTTCGACGGGATGGAGAAAACTCGTTTAAGTATACTTTTCCAAAAACACACAGTGCGCGATAGGTCCGCGTCGCGGACCGTGTAAATTCCGAACTGAAAATTTCTAATTGATTTCGAGGGGCATTCTGGTCAATCCCTAACCCCTCCTAAACACTAATACACGGCTAGTAAGGTCATTTCTATATGAAAAGAGCCTAACAAAACCTATTCTAAGTCCTATTCTAAAATCTAACAAGGCTAGGGCTTGAGGAGTGGAGAGAAAGGCTTGGGGTGAGGAACACGAGAAGAGAATCCTCGACATCACCCGGTTGAACAGTGCATCACAGGTATGTAAGGCTAAACTAAAACATGGGATTGTTCTCTCATGTGCCCCATAGAGGTCATAGTTGAATTGATGATTGAAGGGTCTACATGCATGATTTCTTTGATGGATTTTCTTGAAAATTTTATTTGAAATTACATGTTTTCTATGTTGATGATCATCATACTATTTGTTCTCTTAAATTGAACACTTTCATGGAATTTGCATAACCCTACATGACTATTTTGAAGAGCATGCATAATGAATTTAAGACTTGAACCTAGAGCCTTGCATTGGGATTGTTGACTGTGATGATGAGTTGATGAAATCTTGATTGTTGTATGAGTCTCTATAAATGAGCTCTACCGGTGTGTTTATTCACTTGTTTCCTAATGACTGTTATATACTCTTGGGTCATTGAGAAGGTGTTGAGGATAGGGTGAAAGTCCCTATGAGATAATTGATGAAAGGGCCAAGGTCCCGGTGAAATATCAGTCGTGGACGGGGAGTGGGTCCCTATGAGACTGGCAGTCGTTGACGGGGAGTGAATCCCTATGAGACTGGTTGAGGTTGATTTTATGAGCATTGAGTCGGGAGGAGTATTGAGCACCGAAATGAGCAGGAGTGAGTCCCACTCGAACTCATCAACTACGTCGCCAAACGTAGGAGAGGCTTAAACCATCACATACATACACATGGTTTCCCTCGAGGTTTAACAGTCCCTAAAAGCAATAGAGGATCTGTTCAGTTTGATTCCATGTCGGGTATATTGATATGGGATCCAGTATTCCTTACCTGGCAATTTTGGGACCACTGTGGCAACATCAGGGTGATTGTTGTACATTCACTGGCTCATAAGTGAGTGTTGTCGGTTAAGAGAAACTCCTGAGAAAATTCGTACCTTATTCTGAATCTTGATGAGATGTGATGAGAGGGGGTGAACTCCTCTGAGATGATCCATGTGATGAGTTGAGACTTTGATGAGTCTGAGATAATGATGTGTCACTTGCCCACTCCGTACTTTTTCGCAGACAGGCAAGCTGGCGGTTAATAGGATTATGATGTCTATTTTGACTTGATATTATTTTCCATATTTTCTAGCGGTTTCTGTTTCATTCAGCTATTTTACATACCAGTACATTCCAAGTACTGACGTCCACTCTGGACTGCATCGTTTTATGATGTAGAGGCAAGTACTAGAGATTATCAATAGGCGCTCCGTTGAAGATCAGAGATCCGAAGTTGAATTGGTGAGCCTCCCCTACTCCGGAGGAACCATTATTTTATTTCATCATGCTTTAGAGTTAGGATTGGACTAATATCTTATTTTGTTTTTGGGTAGCCATGGGTCTGTCATTGGCACCACATGATTTAGTGATGGAGGCTTCATAGATCGGTGTCGAGCATTGATGTTGATATTGTGAGCTAGTTCTTTCTACTAGCCTTCGTTATTTTGCTTATATTATATTGAGAACTTTAGATGAACTGCGTCCACTGCTTGCATATACTTTCCGCTGATCAGTAGAAGTATGATTGAATGATGTGATGAGACTAGGTGGTTCGCTTGGGGGCTAGCAATAGTCTTCGAGTGCCGGCCACGCCAAGGGTACCCTCCCGGGGCGTGACAATTCTAAGGGTCTTTTGTGACTTCCTATGCTACCCAAAGGCTTCCTAATGACCTAAACTCTATTCCTCTCATTCAAATGCATTCCTCACATTTAAAATTGTCTCAAGTCTCTCTTAAAGAACTCTTGTGGGATTTAAGCTTGGGAATCAGGGAAGGGCTCTTTCTTCACAAAATTTCATCGTATTTCTTCTTGGTTAGCTAAAGTATGTGGGTTTGATTCTTCGTCCCTTTCAACCAAGAAGAGCTAAACTCTTTTCAAGTGATTTTCATTTTTAAATTACTTTAAAAATGAGTTTTCAATATTATAGTTTATTAAATTCAATTGACGTATGGACTATGATTATTAATTGATTTTAAAGTTAATTAAGCCTTAATATGATAAAAGGCATTGAAGTTATGAAGCTATGAAAGTGCATGTCCCCTTTAAGGCTTGATTGTGAATGGGTAATCTATATTATGATTTAAATGTGAATTTTACTTATGTTTTTACTTGAATCTCATAATGTATTGTTGATTTAAGTTTGAATCTTTCTTGCCCATGCTATTCTTATCTCATTCGTCCCATATGCATACATGACTATGGTTTTTATGAAGTGGGTCAAGACCCAATTATGTTTATGTATATGATTTTGAGAAGATTATGGTTATGACAAGAATGTGATCACATAAATGTCTATGATTATGGCTCTTTGAGTAATTACGGGTGTTTACACCACTACGTTCAGGGAGCATCGACTTAGATTTGAGGCAGGGTGGGCCATCCCCAAGGGTCCATTCATCCATCGTATGACGTCTAGCTTGGATCTTGAGATTTGCTTGTCGTGGTGAGTCCTATCTTCCAAGGACAGCCCACTAATCCTCTACCCGTGGTGCTTAGTTTATGTTATTTACCTTGAGGGTGAGCTCGGGACATGTCTTGACCGGCTTCGTATCTTATGATTAGATGTATTGTTGGACATCTTGTAGACTCTTGTACGTTTATATGCTAAGTATTGCAATTGGGGATTTCGTTTATGGATATGGTTATGTAATGGCTACGGTCACTATGGATTGATTATGAGTTTATGTTATTCATTCATGTATGATGCGGAAGATCCTAAGTCCCTCATTGCCCCCCATAGAATGAGTCATACTTACCTGCCCCTTAGTTCTTATGTTCTATATGCTATGTAGATCCATGCTAATCCCTTACCCCCTATGACATCTCCATAGCATGAGACCTACTTTCCCATCCATTATAATTATGTGTTTACCATTTCACACACACTTCTGAACCGATGATGTGTGGATAGATGCTATAAGGCTTGTTTCGGGACTTTCGGGTTCCCATTCGCCATGTCCCTCGTAGACCCTAGGTCCAGGTCATGACAATAATAATGGTTTATATATGCTTCGATCAAATTATTGTATTGAGAATGTTTTTTAAATTAAATGACTAATAACAACAAGGAATTATTTTGAGAACTAACAGTAGATAAACAATAAGAAGCAATTTACATGATTATAATACCAATGGCCTCCACATTTCTGAAAGATACTTGAATTTTCAATAGTTATTTTAAATTTGTATATGTTAGCCTTTTCTTGTAAAAAGAGTACATATTCAACAATAAAATTCATTAAGAAAAAGGTACATAAAGTAAATAAAAAAATTAACTAATGTGCAAATATAATATTTCAATTAAAAAGCGAAATACTACATGTTAGACTGATGTAGTATATGTAACTTTTATTAGCAATGTTTTTGTGTAGACTTTTGTGTCAAAACTAATGTCATACTTGCCTTCTTAAACTCTAGTAAAAATAATTAAAAAATCTTCCATATCCATCTTCTCAGCTAAAACAACTAAGGGTCTTCTAAGAATATTTAATAACCTGAAGAAAGTTTTAATAGAAATAAAAAAGACGAGAGAGCAAAACTTAAGGAAAATGAAACTATATATATATATATATATATATATATATATATATATATATATATATTTCTTGATTAGTGTACTTTGATATAAATTTTTTCTAACTTAATTTAATGTACTTTGATATAAATAAAGGGTAAAATAGTAAAATAGTAAAATTCACTAGTGTATTAATGATTTCTTAATAAACGTGTAAAATGAAAAGTGCTCATATAATATGGCATACAGAAAGTAGTATTTATCATGGAATGTTTTTGTATATTGACATAAATGAATAATTTGATTTTTAGAGTTTATTAAGGAAAAACGTTTTTTATATTTTAAATGGTATTGTTGTAGTAACTTAACTTCGTAGGGGTATTTTGATATTTCAACTTTCAACTTTTATTTGTTCTCATGCGTATATTCCATTTTTGTCATGACCCAAAAATGGACGTGATAGCACTTGCTCAAACCCACCATAACAAGTCAGCCTAAACCCAACAAGAAATCAAAATGACATGCGGAAGTACTAAATAAAATAGATAACTAAAAAGAGAAATCTTCACAAACTTAAATAACACCCAAGGATTTGGTTGTCATGTGTACAAGCCACTAGTCATACAGAATCCAAGGATTACAAGTTGAAACTGTCTTTCTTCTCAAATAGAACAAAGCAGAAAGGAAACAGGGCAAGAGAGTCAGCCAAATGACAACAACTACCTCTCTAAATCTCCTGAGAAGCCTAGGATGATCAAGAAATATACTACTCATGGTCCGAGCTCAAAACCTACATAAGTGTAGAAGCAAAGGTGAGTACCAAAAACAACGCGGTACCCAACAAAGTCAACTAGCAAAACAGAAAAAGTCTGATAGAATACACAAACTCCTTTCACACCCAACCACATACCGCCGAACTACACGCCTGCACTCAGAAAAGTCACAGTCGAGCAACACATAATACATTCTAGAGATAGTTTCCAGTATGTCACAAATATCAAATCACAAGTCACAACTCACAAGTAGCAATGCAATCATCATGCCTCACAGGAATATGCAAGGATGAGATGCAATGCTTATGCTATAATTGCCGGCAATGACCTCGGCATCATAACATCACTGAAAAATACCTCAACATCACAACATCGTCGATAAAGACCTCGGCATAATATCATCGCTGGCAAAGACCTCGGCATCACAATATCATCACCGGCAAAGACCTCGGCATCACAATATTATTGCCGACAAAGACTTCGGCATCACACTCGACCGGTAAAGACCTCGGTTCCAACTTGTTACCATCTCACTCATATCAATATTCAGAACCATGCAAATGTGTGTGTCATAGAATGAATGAACATGAGATGAAGTCCACAAACTAATCCACTCCTCATCACCAACCACAACAATATATCTCAAAAGAATATATATATAATTCTCATCACTTAAACACATGTTTAAATTCAAATGTCACACCAACACACCAACTAATATCTTATATTTAAGCACCCTCATTAAAATATTTCATGAATCACACATAGGATTAAGGATAATTCGAGAATTTTACAAGAGTTACAAAGTTTTAAAAGTTCACTTGCCTTAATAATTGAACACTCACTGCAGGGCTTGTGCCTTCCCCTTTCGATTAGAATCGCAAGCACCGTGATCCAATCAAATAAATTACCACAATAAGATTTCAAAACTAATAATACTCATATTACTATACGTCTAGCCTAGACCCAAAAATAATTAATTACGTAGTCAATTCCCAAAATTTCAAGTCTAGGGTTAAGTCTTAATTCCTCCAAATAATATAAATTTTAATGATTTTTATATAATTAAAACATCTAAGATTTTATTACCAATCTCAATACATTAAAACTTAACTTATAATGTAACTACTAAGAGAATAAATAATTTCAACCGAGAACTAACCAAAGATGAAGAACGCTATGTGAAGACAATTGAAAAAAAAGACAACTATAATCTGCTAACGATACTAATACTCTAATCCAAACAATTCAGTTATCATATACTACTGTTAACATACTAATACAATTCCTATTCCAATTAACATATACAATCTGTTACTAAGTATATTAATAAATTAATATATACATTTATCTTCAAATTGGCTCAAAGGAGATTTGCAAGTTCGTTGTTGCTCTTCACGTTGTTCGGTGTCTCTTTGTCCTCCTTTATTTTATTTCTTCTAAAACTGATAAATCCCACTAACCTAATTTAATATATAAATCAAGTGGGTATAAAGTTTTGAACAAATTAACATTTAGCCCACCACTTATTAATTATTCAAACTTACCCATAAATTAAATAGTCTTAGTTATTGAATAGTCCCAAGTACCTATTTAAAATATTTTTAGATGAATCTTGCAGGAAATCAAGAGGACTAATTCTTGAAACGATATTATAGGTCGTTACAATTTTAATGAGTTCTAATTCTTTTAAAATAAATTGTAAAAAGACTTTTAACAAACAAATCAAAATTATATTTTTAAGTCTAAATCCAATTTAATTTTAATATCTTTATGTTTGGTTATGTCTATAATTAATTAGGCAAAAACAAACATAATTAGCTATATAAAAAGCCCAAGAGCGTCATCTTTCAATGTACTAATCAAATGAAAAATATTATAGAAGGAATGAAATATGTACAAATTGTATTTTTGTATTTCAATATTATAAATTTATGATATAATTTAATAATGAAATATATTATGACGTATCATAGAGGAGAAGAATTAAAATTGAATAAATATATTAAGAATGCTAAATATCTTAGAATAGTGTTGTCATTGCATCTATTTTTTTTTGGGGGGGGGGGGGGGGGGGGAGAATCAAAGCAAATTCATATTTATGACAATTAATGGGAAAGATTTCTACGTTTATGGATGTTACATATTTCTTTAATCCTTTTCCACTTTAGAAAAACAATTAAAGCTACAATCAAGAAATGAATAAAGGTTCATTAGAACTTAAATTGAAAAATAGTAACAAAAAGAATATTACATGTGTTGCTTCCGGTGGTGTGAAATGAATAATGTTATCTCCATATTCACGATAATTGCTAAAATAATCCATAATTCATGAAAAAATAGCATATGTTATTATTATGTAAGTTCAAATTATACCATATACATAAGTACTTGTAAATTGAAATAGTAAAAATTTCTTTGTTGAAATTTCATCACGAAGAAAGAAATCTATAACATGAAGAAAAAGAAAACAAGAAGCAACTGGATGCTATTAGTGTTTTGGTAAATGGAAATTGAAAACATAACGTAAAAGCACAAAATTGAAATTCACCCATTTGCTTCATTTTAATTGGTAATATTTATATTTTGTATTAGTAGTATACCTAGTGTAAATATAACTTAATGAGAATATGAAAAATGGGGAGCTGAAAAGGTATCTTAACTAAATGCAATTATAATATTATCTGTAAATCGGAATACCATTTATAATGGAACATTAATTGTAAATTAATGAGAATATGAAAAAATGAAAAGACATTTTAAATTAAATGTAAGAAATAGATTTATAAATGAGAATTTAGTTAATTATTATCGATAAGGTTTCTTTAAAAAGAATTGTTTCTGACAACTCTTCAAATTCTCATGTTTAAAACAAATTCATATCCACGTTTAAATCTTTTATATTATATGATTATAAGGGAATAAATTTTAGTTAAGGAGTAAAATTATATTTTATTTTTAAAGGATGTTTTCTAATTCAATATTTTCTAAGATTCTTTTTACTTTTAATAATATATAATAATATAATTACTATTTTATTGATAATTAATTAGATAGTTAGTGACATTTTAATTGAGAGTAGAGGTAAAATGGTAATCCAACTTTTAAGAGGATATTTTTTAATTCAAGTTTTTCTTAGTTTCTTACTTTTAATAATATATAATATAATTAATATTTTATTGATAATTAATTAGATAGTTTGTGTGACATTTTAATTGAGAGTAGGGGTAAAATGGTAATCTAACTTTCAAGGTTGGAGCTTCCCACTTTTAATAATATATGATATATGGAAATTTTTGTAGTTTTAAAGAGATATTTATTTTGGGTAACAACTTAGTAGTTTCAAATCTCTTCTGATTTATGAGTTTATATAATTAAACAAAGATTGTCACTAAAAACTAATAAGGGGTTGTTTGGTTACTGGTTAGAGTTATGCATGTATTAGTTATGTAGGTATTAGTTATACAAAGTTTAGTTATGGAGTCTAGTTATGCAAAAGTTAAAAGAAATTAGTGAATAGCATTGGTTGAAGTATTTATAGCCATATCATCGGTTGAAGAATAGCATTCAAACACATACACATATATATAGCCAAATAAGAGTTTCTCATAAATCATTCCAACAACACGAAAGCAATATACCGGTCATAGCAAATGGATTTGAGAAGAGTCTACATAATATCCAACAAATAATCCCTCTAGTCAAAGGAATGGGGGTCAGGACAAGTTCCGGGCTCACCCTCAATGAAGAAGAACATTCTGTAATAGCAATAAAGAAATATAGTTAGCTCATCTTCGGAAGATGCGACTCACCAAAGTATACTCTGGGATTGGACTATTCGTCAACATGTTGATAATCAAAGTGTTCAGCCCCTACATGGTAAAATCATGTAGGCATAGAGTATGCATTAGTACGTTTAAATGTACTAAGTATGCGCGTATGCAATGCATATGGCCTACCAAACATGCATTTTAAAGTTGGATGACAAGAGCACGTAATATAGAAAGAACCATATATCCAATGGAGGTATATACAAGATGCCATAAAATTCATGATGCATGAAATGCAATAATGCTCATATATATTAGGAATGGACTATAACCGACAATTCAAATCCATGCGAGCTATTAAATGAATTAGTCTGATAAAGACCTTCCATCGATAGGAGAAGATTACTTGCCAAAGGTAATCCACATCACACCTTATGGGAATCACCATTTCGGTGGATGATTACCTTCCTTACGGAACTCACCATTTTGGAAGGATTTTCAGAATTTTACATAACATATCAGATTTTCATATACATATAACCACTCCTTACGACCCAGTCATTTCGGTAATGGTTTACATTCCTATGTTGGCACATAGTTCAAGAAAAGGGAGAGAGCCCTTGAGGAAAGCCCTAACACCCCCAATCCATCGATTCTAAGTCGATGACATCCTACTCGAATACTTATATATATGTGTGTGTGTGTGTGTGTGTGTGTGTGTGCTTTTGGGAAATGCAATGTTCATTTCAAAACGTTCAATACATATTTAGGCTCAAATGCCAAATCATAGTTCATACTTGTATATGCTCAAGCAGGGAATAACTCATTCATATATACAGAATGGTGCAAGCACTCAGATTACTCAATGAGCCAAAATCATAGACATATCGGTATTCACCATTTTGTCATAGCCAATATCTCATCAGAATCATATCATAATCATTTCAGAAAAAAAAATAATTGGGCTTAACCCACTCCATAATTTCCATATATCAATGTTCATGAATGCAATGCAATGCATGATGTGAGGATAACATGGGTAACATAGATTCAAGTTAAAAATCAATATCACAATATAAAATAGAGTAAAACCATAATTAAATCCACATGTAAATCGTAGTATAGATCACCCATGCATAAATCATCTTTAAAGGGGACATGCATGTTCATAATTTTATAACTCAATGTAAATCATCATAATAGTGATCTAAGTGAATTGTGATCATAGGTAAAATACAGCCCATGCATCAATTAGTTTTAATAAAATCAAATAATGAAATCTCATGTTTAAAGTAACTAAAATTTATGAAATAGATTGAAAGACCTTTGGGTCTTCTTGGTTGAAAGGGACCAAGAATCAATCCCACATACCTCGATTGAGGAGCTGAATATGGGAGATGAATTAGGCTTGAATTGGACTACAATAGAACCCTAGTTTTGATCCTTGAAAGGGGGAGTAGAGAGGGATGGGGAGGTGATCTTATTAGGGATAGAAAGTTTTAGGAGAATGAATTAAGAGGGGAGGGGATATCAGCTGAATTAGGGGTTTAGGATAGGTAAAAGGTCATAATTCATAATTAAAATAAACTGAAATTACATAGACGCCATTAATGAAACGGACCAAAATTGGAACCGTCAGATCCACATGGTCCACTACACGGTCCGTGAAACGTCACACGGACCGTGAACAGTTGTCGTGACCCAACTTAGAAACTTTGCAAAGGAAATTCATACGAAGCTAAGGGTTTCCACACGGACGACTACACGGTTAGTGTGAATCCACATGGGCCGTAACACCGACCGTGTAGCGGTACTTGAAATAACTTTTTGCATAACAACGTTACGAGACGGTACTTCTATACTTAGAATAATTTTACGTAGGGAGCCACACGAAGAGCCACATGGCCTATGACACATAACACGGATCGCGTGAGTTGCCGTGTGCCCTCACTTGGCCAAGTTTCCTTCTGTCTCAAAGTTGTCCCAACCGTGAACTGGACCAAGTGTCCCTTCAGCGGAGGCCACACAGTTCATGTAGCTTCACGCGGCCCGTGTGGGCCCTCCGTGGAGTGATGCCTGGCAGTTCACCTGGGACATTTCCAAGAGATTTGGGAAACGCCACTAGAAAAAATCCAGGTCCGTACATTCCACCCCGCATAAAGTTATACGTAGATTTCCTTGTAAGTTATGTGAGTATTAGTTATGTAGAAGCATTAAAAATTCAGCTAAACATCGATTAAAGTTAAAACATAAATAAGTTTTATACAATTTTTAGAAATTACCAACCAAACATGGTATAAATTATATTGACTTCTACACATAATACAAAACTTCTACCGAACATGGTAAAAATTACTACGACTTTCTATACATGAATAAGATGACTCTTATACAGTGACCGAATGACCCCAAGTTTTTACATGATTAAGAATTAAAGGCAGTTGGACAGTTAAATTTGAATAAGCAGGGAAGAGACGGCCTGGATAATAGGAATAAGGAATGGAAAAAAGAAAGTTTTAAACCAAATTAAAATTGGAATAGGGTGACGTCATCAATAAGCACTCTCATTAATACGTATGTATAAAACACTATCCAACACAACACATTGCACGTCCAATTCATTCGTTCTTTCTTAATCATTGAAAGAAGAAGCGGAATTCCTCCCCATGTTCAAACACTCCCCTTACATTATTCACTGTTTCAGAACCACACGAAGAATGTTTTTTTAGGGTTCAATTGCATACACAACAACAAAATTATTCATTATGACATGAAGCCTGGCAATATTTTTATTGTGGGCACTAATGAAACTGCCAAGATCGCTGATTTTGGGCTCTCCGTTATTTTGGAATAGGGCATCATCAATGAAAAATAAGAATCATCAGGGGAAATGAAAGGTATATGGGGCTTGAATCTATACTTAATGCCGAGTATGACATTTAGGCTCTTGGCTGCACAATCTATGGGAGAAACTTAATATAGATCAAAACTGTCTAGACATCTTTACTAGCTGCTAAACATCATATGAATGGAAAGAAAAGGAAAAAAACAATTCTTTTTGATAATTAATATGGACTGACAGTGGCCTTCAGTTTTAGCCAAAATCTTGACCTTTGGTTGTTCTTTGGTCACGATCTCCTTTTTTTCTGATGTTGGATTTGGAGAACAATTATTTTTGATAATTAACATGTTCTTTCAAATTGGTTTGAAAACATGTAATACACAGTTTAGAATTGTTGACATATGCATGGTATTGAGATATAGCAAAAAGTCAAGTAGAGCTAAATGTGTGTCTTGGCTTCAGTTTTTCCAATATAACCTTATTGTCCGTTCGGCACCAGATGCTCAGACTCAACTAAGCAAGTCAATGAAAAGATCCAAGGAAATGAAGCTCGTTGGAAAGTTTCTATATTCAACCTTAACTAATGTACATGACATGCTTCTATGCATAAACAATCTAATTCAAATAATTATAATAATACCAGTAAACCTACGTAAAGTTCAATGGCAAGATTACCAATACGATAAACAAAGATGAATCATCGTGTGCAAAATGCCACTAAAGGTAATTCTGCAAATAGCGGTAACTATAATAGAGAGAATGTAGAGCACACCCAGCGGTGAGTTCAATTCTAAAATTTGATTCACTGAACATTCATTAACAGATCCTAAATTGTGAAAGAATTCTTCCAAAGTCCGTGATGAAGAACGGCACAACTATGTGGTGCTTTTTGATGCTGCCCAATATCTTTTGGGTTGCATCATCCATCAATAACTCAAATCCACCATTGAGAAGGTTAGGCCATCCGGCATACAACTATATAAATTGTTACTACGGATTAAATTACTAGGAAAAAATAAATGCTTCTAGGAAGCTCTTAAACTTGCAATGCTAACTTTAAAAATGATGCAAACGAAATAATCCAATTACCGTTGCAAGCTGAAATTAATTAAAGATAAAGAATATATCTATCTGGACCAGATTGAGAAGAAAGTTGACAATTTGAGAAGGAATTTAGTTGCACAAGAGATAAAGGAAGTTAAAAAAGTAGCTCTGAGGCCAAATGCCGAAGAAGACAAGTTAGTGGATTTACGGAGGAAGAGGATGCAAAGAAATAATGTAGGAAGTCACAGAGCAATTCTAACTAAAAATTATACATAGAAAAGAAGTAATAGCTTTCTTTAGTACTAAATAGACTATCAACTTATATGATAATATTAAGTTATATTTCTTGAAAAGTTGTATTGTTAATGACCCAATATAGTAATTTATGATTCTTTGGTCCATATATTAACTGGCGTTTGATTACTAAAGGCAGTTCCTTGCAACCCATGGAGTTTCTTGAAACCAAAGGAACAACTGATTCAAACCCATTGCAGGTAGCAGCAGTAACAGTTTCTTTTAAAGTGGTACAAAAGCCATTTCTAGTGGTTGTCGAGACAACAATAATGTCTAGTGTTCCTATGTTTTATCCAGCTGCCATGTCTATCTCCATTTCAACCTCATTTTGATAATCGTCCATGTCAGACATCTTCCCCTCCTATCATTTCTATCTCCTTGTCAATCAATTTGTTGCTAAGTTGCTGGGCCCTTCAGCACATACGATTGTATCTGGTCCCCTACGGTAAAATAATCCCCATAGGAAGTGCTCGCCGTTCCATCCTGCAAGAACACCCACAAGGTGAGATGCAGCTCTAGAATTATCAGACAATCTTCTTAAAAGAATCAGATCATGATTTTTCTATTCCACTTTTCATTCCTATTTAAGATTCTGATAAAAAGGAAGCAAAGCTGATAATCTAACTAGCTATTTCCTTCAAAGGGCACAACCCCTTCTGTAAAAAGATCAACTTCTTCCTTATAATTGGCAAGTCAATCAAAAAATAAGGGGGTTGGGGATAGGAACAATGTTTGAGGTTTACAAAGAACGTGTAGATATGGCACAAGACGATAAAGCAAGTACAGATCAAAAAGTCATAGCTTTCAGCTAGTCTGACTACACTTTCTTGCTAAAAATCGAGAGAGATAGAGGGAACTTACTGGTGCACGACAACATTTTACACTCACGGCAAGTAATAATTACCTCTTGAAAACCTACATCACCACAAATTTCACAATTTTTTCCCTGCATGTTCAAAAGAAAAAACAAGAAATTCTAAAGCTGACCAACTCTTGATCCAACTTAAGTGAAGATTAGATTGAGTTTTCTGGTTTTCGAAATGAACAAGGATCTAGATGCTATCAAAGTGCTTCGCTCAGCTTCTTTTGTCACATAGAATCAACATTACCATATGCATTCTTACCTACATTTCCTTAAGAGGTTGTTTCCAAAGCTCGAATCTATGACCTCCTTGTCACATGGCAATAACTTCACCCATTACGCCTAAGCTTCCATTATGTTATCGGAACAAGTATTCAGATTATATATACATAGTGAAAATCATTATTATTTGTTTCGAATGTTGTTGTACCTTCTTGATAACAAAGAATCCATATTGAGAAAGCAAAAAAGGCAATAGGTATGAAGGTTAGTGAAGTTAAAACATATTCAAGTTTATACTTGGGAGTTTTATCATGACGACTATAATCAATGCCAGTGGAACTTTCTATCCATGTAGATATTTACTACTACTCTAATGTTGCATATTATCCTTCAATTAAGAGTTGAACACTCCAATCTTTTTATATTCATAGTTTCTAAATTAGGTTAGACAAGTTAAGTATCGGGCTTTGTCCATCTTTGAAAAAGATGTTCAACATACTATTAATCTAAATTATTTTATACATCTTTTTAAACATCTTAATTAGCTAATACTCTATCAATTTCTACAATAAGAATATTTTGCAAACCCCTATTCCCCCCCCCCTCCGCCACCCAAAAGAAAAAGAACAATTCTTTCAAACATATTCAGTTGCCACAATCCAAACAGTGTAGCCACTAAAATTGAAAATCCTCTAAATCTTATCTCCGCTTTTTATTTTCCATTTTCAAAACATCAAAGAATCAGCAATTAAAAATATTCTACAATAAAGTAGAGTTGAATAAAACACAACTTTCAGAAAAATTACTAGTTAAATTAAATACTTACCAAGTTGACCTGATGAATGTTGTGTGGTTCCTTTTGCATGTGAGAGTGACTGGCAATGCTCTCATGAAATACGGAAATCTTGTTGATTATCAGGAATGCCCTCAAGAGAAAGTTGTTAAATTGTAGGGCTCAACAAGAAAGTTGTTGTGAAAATATCGTGGATAAACTAACACACAATCACAAATAAAGAAAATAGAGAAGAAAAATAACAAAAGGAGTTAACGAGGTTTGGCTATGCCTACTCCTCCAGTAAAGACAGAACGAGTTTTCCAGTATGAATGAAAAAGAAGAAGTTTCCACTGCTTTCAAGCCCTTAGGATTACATTGTGGATTCTCTGTCATACTCTAGAATCTCCAACTATATCCCTTATTTGTAGATCCCAATTAGTCGCAAATCTATAAGGAAAAGTTTTTCCTAATCCTAGAAGGACAATATATTCCTTTTCCAAATCTATTAGGATAAGGGTTTCCTACACCAATAGGGATTATAAGTTTCCTTAGATATACAATGGAAAAATTCAAGACATAATTAATAAACAAACAAAAGTCTTCACTTATTCAACCTTGCGTAAGGCAAAAGCTGTAATCGAAAGCTAATGATCAACAACCCAACCCAAAATTAAAATATATTTAAGGGTTTTCGTTTGCTCAATTCGCAATATATACCCTTCGGGGTGGCCCTATAGTTTTGGCCTGGGGATTCCATATTGGAGGTATCAAGTTCAAAAATCCTTTCCAGCGAAAGTAAGGGATTTGCCTTCTGGATCAAGCTTGCGGGTTACCTCTCCAATGTGATTTGTGAGCTAGTGCATAGGAATGGATTACCCTGTGTGCATTCAAAGGGTAGCAGTTGCAGGTTCTCCTTGTCATAAAAAAATAATTCCCAATATATCACAGACATTGAACTTATAATACAACATAAATATGTAAACCAACACACATATTAACAACTTATGAAAAAGCAAAAGCTTGTGCAATGAAAATTAATGTAAAAATAAAGCAAAACAACAACTGATTAAGCTAATACTACTAAGCTTCAAAATTCACCTGATCAATCTGATACGACACCTCTTCTCTCCTTGCTGTCCCTTCCTCGCTCTCATACAACTCTGATTCCTTCAAACACTATAACAAAAACAACAAAAAAACTCAACTTCACTACAAATTCATTGACAAAACTGAGTTCAAAACCAACAAAAACAATTAAAAAAGTTTACACAGGCAAAATTGAAGATCCGCCTCTCTAGGTCTAGCAAGAGATAAAGGTTTTGTGACTCCATACTTCTTCGGCAGTGGCGCAGTGGCCTTACCGATCAAGAAAATGAAATAAAGAAAGAACCCGAAATCAGAACATTACCAATCAAGCCAAGAAAGTGGTCAAACTAGAAATTGAGTGAAAAAGGGGAATGACATGTCAGATTCGACTAAGGAAAGGAACAAATCTAAATTTGAACAAAGTTATGCAGCACACAACTTGTTTATTTTATCACTCTATCAGGTTTATTAGATATTTAATAATATCAATTTTTTTTAGAAAAATAATTAATGTTAAAGAGGAATTTACATATAATTGAGCTTATTTTAACTACTATCATGACCAATCCCATGTACTAATGTATTGGAATTTTTGTGTACAAGGATGAATTGTTTATCCTTCTCATTTCTCAAAGTGGTTTCGACAATAATTCAACACATCGAATACATTTTTTCGCTAAACATCTTTGTCCTAAAATGTTTCATCTTATTCCATCAAATTATTTTACTTCCTCCCAAATAAGATTATTGGTGGGATTTGAAAGAAGTGTATGGGTGGCATGGTATGAAGAAAGACATCACCAAGTTCGTATGTGAATGCTGGAGTTGTCAACAAGTGAAGGTAGAGCACCAAAGGTCCAATGGCTTAGCCCAAGACATTGAGATTCCCACATGAAAGTGGGAAGATGCAAACATGGATTTTGTGGTTGGGTTGCCTCGGACCCGAACGCAATTTTATTCTATTTGGGTTGTCATGGATCGGATGAAGAAGTTGGCTCATTTCCTATCGACCAAGACTACTTTCGGCGCCGAGAATTACGCAAGGTTGTATATCCAAGAGTTGGTGAGGTTGCATGGTGTGCCTAGATCCATTATATCGGATCGTGGTACCCAATTCACTTCCCACTCTTGGAGGTCTTTTTCAAAGGGACTTGGAACTAAGATTAAGTTGAGCACCGCTTTTCATCTACAAACAGAAAGCCAAGTAGAGAAGACTATTCAAACCCTGGAGGATATGTCGAGGGCTTGTGTGTTAGAGTTTAAAGGTAACTGGGATGACCACCTTCCACTTATTGAATTTGCTTATAATAATAGCATCCATTCTTGCATAGGTATCGCGCTGTTCGAGGCTTTATATGGGAGAAGGTGTAGATCACCGGTGGGGTGGTTTGAGTTGGGAGAGATGGCATTAGTTGGTCTGGATTTAGTGATGAAGGCCATGGATAAGGTGAAGGTGATTAGGCAAAGGTTAAAAACAACCAAAAGTCGTGAAAAGTCTTATTCGGCTGTTAGGAAGAGGGATATTGAGTTTCATGTTGGTGATTAGGTGTATGTGAAGGTTTCGTCTATGAAGGCTGTGATGTGTTTTGGTAAGAAGGGCAAGCTAAGCCCCCGGTATGTTGGCTTATGAGTTGGTTGAGTGAGTTGGAGGTGTGGCGTATAGGTCGTAGTTGCCTCCGGATTTTAGTTCCATTCAACCGGTCTTCCATGTGTCATGCCTCGGGAGGGTACCCTAGGCGTGGCTGGAACCCAGAGACTATTGTTAGTCCCTAAGCGAACCACCCAATCTCAGAAAAGTCATCCAACATCGAATATAGCAGAAAAATAAAAATAAGATAGTGAGCAACATCAATAAGAAGGGCCAATGGCAATAAACTCTATCTCAACATCGATGATAAGTAAGTAGTATTACTAGCTCAACTCTAAGAGGGAAAGACCTCACATCAAATCTCAACTCATGTCTATGAATCCTCTAACTCAACTAGACAGTCTAAGAGGGTACCCTGCCCAGGGTAAATGAAATCAACCTCAGTAGATCCACAAGAAAAAAATAATAATCCTCTTTTGGGACAAGAAGCCATCCACATTGCGGTTCAATCCTCTCTCCTATACGGGCCACGTAGTTAATGAGTTCGAGTGCGACTCACTCTCACCCATTTCAGTGCTCAATACTCCTCCCAGAACTCGACATGCACATAAACCTCATCCTCATCAGTCTCATAGGGACATAGTATATCAACATCAACACCATCGGTCCCATAGGGACATAGTGCATCAACATCATCATCCTCGGTTCCATAGGGACATAGTACATCAACATCAACATCGTGGACTCGAAACATTCTTTTAGAATTTAGTTTCAAGTTTTTAACAATCATGAACATCACTCTCATCAACATCATCATCAAGACTCTCAACAATTTAGACCACAATCACAAGATCACAAACATCATCGTCAAGGCTCTAGACTCATCCCCCTAAGTTCATTCTTTTATTCTTGATTAAAATAGACGTAGAATTTTGTAACAATCATTCATGAAAACACTTATGCAGTAAATCGAGTTTGTCATGATCATTAATTTAATAAAAATATATGCATTAGGAAGAATCTTAGTAAATTACTCAATGATTTTCACATGTCACTCATCATCTTCAATCATAGACTCAATTGACAAAAAGGGGACACATGGAAGAACAATCCCATGCTATAGGTTAGCCTTACATATCTGGGATGATTGCTATCAATACAACTCCCTTGGAACTTCTTCTATTTTTCCTCAATCTCGTCTTTCCTCTACTCTCCTCAAGCCCTAGCGTATTACTGTTGTTAGGAAGATGATTTTAGAATGGGGTTTCAGACTCTTTCATCGTGAAAATGACCTATATTGGTCGTGTATGGGTTTCAGAAGATGTTAGTAATGGACTATAATGCCCTTTGAAATTTTAGAAATTTTCCAGCCTTCAAGTAACCAAGTCTGCGATTCGGACTGGTCGCGTATAACTCATTTTTGGAAAAACTCTTCCTGAACGAGTTTATCAACTCCGTCAAAAATTTTAGAAAAAATATAAGTCATCCTTCGTGATGCGGCTCAGTCACGAACTCTTACTATTTCTCATTTTGGAACGAAAAATTATCTTTTGACTCGATCGCTCTAAAAATCAACCGAGACCTCTCCCCCACCAAATTTTGGTGCTGATCATGAATCCAACCTTGGATTTTCCATCTGAAAATCCAAATATGCACTAAGTGCATATCTCTCCTCTAGGGTATTTTAATAATTTTACCGGGTGTTACACCATGTATCTATGTTGAGGAAGCTAGTTGGTGATCCTAGAACCATTGTGCCCTTGGAAGTGATTGAGGTTGAAGAGAACTTGTCTTATGAGGAAATTCCAGTAGAGATCTATGATCGAAAAGTAAATTAGCTTCGTAACAAGGATGTGGCTTCGGTGAAGGTGCTTTGGAGAAATTAACATGTGGAGAGTGCTACTTGGGAGGCGGAGCTGGACATGGTGAAGCGATACCCTCATTTTTTCCAATTTACTCAAGCCTAAGGTATTAGGATTCTTCCTTTCCAAATCGTGCCATTTCTTGCCCTCTTGAGTTTCAGGGCATGACATGCATACATATGCACGAAAAAAAAGATTTTTTATAATTTTTGAGGGACGTGCATACGATTTTGATATAAGTTTAAAGACTTTGTTATATTTTAATAATGAACTATACACTGTATCTTATGTTGGGTGTTTCATGCTCTAAGTCAAGCCTTTCAAGACTTAATTCTTGTGCATTCAGTGACAAATGTTCCCAAGGGGGAGATGATGTAAGGACCTAAATTTTTCGAGTGGCGTTTCTCAATCCTCTTCGAATTTCCCCGAGCGAACTGTGAGGTATCGCTCTACGGAAGGCCCACACAGGCCATGTGAAGCCACACGGATCATGTGGCCACCCATGAAGGGACATTTGGTCCAGTCCATGGTAGGGGCAACTTTGAGACGGAAGGGGGTTTTACCGAGTAAGGGCACACGACCACTCACACGGTCCATGTGGTGTGTCACGGACCATGTGGCTCTCCATGTAACTCACTACGTAAAATTATTCCAAGTATAGAAGTATCGTCTCATAACTTTGTTGTGTGAAAATTATTTCAAGTACCATCAAACAGTCGATGTCACGACCCGTGTGGATTCACACGGACCGTATGGTCGTCTTGTGGTACCCCTTTGCTCCGTGAGAATTCCCTCTGTGAAATTCCAAGTACTGGATCATGGCCACTATTTACGGTCCGTATTACCTTTCACTGACCGTGTAGTGGACCGTGTAGACCTGACGGTTCCAGTTTGGGTCCGTTTCATTAATGTCATCTATGTAATTTTGGTTTATTTTAATTATGAATTATGACCTTTTACCTATTCTAAACCCCTAATTCAGTTGATATCCCCTCCCTTCTTAATTCATTCTTCTAAAACATTCTACCCCCTCACAAGATCACCTCCCTATTCCTTTCTCCTCTTCCCTTTAAAGGTTCAAGCTAGGGTTCTATTAGGAGTCCAATTCAAGCTAAGTTCATCCCTCAAATTTAGCTCCTAAATCAAGGTATGTGGGTTTGATTCTTGGTCCCTTTCAACCAAGAAGACCCAAAAATCTCTCAATTGATTTCATGAATTTAGTTTACTTTAAACATGAATTCTCATTACTTGATTTACTTAAATCTAATTGATGTATGGGTTGTAGTTTACCTATGATTTCAATTCACTTTGAACATTGTTATGATGATTTACATTGAGTTATGAAGTTATGAACATGCATGTCCCTTACAATTTACATGTGGATTTAATTATGGATTTCCTAAATTTTATTATATATAGACGATTTTAAACATGAATCTATGTTACCCATGCCAACCTCACATAATGCATTGCATTGCATTCATGAACATTGATATATGAAAATTCTGAAGTGGGTTAGGCCCAATTATATTTTTCGAAATAATTATGAGATGATTCTGATAAGATATTGTTTATGACAAGAAGGTGATCGCCTACATGTCTCTGATTTTAAGCTCTTTGAGTATTCTGGGTGCTTGCACCATTCTGTATATCTGAATGAGCTATTCCCTGCATGAGCATTATGATATTATCTATGATTTTGCATTTGAGCCTAAATGTGTATTGAACGGTTTGAAATGAGCATTTTATCTCCTCAAAGCACGTATATGTATAAGTATTCAAGTGGGATGTTATTGACTTAGCATCGATGGATTGGGGGTGTTAGGTCTATCCCCAAGGGCCCTCAACCTTTCCTTAAACTATGTGTCAATGTAGGAACGTTAGCCATTACTAAAATGATCGAGTCATAAGGAATGGTTATTCGTTTATGATTCTGATATGTTCTTTATAATTCTGAAAATCCTTCCAAAATGTCAGTTTCGTAAGGATGGTGACCATCCATCGAAATGGTGAGTTTCGTAAGGTGTGATGTAGATTACCTTTGGCAAGTAGTCTTCTTATACCGATGGGAGGTATTTATCAGAATAATTCATGTAATAGCGCGCATGGATTTGATTTGTCGGTCATAGTCCATCCCTAATATATATGAGCATTGTTGCATTTCATGCATCATAAATTTCATGACATCTTGTATATATATTTCCATTACCTATATGATTCTTTCTATATTATGTGCCCCTGTCATCTAATATTGAAGTGCAGGTTTGGTAAGTCATATGCATTGCATGGCAGCATATTTAGTACATTCAAATGTACTAACACATACTCTATGCCTACATGAATTTACCATGTAGGGGCTAAGCACTTTGAGTACCAACAAGTTGACGTATAGTCCAATCCCGGAGTATACTATGGTGAGTACCGTCTTCCAAGGACGAGCTAACTACCTTTCTTTTATGTTATTTTTGAAAGTTCCTGCTGATTTGAGGGTGAGCGCGGAACTTGTCCTTGCCCCCGCTACATCTAACTAGAGGCATTCGTTGGACATTTTACAGAATATTATGAAATCCTTTTGTTATGGCAGGTATCTTACTTATGCATTGTGGAAATGGTTTATGAAAATTTTCCATTTGACTATATATATGTTTGGTGTGGAAAATGTGGGAAGTCCCTAGACCCTTATTGCCCCATAGCGTGAGCCCTATTTCCCCCGTCCCTTAGAACTATGTGTTATTAATTGAATGCTATTATTGAACCGATGATGTGTATAAAGATACTTGAAGCTTGTTTAGGGACCCTCGGGTACCCATTTGCCGTGTCATATCTGGGCCCTAACCCTGAGTCATAACAAAATATGGTATCAGAGCCCTAGGTTTATAAATGGTCCTTAGAGTCCAACATGCCGCATAAAGTAGAGTCCCATTCATGGTTGTGAAGTGCACCATGCCTATGAGTGGGATGCTACGAAAACATTCTAGGAATTGCCTTATTTCTACATGTCTTATGTCATGCTATGGCTAGTATATTTGGTTCCCTTACCTTGATGTTGTCCTTGATCCATTTCAGAAGATGCCTAAAGGATGACCCCTGCCACGAAGGTCGACTCCGTCTAATGAGGATCAGGCTCCTCACGAGCCTATGGAGGAACCCATCTTAAACGGTGAGTTCCGCACAACCTTCTCCATGCTTGCTCAGGTAGTGACTTCTCAGACAAGGCAGGCTAACTTTCCACGGGATCCTACGCCTGCTTCTAGGGTGAGGGATTTCACCCGAATGAATCCACCGGAGTTCCATGGGTCAAAGGCCAATGAGGATGAGCTGGAGTTCATTGATGAGCTTACCAAAATTCTAAGCATCATGGGTGTCACTTTTGAAGAAAAGGCTGAATTGGCTTCTCATCAACTGAAAGATGTGCCTCAGGTGTGGTATGCTCAATGGTCTCTGGAGAGAGTTTGCGGTGGTGATGTCAATTGGGAGGAGTTCATGTTTGCTTTCCTTGATCATTTCTTTCCGCTTGAGCTTAGGGAGGCCAAAATGACTAAGTTTATCAATCTCAAACAAGGAGGTATGAGTGTGAGGGACTATGCCCTCAAGTTCACAAAGCTCTCAAAGTATGCTCTGTCGCTTATAGTTGACCCCTGTGCAAGGATGCACAAGTTTGTTTCGAGTATCTTTGATCTACTTGTGAAGGAATGTCGTACTACTATGCTTATATAGAATATGGATATTTGCAAACTCATGGTGTATGTTGAATAGATCGAAGGGGAGAAACTTGAGGAGAGAAGGGTTCACAATTCCAAGACGACCCATTTTGATGGTAGATTCTTTGGTTCTCGATGTGATGGCTTTGATCGCTTCCAACAGGGCCAAGGTTCCAGTACTCGACTTACTGATGTTAGGATGCCTCCACCTAGAGCATTGGTTGGTGGTGGTCAAGGGTATTCTATGTGCGACAAGTGTGGGAAGCCCCACATGGGAGTCTGTTCGAGAGTTTTAGGTGTTTGCTTCAAGTGTGGTGATAAGGAACATAAGGTTGCTGATTGTCCTAGGAATGTGTGTAGAGGCCAAGGTCAGGTGGCCCAGGGTGGGCAAGGTCAACAAAGAGCTCCCCAAGGTGTTGCCCCAAAGAACAATTGGTTTTATTCGCTCCATGCCCGCCAGGATGTCGAGGAAGCTCCGGATGTTGTGACCTGAATGTTAAAAGTATTTGATTTTGATGCTTATTTTTTTCTTAATATGGGTGCAAATTTGTCTTTTGTGACTCCTCTGTTGGTTGTTAAATTTGGTTTGAGTCCCACAGTTTTGAGGGACCCTTTCTCAGTTTATACTCCTATGGGTGAATTTGTTGTTGGACATAGAGTCTATCATGGTTGCCATGTTTCTGTGTTGCACAAAATTTTTCCGTGTGATCTTATAGAACTTGAGATGTTCGACTTTGACGTGATTCTTGGGATGGATTGGTTGCATGCATCATATGCCTCTACAGATTGTAGAACCCGGAAGGTCAAGATCCAACCTCCTCGTGAGCCCGTTCTTGAATGGAATGGTGGTGACTCCTCTATTAAAGGTCGGCTTATTTCCTACCTCAAGGTGCGGAGAATGATTTCTAAGGGGTGCATATATCATATTGTGAGGGTCAACGATATGAAGTCCGAAGTGCCTACTCGTGAGTCATTCCCTGTGGTGAATGAGTTTTCGGATGTGTTCCCCGAAGACTTATCGAGCATCCCTCCTAAAAGAAAGGTAGACTTCGACATCTTTCGGATACTCAGTCTATCTATATTCCTCCTTATCGTATGGCGCCGGTGGAGTTGAAAGAATTAAAGGAGAAGTTAAAGGATTTGTTGGAGAAAGGTTTTACTCAACCAAGTATATTGTCGTGGGGGTGCTTCAGTGTTGTTTGTGAGGAAGAAGGACGGGTCTCTTCTGATGTGTATTGATTACAGGAAACTAAATAAGGTGATCGTTAAGAATAGGTACTCGTTGCCTAGGATTGATGATTGTTTGACCAGCTTCAAAGGGCTACTCTTTTCTCAAAGATCGATCTTCGCTCCGGGTATAATCAGTTGAAGGTTAGGGAGTGTGACATTCCTAAGACAGCATTTCGGACAAGGTATGGGCACTTTGAGTTTGTGGTTATGTTTTTTGTCTTAAGCAATGCTCCGGCCCTGTTTATGGATCTTATAAACTGGGTGTTTAATCCATTCCGTGACAGTTTTGTGGTGGTCTTTATTGATGACATTCTATTTACTCCCGAAGTGAGCAAGAGCACGGGGATCACTTGTGGATTGTCCTCCAATCTTTGAGAGAGAAGAAATTGTATGCTAAGTTTAGCAAATGTGAATTCTGGTTGGGTAAAGTGGCTTTTATTGGTCATGTGGTATGTGGTGATAGTATCAAGGTGGATCCAAAGAAGACCAAGGCCGTAAAAAATTGGCCAGACTATTGACTCCTTTAGATATTCGCAGTTTCCTTGGGTTGGCCAGGTATTACAGGAGGTTTGTTGAAGGGTTCTCAAATATTGCATCCCCATTGACTAAGTTGACCCAGAAGAAGGCTAAGTTAGTGTGGTCGAACTAATGCGAGCAGAGTTTCCAGACTTTAAAGGATCGACTTACATCAGCTCCCATTTTAACTTTACCCTATGGTTTGGAGGGACTTGTGGTGTATTGTGATGCCTCGCGGATTGGGTTGGGTTGTGTACTTATGCAACATGGTAAGATAATAGCATATGCATCAAGGCAGTTGAAGGTGCACGAACGTAATTACCCAACGCACAACCTTGAATTGACGGTGGTAGTGTTTGCCCTGAAGATTTAGAGACACTATTTGTATGGGGTTCATGTTGATGTGTTCACAGAGCACAAAAGTTTGTAATATGTATTTACTCAGAGGGATCGCAATTTAAGGCAAAGGAGGTGGTTGGAGCTTCTAAAGGATTACGACATGAGTGTTCTTTATCATCCCGGCAAGGCCAATGTTGTGGCCGATGCTCTCAGCAGGCTATCTATGGGGAGCGTGGCACATGTTGGGGAAGAAAAGAAGGAGTTAGCAGGGGATGTGCACCGGTTAGCTAGGCTGGGTATCAGGTTGGCTGATTCGAGCAATGGTGGTATTCGTGTTCAAAATAGCACAGAATCTTCCAAGGTAAGTGATGTAAAGGCTAAGCAAGATTTAGATCCATCATTACTTGAATTGAAGAAGTTGGTTGGTAAAAAGAAGATCGAGGTGTTCTCCCAAGGGGGAGATGGTGTACTCTAGTACCAAGACCGGATTTGTGTTCCGGATGTGGATGATCTTAGAAGGGTGATTATGAGTGAGGCTCACAACTCTCTTTATTCTATTCACCCAGGGTCTACAAAAATGTATCGGGATTTAAAAGAAGTATATTGGTTACATGGTATGAAGAAAGACATCGCTAAGTTCGTATCTGAATGCTCGAGTTATCAGCAAGTGAAGGTAGAGCACCAACGGACCGGTGGCTTGGCTCAAGACATTGAGATTCCCACATGGAAGTGGGAAGATGTAAACATGGATTTTATGGTTGGGTTGCCTCGGACGCAAAGGCAGTTTGATTCCATTTGGGTTGTCGTGGATCGGATGATGAAGTTGGCTCATTTCCTACTATTCAAGACTACTTTTGGTGCCGAGGATTACACAAGGTTGTATATCCAAGAGTTGGTGAGGTTGCATGGTGTGCCTAGGTCCATTATATCGAATCGTGCTACCCAATTCACTTCCCACTTTTGGAGGTCTTTTCAAAAGGGACTTTGAACTAAGATTAAGTTGAGCACCACTTTTCATCCTCAACCCGATGGCCAAGTGGAAAGGACTATTCAAACATTGGAGGATATGTTGAGGGCTTGTGTGTTAGAGTTTAAAGGTAACAGGGATGATCACCTTGCACTCATTGAGTTTGCTTATAACAATAGCTTCCATGCTAGCATAGGTATGGCGCCATTCGAGGCTTTATATGGGAGAAGGTGTAAGGGTAGTTTGAGTTGGGAGAGATGACACTAGTTAGTCCAGATTTAGTGATGGAGGCCATGGATAAGGCGAAGGTGATTAGGGAAATGTTGAAAATGGCCAAAAGTCGTCAAAAGTCTTATTCAGATGTTAGGAAGAGGGGTTTTGAGTTTCGTGTTAGTGATCGGGTGTATATGATGGTTTCGCCTATGAAGGTGTGATGCGTGTTTGTAAGAAGGGCAAGCTAAGCCCTCGATATGTTAGCCCTTATGAGATTGTTGAGCGAGTTGGAGGTGTGGCTTATAGGTTGGAGTTGCCTTCGGATTCGAGTTCCATTCACCCGGTCTTCCATGTGTTGATGTTGAGGAAGCTAGTTGGTGATCCTAGCACCATTGTGACCTTGGAATGGATTGAGGTTGAAGAAAACTTGTCTTATGAGGAAATCCGGTGGAGATCTTGGATAGGCAAGTAAAGTGGCTTCATAACAGTGACATGGCTTCGGTGAAGGTGCTTTGGAGAAATCAACATATGGAGAGTGCTACTTGGGAGGCGGAGCTGGAGCATGGTGAAGCTATACCCTCATCTTTTCCAATCTACTCAATCCTAAGGTATTAGGATTCTTCCTTTTCAAATCATGCCATTGCTTTCCCTCTTGAGTCTCATGACATGACATGCATACATATGCACGAAAAAAAGATTGTTTATAATGTTTTGTGGAAATTGCACACAATTTTGATATAAGTTTAAAGATTTTGTGATGTTTCAATAATGAACTATGCATTGTATCTTATGTTGGGTGTTTCATGCTCTAAGTCAAGCCTTATTCTTTCACATTCGGGGACGAATGTTCCCAAGGGGGAGATGATATAAGGACCTGGATTTTTCTAGAGGCGTTTCCCAATCCTCTTGAAATTTCCCCGAGTGAATTGGCAGGCATCGCATCACAGAAGGCCTTTATGGGCCGTGTGAAGCCACACGGACCGTGTGGCCACCCAGTAAAGGATATTTGGTCCAGTACTATAGGGGCAACTCTGAGACGGAAGGGGTTTTTAACAAGTGAGGGCACACGACCACTCACGCAGTCCATGTGGTGTGTCACGGACCGTGTGGCTCTCTGTGTAACTCACTACATAAAATTATTCCAAGTATGGAAGTACCGTCTCATTACTTTGTCATGCAAAAATTATTTCAAGTACCATCACATGGTCGATGTTATGGCCCGTGCGGAGTCACACAGACCGTATGGTCGTCTATGTTGTACCCCTTAGCTCTGTGAGAATTCCCTCTGAGAAATTCTATATACTGAATTATGGCCAGTGTTCACTGTCCATGGACCTTTCACTGACTGTGTAGTGGATCTATGGACCTGACGATTCCTGTTTTGGCCCGCTTCATTAATGGTGTTTGTGTAATTTCGATTTATTTTAATTATGAATTATGACCTTTTACATATCCTAAACCCCTAATTCAATTGATATCCCCTCCCCTCTTAATTCATTCTCCTAAAACCTTCTACCCTCTCACAAGATCACCTCCCTATTCCTCTCTACTCTCCCCTCTCAAGGTTCAAGCTATGGTTCTATTTGCAGTCCAATTCAAGCTAAGTTCATCCATCAAATTCAGCTCCTCAATCAAGGTATGTGGGTTTGATTGTTTGTCCCTTTGAACCAAAGAAGACCCAAAAATCTCTCAATTGATTTCATGAATTTAGTATACTTTAAACATGAATTCTCATTACTTGATTTACTTAAATCTAATTGATGTATGGGATGTAGTACACCTATAAATTCAATTCACTTTGAACATTATTATGATGATTTACATTGAGTTATGAACTTATGAACATGCATGTCCCCTTAAAGTTGATTTATACATGGGTGATCTATATTATGACTTACATGTGGATTTAATTATGGATTTCCTAAATTTCATTATATATAGCTGATTTTAAACTTGAGTCTTTACCCATGCCAACCTCACATCATGCATCGCATTGCATTTATGAACATTGATATATGAAAATTCTGAAGTGGGTTAAGCCCAACTATGTTTTCTTAAACGATTATGAGATGATTCTAATAAGATATTGTTTATGACAAAACGGTGGTCACCTACATGTCTCTGATTCTGACTCTTTGAGCATTCTAGGTGCTTGCACAATTTTGTATATGTGAATGAGCTATTCCCAGCATGAGCATTATAATTATGATCTATGATTTGACAATTGACCCTAAATGTGTATTAAACGGTTTGAAATGAGCATTTTACCTCCTAAAAGCATGTCATGTATAAGTATTCAAGTGGGATGTTATTGACTTAGCACCGATAGGTTGGGGGGTTAGGGCAATCCCCAAGGGCCCTCTCCCTTTCCTTGAACTTTGTACCAACGTAGGAACTTAGCCATTACTGAAATGACAGGGTCGTAAGGACAGGTTATTCGTTTATGATTCTAATATGTTCTGTATGATTCTGAAAATCCTTCCAAAATAGAGAGTTCCATAAGGAAGGTAACCATCCACCGAAATGGTAAGTTCCGTAAGGTGTGATGTAGATTAACTTTGACAAGTAGTCTTCTCCTACCAATGGGAGGTATTTATCAGACTAATTCATGTAATAGCTTGCATGGATTTGATTTGTCGGTTATAATCCATCCCCAATATATATGAGCATTGTTGCATTTCATGCATCATAAATTTCATGACATCTTGTATATATATTTCCATTGACTATATGATTCATTCTATATTATGTGCCCTTGTCATCTAACATTGAAGTGCAGGTTTGGTAAGTCATATGCATTGCATGCCAGCATATTTAGTACATTCAAATGTACTAACACATACTCTATGCCTACATGAATTTACCGTGTAGGGGCTGAGCACTTTGAGTACCAATAAGTTGACGAATAGTCCAATCCCGGAGTATATTGTGGTTAGTCCCGTCTTCCAAGGACGAGCTAACTACCCTTTCTTTTACATTATTTCAAAATGTTCCTCCTGATTTGAGGGTGCCCGGAACTTGTCCTGGCTCCCGCTATTTCTTACTAGGTGGGAAGTCCCCAACCCCTTATTGCCCTATAGCGTGAGCGCTATTTCCCCCATCCCTTAGAACTATGTGTTATTAATTGAATGTTATTCTTGAACTGATGATGTGGATATAGATACTTGAGGCTTATTTGGGGACCTTCGGGTTCCCATTCCCCATGTCACATCTTGGCCCTAACTCCGGGTCGTGAAAAAAAACATACTTTCTCAAAGAGAAGTTGTTCAAATATGGGAAAAGCTAATTGGAAAAGAGCTTTTAAAATCAACTATTTCCAAAGAAGAATTCTTTGCTAGCATGAAGGGTAAGATCCATTTTATCTAAGAAATCACATATTGTACTCTCTTTTGTCTCAATTAATTTGATGGCACTTCTCAATTTCACAGACTACCAAATCTAAATTGGGCTTTTTTTTGGACATAAAAAAACACAGAGCTTGAGTATGCAAAACAAGTTGGATTGTGTCACTATTATCACATATGCTATGAAGGATGCCTTGCGAATTTTGAAATAGGAGGAGAAGGAGAAGAGACATCAAGACTCTATCTAGAGGTTAAGCACACTATTGTGTTATCCCTGTTATTATCACACTTTTATTTCCATTACCTGCGGTTGGCTAGACTGTAGCATGGTTGCTTGCTGAGACTAATTCTATTCTGATTATTGAGGTCTATGCACAATTATACTGATGTTAGCCGCTAGTCTGAGTTCCTTGCGTACCTTGGGAATGAATTGTTTATTGTGCCTTGGGCAAGATGATATGATTGGAGGATCCGGATCTGGTTAGAGAGAGAGGGAGATTTTTCTGATGTTACGCTATGAGACCTAGATGACACACCATATTGTTCAAGTCTCTGGTTGTCATGTTCAAGTTTCTAGACCCGGGTGACACTCTTTGTGGTCCTAGTGTTCAGTGGTCACATTTTATTATCAGAGACCGGGGTGTTGATTCTAAAAGGGTCCAAGCATTGGCAGTTTCTTTTGGCCCAGGGCCTCGTTGATTGGTATTTTATGGGGCAGGGTCTCGTGATTGATACACTGATGATGAGACATTATCGATTATGATAGGGGGATTCTTTCTCCCATGGGGGATACATCCCACCATTACCTGGTTGACTGCCCGATCGGAGGCTAGGTGGGAAGACCCAGGGGTTAGAGTCCTCGGGTGATATTAGGAGTTCGATTCCCTATGTGACACTACTTTTGATGGGTAAGGGACCCGGTTACTATTGTGATGTTTGGGACTGGGGAACCAAATGTTTACCCTAGGGCCTTTCCCTCGTGTACATCAATATGCCTCAGCTTGCGGCCGTTTTGATATGAGCCTATGCAATTTTTGCTAGTGGTATCAATGTCTATCATTTGTGTTGGTTAAATTATCATTGTTAATCTCCTTGGTTGGATTTGTGGTGGTTTGAGGATTTCGAGACATGTCTATGACTTGATTTGAGTTCGTTTTGCTACACTACTGTGGTTCTCTTTACTTTTGGGCTTTATATATGTTTACTATTTCACTCGATCGGCCAATGATGCCTGATGGGTGCCTTTTCTAGTACTCACCCCTGCTTGTGCATCTTCCCATTATGCAAGTCCAGGTTTGGGCCATGATAACTGATTTGGGGGACTTCGGAAGTGCTTAGGAGACTTTTGGTGAGCATTGACAGCTCTGGCTTTTTCCCAGTCTCCTTCCTGTTGATAGTTGTCTTTTGCATCCAGACATCGGCCTTGTACAGTAGAGTTTCGTATTTGTAGAGGCACTCTGATTTTGTATATTATTATGATTATTGATATATGTATATGGTATGTCCTTGTGTCTATTGTAGCTCTGTACAATTGACTTTCAGGTTCTGGGTAGGGTTCGACATATATATTGTTATTGCATCAATTTGGTTTAGACTAGAGAGCTAGGGAAGGTACCCTTGGGATGGGAATTAGCTTGCCTGTAGGTTGGACCTAGCAGGTGCCATCATGACCGAGACTGGGTCATGACTCTCTAAAATATAAAAATGTACTTTCATCCCTTTTATTCTTTTAGTGGTTCAAACTTATAATCATAGGATGGCTATTATTTGAACAATTCCTTCTTCTCCAAATTGATTAATGTATAGATCCCATCTATCTCTCTCCTTCCCTCTCTCTTTTCTGGTAAGAGGGACTGCTTTTTACTAGATAAGAAAATTTAATTGATGCTATTATTTGATGAAAAAAAATACAAATTATGATATTACTTCATTCCTTTTCAAGAATTTTTCATTCCTTGACCTAATTATATAAGGAATATTTAAAATCTCATTTGATCCTAATTTGAGATATCAATCAGTACTAGTTAATTGGAATCTTAATAGAGGGAACAAAAATGGTTTACAAATATTGTTTTTATATACTAAATGTATAGGGTGTGTTTGGTATAAAGAAATTAAAAATTATTTTCATGAACAGTATTATCTTGGAACACAAGTGATTTTCTTTGTTATTTTCTATTGTTTGGTGAGTAAACAAGAAAATATTGTCTCAAAAGCATTCATATGTTATCTAGCAAACACTATGAAGGCCGAATGGGAGACAGAGTGGGGGTCAGGGGTGACAAAAGGTGAGATGGTTAAGGAGTGGGGTTGGAGATATTGGATGGATGAGAAGGAGTAAATAAATTTGGAATGCCATGTATGCAATTTTTTTTCCACTAGGAAATTCATTTTTAATGAATTGTTTTCTAAAGAAATTATTTTCATAACATTTTGACCAACCAAAAAAGAAAAAAATTGATTTTTTATCTTCATACCTATTACTCAGATTCAACAACTCATGGCATTTTTCTGGAGTGATATTGAAGGAAAAAAATAGCACCACTGAATTGCTTGGAAAGAGCTATATTTTCCTAATTTGGAAGGCTTCAAGTCAATTCAAGACAACAATCACGCCTTGGTGCCAAAGTTTTATGGAACTTCAGAACTAAGGACAAGGCCCTCTAGCCAATCATTTTCTCGGTTCTTATCATTCGAAGAAGGTTAAAATTTCTGACCTCATTACCAATGGAGTTTGGAATTTTACTAAGTTGGATGGTGGCAAAGTCCTCGGCCCTTCAAAATGTATTTGTTTTAATGATGGCAACATTGAGAATATTGATTAAATGTTTAGGGAACAGGACTTAGCCACTGCTGTGTGGGACTATTTCTCAAAATTCTTTGGTATCACCATCAACCTACAAATAATAAGAAACACTCTTATGATTTGTTGGTGATAGAGATAAAGTTTAATCCCTATAAATTAGGATAGTGATCCCTATTAGTAGAACAGATGAGTTTGTTTCCTTATTCTTATGTAACTTGTTGTCAACAACTTTGTATATATTCAACAATTCTACTCAATAGAAAATACAATAGAATTCTCTCAATTCTCTAATCTCTCACATAGTATCAGAGCTCATGGCCTCTCTCCATGGTGGGATTTTGAGAGCTTTTGTGTAGCTTATGGGTTCTGAAAGAGTAATAGGAGAAGATTGAAATTTACCTTCCAAAACAGACATGAAAGCGAATGATTTTTTCTTAGGATTTTGCCTTAGAACCATAGAGTGACTGCATCCAGGTTGTTTTGATGGCTCAGTAGGGGTTTGTAAGATATGAAGGGGCTAGTCGGAAGAGGAATTAAGACGATCTGGAGCAGCAGTAGAAGATGATACATGAAATCTAAAGTTATTCTTGGTAGAAGAATCAACAGAACTAGACGAGAATATGGAAGATGTTGATGGGACAATTGAGTTAGGTGTTGGTATTGATGCAGTTAATGTGAGCCCAGGAGTGGAACTAAATTTCTCTGGTGGAGCGCCTAAGATAGAGGAATCAGACAACTCTTTCTCCTTATAAATGTAACGATCCCAACGTTGTACGACCTCATTGGATCTTGGAAATTTGGTTCCAAAAACATTTTGGACTAAGGTGACGCTCTATGAAAGCCCTCACAGTCAGTGTGAGGCTATACGGACCCTGTGGAGCCTCGTTGGAGTGCCCTTAACATGGAGTTTCAGACTAAGGAACTCAACACATGGACCCTAAACGGGCAGTATGACACTTCACGGACTGGGTGGTAGGTCGCGTGGTGGCCTTAGTCTTGAAATCCCACAATTTTATGACCAAGTAAGGTGGTATGGCTAAGTATATGGTCCATACAAGGTGGTACAATCCATATGGCCTCTTGTATAGGTTTTGGAGTGAAACATTTCTACGTATTGGATCATCATCATGGAATTTTGTTGTGAAGAATTTTCTAGGTGAAGTGGTACGGAGGAGTACGCGGTCCATATAGCTTCGTACGGATCGTGAGACCAACCGTTGGGTACTTTAGTTGAACTTTTCTAAGTATGGAATCTTAAAGCTCAAGCTAAGCTCACTTTCAAGCCCACAATTCAAGCTTATTTATGTTGTTTAGGACCATCATGGGTCTCCTACATGAAGCCAAGTGTAAAGAAATTCCAATGGCTAAGCTTTTCACAAGAACAAATAGAAGGGTTTAACTTTAAATGGTCACATCTCTTATCTCAAAAAGAACTGGGTGGCCTGACCTATCAAATTGAAGCTCTTTGGATTGACTTTTTAAAGCATCTGGTTTCACCTCATTCCGAGTTCAGATCAAGAAGTTATCACCATTTTTTTAAAGCCTATCTGTGTAGTACTTTCTGAGATTTAATTAAGTAAGGTCTCACGGGAGGTTTTCACGGTCCGTGAAACCTTGTAAGAACCATAAGACCTCCTCACAGGACCCTTGGATAGAAATGTTATTTTCCTTCATTAATGGTTTTTGTTTTGTAGTTGTGGCTTCTCCTAAGGGTCTTTTGTGACTTCCTATGCTATCTTAAGACCTCCAAATGACCTAAATTCTTTTTCTCTCATTTAAATTAATTCCTACACTTAGAATCATATTCAAACTCTCTCTTAAGAACTCCCTCAGGTGCACATTGAAGGATTTTCTCGAAACCTAAGGAAAGGGGTCTCTTCTTCATCAAATTTCTTCATGAATCTTCTCTATTAGCTAAGGTATGTGGGTGTGATTCTTGGTCCCTTTCAACCAAGAAGACCCAAACTCTTTCCGAGTGATTTTTCATGAATTTTGGCATACTTTAAACATGGGTTTCCAATATTATTATTTATTAAATTCAATTGATGTATGGCTATGTTTATTTATTGATTTTAAAGTGAATTAGTCCCTAATATGATGAAATGCATTGAAGTTATGAAGTTATGAAAGTCCATGTCCCCTTTAAAGCTTGATTTGTCCATGGGTAATCTATATTATGATTTAAATGTGAGTTTTGCTTATGTTTTTACTTGAATCTCATAATGTATTGTAGATTTAAGTTTGAATCTCTATTACCTATACTATTATCATCTCATTTATGACATATGCATACATGACTATGGTTTTTATGAAGTGGGTTAAGCCCAATTATCTCTATGTAAATGTTTTTGATAAGATTATGGTTATAACAAGAATATAATCACATATATGTCTATGATTATGGATCTTGGAGCAATTATGGGTGTTTACACCACTATGTTTAGGGAGCATCAATTGAGGTTTGAGGCGGCGTGGACTATCTCCAAGGGTCCATACTCGTTTCTCAAGAAGGTGCTCCAAAAGAGCTATTCCTATGTGTAAGAAGTATTAAATGAAGAATATTTTGGGTTTTTAGCCCAATATGCATGATTATGAAGAATGTGGTTTGGCCATTAAGCGTAAGTGTGCATGTAAATAATTTAGCCTTATGCCTCTTTTACAAGCATTTATGGATATATATATTCTAGTGGGATGATAACCTAGTACTGCTGGGATTGGAAGCAGGGTGGGCTATCCCCAAGGGTCCATACTCGTTTCTCTTGAACTATGTGCCTAACATAGGTATATGTTTATGCCTCAAGGGGGAAAGAAGAAGAATGTTAAGGATTTACCTTTGGCAAGTAGGTCACCTCTTTATTCGTTACGGGGAAGATGGCAAAGTTCTAAGTTATAGATCACTTGGTCTTTATGTCTGTTACGGTCCCATCCTCTTTATATATGAAGTATTTTCGCACCCATGCATCATGCATCTCATAGCATATTGATATAAACTATTCGTTTGCTATATGATTTTTTCTATATATGTGTCCTTGTCATCTAACATTGAGTGCAGATTAATGAGTTCATGTGTATTGCATGCCTGCATACTTAGTATATTCAAACATACTAACACATATTTTTTGCCTATATGATCTAACCATGTCGGAACCGGAGATTTTCTTCATCCACCGTATGATGGCTAGATTGGATCTTGAGATATTTATTATGGTGAGTGCTATCTTTCAAGGAGAAGTCACCATTCCTCTACCTATGATGTTTTGTCTATGTTATTTACTTTGAGGGTGAGTCCCAGACATGTCTTGGCCCGCGTCCTATCTTATGATTAGAGACATTGTTGTACATCTTGTGGACTCCCTTGCGTTTATATTCTAAGTGTTGTATTTGGAGTTTACGTTTATGGATATGGTTATGTAATGGTTATGGTTACTATGGATTGATTATGAGCTTATGTTATGGAGTCATGTCATGATGTGGAAGATCCTAAGTCCCGCATTACCCCCATAGAGTGAGTCACACTTACCAGCTCCTTAGTCTTTATGTGTTATGTGTTATGTGAATCCATGTTAATCCCTATTCGTACGATGTCCGCATAGCATGAGTCTTGCTTTCCTGTCGCTTAGAACTATGTGTTTACTATTTCATGTACGATTTCGAACCGATGATGTGTGGATAGATGCTATGAGGCTTGTTTGGGGACTCTCGGGTTCTCATTCACCATATCAATCCTAGATCCTAGGTCCAAGTCGTGACAATAAAGAAAGTGGGTATCATCAAATCGAGCATGTCTACTAAAATAAATTTTATTATCATGAGGATTAAAGCAGACATACCCATGATGATCCTTGGTGTACCCAAGAAAAACACAAGCTGCAGTTCTGTGCGAAAACTTGTGTTGATTGTAGGATCATAAAAAGGATAGACAGTGCAACCAAAGACACAAAGAAATTCATAAGCTGGTGGAGCTCCATGAAGTTTCTTAAATGGGGAAGCATGTTGAAGAACTTGCATAGGGAGCCTGTTGATTAAGTATGCAGCGGCGTGCATAGCAAAGTTCCAGAATCTGGATGGAACTGCAGCATGAGAGAGCAAGGTGAGGCAGATATCAACTGGCTGTCATATTTTTCTTTCAACTTGGCCATTTTGCTAGTGTGTATGGGGACAAGTAATGCGATGCTAAATGCCATTTTCCTTCAGATAAGTACTGACAGAAGGAAATTCACCACCCCAATCTGATTGGAAATTAATGATTTTTGGTTTGAAATTGCTTTTCAACCATTTTGTGGAAGGCAACAAAAGTAGAAAGAACCTCATTTTTTTGTTTAATTGGATATAACAAAAAATAATAAGAGAAGTTATCCACAAATAGAACAAAATACTTGTCTCCATAAAAGGATATGTTTGGGAGCTGGTCCCCATACATCAGCACGAATCAATTCCAATGGTATACTAGCTATAGCGCCAGTAATAGGAAAAGAAAGCTATGTTTGCCTAAACAACAAGCTTCACATATGATAGATGACTTTATTGAATTACTAGGTAAACAAAACTTATTCACAATAAAGTAGACAGTTGATTGTTGAGGATGACCAATTCGAGCATAACAATCAGGTGCAGTACTCCGACCGATTTGAAAGCCTTGGTTTGTCTGGTAATACCCTCTAAAGAAACAATAGGAAGCCTGTAAACTCCGTCATCTGCTGGTCCCTTCAACAACACCTTTTTATTTGTCTGATGTTTCACAGTAAATCCATCAGAATCAAATTTAAAAGAGCATTGATTGTCTTTGGAAAATCTATGAATAGATAACAATTGTTGTTGTACCATAGGCACATGTAAAACATTTTTCAAATGAAACTGATTGTTATTAGAAGATAATGTAGTGTGACCAATGTTTTTTTTGCACAAACCATGACCATTACCTGTATTGAAAGTTTCAGGCCTTTTGTACTCCTATAAAATTTCACGTGCGCACAAATCAGGTGTCATGTGATGAAGCAGCAGTGTCAGGAAACCAATCTTTGGATGAAGCATTAACGTTAGTGGCATTGGCAGTGATAGTATCACGATTATAACGTTTGCGACACCACTTAGCTTGATGATTTTTGAGTCCACATCTGACAAGGCTGAGGAAACCACTTCTTGTTTCCAATAGAAGATGCACCAGTGTTTTTAAAACCATTATGTTTTTTGGAGCCTTGAGGAGACTGACGTACAGAGGAAGTTTGTTGGCGAGCAGTATTGTCAACAATGGAGGTCGGGTTGCGAGTGTTCTGCAAGAGATTCTCATTCCATAAGTCTACTAGAAAGATCAGAAAATGAAACTGGTGATTTTTCTGCCGAGAAAGTTGCAATGACAGGATGATAATCAGAAGGAAATAAGCAAAACTGGTGGCATTGAACTCATCAGAAGACATAGGTGTGCCAGCCGCAGCAAGCTCATCACTAATAGCCTTAGCTTCGCAGAGAAATTGGGCCAGCGGTTTGTCACCAAGAGTCATATTTTGCAAGGTGATGTGTAATTGGACTCTCCGAGCACTTTTGCTTATGCCAAAAGAATTTGAAAGATCGGTCCAAGTGTCGATGGCATTATCTAAACCAGTTACATAAGGAAAAATGTCCTCAGTTAAAGATGATAAGATCCAACTTAGTAAGAGGTTGTCTCCCTGTAACCACTTAAGATAATCAATATTTTGTGCTGATTGATTTATAGCGGTATTGTTGATGGTGGAGGGCGGTTCTGGTGTACCATTAATATGATCAAATAGATTGTAACATTTGATGATAGGAACAAATTGAGTTTTTCAAGTCAAGTAATTCTTGGTTTTGAGTTTTTGGAAAAAGAAAGTTGAGTGATAGTGATCTCTATTAGTTAGAATAGATAAGTTGTGTTTCCTTATTCTTCTGTAGTTTGTTGTCAACAACTTTGTATATATTCAATAATTTTACTCAATAGAAAACACAACAAAATTCTCTCAATTATTTGATCTTTCATGTCCCCTTTGATCCTCTGGTGAAGATGATTTACATAAGTTCTAGAATGCTTCTGCAAAGGCTAAGTTTGAAAGTTTCAAGAAGTTGGGTGGTTTCTGGTGGGGTGGTCAATCTCGAACAACTAGAAGACTCTCACTGCAAGGTCAGCATCTCTCTTTGCGCGCAAAAAAAACTTCCCTCCTTCTGAGACTCTGTGGAATGGAGTACTATGAGGAAGCTGTTCGGATGTTCTATGCAAACCTTTGTTGGGCAGGAAATAGCGATGACCTGGAAACCCTTATCCTAGGAGTTCGTATCATCATCAATAGAAAACTCTTCAAAGACATATTCCGCTTTGAGTTCTCTGGTGATATATGATACATGAATGGAAATTAGCCAGAAGATTTTGAAGTCTCTCCGGAAGAGGCCAGGGAATTCATCTTTGAGAAACACTCTGATTCCTCTGACTTTGGGCCTCTATCGCTTTGCTTTGAACACTGAATCTTGGCCCACATTATTTCCACCACCCAGGTTCCCAGAAAGGGGTCTCTCAGCAACATCTCCAACAGAGATATCTTTATTCTGTACTGCCTTCTCAAAAAGTACCGCATCAAGTGGGCCGAATGGATTAGAGAGTATATGCTAGAAAGTGCGAAAGATACCAACCCTACTACAAGCCTTCCCTATGGTCGCCTCGTCTCTCGAATTCTCGGTGAATCTTAAGTGGACTTGTCTGGGTTCAAACCTACTGAAGTGTCTGCTACTTATGACTCTCGCACCTTTTCTAGCATGGGCTACACTCTTGTCGAGAGCAAATGGCACAAGAAATACTTTTTTAGAGGAAAAGAAGAAGCCTCTATGTCGATTAGGATCTCTGCAGACTTAGTTGCAGTACTCACTAAGGAGGTAGATAATATTAAGGCCTTTCTTCTTTCTCTAACCAGTGCCGTGCAGGATGTGCAGGAAACTCTAACCGAAATTCTCCAACTCAGCAAGGATTCCAGCAGTGATCTAGGGAAATTATGCATGGAGGTTGAAGGTCTCAAGAAGGAAGGCGTGCACTTTGTGAACAAGCTCATCAAGAAAGTTGACTCCCTGAACACATGAGTCAACTCCTCCAACAATGAACTTGCAGTCTCTGTCTAAAATGCCTACTCCTCCTTCTCTAGCGACTCTAAGAAATCATAAGACACATTCTGCAAAAATGTGCTCAACACCCGGAAATACTTTTTGGGCTGCAACTGATTTTCCTCTCTTTTATCTCTAAAGACAATTTCTTTTTGGCTCTGTAATACTGGGGTTTCTATCTCCCTAGACTTATTCTCTTCTGACCCTAAGGCGCATTTTTTTGTATGCTTGAACTTATGCTTTTCTTTTTGATTCTGCCAAGGGGGAGAATTTTACTTAACTTATGTTATATGAATGATATGAATATGTTGTACTTGACGTGTCTTCAATTGAATGCCTTTTTTCGTTGCTGATTTCATGTTCTGTTTCTGTCCAGAAAAAAGCACAAAGACAGGGGGAGTTGACAGACTCTACACAGGGGTCACATAGTCAAGAGGAGCTTCCCTGAACTCATGAGAAGCTTGAAGGCAGGGGGAGTCAACTAACTCTACAGGGAAGTATTGATATAGAAAAACAAAATGTCATCATCAAAAAGGGGGAGATTGTTAGCATGTAATGTCTTTTGATGATCTTATTTTTAGGAACAATCAAAAAAGAAAGAAAAGGATATCCCTTGGAGCTATTACAAAAGAAAACCAAGGCTGATCTCAAGAAATCAAAACCCCGAATCAGCACATATCATACTCAGCACAGAAGGAAAGATATCTACTCAGATGGAGCGGAAATCCTGACCTACAATCGAATGAAGCACTGCAAAAGGAAGGAAGGAAGACACATCTAATGGAGCATTTCAAAAGGAAAGTAGACTCATCAAATCTGATGGATCCCTGCAGCAGAAGGAGATCCCCAATCAAGGAATCCCCCTATATCCTTAATTGGAAGAAATCCCTTGGGTCAAGGAATTATCAAACGACTAGTCTTCTTGAAAGCCTCCTCTATTAGTCCTCTTTCTTAGATAGAAGTTTTGTATTTGAGAAAATAATCTAGGCAGAAACTCTACTATACTACTCTACAAAATTGTAAAGAAAGAGAAAAAAAAGTAAGACTTTCTAGACTAGGCTTTCTTGAGAGAAGTTGAGAACCTGATCTGCAAATCAGACTTAGAGAAAAATACAATTGTAACCACTCTTTTACTTGAACCTTAAAGGAACCCTTACTGACCGAAGGAGATTGGAAGTAGGCACCACATTGGTGTTCCAAACCAATATAAAAATTGTCTGTGTCAATTTTTATTTCTATCTTTACATTCTGCTACTCGCTGATAGTCAACTACACATCAAAGTTATTCAACTACTAATTAATATTCAATTCACCCCTACTGATAATCTTAATTGGCATATCATGCACCTTTTAAACCAAATTATCAACTTGAAGAATCATGGCAACTTTATGTTTCAACATTACTATCAAAAGGTCAACAATTCGGCAGATTATTTGGCAAACTTGGAAGAGAATTAAAAAAATAGTCTTTTCTTCATCAGAAATTTAACTCTACCTAATGAAGTGAAAAAAATGATTGAAGAATGGCATAAATGAAACTCCATTTTCAGAATAAAAGCTCAGAAGAAGTACTTTGATAATGGTTAAATTACTCTGGAGCTACATTTTTTGTTCTTGGCAAATGTAATTTCCTCTTACTGTGTTGGATCCACAAGTATACTTAATTGGTGAAATCATTTCCACCATATATCAAGAATCAAGAAAAGTATATATTTAAAAATGAAGAAGAAAAGCAGTATAACTTAAAGTGGCCATCAGATAAAACTTGAATTTTTGCACCTGTAGATGAAAACAAATGAACACCAGTAGACAAAAAAAATGAGTTCTCTTTCTCCTCGCTTGAAGTTGAAACTTGAGATATAACTTCCCCTTTTCTTTCTTCTAATCTCACTGATGGAATTCCAGATCACATACTCAAAACTCCACTGATGAACCTTAGAGAAGAATGAAGAAAAGTAGAGAGAGAATTTTATTGATAACTACAATCTGAAATCTGTTACAATGAGGCCTTGTACATTAGCTTATATAGCTTGAGGAGTTAAATAACTAACTAGATTCTAGAAGTTTCTTCACAGCTCATAATATGCAGCTCATCCTTCATTCTCAACTGACTAGTATCTATATCTAACTAACTTCAGCTAACAAAGTAAGTAATGGAATAGTAAAACAATAACTAATGAAACAGTAACTTGTGTAACTTTTGAGTATGTTACTGCACCCCCTCAAGATGAAGGGTGCAGAATGTTAAGCACACCAAGCTTGCTTAAGAGATGCAAGTGTTGGGCTTGCCCCAAGGCCTTAGTTAGCAAATCAGCAACTTGTTGTTGAGTATACACATTAACAGCCTTAATCAACCCAGCTTCGATCTTGTCTCTAATGAACTGATAATCTATCTCTATGTGTTTGGTTCTCTCATGGAAGGCTAGATTGGCTGCTAACTGAATGGAAGATTTGTTATCACTCAAAGTGGTGATAGGCATTTTAATAAGAATTGCCAACTCAGTAAACAAACCTAGCAACTGTGGATCCAAAAGTCACACTTTTCAACTATCACAAAGATTTTCAATAGCTACATCTAATCCCACCAATATGCCAAAATTGTTAGGCAAGGGAAAGTCTAAGAAGCTAGCTATATGTTTTTTTTGTCAAAATTGTCAGGCAAGGGAGAGTCTAAGAAGTTAGGTATAAGTTTGATCTTCTTGTATTCAATGATGTCATTGATGACATTATTATGAACATTTTTCATCTATATAAGGAGCACTTTAGCTCATCATTGAAACCACACCAAAATAGAGAGAACAATAGAAAGAAGAGGGAGTCATCCACAAGCTATTCTCAGTTTGTTAGAAAAAATAGTGTCGGAGTAAAATTGCAGTAAGATGTGTGAAATAAAAGAGTGTTTGTTCTTATACAAAGAAGAGTTATTTTTGACACTATCAAGTTGTCATCAATATATTATATCGCATTTACTCTATTGTAATATTTGGTGTTGTGACTCTCTTGTAATCGCTACTTAGCGAGAATATTTTGGGCGTGATTATTATTTTTTCCAACAATGTGGTATTAGAGCCATGACTAATAATAGCCCACTGTCCTTTCAATACCCCCATCTCATATGAGAAAATTATGATAAATGGTGTCAGTCATTCTTGGCTCTCAAGATGTTTTGGGACATTGTAGTCAAAGGGTATACAAAACCCATCAATGAAGAAACTTTATCCTAAAATGAAAAGGAGGTCTTGTTAAAGAAAAGAAAGAAAGATCAATAAGTCCTCATTCTCATCCATTAGTGTTTGGATGGTGGCATGTTTGAGAAGGTGATTGATGTAACCACCTCAAAAGAATCTTGGGAGATTTTACTAAATTCTCTCCAGGGAGTTGATAAAGTGAAAAATAAAAACTTCAAACTCTAAGGGTTTAATTGGAAGTTTTAAAAATGAAACAGTCCGAATCCATTTATGATTTTTGTTCAACAGTGATGGCAGTTGTGAATTAACTGAGAAGGTACAAGAAGGATGTAGATGATGTGTGTGGTAGAAAACGATACTTTTCTTTTTGCCACCTAAATTTGATTATATGATGTTTGTTATTGAGAAAACTAAAGATTTACATTCTATGACGGTAGAGAAATTGGAAGGTTCTTTACAAGCCCATCAAGAAAAAATGAACAGAAGAAAAGAAGAATCACTAGAACAACTTATTAAGACTTAGGCCTCCTTCAGGAATCTCAAAGGTAAAATAAGTTCTAGAAGAAATAAACAATGGCGAGGTCGTGTTGATCGTGAAGGACATGGAAGAGGAAGAAGTTATATTAACCAATATAACAATGAGGATAAGATCCATCAAGCATTTAGAGGCCGAGGCCGTGGACAACAAGGAGGTAGAGGGCTTGGAGCCTATCAAGGTACCAAAGAAAATGAGGCATGACAAATCTAAAATTGAGTTCTATAGTTGTCATAAATTTGGACATTATTCTTGGGAATGTCATAGTAATATTGAAGAGAAAGTCAACCTTGTCGACAACAACAAAGACGAAGATGAATCAACATTGATAATGGCACTTAAAGAAGATGACACAGATGATTGCAGTTCATGTTATCTTGACAATGGAGCAAGCAATCATATGTGAGGACACAAACACATGTTTGTAGAGATGAAGAAGATGGTGAAAGGTAATGTGTCTTTCTGAGATACCTCAAAGATCCAAATTGAAGGGATAGGTACGATTCTAATATCCTGTAAAGATGGTGGTCATAAATTGATTAATGAGGTTTACTATGTGCCAAAATTGAAAGGAAATATCTTGAGTTTAGGTCAACTTCTTGATGAAGGATATGATATTCATATGAAAATATGCATTTTTCGCTTAGAGATTCAAGTAACAACATAATTGCTAAAGTGCATATGGCAAAGAATAGGTTGTTCCCTTTGAATCTTAAGATCATTCATGCAAAGCGTTTAAAGGCTTATGTGTAAGATTACTCATGGTGTTGGCACATCTGATTTGGCCACTAGAGTTTTGAAGCACTCAAATCAATGGGAGACAAGAATATAGTTGATGGAATTCCATCAATTAACCATCCCAATCAGTTGTGTGAAGTTTGTCTTCTTGGAAAACATGCAAGGAGGAGTTTTCCAAAGGAGACCACATCAAGAACAACAAAGCCACTCCAACTTGTTCACATGGATGTATGTGGACCAATTGATCCACCTTCTTGTGGTAAAAATAAATACTTCTTGCTCTTTATTGATGATTGCAGCACAAAGACTTGGGTATAGTTCTTGAAGCAAAAATATGAAACTTTTCTTTCTTTTAAAAATTTTGAAGCACTTGTAGAAAAAGAAAGTGGTTGTGAAATTAAAGCACTAAGGTCTGATAGAGGAGGCGAATTCAATTTGGAAGAACTTAATGATTTTTGTCAATCTCATGAAATTCATCGCCCTCTAATGGTACCTTATTCGCCCCAACAAAATGGAGTTGCAGAAAGAAAAAATAGAATAATTCTTAATATGGCTAGATGTATGTTAAAAGCTAAAAGTATGCAAAAAGAACTTTTGGCTGAGGCTGTTTCTTATGAAGTTTATTTGAGCAATAGATCTTCAACAAGAAATGTGAGAGACCAAACGCCTCAAGAAACATGGAGTGGAAGAAAGCCAAGTGACATGCACTTGAGAATCTTTGGAAACATAGCCTATGCTCATGTTCCACATCAAAGGAGAGCTAAACTTGACGATCGAAGTGTCAGTTATGTGTTTGTAGGCTATGATGCGATTCAAAACGCTACAAATTATACGAACCAAATAATAACAAGGTGGTGGTAAGTCTCTGTGTTGCATTTGATGAAACAATAGCATGGAATTGGGAGGCTCAAGAAGAAAGAACATATGATTTTCTTCCACACTTTGGAGATGAAGAAGAGGAGGAGATCATGACACCTACACAAGATGCAACTCCACCTACTTCACCAACAATTGTTGCATATCCATCCACCCAAGAGAGTTCAAGTGAAAGGCCTTATAGGAAGAGGAGCATCCAAGAACTCTATGATAATGCAAATGAAGTTACTAATTTTGATTTTTTGTGTTGTCTTTTTGCTGATAGTGAACCAATGAATTTTGACGAAGCTGTTATAGACAAAAGGCAGAGACATGCCATGGAGGAAGAAATCTAATCAATATAAAAGAACAACACTTGGGAGTTAACAGCTCTTCTCAAGAATCATCGAGCAATTGGAGTCAAATAGGTATACAAAGTAAAGAAAAATGCTCATGCAGAGGTGGAGTGATACAAGGCAAGACTTGTGGAAAATGTCTACAAACAAAATCATGGCATTGACTAAGAGGAAGTCTATGAACCTGTTGCCCTCATGGAGACAATTCATCTGCCAATCTCTTTAGCAGCTCAAATGAATTGGAAAATTCATTAACTAGATGTCAAATCGACATTCTTAAATGGCTATCTTGATGAAGTAGTCTATATTTAGCAACCATTAGGCTTTGTCGTCAAAAATCATGAAGATAAGGTGTTGAGGTTAAAGAAAGCCTCATATGGATTGAAGCAAGCTCCACGTGCGTAGAATAGTTGCATTGATAAGTACTCTCAAGACAATAGATTTACTTGTTGCCTTCATGAATATGCTCTTTACATTAAAGTCCATACTAACAGAGATATTCTTCTTGTTTGTCTTTCTGTTGATGATCTTATTCTAACGAGTACTAATAATCCAGTTTTGTTTGAAGCTTTCAAGAAAGCTATGTCCCTTGAGTTTGAAATGATGGACATAGGGCTCATGTCATATTACTTCGGTCTAGAATTGAAGCAAATGGAGGAAGGCATCTTCATATCTCAAGAAAGCTATACAAAAGTGATTTTGAAAAAGTTTAACATGTTTGATTGTACCCCAATGAAAGTGGAACAAAATTTTCAAAGTTTGATGATGGAGAAAAGGTGGATTCACTCTGTTCAAAAGTCTCGTGGGAAGTCTAAGGTACTTGATATGTACTAGACAAGATATACTCTTTGCAGTAGGAGTAGTAAGTCGCTTCATGGGAGCTCCTATCTCTACTCATTTGAAGGTCGCTATAAGAATTCTTCATTACCTAAAAGGTACAATCGACCTTGGACTATTTTATTTTTCTGATGATGATTTTAACCTTGTGAGATATTGTGATAGAGATTATGCGGGAGCTATTGACGATAGAAAAAATACATCTGGTTTTGTACATTTGGTTTTGTATTTTTCTAGGGTGATTGTGCTATTTCATGGAATCAAAGAAACAAACCATTGTTACTCTCTCAACTTGTGAAGCTGAATATGTGGCAATAACATCATGTATGTGTCATGCTATTTGGTTGAGGAGATTGTTGAAGGAACTCAATTTCCCACAAATTGAGGCCACAATGATTTGGGTTGACAATAAATCTACACAAGCACTTGTGAAAAATCCATTGTATTATGACCGAAGCAAGCATATAGACACAAGATATCATTTATTCGAGAATGCATTGCCAAGAAAGAGGTAGAGTTCAAGCATGTGAAATCTCACAACAAAGTTGCCAATATCTTCACAAAGCCTCTCAAGTTTGAACATTTTTAGAGATTGAGATCGAGCCTTGGAATAAAGAAGAAAAATCAAAATTGAGGGAGAGATTTGTGGATCCAAAAGTCTCAATTTTCTACTATCACAAAGATTTTGAATAGTTACATCTAATCCCACCAATTTGTCAAAATTGTTAGGCAAAGGAAAGTCCAAGAAGTTAGCTATAAGTTTTCTTTGTCAAAATTGTTGCGAAAGTCTAAGAAGTTAGGTATAAGTTCGATTTTATTGTATTCAATGATGTCATTGATGAAATTATTATGAACATTTTTCATCTATAAAAGGAACTCTTTATCTCCTCATTGAAAACACACCAAAATAGAGAGAACAATAGAAAGAAGAGAGAGTCATCCACAAACTATTCTTAGTTTATGAGAAAAAATAGTGTATGAGTAAACTTGTAGTAAGGTGTGTGAAATAAAAGAGTCTTTGTTGTTATACAAAGAAGAGTTATTTTTTACACTATCAAGTTGTCATCAATACTATTATATCACATATACTCCATTATAATATTTAGTGACGTGACTCTCTTGTGAATGGCTACTCGGTAGGAATATTCTGAGCGTGATTATTATTTTTTCCAACAACAACAAAGTTACTTCAGTTACTGCAGATGCCACACTCCTATACTCAGCTTCAACTGAGCTTCTAGAAATAGTCTGTTGTTTCTTAGACTTCCATGAGATTAGGGATTCTCCAAGCTTGACCATATGCCCTGTGATGGATCTTCTGGTGTTGGGACAAGCAGCCAGTCTGAGTCATAACAACAAGTCAATGAGGTGGCAGGTATGGCCTTCAACCAAATACCTTGACCAATGATGCCCTTCAAATATCTAACCAATCTAGTAGCTGCTTGCTAATGTGACTTCATAGGGTTTGCATGAATTGACTAATATCTGCTCTAGTAATGGTAACATAAAATAACTTACCAATCAATTTCTGATTGGAAGTAACATCATGCACCGCAACATCACCAGTCAAACCAAAAAGATTATCATACTCTACTGATGTCAACTTCAAATTAGACTCCAAAGGAGTAGAGACAGGATTTGCACCACTAATACCTACATCATGGATGAGTTCTAGGATATATTTCCTCAGATTCAAGATAACACCCTCACTAAACCTCAAAACTTCAATGCCCAAGAAGTACTTGAGTTGGTCAGAATCTTTGAGCTTGAATTGCTGATGTAGAGCTTTATTAGCTGCATTAATCAACTAGTCATTATTACCAGTAATGAGAAGTTCGTCAACATAGACCAACACAATTGTTATATCTGTATCTTTCTTCAAAGTGAACAAGGAGTAATCATGTGCACTTTGGGTGAAACCAGCAGTCAATAAATTCCAACACCTATACACAGCCAGAGGAATTAGTAACACTTCTTACTGTTACCATCTTAGCAATAGGTGAAAAAGTATCATGATAATCTAAACCTTTTTGCTGACTACAACCTTTGGCTATTAACCTTGCGTTATACCTCTCCACTTCACATTTGCTTGATATTTAATCTTGTATACCTACTTAGATTCAACTGTATGCTTACCTTGTGGTAGATCAACTGCTACCCATGTTTTATTATCCTCAAGAGCTTGGATCAACCTTCTTGCATCTCTAGCTGCTTCCTTAAAAGATCTAGGATCAACAAAATTATCAATTTTGGTTAGATACCTTTGATAGGTAAGGGCAACATTGTTATAAGAGAGATAGTTGGCTAGAGGATATCTTGTACAACTCTGCTTCTTCCCAACATTAGTAAAGTCTTTTATCCAGGCAGGTTGTTTGATGGTTCTAGAGGTCCTTCTGAGAGGGCACTACACATTCTCCAACCTCTACTAGTGGCTATGTACTATCAGAGGTTAAATCAACATCTTCATTCTCAATGGATGGTAAAGTTGTTGGATGTGATGATAGTATTAGATTGTGAGATATATGGTCAGTAGGAGCCTCAAAATATATCTCATTTGAGTGACATATCTCAAGAGTCACCTCTAAAGGAGAAACAAACAAGGAAGAAGAGGAAGATTGAATGTCAGGCTTTGCATCAATAAAAGGAAAAACTTTTTCTTGGAAGATCACATCTCTTCTCACAAAAATCTTATTGGATTGAATATCCAGTAATGTGTAACCTCTTTGCAGCTCTGAATAACCTAGTAATACAGCTGGAACAACTCTTGCTGAAAATTTATCTCCCTTTGGCAGAGTTGAGGCATGGCAAAAACAGCCAATGACTCTTTAAGTGTGACAAAATAGGCTTCTTTGAAAATGATAACTCATAAGGACTTTTGTAGTCAATGACTGGTGAAGGCAATCTATTCAAAGTAGACTACAGCTTCAACACAATATCCCCAAAATCTGATTGGTATTTGAGTTTGAAACCTGATGGCTCTTGCAATATTAAGAATATGTCTATCCTTTCTTCCTACTATGCCATTCTGTTGTGGTGTGTGAGGGCAATTACTTTGATGTAATATACCTAAATGCTGGAACAATTCAGTGCATTGGCGATTACAAAATTCTGTGCCATTGTCTGTCCTCAATCCTTAATATTAGAACAAATTGATTCTTGATCATTGACAGAAAACACTTAATAGAAACAATAGTTTTTGACTTCAATTGCAACAGGCAGACCCATACAAATCTACTATAGTCATCCACAATTGTTAGAAATAGCATTTATTATCTAGAGTAGGAGTCATGTATGTCCCCCAAAGGTCCATGTGAACAATATCAAACACCTTAAGTGCTCTAGAGTCACTAACAGGAAATGAGAGTCTAGTTTGCTTGGCTAATGGGCAAACAGGACATTTATTTAGTGCCTCACTATCACCACTACTTTGCAGCAAGCCTAGATGACTTAAGACTTAAGAGGAAGGATACCCATGTCTGGAATGCCATAGCTTGACATCAGGTGTTATTGCATTTGCAACCATCATTCTTAAGTTATTGTTGTCCTCCTTCAACTTCTTTATTCCAAACTCACATCTGAATATGTACAGTCCAACATCCTCCTTATCAATCTCCTTCACCCTGCCACTGAAGAGGTCCTGAAATATACAAAAAAACAGGACAATTCCCATGTGATCTTTCAGACTGGCAACAAGTTGAACTTGAAATCTGGTACAAACAAGACACTCTTCACAAATTCATTCTCAAAAATATAAGCTTCACCAATGTGTGTGATTTCCACCTTAGCTCCTGTAGATAAATGCACTTGATCTTTCTGTGATTTAGTCAAGTCACGAATACTTTTCAGCTTGCATTTATTTGATGTTACACAGTGAGAAGCACCTAAATCTACTATCCGATCCTTCGTAAAAACATGGGACATTAGGCAAGCAGTGATACCTGACATGCTGACCTATTTAGTCTCTTCACATCTTTATTCGACATGCTTAGAATCTGTTTATATTCTTCTTCAATAAACGCCTGCCCTTTTGCAAACAGATCATTGTTGGCTTCATAATTAGTTGATGCCAAGAGAGTGTGATTAGGTCCACCAGAGATGTTATTTGCAGTAAGTTGTCCTCCAAATCCACCTTGACTTGCATTACTATGATTACCATATCTATATCCAGCATTATTACCAGAGTTAGCATGGCCTGTTGTGCCTCTAAAATTACCGTTTCTATGACCAGGCTTTTTCCTCAACTTCAAATCCATTGGATAACCAATCAATTTATACAGATTTTCCTTGGTATGACTGTTAAAATGAGAAAATTCACATTTCCTTCCTTTATAATGCTCTCTTCGCTCATAGGTATTTGTCATTGTTCACTTTCTTCGATTTTCTCTCTCTACAATTTCATTCTTTCTTTTTTGACTTACTTGTACCCGTCGGCAAATTGATCTCCAGCATCTGGTGACCTTCCTCTTGAGAGTTTCTGACTCTCCAGCGACCTTGTTACTCCGGTCAACTTCTGCGATACGATGTCGAGGTCTTTCCAACAACCTCTGGCTAAGTCATCGATGAAATCCCTTTTTCTGGTGGTCAAGATCCACCAATCTTCAATGGCTTTTGCAGGATTTGAGGATGCCAGGCTATTTGCTGCTGCGTCCAGTGAATTCCGGCGTCCTCCAGTCTTTTTCAGGCAAATTCTTAGGCATCCAGTGATTTTCAGAGATCCCCAGCGAGATTTGGGGTTTTTTTATTCTAATTCCAACGGCATCTCAAAGAAGGATACAACTTCTCTTTAGCAACACGAGGATTTTCTAGCAAGATATTCTCCAACGACTCTCAGCAACACTCACTATTTCTCACCATGAACATCAGTGCAATTTGGGTCAGAACCTTTTTCAGGTAATATCCTCCAAATTCTTCTCCGTTTACCATTTCTTGACTGCGATATTGATTGTACTATTTCATTGCTCTTAACTGGTTGTGACAGCACTATTTCATAGTTTTTGACTGATTGTGACTGCACTATATTTCAGTGTTCTTGGCTGCTTACTGATCTATTGTGGATCAATTTGTTTGTTACAAAATCTATAATTTTCTACTTGAATTTATTGTTGAATTTACTCGCAAATGTAGTGTCGTACTTGTTCGTGTGTAATTGAATTGGGTTTCTCTTTCTTTACGTTTTTGTTCCTTTTAAAATTTATTTGTTAGGGAGTTTTGAAAATTGCCTAATATTATTGTTACGTGTGTGTGTAATTTTTTGTTGTTTTGAGTCTTTATTGTTGATTACTGATTATTGTGTATTATTCCTAGTATATATTTCTTGATTTCTATCTTCTTGTAGCTTGGCGAGTTAGTAGTGCTTAGTTTAGTGGTGTCAGGATCTAATGGTAGATTAGGGTCATGTCGTTGGTTGGAGTCAGGGGTATGGGGTAGGGGTGGTAAGAGGGACACGGGCTTATCTAAGTTAAGTGTAGGATCATGGAATCTATGATTACTTACAGAGAAATCCATAGAGCTAGTGAAGTTTCTTAAGAGGGGACATATTAATATAGGGTGCGTTTAGGAAACTAGATGGGTAGGAACCAAAGCTCGAAATGTAGACGCGTTCATGTTTTGGTACTTGGGTGATTCTAGCATAGAAATAGTGTAGATATATTAGTTGACGAGGACCTTAGGGAATATGTAGTGGAGGTTAGGAGGATTAACGATAGGATGATGTTTATTAAACTTGTGATTGGTAGGCGTGTAGTAAATGTATTTAGTGCCTATGCATCTCAAGTGTGCCTCGATAAGGAAGTCAAAATGCTCTTTTGGGAAGATTTGGATAAGGTTGTGAGAGGTATACTAGACACAAAAAAACTCTTCATTTAGTGAATGCCACAATATGCCCATTTAAGTCTGCCTCAATGAAGAGTTTTCTCGTCTCTAATATGCCTCTCACAACCTCATCCAAATCTTCCAAAAAGAGCCTGTTGACTTCCTCATCGAGGCCCACCCGAGGTGCATAGGCACTAACAGTATTCACTACATGCCTACCAATCACAAGTTTAATAGACATCATCCTATCTTTAAACCTTCTAACCCCCACTAAATATTTCCTAAGGTCCTCGTCTACTAATATACCTACACCATTTCTATCCTAGAACCACTTGACTACCATAACTTGAATTCGTCTATGTTCCGAGCTTTGGTCCCTACCCATCTAGTCTCCTAAACACACACTATGTTAATATGTCTCCTCTTAAGGCACTTCACTAGCTTTATAGATTTCCCTATAAGTGATCCTATATTCCACGACCCTACCTTTAACATAGATAAGCTTGTGCCCCTCTTACCACCCCTACCCTTTACCCTCGACCCCAACCGACGACATGACCCTAATCCACCATTAGATCATGATGCCACTAAACTAAGAACTCCTAACTCCCTAAGCTACCAAGAACAAGAAGATGCAAATCAAAAAATGTACAATAGGAATAATATAAAATAATCACTAATCAACAATAAAGATATAAAACAACAAAATATTACGCGCATTTATAACAATAATATTAGGCAACTTGCAAAACTCCCTAACAAATAAATTTTACAAGGAACAAACATGTAAAGAAAGAGAAACACAATTCAATTACACACAGACAAGTAGGACACTCAATTTTAAAGTAAACTGAACAATAAGTTCAAGTAGAAAATTATAGATTTCGCAACAAACAAATTGATCCACCACAAATTAGTAAGCAGCCAAGGATATTGAAATACAGTGTGGTCACAATCAATCAAAAACTATGAAATAGTGCAGTCACAACCAGTTAAAATCTATGAAATAGTGCAATCAGTATTGTAGTCAAGAAATAGTAAACAGAGAAGAATTTGGAGGATATCAGCTGGAAAAGATTATGACAGGAATTGCAAGATATTCACGTTGAGAAATAGTGAGTGTTGCTGGGAGCTGTTGGAGAAGATCCTACCAAAAAATCCTCATGTTGCTGGAAAGAAGTTATATCATGCTTTGTGATGCCGCTGGTATCAGAATACAAAACCCGCAAATCTCATCGGGGATCGCCGAAAATCACTGGATGCCTAGGAATTAGCCTGAAAAAGACTAGCGGACTCCAGAATTCATTGGACATTTCCGCAAATAGCTCCGCGTCATGGAATTCTGCAAAAGTCATCGGAGATTGGTGGATCTTGACCACCAGAATAAGAGATTTCGTCAGAGACTTCACCAGAGATTTTCCGAAAGACCTCGATGTCATACTCGCAAAAGTTGACCGTAGTAACAAGGTCGCTGGAGAGTCGCAAATATTTGAGAGGAAGGTCATCGCAGATCAATTTGCCAACGGGTACGGGAATGTCAAAGAAGAAAGAGAGAAATTGTATAGAGAAAATCCAAGAAAGAGAGCAATTACAAATAAGTATGACCAAAGAGAGCATTATAAAGGAAGGAAATGTGAATTTTGTCATTTTACCTGTCATACCAAGGAAAATTGTTACAAATTGATTGGTTATCCAGTGAATTTGAAGTTGAGGAAAAAGCCTAGTCATGAAAACGGTAATTTTAGAGACACATCAGGTCATTCTAACTTTGGTATAACGCAGGACATAGATATGGTAATCATAGTAATACGAGTCAAGGTGGATTTGGAGGAGAACTTACTACAAATAACATCTCTGGTGGACCTGATCAAACTCACTTGGCATCAACTAGTCATGAAGCGAACAATGATATGTTTGCAAATGGGCAGGCATTTACTAGGATAATACAAACAGATTCTAAGCATGTTGAATAAGGATGTAAAGGAGACTAATCAGGTCAACATGCCAAGTATCATTACTTGCCTAATGTCCAATGTTTTTACGTAGGATTGGATAGTAGACTCATGTGCTTCTAACCATGTAACATCAAATAAATGCTAGCTGAAAAGTATTCTTGACTTGATTAAATTAGAGAAAGATCAAGTGCATTTACCTGCAGGAACTAAGGTGGAAATCACACACATTGGTGAAGCTTATATTTTTGAAAACGAAGTTGTGAAGAATGTCTTGTTTGTATCAGACTTTAAGTTCAACCTTTTGTCAGCCTCAAAGATCAGAAGGGAATTGTCCTGTTTTTTTTTTTTTAATCTTTTTATCCTGATTTTTGTGTATTTTAGGACCTCTTCAGTGGTAGGATGAAGGGTATTAGTAAGGAGGATGGTAGACTATACATATTTAGAAGTGAATTTGGAATAAAAAAGCTGAAAGAGGACAACAATAACCCAAGAAGGATGGTTGCAAATGCAGTAACACCTGATGTCAAGTATGGCATTCAAGACTTGGGCATCGTTCCTCTCAAGCATTAAGGGCATCTAGACTTTGATGCAAAGTAGTGGTGATAGTGAGTCACTAAATAAATGTTTTGTTTGCCCATTAGCCAAGAAAACTAGACTCTCATATCAAGTAAGGTTTTGCTTGATATTGTTCACATGGACCTATGGGGGCCATACAGGACTCCTACTCTAGATAATAAATGCTATTTTCTATTAATTGTGGATGACCATAGTAGATTTGCATGGGTCAGTCTGTTGCAATTAAAGTCAGAAACTATTATTGCTATTAAGGGTTTTCTGTTAATGATCAAGAATCAATTTGGTTCTAATATTAAGGTTGTAAGGTCAAACAACGGCACAGAATGTTTTAATCACCAATGCACTGAATTGTTCCAACATTTAGGTATATGGAATCAAAGTAGTTTCCCTCACATACCACAACAAAATAACATACTAGAAAGGAGGCATAGACATATTTTTAATATTACAAGAGCCATCAGGTTTCAAGCTCAAATGTTATGATGAAATTCCAGATAACATATTCAAATCTCCATTGATGAATAACCTTAGAGAAGAATGAAGAAAAGTAAAGAGAGAATTTTATAGATAACTACGATCTGAAATCTGTTACAATGAGGCCCTATACATTAGCTTTTATAGCTTGAGATGTAAAATATCTTACTAGATTCTAGAAGTTTCTTGATAACTCATAGTATGCAGCTCATCTTTCATTTTCAACTGACTAGTAGCTATATCTAAATAACTTCAACTAACAAAGTAAGTAATGGAATAGTAAAACAGTAATTAATGAAACAATAACTTGTGAGTATGTTAACACTCACTAACTATCACTCATCACTTATATTTAATCCAAAACAAATCACTGGAAAGGGGTTTATCGGTCAAATCAGTTCTAACAGAGAAATAGCTGTATTATAAAATTTTCCGTTATCTTACCAGTTAATATCACTACATCATTTGTTCCTTATCAAGCTATGAGTACAGTACATATACAAAAGTCTTCCGAACAACATATACGAGAGTTCTAAGCTAACGAGAACATATATCAACAAGAAAATTCAATTGCTACAATTTATCACCAAAACAGTGCTATAAAGCTCTATTAATTCTGTCTATGAACTTCCAAATATCCCTGGAGAGTTGTGTTCTTTCTTCCAAAAAAAGGGAAGCAAAGCTGATAACTAGCGAGCAATTTCCTTCAAGAGGAGCAGCCCTTCGTGTGAAAAGATCAACTTCTCCCTTAGAAATGGTAAGGCAACCAAAAAAGAAGAGCTTTGGGACTTGGACAATATTAGAGGTTTAAAAAGAACATGTAGATATGGCACAAGGTGATGAAGCAAGTTTAGATCAGAGAGTCATGGCTTTCAGCTCATTTGACTGCCCTTTCATGCTAAAAATCTAGAGAGAGAAAACTGACCGGTGCACGTCAACATTTTTACACTGATAGCAAGTAATAATTGCTTCTTGTAAATCTATATCACTGCACATTTCACAATTTTTTTCCTGCAAGCTCGTAAGAAAGGACAAGAAATTTAGCAGTGAAGTTACTTTGTCATCTTCCGTCCATTTTCCATTGACATTTCATCACTAGAACCCAACATCAACCACAGAAAATCATTTAGTGAATTGCTCAAAGATACCAAATATTTATACCACAGTATGACCCTCAAATTAAGAACAAATCATATCAGGATTTGGTCAAAGGGGTCATATGAACATAGATTGTAGGTAACTGGATTTGTTAAGCCAAGACGTGAAAACAATGACCCAAGAAGCACCACCTTCTAATATTTATTAAAAAAATAGTTATTATATTTATATAGAAACAGAATAGCAATAAGTTGGTGCTAGTACAGCGTATATTCTCTTATATTCTTTATATTTGGGTTCACCTCGATCATCAGGTAAGTCCCATTTCACATGTATTCACGTTTCTTTTGTCAAGATACTGCATCTTTTTGTGATGCACGTATGGACTCTCAAGGCAGCACTGATCCTCGCTAAGCACTCCGTTCATTCCATTGTCTTGTGGTTAGCTGTAGTATCATTGAAGCACTCTTGCTTACCAAGTGACATTTAGTATATTTATGGCTATAGACAGGACACCTAGATAGGAAAAGAATGCAACTAAATTTGCAATGGCAGAATTATCGTGGAAGAGAGGCACAACTCTTGGCCAATGTGGACTTGGTGTGTCTCATTAGCTTCTACGTCCAACTGACAATTTCAAAGTGTTACTCTTCCAACATCGGTACTTCTCAATTGCTGAAAGAAGTCGAATTCTTTGCAGGTTCAAACACTCTCCTTACATTATTCACTGTTTCAGAGGTGATGTCTCATACGAAGATTGTGTCATGCTTTACAACTTATAGCTGGAGTATCATCGGTGGACGCCTTGCAGATCGTCTTTGGAATTGCAATTCATTGCCGGAAGTTGAAGTTAAGAAACACATGAATAAGGTTCTTTTGGGGCTCAATTGTTTACACAATTGGGGAATCATTCACTGCAACATCAAGCTTGGCAATAATCGCCTTGTGGGTACCGATAAACTTGCCAAGATTGCTGATCTTGGACTCTCCAGGACTTTAGAACAGTGTATCATTTACAAGAAAAAGGAATTCATCAGGGGAATAGAGAGGTATATGGCACCTGAAACCATGCTTAATGTCAAGTATGGCACACCAGTTGATATTTGCGCTTTTGGCTGCATTGTCTAAGAGCTGATTATAGGGACACCCCCAGTGGCGTGGCAGAGCCAAGATTTTCTTTAATGGGGTTCAGAATTTTAAGAAATAGACATACAAACTAATTACGGGGGGGGGGGGGGGTGGGGGGGGGGAGGAGGTGGGTTCGGATGAACCCCCTAATATGTGGCTCCGCCACTGGACACCCTTATCGAAATCAGATTCTGGAAGCAACAAAGACGCAAATGATGTGTTGTACAAAATTGGGTTAGAAGAACCAAAGTTGCAGTTGTCTAAAAAAGCTTAATATTTTATGAAGAGATGTATAGTGGAGAATCCAAGCTCGTGTTGGACTGCCGAGATGCTTTTGAACCATGCCTTTTTCTGCCAATCTAATGAAAAATGTGGAATTTTCTTTGGGGAATGGAAAAAATAATCTCCTTTTGTTGTGACAATTTGTTGGGACATAGCCCTCCAAAAGAATTGTTTCCGGATATGTTTTGTCTAAGCCTGTAACCTGAGGCTACCATTGAGGATACGAGGAGTTTGCAAGGCTGGAACCTTTCATTTAGAAAACTGCTGAATGAGGGAGGTCAGTAATCACTAGAGCTATTGAGCTAACAAAGACCCCGGAGAGCTTCAATGGTACACTCTTGAATGAAGATTACATTGTATAAATAATTAACATTAAACATGATAGAAGGGTTCATCTAGCTAGATATACCCTCAAAAGTAGTCATCTCACATCATGATTTGACAACATAAAAAGGCATAATCTTCTGGATAGATAGGAAAATTGATCTTCTATGAATATACATATTACCTAAAAGTTATGAGAAAAGAATATAGCGATTATAAATGTACTTTGAGATTCACTGCATAGGTTTGTAGATGCAAGTATAAGCAGCTCAACATCATTTATAAGCATTGTCATCACCAAATTTTTGATACACATAAACTCCACTACGACAATATGTATCTCAAACCTACATATCATGAGAAATGCAAATAAATTTCTAGTAAAAGCATTCGTAGGCCAGGTGCACTTGTACTTGCAATCATTTAGAGGGCAGAAGCTAACCTTTCTCTCTCACTTCCAAAGAAACATAGTCCTATGTCTTCTTTACCTTGACAATGATTGTTGAATAGACTTGCCCAGATATCCTCATGCGAAACTAGCTCAAATTTAAGAGTATCAGGCAATAGCCTTGAGAACTCATACCCCTAACGTCTAACTATGGATTGAGGATGAGCCTCGATACAATTATGAAATATCACTGGTGCAAGTTTTGGAGCACCTAAGATGTTAAGACATCCCCAAAAATGTAAAAAAGAAGAGAGAGACTAATGATTATAGGGAAGCCAACCCATGTTAGTAACTAATGTGTATTCATGAAGGGTAACTCCCACCAAGAAGGAACTAGAGCAGGATCACAAAGGTGTATTGTAGATGAATTCATCTTTTGACTCTCATTCATAGCATTAACATTCCTATGCTCGAGAGTGGTAGAACAACTTTCACCTGAAAACTCAGAGGCATGTCCAGGATTTTAAGAGGATGGGTGCACAATTACAAATAGGTGGATCTAAGATATAAATTTGATTGATTTAACATTTAGGTTCTTATCACGGAAAATCGTTAAAATTTTAAAATTATAGGTCTAAGACTCATTCTTATCTATTCAACTATACATAATTTCTTATCTAAAACTCATTCTTAATATAAATTTTAAATTTTAGATGATTAATTTTTATTTTTGAAATTTAATATAACCATGTAATTACACTCATGCAACCAAAAAACACACTTGTAATTACACTATAATTACAGTGTGGCAAACAAACAAGTCAAAGTAATTACTAGGCTAGTAATTACTACCCTAGTTATTACACTAATTCTAATTACCAGGTGGCTTTCCAAACAAACCCTTAGTGAACTGCTCAAAGATACCAAATATTTGTAGCACACGGTATGGCGCTCGAATTAAGAACAAATCATATCAGGTTTTGGCTTAAGGGGTCATATTAACATGGATTGTAGGTAGCTGGTTTTGTTAAGCCAAGAAGTGAAAACAATGACCAAGAAGCAGCACCCTCTTATATTTAATAAAAGCAGTGATTATACTGATAAAGAAATAGAATAACAATAAGTTGGTTCTAGTACAATGCATATTCTCTTAAATTCTTTTAAATTTGGGTTCACCTAATCATGTAAGTACTATTTCACATGTATTCACTTGTCTTTTATCAAGGTACTGCATCTTTTTGTGATGCACGTATGGACTCTCAGGTTGGCCCTGATTAACGCTAGGCACTCCGCTCATTCCATTGTCTTGTGGCTAGCCCTATTTATCAATGAAGCACTTATGGTTATGAATTGACATTTAGTATATTTTTGGGTATAGACAAGGACTCATCTCATGTGTAACTTAGAATTTCCATAGATACCATGTTCATGTCATGTTTTATTTTGTACAATTCCTAATGAAGCCTTGAAGGGCGACGCTATCTATTATGTTATTTTAACTTTCTAGTTAATGAATTACTTAATGTTTTATGAGATGCTTTACCTTTCGCTTCTACATACTTATCATGTTCATAAGAGAGAAATAGTGTTTGTTGATGATCACATATATAATTAAGAGATTACATAGAAATTTAAGAAGATACCTGTTCATTCTACTCTTAATTTAGCAATTAAGGTTAAAGGAATAAGTTTCAAAGCCTGTTGAATTCATACATGTCGAATGAGTAAGTGATGAACAAGAATTAAGGCTCGAGCAATGACACCACTCATTAGGTAAGATTATGACTGATTTGTTAGTAAGGAATGAGACTCGAGGATGAAATTGAAAGTGTACGTAGTGAGGAGCATGTTGTCAAGGAGGAAGCATATAACGACCCAACTCGCTAGTGATGTTGTTCAGTTTGGGTCTAGACCTGCACAATTTTAAAACGCGTTAATTAGTATGATATAAGGCTTGCTTACTTATATATCCAACATTCTCACAAAAGTTTGTCCTGTCTTATCAGGATTTGCCTAAACTCAAGCCCAAATCGACAAGGCTGATACATGAGTGACTCTAATAACATCTATAAAGGTCCAACCTACAAGTGATAACGTCCGCTTTAGGCATAGGACTGCACAATTTTATAACGCATAGCTACAGTGTAAGGCTTACTTATTTATATATCTAACATCTCTCCTATGTTTTGTCGATGTAGGACTTCTTTTCCTAAGAAGGGTATCTCTACACCCCCTTTTATACATGGACTCAGCATGCTCATTAAAGTTTGTCACACTGTACGATATTCGCCTATACTCAGTACTGGATTTTCCGTGCCTTACCGGAATTTTTCTAAATTTAGTTAAACTCTAGTCCACGTCGATAATACTGATACAAGAGTGACAAGGAGGATGTCAATTAGATGTTGCTGCACGAACATTGAAGTTTGTGGACTGGCATACAGAATGTGTTTGCTTATAGAGGACTTTCCTAAGGTCTGAAATTTCATCAACAAAAGACAATCCACCGCACAAGTTTCCATATCTATGTAGTCTAGAAAAGGGTCAGATTAGAAGATTCTAATGTATGAATTCTTACCCTACATTTCTATAAGAGGTTGTTTCCAACGTTTGAATTTGTGATCTCCTTGTCGCATGACAAAAACTTTACCTATTATGCCTAGGATTCCATTTTGTTATTGGAACAAGTATTTAGATTATATACACATAATAAAAATCATTATTATTCCTTTAGAATGTCGCAGTACCTTCTTTATAACATATAATCTATATTGAGAAAGCAAAAAATATATATATATATATATATATGAAGGTCAGTGAAGTTAAAATATATTCAAGTTAACACTTGGGAGCATTTATCATGGGAACTGTTAATCAATGCCAGTGGAACTTTCTATCCATGTAGATATTTATTACTATACTGACGTTGCATATATCCTTCATTTATTTTTCATAATAATATTGTCTGAATCAGGTTGGACAAGATAAGTATCGAGTTTTGTCCATCTTTGAAAAAGATATTCAACATAATATTAATTTAAATTACTTTATACATCTTTTTAAGCATCTTAATAAGCTAATATTCTATTAATTTCAACAATAAGAATATTTTGCAACAAATTTCTTGATGAAGCGGCAATTATCAATTTTATAATATATATTTTTGCCAAATATCTTGTAATTTCAACTCAAAACAGAAAATACATATTAAAAATATTGCATGAAAGATAAGTTTTAGCAACACTGATTTCAAGTCATACAAACCAACCAAAAAATGAGCAATTCTTTCATACATTTTCCATTGCCACAATTCAAACAATATAGCCACTAAAATTGAAAATCCTCTAAATCCTATATCAGCTTTTTATTTTTCATTTTAAAAAAGAGATAAGTGTCAAAAGCATACCTGAACTATCCTCTGTTTTTTAGTTTCATACCTAAACTATTGGAACTGTGAGTTTCATACCTAAACTATCACTTATTAGTTTGAGAAACACACATCTATCTTTTATTCTACTTTCACCATGATGTGTGTATTAAACTCTCTCTTTTATTTTTTAAAAAATGTCACACCACACTCTACATGGACAAAACATTCCACCTCAACATAAATTATAGTATTGGTTAAAATTAAATATTAAAGTATTGTTATTTCAACAAAATATTATAAAATAAAATATAAAATATATTTCTCACCCCACCCCCACCACTTCCTCTCACCATACCCCCTCGAACAAACCAATGTTTTTTAAAAAAAAAAATTGTAATTTTTTTTAAAAAAATTCTTATTTCATCTCCCTCTTAAGACAATAATTTAGATATTATTTTAATTTTTTTAGAAGATATAATTGTATGCTACCCACCTAATCTTCTGCTTTTATTGTTTTAGTTATTTTTTAGAAAATTATTTTTTATTTATCGTCAAGATTTGTTTTAAAATAATATTTATTCTGTTATATTCGATAAACAAGTAGAAATGTTTTTTTCTAAAAATATGTGTACATATCTATAAATAATGAAAAAATTTAAAAGAAAAGATAAAAATAAATTAGGAGCGGAGGGTTAGATGCAGGTGGATAGAATTTTATTTATTTAAAAAAAAATCAATTTTTTAAGGTAGGAGTAGAGTAGGGGATGGAGTTTGAACTTTTGAAAAGTATTTTATAGAAGAGATTCAAAAAATAAAAGGTCGGGGATTGTTGGGGGGGGTAGGTGGTACGTTGGGCTGTGGGCGCTGGAGTAGGTGGAAGAAATATTTAAATTTTATTTTTAAAATAATTATTTAAAACACATCTTTAAGAAAAAACACTAGTTAAATTAGATACTCCACATTTACAACCTTTCCTTTTATGTCTCCCATAAAAGAGGGAAAAAAAGAAGATGCTCAATCCCAACGTTAATCATCATCACAAAAAGAATGTTGGCCTTTGCCACGAACAAAACAAATTAATATAAAATGAGACAGGTTTTACCGTGTGGGTCTGATGAATGTTGTGTAGTTCCTTTTACATGTTAGAGTGATTGGCAATGCCCTCAAGAAATACGGAAATCTTCATGATTATCAGTAATGCCCCGAAGAAAAAGTTGTTAAATTGCAGGGCTCAACAAGAAAGTTTTCACTTATTCAACCCCGCCTAAGGCAAAAACTGTAATCGAAAGCTAATAATTAACAACCCAACCCAAAACAAAAATATATTTAAGTGTTTTCGTTTGCTCGTTCTCAATATGTCGTAGACATTGAACTTATAATACAACATGAAGCTGTAAACCAACACATATTAACAACTTATGCAAAAGCTAAAGCTTGTATATCAAAATTTATTTAAAAATAAAGCAAAACAATTACTGATTAAGCTGATACTATGAAGCTTCAAAATTTACATGATCTATCTGATGTTGCATCTCTTCTCTCCTTGTTGTCTCTTCCTCGCTCTCATACAACTCTGATTCTTTCAAATACTACAACAACGACAAAACTCAACTTCAATACAAATTCAAAGGCGAAATTGAGTTCTAAACCAAGAATGAAGATTAAAAAGAGTTTCCATAGAGGAAAAATTGAAGATCGGCCCTTGTAGGCCTAGGAAGAGACGAAGATTTCATAACACCATACTTCTTCGGCAGTGATGCGGCCTCTAGGAACCAACCATCAATTACTAAGAAAATGAAATAAAGAAAAAACCCAAAATAAAAACTTTACTACCTTTGATAGCTGATAGTATAAATCTCCATATGAGCAAGGTGAAGGAAGTTAGAAATACAGAAATGGTGCAAAAAGAACTATTGAGTGGGCAACCAAATAGACATAAACAACGGCGGATTAGGGAAAGTGAAGAGTTATGCGCCCAGTTTAGGAAAATAACCCTAGGGTCACATTTTTATTTCCCTAAAGTTAGGTTCCGCAGACCTATTTTGTGGATCGTTGTATATTGGGCTTCTGCCCACCCATCTTTTTGAATTATTAAATAAAACCAGACCTATGCCCCAAGCTTAATTTAAAAAGAGAACTTTACGGATCAAGCCAAGAGAATGGCCAAACTAGAAATTGAGTGAATTAACGAAGTGTAGAATTTCATATCTAATTTGACTAAGAAAAAGAAACAAAATCTAAGTTTGAACAAAGAAAAAACGTTTGAATTGAAATAGTACAACTTATCTATTTGGTCACTCTATCCAGATTAGAACATGTTGTCTGGTGTATAACAAGCACAAATGCATCAACAATGCAGTAATATAATCCCTAACTTACATACCAAAACATGACATAAAAAATCAGAGCTAATAAAATTCAATGTTTAAAACATGACATAAAAAATCAGAGCTAATAAAATTCAATGTTTAAATTAATTTTCCTTTTATATTGATAGTCATATACACACACACATACACTGTCACGCCCCGGGAGGGTACCCAAGACGTGACCGACATCCAAAGACTATTGCTAGTCCCCAAGTGAACCACTTGGCCTCATCACATCTATTTAATCAGACAACACTACAAATCAGCGGAAGTAAAAGCAAGAAATGGGCTTATCTCATCTAATGTCTCAAATAATAGTATAATAGTAGAAGGCTAGTGGAAAGAACTAGCTCACAATCTTCACATCAATGTTCGAATATCATCTGTAAAGCCTCTATCACTAATCAAGTGGTGCTAATGACAGACCCATAGCTATCAAAATCAAAATATAAGACTAGTCTAGTCTAACTCAAAATCATGATGAATTAAACAATAGTGGATACTTTGGAGTAGGAGAGACTCACCAATAAGCTGATCGTCCTAGATCTTCAATGATGCATCTGTTGATGATCCCTAATCCCTGTATCTGCATCATAAAATGATGTAGCGTCGAGTGGCATCAGTACGTAGAATATATGGATGTAAAATAGCCGAATGAAAAAGAAAGAGGTAGAGTAATATAGAACAGTCATCGACTCAGAACAATCATCAAATCAAATCGTCAAATGTCTATCTAAACCTAGAATAAAGAGTAGACAATTAACCCATCAACCAATCAACCTCATCAATCAAATCAGACTCATCTCAAAGGAACTCAACTCAACACATCTCATCTCATCTTGACTCAGAGTACTCAAGATAGGAACTTTCTGGGAGTTTCTCTTATCCGACAACAATCACTTATGAGACAGTGATTGTACAACATCCCTCCGGTGTTTCCACAGCCGTTCCACACTTGCCAAGTAGGGAACAAATCGAATCCACTAAAGAAAACTGCAATCAACTAGTCCTCTATTGTTTCAAGGACTCTCTAAAGAGGAAACCACAATGTAATGATGGTTCTAATCCTCGCCTACGTTTGGTTATGTAGTTTAACGAGTGCGAGTTGGACTAACTCTTACTCTTTTGGTGCTCGATACTCCTCCCATGTCTCAATGCTCATAATACAATCAATCCAGTCAAACCAATCAAATCATGGGGACTTTAACCCTGACTTTAACCCTCTCATCATTTAGTCTCATAGGGACTTTAGCCCTCTCATCTGTCAATCTCATAGGGACTTTAAACCTCTCATATATCAATCTCATAGGGACTTTAACCCTCTCATCAATCCACATCTCAATCAATAGCTCAAAGCTTAGAACAATCATTAGAGAACAATCAAATAGACAATCATTGGAGTTCATTTATGGAGACTCATAGAATTATCAAGTTCTATCAACTCATCATCATTCTCTCATCAGAATCACAATCACATCACAATCGACATTCTGACATCTAGGCTCTAGACCCGATCACTAGGTTCATTCATGCATGCTTTCAAAGTTACACATGTGGGATTAAACAATTTCTTATGAAAATATTCATTTCAAGAAAAACAAGTTCATGATGATCTGACATAGGAAAACACATATGATTAATATAATTTTCAAGAAAAACCATCAAAATCATATATGTAGACTCTTTAGACTTTCAACTCTTCTAGGACCATCTATGGGCATATGAGAGCAATCTCATGCTTTCAGTTTAGTCTTACATACCTGGGATGAAGCTCTCAACAATCTCTTAAAGGATTTCCTCTTGAATTCCTCAATCTCAAGCTCTTCTCCTCTCTCCTCAAGCCTTAGTCTTGTTAGATTATTAGAAAAGGACTTAGAATGGGGTTTTAGACCCTTTTTATGTCAAAATGATCTAATGAGATCGTGTATAGAGTTTAGGAGGGGTTGGGAGTTTTCCGGAATCCCCTCAGAAAATTTAGAAAATTTTCAGTTTCGAAATAGCCTAGTCCGCGACGCGGACTGGTTGCGCAGAATGTATTTTCTCCAAAAGGTTTGTGAATGAGTTTTTCCAATCCCATCAAAAGATTTTGGAAAAACAATCAGTGTGACTCCGCTACAGAGACACGACACGCCTCTGTCGCGCACCGTCACTATTTTCGTTTTTGGTTCGAAAACTTATCTTTTGATCCGGTCGCTCTAAAAATCAACTGAGACCATTTTCCCGCCCAAATTTCGTGCTGATCACAAATCCGGCCTTGGATTTGCTATACGAGCATTGGAAGATGTGTTACGCGCATAGCTCTCCTCTAGAGGTATTTTTGTAATTTTACCGGGTGTCACACACACACAAATATTTGTCGCATGATGTATATGTTATTCATTTAAGTCACGACCAGCGTGAAACTTGAGAAAAAAATTCATTTTCTTAACTTATGCCAATTATAGTAAGCTTTCGAACTTCTTATTTTGTGTTTACTTCTTATATTAAAATAAGAGATAAGTGTCAAAAACACACCTGAACTATCATTTTTTTAGTTTCATACCAAAACTATTAGGAGTGTGAGTTCATACCTAAACTATTACTTATTAGTTTGAGAAACATGCTGCTATCTTTTATTACACTCTCTTTTATTTTTTTAAAAATGGCACATCACACTCATACAAACATTCCACCTTGACAAGAAAATAAATAAATTGTTGTATTAATTAAAATTAAATATTAAAGTATTATTATTTTAAAAAATATTATAAAATAAAATATAAAATATTTTTCTTACCCCACCCACTAAATCCTCTCACCATACCCTGTAGCTTCCCCCTCCTCCCCACCCCCCCAAACTGATGTTTTATTTTTTTTTAAAAAAATCTTACTTCACCTCCCTCCCCCCCCCCCCCCCCGCCCCCCCAAAAAAAATAAATTAATATTTTTGAGAAAAATAATTCTATGTTACCCACCTAATCCACCGCTTTTATTTTTATTCATTTTTAGAAAATTATTTTTTATTTTTTGCAAAAAAAAATTTAAAATAAACTTTTAGTAGAAAACAAATATTTTTCTTAAAAAATGTATACATATCTGCAAAATCAAAATACAAAAATAAATTAGGAGCGGAGAGTTAGATGTGGGTGGGATAGAATTTAATATATTTAAAAGAATATCAATTTTTTAGGTAAGAATGGAGTAGGGCCTGATGTTTGAACTTTTTAAAACTATTTTATAAAAGAGATTCAAAAAAATAAAAAGGCAAGGATTGTTGGGGTTGGAGTGGGGAGTACGAGGGGAGGGGGGCAGTGGGCGGTGGAGTAGGTGAGAAAAATATTTTAAATTTTATTTTTAAAAAATTATATTTTTCTGAAAGAATATTTATAATTTAATCTTTAACTTTTAACTAATATAAATAGTTTATTAAATTCTTGTCAATAATGTGGAATATTTTATCGATGTGGCAGGATTTTTTTCCATTAAAAGAGAGTGTATTACACAGACCACGAAGGTATGTTTCTCAAACCAATAAGTGATAGTCCAAGTGTGAAACTTATACTCCAAATAGCTTAGATATTAAATTCAAAAGAAGAGAATAGTTTAGGCGTGTTTTTGATACTTATCTCTTAGCATAACCAAATAATGTGTATCTCATATGGATATATATAACTACAAAATTATAAGAGAATCTAATTATAGTTAACTAATTTTGACAAACCACTTAAGAAAATATAACTAGTTAAAAATATTTGATTTTATCATAAAGTGATCAAGTCGATGCAAGCACGGGCGTATGCCACCCTTTCATTTATATTTCATTTGATGACATAATATCAAATGTAATGAACTTTTTTTTTTGAAGTTGCTTAATTTTCATCCTAACTGATCCAAAAGATAAATACTTGAAAATATGTGATTTTTAATAATTTATACTCTCTCCGTCCCATTTTATGTGACACCCTTTTCTTTTTGGTCCGTCCCAAAAAGAATGTCACCTTACTCTAATTGGAAACATTTACCTTTAATTTTTTTTTTACCCTTGATGAAATGATTCTCAACTGCACAAATATTTAAGAATAATTTTAGACTACACGTTTTAAAAGTCTTTCTTTTTTCCTTAAACACCGTGTCAAGTCAAAGGGTGTCACATAAAATTGGACGGAAGGATCAAGTCGATGCAAGCACGGGCGTATGCCACCCTTTCATTTATATTTCATCTGATGACATAATACCAAAAGTAATGAACTTATTTTTTTGAAGTTGCTTAATTTTCATCCTAACTGATCCAAAAGAGAAATACTTGAAAATATGTGATTTTTAATAATTTATACTCTCTCCGTCCCATTTTATGTGGCACCCTTTTCTTTTGGGTCTGTCCCAAAAAGAATGTCACCTTACTCTAATTGGAAACATTTACCTTTAATTTTTTTTTACCCTTGATGAAATGATTCTCAACCGCACAAATATTTAAGAATGATTTTAGACTACAAGTTTTAAAAGTCTTTCTTTTTTCCTTAAACACCGTGTCAAGTCAAAGGGTGTCACATAAAATGGGACGGAAGGAGTAATATTTATGTCACAAAGAAAGTATTTAAAATATAAGGAGTAATATTTATGTCACAAAGAAAGTATTTAAAATATACAAACAATTCAAATCAATCAAAATGCACTTTTAAAAAATCTAAATTAAAATGAGAATTGATTACAAGCACATGACAAAATTAAAACACTAGTATCCTAAATTCTTGCTTTCATAAAAAAAACACTTGTTGTTATGTACTTGAATGGACAAAGAAAGTTATATTAACCAAAGTGTAGTAGCTAAATTTAGAAAATAATTTATTATTTTATAATTTGTTGGACACAATTTTATGCATAATCTAATTAATTAAAGAAATGAAATAAAATACATCTTTTGTTAGTTGAATGCATGATTAAGGACTATCACGAGATATAATTGTCAAATGATAAATTCAAAAAGATCAGTAATCATATGTGTAGTACTTTGATAAGCCTGATTGTTGCTACCAAGTCTATATTAAAGTAGTACTTGGATATTTTAGGACCTTCCATGTTATTCATTCGGAATATAAACCTTGTTTTTTGTAACACCCAATAAAATTATCATAATACTCCTGGATGAGGGATTTGCGCATAACGCGTCTTCCTAATGTCCAATAGCAAATTCGAGGCCGAAAATACGACCAACATAAAGAATTGTGTGAAAAAATGGTCTTGGTTGATTTTTAGAGCAACCGGATCAAAAGATAAGTTTTCGATGAGAAAACACATTCTAGTAAGAGTGTGCGATATGTCCGTGTCGAGGATTCACACTAGGATGTGATCCCAATAGTTTCTACTGGATTAGAAAACTCGATTGGAGAATTTTTAGCAAAACACCAAAAAAAAAAACATCAGGGTCCGCGATGCGGACATGGTTTAACGAGGCAAACTCTTTTTCAGTTTTTTGTGAGGGGCCTTCTAGACTTTTCCCAACCTCTACTAAAACTAAAATATGATCAAAATAAGTCGTCATGTGTTGATGATAATCACAAACTTGATTTACTGAATATATATTTTACATGAGTTATTTTCATAAACCCTATATTTTACTTTGTAAAAGAATGCATGAATGAACCTAGGGATGGATTCTAGAGCCTTGACTTGAGTATATTGATTGTGATTGTGATGTGAGCATGATGATGAGTTAAAACAACTTGATGTTCCCATGAGTATTCATAATTGAACTCCAGAGATTTGACTAATTGACTTTTTTCTAATGACTGAACTAAGCCTTGAGCTATTAATGAAATTGAGTTGATGAGATAACTTGAGATGATAAGCCGTAAGGCCCAATTGAGTTGAGTTAATTGGATGATGAGAGTCTTTACGAGATTAATTGAGATGATTGATTGAGATGAAAAGTCTTATGAGCATTGAGTCTTGGGAGGGGTATCGAGCACCGAAATGAGTAAGAGCAAATCCAACTCGCACTCATTAACTGTGTCGTCAAGTGTAGGTGAGAATTGAGCCACTACATTATAGGTTCCCTCTTAAGTTAAAGTTCCTGAAAGCAATAGAGGACTTTAGAGCCAAACTCTCTGTGGGTCTGAGTTGTTCTTTACCTGACAAGTACGTAACAGTTTTGGCAATATCAGCATGATTGTTATAGAATCGCTGGCTTATAAGTGATTGTTGTCGGATAAGAGAAACTCCTAGAATATGTCCCACACTGATAATACTCTAAGTTGAGTTGAGTTGATTGATGAGTCTGGATTGGTATTGATGAGTCATTTGTCTACTCTTTTTCTTGCTTTAGATAGAGATATGACATTCTAATTGAGTATCTTTTGAATATTGTTCTATATTATTCTTCTTATATCTGTTTCATTTAGCCATTTTACATACTCGTACATTCCACGTACTAATGTCCATTTGGACTGCATCATTTCATAATGCAGAGGTAGATATTAGAGATCGTCAACAGGCGCATCGTTGGGGATCTATTGCAGCCAGCTGAGTTGGTGAGCCTTCTTTACGTTGGAGGATCATTATTTTATTTTCATCTAGCTATTAGGGTTGGACTTTAGATTAGCTTTATTTTGAGTTGAGGTAGCCATGATTCTATCACTGGCATCAATTGATATTAATAGAGGCTTCATAGACTAGAGTTGAGTTGTTAATTTGAGATTATGTTGAGCCAATTTCTTTCATACTAGCCTATTGTATTGGTAATATTTTGAGACTTAGAATGTCCACTATTTATTATCTTAGTCTCCCACCGATTTTCTAAGAATGTTAAGTGAGTCAATGTGATAAGGTCAAGTGGTTCACTTGGGGACTAGCAATATTCTCTGAGTGCAAGCCACGTCTAGGGTACCCTCTCGGGGCATGACAAACTTGGTATCAGAGCACAATGATCAAGTGTCCTAGGGAGTCTACGAAGCCGTGTCTAGTAGAGTCTAGTTTATAGATGTATTATGCACTACACTTTATTAGTAGAAGGCTCTAGGACATTAGGAATGATTACACTTCTTTCATGTTCTGATTTATGAGATAGAGTAAAACTCTATGAAATCTCTCATCTAATTTGTGCATTACGCATTTATAGAATTGTGACCATGCTTTCAAAATAAGCTGATAAAGAGAAAGGAAGTTCGTCTAGACAGAATGCTAACCAACCCGAGCACCAAAATCAGGATGAACCTATAGTCCTAACCACCCCTGCTATAAAGCCACCATAGGCTGGCGTCAGCAACGCTGAGCTTTGCCTGGCCATCCAGACTTTGGCCCAGGCTATGACAGCATTAGCTGCTTGACAAAGAGCAGGCAGGCAGGATGCCCTGAATACATTTAGGGTCCATAAGTTCTTGAGGATGAACCCACTTGAGTTTAAGAGCCCGAGGAGGAATAGAAACAAGAGTCATTTTCAAGCAGGGCCTCATAACCTCAGAGCTTAGGGATCTAAGTCACGGGCTAGTGTGGCTCGAGGTTCCCAAGGCAAGCCACCTTGTGGCGCGTGTCGCAAATTTCACTTAGGAGAATTCCATAAAGGGAGTGTTGAATGTTACAAGTGTGGCCAAAAAGGTTACTTCCAGAGTAATCGTCCAACATGGGCCAAAAAAGCCCAAGCCTCTACACTGGCACCACCAGATAGAGAAGATAGAAAAGGTGATACTTCTGGCACAAATAAGGCCACAGACCAGTTGTATGGAATTGGTTGTCATCAAGATCAAGAGAGTTCTCTAGATATCTCCCCAGATGTTGTGACGGGTATGATTCGAGCCTTTACTTGTTTTTGATGTTATCCATCAGAGAGAAACTTATGTCTCTAAAGAGTTTAATATTACCACCTAAGAGTGTGACTTAGGATATCATAAACCATAAGTAGAGTTTTCATCCCAGAGCCAGAATGATGTAGAAAGGAAGGGACGGGATGGTGAGAGTAATGATTGATTGAGGGTTACGACTAGAGCTATGTGTCCATTAGGTAAGTAATGGGGTGATGAGTCGATTGCCATAAGTTTTGTCAAAAGAGTAGTAAGTACTCCTTGATATTCATGATGAGGTATAGGGAAAGAGCTATTATCAGAATGTGTTAGTGCATGCTCAAAACTAGAAGGAGGTTTATAATGATGGGATATAGTATTCATACTATAAAGGGTGAAGTATAAATGTTGAATAGGGGGAATAGAGTGCTTTTAATGTGATAGATCTAAGGTAAGCTTATGATCCTTAAGTGAGAGTCCATGAGATTCAGCGAGTTATGAGCTTAGTCAAATAAGGAGGTATAATAATTAGGTGAGTGGTACTAAGTTGTGAGGAGGGGATGTGTTGATTGAATACTCACGACGAGAGTTTAGTGGGCTTATGTTCCCAAATTTTACCTAGTAGTTGTAAGTTGGTGTAATATTAGATAGTTGTGTGATAGATGCATATGTTAGTACCAGACCCTAAGCTTGAATTTTGAGGGGTAGTTTGAAAGCGGAGATAACATTGTGATAGTGACGGTCTTAGTCAGAGAATTTCTCTAAGAGGATATCCATAGTGTATGTTCGAGATGAAGACTCTGATTTGTAAAGAAAGTGATGCTATGGGCAGCTACAATTGCCCCTTGGGTAAGATTAATGAAATGAGGATAGCTCAATAGATAAGAAAAGGCTTGAGATGTGTATCTATAATTGTGTAAAGATGTGTGAAGCTCTAAGATATGACTATTATAAAAATCTATGTAGCATATTTGAGTTGTCAACATGGAGTAGGCTGATATAAACATTCTTCGTCATCCCTAGTATGTGAGTTGATTGAGGCTTATAGATAGATGGTGATGAGTTTTTCATTATAGTGTAAGTCTTATACAAATGAATTTATGGGAACACAAAAGTTGATGTTAGTAGGCAAAAGGAAGAAGTTAGATTGTAAGAGTTGTGGAAAGTGGTTAGGTATGAAGATACGAGTAACAAGTATAGGAAGATTCTCATAGATATTGGAGGAAGCTAAGAGTGGCAAATTCGAAGAAATCCTTAGGAGCTATTTTGTATATGCAACTATAGTATAACAGAAGAGTTTAAGATGTTCTTGTGGATGATGATTCCCTGACCATGTAGCAATATGTACTTATAGCTTGGAAAAGGGAATTGATTTGAAAACTTAGAGTAATGACCTTTGAACTAAGGGGGAGATGATGATATGATAAACCGACGTAGAACTTGAGTTTTCGATGGTGATGGGTTGATGAAGATGAAACGTCAATTCTTTGTCATGCCTATGGCCTAATCCTATGTACCCCTTGTTGATTTCATTCATGTTGAGGTTTGAGGATGAGAAGTGATAACTTCATTCAATAATTTTGATCTTACCTCATGGATCTAAGAGTTTCTAGTTCTATGTTGAATGAAATGTTACCTGATTGTTACAATACATATAGTTTTGTGAACTCGAAAGAGTCTTGATAGACGAGGGAGATTATACTTCATTATGAATGTTCTCAGATAGGATTTCTTGATTGAATCATGCTAATGGTCTTTCATTCCAAACCCTTTGAGTGATCTTGCTTTCGAGTCTTGATAAGAATCTTGATGATAGTAGAAGAGTGATAGTTGATGAGTCAGAATGAGTGTTCTTGATTCTGATGACGATGTGATACCATGTCCTTTTAAGGTTAAAGATGTGGAGAGGGAGTTAGTGAAATCTTGATGAGTGTAATAGATAGGTAAATAAATATTAGTGTCTCTCATGATAAGAGTTCATACAATTGAGGGTGTAGATGTGCTATGGTAGGCTTGAAGATTCTCAAGTGATGTTGACTTGAAAAAAACCATAAGGTGGTTAGAGTAATAGGCTTGACTATGTGGTTTCTATTATGTGAGTGTATTGAGGTGATAAGAACGAGCAGTATTCTCTAAGTAAAGGTTACTATGGACATATGAAACATAGATTTAGAGCGGTTATATTATTATATGTATGATCATCTTAAGACTAGAACATACGAACTTAGAGTTAGGTGTGAAATGGAATGAGAGGATATGGATAGACATAGATGAATAGGAGTTATAAGCTTAAATTGATAAAGTGAAATGCTATTAAAAGGAGCACAATTGAGATGAGGAGTTGAGCTTGAGAGTGTCTGTAGAGTCTTGTATATCACGTTGGTCCCATTCTCCATTAGAGTTGATGGCTTCCTTCTTGAGTTCGAATGACTAATTGATGAGGTATATAAATGATTTGAATTAATTGAGTTCCGATATTCCATTTGTGCCTGATAGTGAGAATGGTTATGGTAATACTCTACACTTTATCTGAACCTATTTGTCTATTCTGAGTGGTTTATGAATGTATGGATTGGTCGATAAATATGATGGCGATCGGTTGATTGCGGTTTGTTGATCTGATAGAGGTTTGATTGTTCAATTCGTGCTACGAGTTCGCTCTTATTTATCAATCATTCGAGGATGAATGATTCCAAGGGGAAGATAATGTAACACCTTGTAAAATTATCAAAAATACCCCTACATGAGGGATGTGCACATAACATGTCTTCCAAAACTCTGATGGCAAGTCTGAGGCTGGAAATGTGATCAACATGAAAAATTGTGCGGGGTAAATGGTTTTGATTGATTTTTAGAGCAACTGGATCAAAAGATATTTTTTCTATGTGAAAACACATTCTAGGAACAGTGCGCGACATTCTGCATCGCGGACTAGTCACTTATTTACACTTAGACGTGGTCCCAATATTTTCTATGGAATTAGAAAATTTGACCAGAGAATTTTTAGGAAAAAACCCCGAAAAATATCAGGCTTCACGACGTGGACATGGTTCAACGAGGTGAACTTTTTTTTAATTATTTGTAAGGGGCATTCTAGCCTTTTTCTAACCCCTCCTAAACCTAAAACACGATAAGGTTGTTTTGAGCTTAAAAAGGGTTTTAACCCCCCTTCTTAAGTCTTTTCTATGTTTCTAACAAAGACTAGGTCTCACAAGAAAAGAAGAGGAGCAAGAATTCGATAAAATCCAGGAGGGTTCAAAGGAGATTAAGTGTCAAAGGAGCAAGAATTCGATAAAATCCAGGAGGGTTCAAAGGAGATTAAGTGTTCATACCAGGTATGTAAGGCTAAACTAAAATATGAGAATGTTCTTACATGTTCCCACATTGATGGCAATAGAGGCGTTGAGAGTATAATGAGTCTACATACATGTTCTTGAATATTTTCTTGTAAATTATATATATATATATATTACTTGTATTTTCATGTGTTGATGACTATCACAAACTTGATTTACTCATTAAATATTTTACATGAGTTATTTTCATAAACTCTATATGTTACTTTGTAAAAAAATGCATTAATGAACCTAGGGATGGAAGCCTTGTCTTGAGTATGTTGATTATGATTGTGATGTGTGCATGATGATGAGTTAATAAAGCTTGATATTCCCATGATCATTCATAATTGAACTCCAGAGATTTACCTAATTGACTTCTTCCTAATTATTGATCTAAGCCTTGAGATATTGAATGAGGATTGAGTTGATGAGATAACTTGCGATGATAGGCCGAAAGGCCTAATTGATTCGAGTTAATGAGAGGATGAGCTTTCCTAGAATAATTGAGATGAAGACTCTTACGAGCATTGAGTCTTGGGAGGAGTATCGAGCACCAAAATGAGTAAGAATAGATCCAACTTGCACTCATTAACTATGTTGCCAAGCATAGGTGAGAATTGAGACACTACACTAGAGGTTTCTTCTTGAGTTAAAGTCCTTGAAAGCAGTAGAGGAATTTAAAGCTAGACCCCTTGCGGGTCTGAGTTGTTCTTTACTTGGCAAGTACAGAATGACTGTGGTAACATCAGCTACTTTGACGTGATTCTTGGGATGGATTGGTTGCAAGCATCATACGCCTCTATAGATTGTAGAACTCGAAAGGTCGAGTTCCAACCTCCCCTGAGACTATTCTCGAGTGGAAGGGTGGTGACTCCTCTATTAAAGGTCGGTTAATTTCCTACCTCAAGGCGCGAAGAATGATTTCTAAGGGTTGCATTTATCATATTGTGAGAGTCAAGGATATGGAATGCGAAGCACCTACTCTTGAGTCGGTCCCCATGGTGAACGAGTTTTCGGATGTGTTCCCCGAAGATTTACCAGACATCCCTCCTGAAAGAGAGGTAAACTTTGGCATAGATCTTCTTCTGGATACTCAGCCTATCTCTATTCCTCCTTATCTTATGGCGCCGACAGAGTTGAAGCAATTGAAAGAGCAGTTAAAGGATTTGTTGGAGAAGGATTTCATTTGGCCCAACATATCACTGTGGGGGTGCTCTACTGCTGTTTGTAAGAAAGAAGGACGGTTCTCTCCGGATGTGCATTGATTATAGGTAACTGAATAAGGTGACCGTTAAGAATAAGTACCCGTTTCCCAAGATTTATGACCTGTTTGATCAGCTTCAAGGGGCTACTCATTTCTCAAAGATTGATCTTCATTCTGGATATCATCACTTGAAGGTTAGGGAGTGTGACATCCCTAAAACTACCTTTCGGACAAGGTATGGGAACTTTGAGTTTATGGTGATGTCTCTCAGCCTATCCAATGCTCCGGCCGTGTTTATGGATCTCATGAATAGGGGTGTTTGAACCATTTCTTGACAGTTTTATGGTGGTCTTCATTGATGACATTTCCATTTTCTCCTGAAGTGAGCAGGAGCACGGTAATCACTTGAGGATGGTCCTCCACACTTTGAGAGAAGAAATTATATGCCAAGTTTAGCAAATGTGAATTTTGGTTGGGCAAAGTATTTTTCCATGGTCTTGTGGTGCCCGACGATGGTATCAAGGTGGATCTGAAGAAGACCGAGGCTATGAAGAATTGGCCCAGACCATTGACTCTTTTGGATATTTGTAGTTTCCTTGGGTTGAGCAGGTATTATAGAAGGTTTATTGAAGGGTTTTCATCTATTGAATCTCCATTGACTAAGTTGACCCAGAAGAAGGCCAAGTTTGTGTGGTCGGATAAATGCGAGCAAAGTTTTCAAACTTTGAATGATCGGCTTAGATCGGTTCTCGTCTTGACCGTGCCAAATGGCTTGGAGGGATTCATGGTGTATTGTGATGCCTCCTCGATTGGATTAGGTTGTGTGCTTATGCAGCATGGTAAGATGATGGTGTATGCATCAAGGCAGTTGAAGGTGCATGAACGTAATTACCCCACCCACAACCTTGAATTGGCAGCGGTGGTTTTTGCCTTAGATTTGGAGACATTATTTATATGGGGTTTGTACTGATGTGTTCACTGATCACAATAGTTTGCAATATGTATTCACTATGAGGGATCTCAACTTAAGGCAAAGAAGGTGGTTGGAGCTCCCAAAGGATTATTGCATAAGTATTATGTATCATCCTGGCACGGCCAATGTCGTGGCCGATGCTCTTAACAAGCTATCTATGGGGAGTGTGGTGCATGTTAGGGAAGAAAGGAAAGAGTTGGCAAGAGATTTTCACCGGTTAGCTAGGATGGGTTTCAGGTTGGCTAATTCGAGCGATAGTGGTATTTTTGTTCAAAGCAGGGCGAAATCTTCCGTGGTAAGTGAAGTAAAGGCTAAGCAAGATTTAGACCCGTCGCTACTCGAAATGAAGAAGTTGGTTGCTGAAGAGAAGATCGAGGTGTTCTCCCAAAGGGGAGATGGTGTACTCCATACCAAGACCGGCTTTGTGTTCTGGATGTGGATGATCTTAGAAGGGTGATTATGAGTGAGGCCCACAACTCGAACTCAAAGGAAATCTATATTATGTGCCCTTGTCACCTAACATTGAAATGTAGGTTTGGTAAGTCATAAGCATTGTATGCCCGCATACTTAGTACATTCAAACGTACTAACGCATACTCTATGCCTACATGATTTTACCATGTAGGGGCCGAGCACTTTGATTATCAACAGGTTGATGAATAGTCTAATCCCCGAGTGTACCATGGTGAGTCCCGTCTTTCGAGGATGAACCAACTACCTTTCTTATATGTCAAATTCAGAACACTTTCTCTTATTTGAGGGTGATTCCGGAACTTATCCTGGCCCCCGTTCCTTTTACTAGAGGCATATATTTGACATTGTGTAGACTCTTATGAATTCCTTCTGTTATGACTAGTATCTTGTTTCTTTATTGTTGAAATGATTCATGAGCAATTCCTATTGACTATATGTATGGTTCGTGTGGAATTGTGGCAAGTCCCCAGCCCCGTTTTTTCCCATAGCGTGAGTCCTATTTCCCCGTCCCTTAGAACTATGTATTACTATTTGAATGTTGTTCTTGAACAGATGATGTTGATATAGATACATGAGGCTTGTTTGGGGACTCTTAGGTTCCCATTCGTCGTGTTGCATCTAGGATCTAAACTCGGGTCATGACAGAAATCTTTGATAGGCAACTGAAGTTGCTTCGTAACAAGGACGTGGTGTCATGCCCTGGGAGGGTACCCTTGGCATGGCCAACACCTTGAGACTATTGCTAGTCCCAAGCGAACCACTTAACCTCATCACATTCATTCAATCATATAACTCTACTGAATAGCGGAATTAAAAATATGGAAATGGGATAATCTCATCTAAAATCTCAAAATGCATAGATAATAATAATGGCTAGTAGAAAGAAACTAGCTCACAATCTCAACATCAACGTTCAACCATCGTCTATGAAGCCTCTATTACTAATCATGTGGTGCCAATTACAGACTCATAGCTACCCAAATCTAAATAAAAGAAATAGTTCAATCTAACTCTAAAGCATGATTAAATAAAAGTAGTGGATCCTGCGGAATAATGGAGGCTCACCAATTAGCTGCGAATCTCGAATCTTCAAAAGAGCACCTGTTGATGATCTCTAGTATCTATCTCCGCATCATAAAACAATGTAGTCCAAAAAGGGACATTAGTACCTGGAATGTACTAGTACGTAAAATAGCTGAGTGAAATCTAAACAGACAGAATATATGGAAAAAACATCAATTTAAAATAATCATCAAATAACATCAAATCATCAAATATATATCTATGCAAGAATAGAGAGTAGACAAGTGACCTGTCAACAACTCAAACTCATCAATCATCTCAGACTCATCTCAAAGGAGCTCACCTCCTCCCATCTCATCTCATCTTAGAGAATCTCACCTCCTCTCCTCTCCTCTCATGTCATCTTATCTCATCTCAGAGGAGCTCACCTCCTCCTATCTAATCTCATCTCAACTTAGAGTACTCAAGGTAGTAAATTTATGGGAGTTTCTCTTATCCGACAACAATCACTTATGAGCTAGTGAATGTACAACAATCTCTTTGGCGTTTCCACAACCGCAAACTTTCCAGGTAGGGAATGATCGAAACCATATCGGCTCACCTAATATGGAGTCAGTACTCAACAGGTCCTCTATTGCTTTCAGAGACTGTTAATCACGAGGGAACCATAATATATATGTGATGGTTCTAAGCCTCACCTACATTTGGTGACGTAGTTTGATGAGTTCAAGTTAGACTAACTCTCACCCTTTCTGTGCTCGATTCTCCTCCCGTGACTCAATGTTTATAAAACCTCCATCTCAAACAACTCATAGGGACTCAAACCCCGTCATAGATCAGTATCTGGTAGGGACTCGAACCCTATCATCATTCAAATCATAGGGACTCTAACCCTTTCATCAATCACTAAAGATTAGAACAATCATTAGGAATAAATCAAACCGACGCATCGGTAGAGTTCATCTATAGTGACTCGTACGGCAATCAAATTCTATCAACTCATCATCATTCTCTCATCACAATCAACAATCGCAACTCAAGACTCTATACTCAATTCTCAAGTTCATTATGCATGCTTTTCAAATTAGTCATGTGGGGTTATGCAAATTCTCATGAAAAAGTTCAATTTAAGAAAATAATTAGTATGATGATCATCAACATAGGAAAACGTGTGAATTTAAATCAATTTTCAAGAAAAACCATCAAGGATTATGTATGTAGACTCTTGGAACCATCAACTCATCTATGACCGTCTATGGGGCACATGAGAGAACAATCTCATGCTTTTAGTTTAGCCTTAGATACCTAGGATGAAGCTATCAACTAGTCATGTCAAGATTTCTTTTGAAATCTCTCAAACTCAAGCTCTTCTTCTCTTCCCTCAAGCTCTAGCCTTGTTAGATTATGGAATAAGACTTAGAATGAGGGTTTTAGACCCTTTTTTCATCAAAACAACCTTATTAGATAGTGTAAAGGGTTTATGAGGCGTTGGGAATTTACCGGAGTACCCCTCATAAAAATTAGGAATTTTCAGCTCAGAAAAGACCCAGTCCGCGACGCGGACTGGTCGCGTACTGTGCATTTTCAGAAAAAGATTCTGAACGTGTTTTCTCAATTCCGTAGAAGAGTTTTAAAATATAAAAGTGCAGATCCGCGATGGAGGTGCGACGCACTCCTGTCGCACACCAATATTGTTTTTGCGCTTCAAATCGAAAAATTATCTTTTGATCGGGTCGCTCTATAAATCGACCGAGACCATTTTTCTACTCAATTTTTGTCCTGATCACAAATCCGGCCTCGAATTTGCCATATGAGTATTGAAAGATGTGTTACGTGCATACCCTCACTCTAGGTGTACTTTGATAATTTTACCGGGCATTACATCAGCTCCCCCTTGGGATCATTCGTCCTCAAATGATGAGCATAGGTGGATATCAAGGTACGAATAGACTCAAAACTCATCTCAATACTCAACGCAATCAATCAAACTCTCGGCCCTTCATGGACTTCAATTAATACTACTCAGACTCTAGAATAGAAAGTCACATCATGAATAGATAAATCAATTTAGTGAAGGGTAAGAAATTTACCTTCAACACTTTCATCATTTGGCACGAATAAGTGATGGTATTTGGCCTTCATCTCTTCCTAAACATCCCATGTGGATTCCTCAACGAATTGATTCCTCCACAGGACTTTGACTGAGGCTATCTCTTTGTTCCTCAACTTACGAATCTGACGATCAAAAATTTGAATTGAAAACTCTTCATAAGACATGCAATCTTTCACTTCAATGCTATCTACGGGGATAACCAAGGCATGATCTCCCAAGTATTTCTTCAAAATCAACACATGATATACTGTTGGACTCCATCTAACTCGGAAGGCAACTCTAACTCATAAACAACCTTCCCAATCCTCTTTACAATCTGATATGGTCCCACATAGCATGGACTCTTTCATTTTTTCCCAAGTCTTATGACACCTTTCATAGGTGACACTTTCAAATACACCCAATCATTTACCTCGAACTCCAAGTCTCTTCTCCTCACATTGGTATAAGAGTTTTGGTGACTCTAGGCAGTCTTTAATCTCTGTCTAATGACCTTGTCCTTCTCCATCGATTGGTGGAAAAGATAAGTACCAATCAACTTCACTTCTCCAACCTAAAACCACCAAATTGGTGATCTACATTACCTTCCATACAAGGCCTCGTAGGGAGCCATTTAAATGCTTGCATGATAACTATTGTTATATCAAAATTCAATCAATGGTAGGTGCTCATTCCAATTCCCCTTGAAATCAAGAACACAGGCTCTCAACATATCCTCTAGTGTCTGGATTGTGCACTCTACCTACCCATCTATCTGTGGATGAAAGGTTGTGCTCAGGTTCACCTTAGTACCCAATCATTTCTAGAACGATCTCCAAAACTGGGAGGTAAATTGAGCTCCTTTCTCCAAGATGATGGACAAGGGAACCCATGCAACCTCACAATCTCCTGAATGTACAACATGGCATACTCCTCTGCAGTGTTAGTTGTCTTAACTACCAAGAAGTGAGTTGCTTTAGTCATCCTATCCACAATCACCCATATCGAATCATGTTGCTTTCCAGACCTTGGTAAACTAGTAATAAAGTCCATATTTATCTCCTACTTCCATTCCGAAATCTCAAAGTTCTGAGCCAATTAACATGGCCTTTGATGCTCAACATTCACTTGTTGGCAATTTGGGTACTTTGAAACGAACTCAGTAATATCCCTCCTCATTCCACTCCACCAACAGACTTCTCAAGTCATGGTACATCTTCGTAGATCCAGGATGAATGGAACACCTAGTGTTATATGATTCAACCATGATTCTATTTCGAATACCATCAATATATGGAACACACAATCTACTCTAGTATCTCAACACTCTATCTCCCCCTTTGGAGAAGACCATCACCTTCTGTTTGTGGACAGCCTCCTTCAATTAGAGTATGACAAGATCTTGGTCTTGCTTTTCCTTTCACCTCTGCCACTAAGGATGAAGCAGAACCATTCTGAATATTAACTCCTCCCTCATTATTCTCCTCAAGTAGAACTCCTAATTGAGTCAATCGATGCACTTCTTTCGCTAGCTCGTTCTTACCCTCCTTAATATGGGTTGTACTACCCATTGATAACCCGCTAAGAGCGTCAGCAGCAATGTTAGCTTTAACTGGATGGTAGAGAATGCTCATGTCATAATCCTTGAGCAACTCCAACTATCTCCTCTGTCGCAGGTTGAGCGCTTTCTAACTGAAGATATACTGCAAGCTCTTATGGTCAGTGAACGCCTCCACATGCACTCCATATAAGTAGTAGTGCTATATTTTATGTGCAATCACCACTGCTGCCAACTCAAGATCATGGGTTGGATAGTTCCTCTTATGAATCTTAAGTTGTCTGGAAGCATAGGCTATCACCTTCCCTCTCTGCATTAGTATACATCACAATCCAAACCTCGAAGCATCACAATAAATTACAAAGTCCTTTGTCCTATCCGATAAGGTAAGGACCTGTGCAGTAGTCAACCTATTATTCATCTCTTGGAAACTCTTCTCACATTCATCGGACCACTGAAACTTGACGTTTTTCTGAGTCAATTTAGTCAATGGTACGGATAGGGAAGAAAACCCCTCAACAAATCTATGGTAGTAATCTGCCAACCCCAAGAAACTTCTTATGTCATTCAAAGTGGTTGGTCTGGGCTAGTTCTTAACCGCTTCAATCATTTGGGCATCCACTCGAATACCATTGCCAAAAGCAACATGGTTTAGAAAGGCTGCTAACTTAAGCTACACCTCACTCTTACAGAATTTTGCATACAACTCATGGTCCTTAAGAGTTTTGAGGACAACTCTAAGATGATGAGCATGCTCCTCCTCACTTCTCGAATACACCAAAATGTCGTTAATGAAAACAATCACAAACATATCAAAGATAATGTCTGAATACTCTATTCATCAAGTCTATAAAGGTTGCACATGTATTCGTAAACCCAAAGGACATGACCAAGAACTCAAAATGGCCATATCTAGTCTTAAAGGCTGTCTTTGGAATGTCATATTCCCTTACCTTCAACTGATGGTAGCCAGATCTAAGGTCTATCATTGTAAAACAAGAGGCGCCCCGAAGTTGGTAAAACAAATCATCTATTCTTGGGAGAGGATATTTATTCTTTATCATGAACTTGTTCAGTTGTCTATAGTCAATACACATTCTGAGGGACCCGTCTTTCTTTTGCACGAATAGGACAGGAGCACCCAAAGGCAAACCACTTAGCCCCATCACATTCATTCAATCATGTAATTCTACTGAATAGCAGAATTAAAAATAAGTAAATGGGCACATCTCATCTAAAATCTCAAAATGCATAGATAGTAATAAAAGCTAGTAGAAAGAAACTAGCTCACAATCTCAATATCAACATTCAACCATCGTCTATGAAGCCTGTAGCACTAATCATATGATGCCAATGACAGACCCATGACTACCCAAATCTAAATAAAAGAAACAGTCCAATCTAACGCTAAAGCATGATGAAATAAAAGTAGTGGATCCTCTGGTATAGGGGAGGCTCACAGATTAGCGGCAAATCTTAGATCTTCAATGGAGCACTTGTTAACGATCTCTCATACCTCCTCTGCATCATAAAATGATGCAGTCCAAAAAGGGACATTAGTACTTGGAATGTATTGGTATGTAAAATAACTGAGTGATATAGAAACAAGTAGAATAATATGGAAACAACATCAACTCAAAATAATCATTAAATAACATCAAATCATCAAATGTCTATCTATGCAAGAATAAAGAGTATACAAGTCACTACTGGAAATTGGGCCTATGGCAACGATATTTATGGCAACGGTTAATCAACCGTTGCCATAGATATGCTACGGCAACGGTTATACGCGTTGCATAAATATATTTTCATTTACTACCCATTATCAAACAATGCGTTGCAATAGCTGAAATAATCGTTGCCATATGTCACGTATTACAACGGTTGTGTACAACCGTTGGGATAAATCTTTATGGCAACGACTATATTTCCTATTGCTACGGTTGTTAATTCCCTCCATAATTTTTTATTATTCCGCCAATATTATATACACTACTCCCTCCATAATATACACATATATTTCTAAAAATAAAATATTATACTTTACTTTATGTGAATCGCAAAAAGCTGTCTAAAATTTCCTTCCCTTCATAATATACACATATACTGTTCTTCTTCTCAAACACTTCCATCGTCGTCCTCGTCTCCGCCTCTCCCTCTCAGCCAAAACACTTCCATCGTCGTCGTCTCTCCCTCTCAGCCAAAACACTTCCATCGTCGTCTCTCCCTCTCAGCCAAAACACTTCCATCGCCTCTCCCTCTCAGCCAAAACTCCCAATGATCAGTACTGTTCTTCTTCTCAAACACTTCAAAATTTCAAAATCTTCTCAAACACTTCAAAATTTCAGTCTAAAATCAACGGGTTCTTCTTTTTGCAGGTTAAAATCAAGGGTTCTTCTTCGTGCATGCACAGATCTGCTGAAGTTTTTTCTCTAAGTCAGTTGTCTTCCCCAAATTAGTGTTTTCTGTTCTTCAAAATCAATTCTCGTAGAAGCTATTTCTCAGTATCTTCTCGCTTCAGTGTCCGTGGAAAGCCCTAAATTTCGTTTATTCTTTCAATCAGGTAAGTTGTTCTTCATTTCTAATCTCCAGTTGGGTTATGGCTTTTACCCGATTTTGGGTTTTGAATGATGATTTTTTGTGGTTTTTTTTCAATTTATTTGGGTCAAATACGAATTATTGAGTGTTGGAATGAAATCTCCAGTTAGGTTTAGCTGATTTTGTTGCTTGAAGTATTTTGGGATTATATGTTATTTAGCAGAATGACTATAAATTTTTTAAGTTGTTACTGGAAACTATGAATGTTCTTCAGTTCCAGTGAGATTTAGGGATTAATCTCCTGACTGTCCCTGAACTTTGGTGCTGGCACTTTTCATTATTAGTTTTATCTTAATATGTGTCCGATATAGTCTAGACAAGCATATCTTCATTATGGTTAATTAAGAGACCTGCCATTCTTTTCTGATTTTGATTCTGTATTGGTCTATTGAGCGAGCTTAAAATTTTGACATAATCAGTAGTTGATAATATTGCAAATGTGGATATTAGTCTCATTCGCTGCAACACTATAGCTCATCATATCTAGGTTTAAGGTGATAAACGAATTTGGACATGCTGAAAGCAACATTTGGTAGGTGGTTTTAGGTTGATCTACTATTGAGTTTTCTTACAGGAATTGCAGGAAGTGTTTCTTTTAATTGACTGAATGTATCCAGCTTATTATCACAGTCAGCAGAGCTCTAGGAAAGATTACTACAGTTACTTCATTCATATTATTTTTGGGGGATGGTGCTGGATACTTCTTTTATCATTAATGAAGTTAAGTAGAGAGTTAACAGAGGATGTTGTCTTAACTATTTTGTATCAAAGGATGGTCCACTTTTCTTGTTGTTTTCTGACCATGATTTTGGTTTGTCTTACTTAGAATTCTCCATTAATCTGCTCTGTTTTTAGTGTTTGCTTGTCTGTAGGAGATAGCTATCTAGTAGTACTATTATTCATATTCAGGTGCTGAACTTCAACTCTCTTCGACGTTGATATTAGAACTTTTTTTCTGTCCAAAGAAAAAAAAAGAATCAAAAGATTAGAATTTTATGGTCATATAAAAGTTGTATACGAAACTCTAGCTAGACCTTTGAAGCTAGTTGATATTCACCTCTGGGTAAGCTCATTTTTATAGAATGTACATTCTGGGTAACATGAACTGATTGGATATTGTTTTTTTCACCTTTTCAGGAACCATATATTCCATTAGTAGATTTTCAATGTAGCTTTATCAAATAGTACAACTAGATTTTTTTTAAAAACATTTGAAAATATCATTTGCCCCCGTATATTTGCAGGAAACAGTCCGCTAATTTGGCCTTGATTATATCCATATAGAATGATCTCTTTCTAACTCTATCATGATTGTTGAATAAATCAGATCCGCTTAAGGATACTTACATGGTCTCTAAGATATTAAGCCAAGCAGGAAGTGTCCTTCACAATATCTGTTGATTGCTACTGCCCATGATGTTTAGCTTGTATCATAAGAACACATTTTATGTTTATTTCCATTTAAAATGTCATGTGCTGTAGTTTATCTGTATCATATTTCCTGATAATGTAACTGAACTCATACTCGTCGCATTGTTGAGTGTTGACGGTATTATACCCAAAAATGACCAAACTTTTCTTATCAATGTGAATGTGTTTCTATAAAGAACTGCTTCTTTATCTGGCATCTGCATTCCAATCTCACTTATAATAGAGAGGCATTTGATCACTGGAAAATCCAGGATTTCCATTATTTTTTTGCCAATCACTTTATTTTGTTACAGCGGAGGTTGTGGCAGGATCAGCAGCATGGCTTGGCAGAGGCCTTTCATGTGTTTGTGTTCAAAGGAGGGAGAGTGATGCTCGTCCATCGTTTGATTTAACTCCATCCCAGGTAAAATGTTGTGGAGATTATATGAAGTTTATATTTCCTGCTTGGTGAATGCTGAGAATGTCATAAAACACAATGTATTAGTATGCATTTCAGGTTTGCTTGCTCCCTTTCTGGTGAACTTTTTGGATTTCTTGGATTGATCTCATACTAGTTCTCTCTTTATCAACATCACAGAAGTCTTGTTGTGTGCGGTACTAGTTTGTATTATTCAATTTTGTTCTTACTTTTCTTGTTGAGTTGGACAAATGTGCTCATGTTGCATTTGGATGTGTTGTGATTTTAATTTCTAATTGTGCCATGTCTTAGGCACACAAGTGATTTGTCTAAATTTCTAGCTTTCCACTTTAATGAGATTGCCCATAACTCTCTAGTGATAGTCTAGACAAGCATATCTTCATTATGGTTAATTAAGAGACCTGCCATTCTTTTCTGATTTTGATTCTGTATTGGTCTATTGAGCGAGCTTAAAATTTTGACATAATCAGTAGTTGATAATATTGCAAATGTGGATATTAGTCTCATTCGCTGCAACACTATAGCTCATCATATCTAGGTTTAAGGTGATAAACGAATTTGGACATGCTGAAAGCAACATTTGGTAGGTGGTAGTTGCCCAGTATTAGCCTTGGCATATTTGACTTGTGCTGAATAACTTGTTAGGCTTATAGATCTAGTTTCCCCTTCTTTTTTTTTTTAGAGTACTCCTTGAAGATATAGTGCTTGATACTATGTGTGACGCTAGAGTAACATCTCCATTAGGCAAATATACTCTTTTTGGAGAAGAGGTCTTAACTATTGAAGCTTGATCAAGAAATTTAAGACTTTGAGCCAAGATGTTAAGGTAAAAAGCACTGTTTTCAATTGGAACAGATTGAGTTTTTTTAATACTGTTTTGGTTTGATTATTAAAGGACAGTAACTATTTGATGATATTTCAGCTGGAATTAATTCTTTTAGTTCTGTTTTGTTGCTAATGTTCTTGTATTGATGTTGATATGCTTTAGTTGGAGCCAAGAGTGTGTCGGAAACAGTCTTTCTACCTCTATTGCACTATGTATATTGGTTCTATTTTCTTTGCATATGCTGGTGTCTTGAATGGTGTTTTAGTAGAGATAATCAAGGTAAAAATGCACTGCTTTTAATGTTTGTATTTCATATTCCAATGGAAAGGTTAAGTTTTTCTTTTTACTCTTTTGGTTTGATCATCATAGGAATGTAACCATGTAATGTAATTTCAGCTGGAATGACTTTGTTGATAATTTGTTTTGGTTCTGTTTTGTTGCTACTATTCTTTTTCTCCTTTATTTTAGCATGGCTTTTTCACTATTGTATTTCCTTTCAGTTTTTGATGTTGATATGCTTTACTTGAACCAACAAGCTATTGGAAGCAGTCTCTCTTACCTTGTGAGATTAAATTGCGTTTGTTGTTGCGGTATATCAGTTCTGGTTTTTCGCATATGTTGTTGTCTTGAATGGTGTTTCACTGGAAATTGTTAGCGTAATCAGTTAACCTTAGATGAGTGTTCAGGAGCTCGATGCTGAAGTAGCTTAGTTTTGCTGATGTTGGTGCAAAATCATTGGCAAATTTAGGGTTTAAAACCATGGAGGCTACTCATCTTTAACGAAAGTCTTCTGTCAGTCATCACATATATATCAAGCTGTTTCTTTTTATTAAACTGAAAATCAGAATTTTAGCATGATGGGTCTACATTTTTTTCTTTGCTATTTGGACCTGTTTCTACTCTTTTAAATTGGTTTTTATTGTTAGTAAGTTACACGGTTGTGATAAAATATACAACTTGCCATCTTTTGATCTTCATATCTTTGAGTCTTGCTTATTTCTGTGTTACTACTCTCCAGGTGTGTGTAGCATATTAGTATTAAAAAATATGTTGGAGTTATGAACTAGTGACGAATGTTAATCCTATTTAGCTAAGGAAGAAACCACACTCAAATTTACTACCATCTACCCTTTAATTTGCTGCAGCAAGATCGGGGAGCAAAAGCCTTGCCTCTGCAATTATCTGAAGCACCCAAATTTTAGGAACTATCTCTACTCTCCTGGTGTTCCCTATCCCAGGTATTAAATACTATCTTTGAAGAATTATTGCATGTCTTTCTTGGTGTTGTATGTGGGAAGTGAAAATAATATGTTTGCTGCACTCTATATCTTGAGAGTCACTATGTGTGGTGTGTTGTGGTCTACACTAGTTGTTTTAGTTATTATGTGTCTTGCCATAACCTGCTTTAGATTTTATTTGAGAATTTTGAATTAATTGACTCAAAAAGGAAAACTCTATCTTATATGGTACCTTATTTTTATTATGTGTAATCTGCTTGATGATGTGGTTGTTCTATATAGGAATTTAATGGATAACGAGGATAAAAATTGGATGAACTGTCTAAGATGGACCGATGAGTATATTCAGGGAGTGAACAATTTCCTCGATAAGGCATTTGAACGAGCTTCCCAAGGAAATGAGATATTATGCCCTTGCAAAAATTGCATGAATCGCTATTGGCATTATAGAAATGTGGTCGAGGATCACTTAGTTGTTGATGGATTTGTTGCTGGTTACACTAAATGGGTTTTTCATGGTGAAGGGTCTTCATCGAGAAATACACCTCAGCAGATCAATAATGATGAAAGTTCTAATTTGCATGATGATATTGATGGATTACTTCATGATACATTTATAAATGTAGAGGCGGAATTAGGGGATGCGGAAGGAGTAAGAGAGGGACTATCAGAAGATGCAAAGAATTTTTTTAAATTGTTGGAGGAAGGAAAACAACAACTATATCCGGGTTGTGAAAATTTCAGTAAATTGAGTTTCACCATTCGGTTATACTTGTTTAAATCCTTGCATGGGTTGAGCAATGTAGCATTTTCAGACTTGCTAGTGTTGATAAAAGAGGCATTTCCCTTTGCGCAGATACCAGAGTCTTTCAATAAGGCTAGAAATATGATTAGAAAATTGGGTCTTCATTATGAAAAAATACATGCATGCCCTAATGATTGCATGCTATTCTGGAAGGATAATGAAAAAGTTGATAATTGCTCTATTTGTGGGTGTTCTAGATGGAAGAGTGTTGATGGTGCCCTAACAAATAAAAGCTCTAAAATTCCTGCAAAGGTTTTAAGGTACTTCCCTTTAAAGCCTAGGCTTCAGAGATTATTCATGTGTCGCGAAACTGCTGTTGCAATGAGATGGCATGCTAATGAACGACCCAATGATGGAAATTTAAGGCATCCTGCTGATGGGGAAGCATGGAAGAGTTTTGATTGTTTGCACCCACTCTTCTCTAACGATCCTCGTAATGTTCGATTGGGACTCTCAAGTGACGGTTTCAATCCATTTCGAACCATGAGTATTTCTCATAGCACGTGGCCTGTCATGTTGATGAATTATAATTTATCCCCATGGATTTGTATGAAGCCAGAGTATATCATGTTGTCTATGATTATTCCAGGTCCAACATCTCCGGGAAATGATATAGATGTGTACCTACAACCACTGATTGAAGAATTGAAGGAATTATGGGAACCTGGGGTAGAAACATATGATGCTGTGACCAAGCAAACATTCCAAATGCGGGCAGCCTTAATGTGGACTGTTAGTGACTTTCCTGCATTAGCAATGCTTTCAGGATGGAGCACTAAGGGAAAATTGGCATGTCCTAGTTGTAATTATGACACATGCTCTCAGTATCTCAAACATAGTCGTAAAATGTGTTACTTGGGTCATCGAAGATTTTTGCCTTATGATCATCCATTGCGAAAAGATAAGAAGTCATTTGATGGTAAAGAGGAACATAGACTTGCACCTACTACTTTGTCAGGTATCGAAGTGCTTGAAGAGCTTAGTGGATTCAATAATACTTTTGGAAAGGGGCGAAAAAAAAGACCTCGAGAGAATAATGGTCCGTGGAAAAAAAGATCTATCTTTTTTGAATTGCCATACTGGGTACATAACAAATTGAGGCATAATCTTGATGTGATGCACATAGAGAAGAACATATGTGATAGTTTGCTTGGAACTTTATTGGAGATAGATGGAAAGTCAAAGGACCATATTTCTTCTCGATATGACTTACAAGAAATGGGAATACGTACGGAGCTACATCCAATAGAAGATGATGATGGAAATGTAAGTTTTGGTCAATCTTCTTTCTTTATGAATTCGGAAAAGAAAAAGTTATTTTGTAGCGTCTTCAAAAAGGCCAAATTACCTAAAGGATGTGCCTCAAATATTTCAAATCGTGTGCATGTGAAGGAGATGAAGATATGTGGGTACAAGAGTCATGATGCTCATTTTATGATGCATCACCTACTTCAGATTGCTGTTAGGAAAGTCCTACCTAAAAATGTTGCATTGACATTAATTAGGTTAGGAAATTTCTATAAAGCCATATGTAGTAAGGTAATAAGGCAAAGAGATCTGGTAAAACTTGAGTCTGAAATTGGTGAAATATTATCCAACCTTGAGATGATTTTTCATCCATCTTTTTTTGATATAATGGTACATTTAAGTGTTCATTTGGTGAATGAGATTAGGCTTGGGGGCCCGACTCATCTTCGTGGTATGTATTCCATTGAGAGAGAGCTATGCGACTTGAAGGGGCTTGTTCGTAATCGGTATTGTCCAGAAGCATCAATGGTAGAAGGTTTTGTAAGTGGAGAGCAGTTGACTTTTTCTTCGAGATACTTACATGATGGTGTGAAGACAAGATTTAGTAGATATCAAACTGAGGATGAGGAATCTGATCAAAATCATTCACCTATATTTCCTAGGATAGGTCATCCAATTGGACGTGAGAAGAGAAAGGATTGTACCTTTTTGATGGATTCACAATTACGTTATGAGGCACATCGATATGCTCTTTTCAATACGGGAGATGCCCAAGTGGAAAAATTTATTGAGTAAGATAAATTATACAATAATTATATATATTTTAAGCATTATTCATTTATAAATGTCTAATAATTAAATTTTGTCACATGCGTCATTGTAGGGAACATAAGACTTTGGTGGGTAATCATATTCGATCTAATGCATGGGCAAGAGCAAGGAGCCACAGTCGTGAATTCAGCAATTGGTTTGAAGAGAAAGTTCAAAATGTTGAAGTACCTCGTCATATAAGATGGTTATCTAAAGGGCCTAATGTGGTAGCCAAGAGATATACTGCATACTTTATTAATGGATATCGTTTTCATACAAAAAGTCGCGATGCTCCACTTAAGACTCAAAATAGTGGAGTGACTTTATCAGCGACAACTGATAGTTTTGCGAGTGTTAGGGACCAAAATCCCATCGATGGAGAGGTTGTTTATTATGGAGTTATTCAAGATATCATAGAGATTGATTATTATGGTTGTTTTAGTGTTGTATTATTTAGATGTGATTGGTTTAAGAATGAAGTTGATGAGTATGGGTTGACTCGGGTATACATCAAAAAGTTATGTAGTAAAGATGATCCTTTTGTGTTGGCATCACAAGTTTATCAAGTGTTTTATCTCGCGGATCCTATTGAGGAAGATGTGTATTATGCAAGAAATAAAGTGCCAGTTGATTTGTATGATCTTGAGGAAGAGAATTGTCCTAATATAAGAGAAACATTTTGGAGGGAGTCTAATGATGACATTGGTCCTTCAACTAGATTTAATGAGGGTGACTTTAGATGCTCAAGAGAAGATGTGGCCATTGATGTTGATGATCTTCCGTATAATGAACAACATTCAGAAGACATAGTTGTAGAAACATCGGAAGAGGAGGATCCGCTTGATGGTACTGATTGGGATTGGATGGAGGAAGACGATTAGTCAAGGATGTCCTGAAGTTCTTTTAAATATATGCACATTGTCGTTTTGAGTTTCAATTTTGTGAGTGAGGATAGCCTGTTACAACATATTTTATACTCATGCTTGTTCATATCTTATCAATCATTTCATTTATATTTTTAATCTCAAATTTCACATTTTTTTCCCAGGAATTTTAAAATATAATTGAAGAATTGGTGCTCTCGGTAGAGATTTCAAAGGCGAGATAAGTTGTATTTCAGGTAATACTAAGCATTGGTGCTCTCGGTATATCTATATTCAGTTATTTAAATGTTGGGTTAGAAATAAAGGAAGCTGAAGTATTTTTCTAATCTAAGTGTTCTGGTTCTCTACAGAGAAGAAATGGCATTTAACTAGTCCAGATTTTCAAGTGAAGAGAGGAAACACTATCATTATTTTTCTAATCTAAATGTTGTGATTCTCTACAGAGAAAAACTGGCATTTGACTATTCCAGGCTTTTCAAGAGAAGAGAGGAAACAGCATCCAGAAAATGTATGTACCTTCCTCTCTTTCTTATCTTTTTCATGGTGGTATATTCCTTTCTTGTATCTGCACTACTGTATAATAATGGAGTGACATAATTATGACTACTTAAAGAGCACCAAGGGTATGTTGTTGTTGTTGTTGGAGATAGATTGGCAATGCATCTTAATGCATTGTTGATATTCGTAACATGGTGCACTTGTTATCAACTGAGCTTTCAGGCACTCTGCCCTGGAGATTTCTCATGGTTGTTACCTGGCTGGGATTGTGTTGTCCAAACTATTGACTATGCTTGTAAGTGGGAATGTGGATCATTCTGCCACATTGCTTAGCTTTTCATTCTGCCACATTGTGTTATCCAAACTCTTGCCTAGTATTTGGGTTATGGTTTTGTAGTGTTAGTTGCATTGCTTAGCTTTTCATGATGATGAAGTTTTGGTGTGGAATTAAGAAGTTGTTACTTTTTAAATAGATGCTAAAAAGATGTAGAATAAGCAAGAATCAGCAAGATGTTATAATGCTGGTAACAAAACACTTTTTATCTGAAAATGGTTTTCTACCAGTTCTTCTAGCTCGATGAAGATAACTGACTGCATCTTTTGGGATATCAAAATTGTATACATGTGTTGTCTCTGGTAGATCAACTCCTCTAGCTGCTATATCTGTTGCCACCAATAAATAATCTCCTCCTCCTCGAAAATGTGTTGTATAGCTGCTATCTGCATTGTATTTGTTATACACATACAATAGTTTAGGTAACACATCCATTACTATGGTTATACACATAGTTATACACATCCAGAACCAGTGGCTGATTAATAAAAACAAAACAAAACAAAAGAAATGTTAAAAATTAAACCTTTGAACTGAGAATGAAAATAAGTGAATACATGAGGGAACTTACAAGCTGGTGCAGTTGAAGTTAAAGTACCAGTTCCCTTAAAGTCACAGCTAGCACCAGATGCACCTTTTCTCTGATAATAGCTATTTACAGCATAGTTACAATGGTCTTCTGTATATATTTTAATAGTTTACTTGCTACGAACTATTTTTACATACTTATAGTTTCATATGAGGTTTAATTCTTATTTCATTTCTATAGACAGTGAGTTAGCCATTATGAGTCCAGAAGAGTGTTCAAGAAGACACATGAGAATTAGCAACAAAAAGTATGTTCTACCAGGATCACTTGTATCTTTGCGAAACAAAAAGATATCAAGTCACCAGCAGAAGCATACCTCAATCAGCGTTCCCGATGTTCAAGATACCTCAAACATTCGGGTTGGATCTCAAATACAGGACATGTCTATGAATTCTACTTCTTCTGAGGCACAAACAATCTCCACTATTCCCCCATCACAAGCAGTACATGAACCAGTGCAACAAGAGTCGGTACATCCCACCACTCCTACATCGCAAGCAATTCAGGAACAAATACAACAAGATCATGTACAGAATTCTACCAATCTTGATGAAAATGGCCAATCCGAGGAGCAAGGCAAGTGTATTTATAATTAAGTTCTTATTATTACAGAAATTTTCTATGTAACTATAAAATATATTATTGTAGGTCATTCCACAAATAAAAGAAAAAGAGGTGGTACAATAATGGCAGCTGTACATGCACGTAGCGAGCGCAAACTGATCATTTTAAATGAGTTGCACCAGCCTATTGGTCCTACTAAAGCGGTGGTAAAGGAGTTGGGTAGCTTCCTTGGCACATTGGCAAGGAATGGGACATTTTGTCCTCTTAATATACTTAGCTGGAAAAACTTAAAGACGCACGATGATATGTGGAACTATATCAAGGTTAGAAATTATCAATGTTTTTAATGTTAGTTAAAACTATTTCTTATTTTTTGCACTAACCCAATTGCACAATTTGTAGGAGAAATATGACATTCCTAATGTTGGGAAGGAATGGGCTTTGAATGCAATTGATCTTGCTTGGAGAGGGTATAAGAGTAGGATTAAGAAAAAAACTTTTATCCCTATGACAATGACGAAATTCGAATGGCTTATAGACCTAAAAATGTTCCAGAATCTGTATTTAAGGATCTCCTCCAATATTGGAATTCTGATGAAGCTGAGGTAAGACAATTTTGTATATCTGATCTTGTTAATATCTCTCAGCATATACATTTATTCTCTATATAATTACTTTAAGTGACAGTTATTTGTTTTTTTGTGAGTATGGTTGAAACATCAACTTTATTTTTTTACAGAATATGTCAAAAAATAACAAGGAGAATCGCAAAAAGCTGAAGTATCCGCACACTGTTGGCAAAACAAGTTTTGCCATAATCCGTGAGGTTTGATATTTTTTCGTAATCTAACTATGAACTTATACTTTAATGTGAAGATATTGATGTCTACTTTTGTATAACCAGGAAAAAAAGAAGGAAAGTCCGGATGGTGTTTCCAGTAAAGATTTTTTTGTGGCTACTAGAAGAAGAACACCTGGCCGAGTATACAAGGACTCATATGAGGATACAACCAACATAATAGTATGAAATTTTCTTGTTCAAAGTTGCTCTTGATCATTTATTTGTTTTTAAATATTACATCAGTTTTTATATACTTTAACTATTTTTCTTTGCTCTTAAATCTTATTTGTAGGCTGAAATGGAAATGATAGAAACTCAAGAAAGTGAAGATGGTAGCCAATCAGTTGATGCATATTCAAAAATTATGCCACCTGAACATCCTGGTCGAGTCAGGTTGTATGGACGTGGAGTTACCAAGACTCTTTTGAAACGCAAAGCAGCTGATTTTGAAACTTTGTCGAGTACTGCTGCAGATGATGAAAGGATGCAGAAAAAAATGGAGGAGCTAGAAGAGAGGATTCAACAAAAAATGCAAGAAAAGTTCGAAGCACAAAAAGACAACATGGAACGAGATATTACAATGAACATTATTGCTCAACTTCAGAATCTTAACCCAGGATTAACAATTGATCCGAATATGTTAAGATTTAATGTTCATTCATCGAGAGAAGAGGCTGGTAATCAACTTATCAATCGTCCATCTGCTGGCAGTAATGATAAAGGTCATACTTAATCTAATCTCCTTTTTATTCTTCATCTTCTGCTTCTTCTTTATTCTATCTTCTTCTTCTTCTACCTTTATTTTTTTCTCTCTACATATGACTTAGATTTTGAGATGATAATCTGAACCTTCAGTTATAATTCTAAAACATAGTTGATTTAATTGGATTGTGTGATTGGAGTAGCTGAGCTAATTTTGGAATTCTCTTGCCCCCTTGTTGTTACTGTAGTACTCTGTTTGCTATGTAGTACTCTTGCCCCCTGTTGTTGGTGTCATGCTGATGAGGTGCAAATAACTCAACATCATCATTTAGATGGAAAAAAACTCACACAGAGATGCAAATAAGTTAAATTCCAACTTATTGGAAATCTACCTAATAAGGTTATTGAATTCTGTGATTTAATGGTTATGGAAGTGATGTTGAGTTTGAACTGTAATCATGTGATGTTGAGTTTGAACTATAATGGAACTTTGAATCACTAAACCACATTGCTGTTCTGACTTCACCTCTGAACTTGCTAAATAATCTCTTATACAGTCTGATTGGTTCCTGTCCCTTCCAATTTAACCACATAATCAATTAAATTTGGTTCCTTGACTCATTAGTTCAAGCTTTTCTTTGATAAAAATGTCTGCAAATTATTTTTATTACCAACATCCAGGTATACCACCATAGGGTTTGATCCACAAACAAACAATTCAATTGCAGTAATAGTTGTCATACACCCATCCAAGACTTAGGTTTCTTCTTTGTTGAGTATGGTTGATTCATTATTAATCTTCCCACATTACCCATATTTAGCATTTTGATATTCAATATGCCCAAGAAATAAATAATTAACTTGAGCTAGATAATGTTTTCACACCTATATTACATGACTCATAGGTGTGACAATTCATTGTCACAATTGGTAGCTCCTTTTTCTATCTGGAAGTAGTGAGTTCTTTTTACTTGGCTCCAGATCTGAGAGAGAAAGCAAGCCTTGAAAGTTGGGTGGGGGTGGTAGCTGCTGGGTTTTGTGATTTTCTTGCATTATTTGAGGCGGTGATGGGGTGGTGGGCATGTGGTGTGTTCATGACAGTTGAAATGGTTGCAAGTTCTGGTGGGATGAAAGTAATGGGTTGGTGGAAGAGTAGTAGGCAAGGGAAGTGGAGAGGTGGTGGCACTGTGGCACCAGCCTATGGTGTCTGGAAAGAGGATTGAGAAGAATAAAACTAAAAACGGAAAAAAGAGAACTAAAAAAAATCAAAAGAGCTAATAAAAAAGAATGAAGTGTTATTAGTCATGTTTCATCAAGTTAAAAAATAACACTTGTATAATTTAGCACATTTTTGAAGTCCCCTTACCCTTGTGAGTTTGCTATAGCAAAACAGCATCCTTTGTTATCAACCTTGAATCTTGATTTTGCTGTACTGTCAATGTTGAGAAAGAGTTCATTTTCAGTTTACATTGGTTTCATTTTTAAGATTTACACCTAATTATTTGTCATATTTCTGGCTCTTGATTTGAAGTCAGTTTTCTGCTTGAAGTTGTGGCAATGAAGCTCTAGGTGTTCTTTTAACAGAGATAAATTTTACATTGGGGTGTCTTGTGAGTTTAATTCCAAAAAGAAAGAATTATGTGAAATTGGAATTGTGTTTCTTCCGACTTAAAGTGGCTTTATTTTGCAGCTTTATGTTCATGTGGGATTTCACTGGTTATGTTGTTGAGATGATGAATGACATTATTATTTTATTCTTTGTAGGTCATGTCGAAAATGAAGAAAGGGATGAAAGCAGTGACGATGATGATCTTGATCTTACTTAAGATCATTTTTCACTTTTTGATGAAATTCTAATTTCTTCTATGAAATACTTTGATACTTATTGAAGCATGTAAAACTACTTATCTTTTGGGTTTTAACATTTTGCTATATGTATATACATATTAAAAATATACCGGTGTATAGATTTTAAGTAGTTAATTGTTAAGCGTATATGCATATTGTTGTGTACATGTTGGATATATATATAAATTTGTGTTGTCGTTAATTTTTAGAAGAGAAATGGATCAGTATTACAAATGTAATTTCCTTTTATAATACAAAGGCTAATTGTGCTTAGATAAAGACATATGGCAACGTTTAAGAACCGTTGCCATAGACTCAAGTCTATGCTGTCTATGGCAACGGCTATGAAGCGTTGTCATAGACATTGTGTCTATGGCAACAGCTATGAGCGTTGCCATAGACTCCAGTCAATGACAACGGCTATGAAGCGTTGCCATAGACATTGAGTCTATGGCAACGGCTAAGGAACGTTGCCATTGCCACCCCATTTTAGTCGTCGCCATAGGGTTTTCTATTACAACGCTTTTTGACAACCGTTGCACAAAACGTTGCCATAGATCTATAGCCACGAGAGCTGATGCAACGCTTGGGTAACCGTTGCCATAGGTCTATGGCAACGGTTGTCGGATCTATTGCAACGGTTTTGCCTGCGTTGCCATAGACCTAATTTCTAGTAGTGAGTGACTCGTCAATAACTCAAACTCATCAATCATATCACACTCATCTCAAAGGAGCTCACCTCCTCTCATCTCATCTCATCCCAGAGGAGCTCACCTCCTCTCATCTCATCTCATCTCAGAGGATCTCACCTCCTCCCATCTCATCTCATCTCATCTCAACTCAGAGTACTCAAGGTAGAAAATTTATGTGAGTTTCTCTTATCCGACAATAATCATTTATGAGAAAGTGAATGTACAACAATCTCACTGATGTTTCCACAGCCGCTCCAAACTTGCCAGTTAGGGAACGATTGAAACCATATCGGCTCACCCAATGTGGAGTCAGTACTCAACAGGTCCGCTATTGCATTCGGGGACTGTTACTCACGAGGGAACCATAGTATATTATGTGATGGTTCTAAGCCTCACCTACATTTGGCAACGTAGTTTGATGAGTCCAACTCGGACTAACTCTCACTCTTTTGGCGCTCGATACTCCTCCCATGACTCAATGCTCATAAAACCTCCATCTCAACTAATCTCATAGGGACTCAAACTCCGTCATCGATCGGTATATAGTAGGGGCTCAAACCCTGTCATCATTCAACTCATAGGGACTCTAACCCTTTCATCAATCAATCTCATCAATCACTCAAGATTAGAACAATTATTAGGAATCAATCAAACTGACGCATCGGTAGAGTTCATTTATAGAGACTCGTAAGATAATCAAATTCTATCAACTCATCATCATTCTCTTATCACAATCAACAATCTCAACTCAAGGCTCTAGACTCGATTCTCAAGTTCATTATGCATGCTTTTCAAATTAGTCATCTAGGTTTATGCAAATGTTCATGAAAATGTTCAATTTAAGAAAACAATTAGTATGATGATCAATGTGAATTTAAATCAATTTTAAAGAAAAACCATCAAGGATTATGTATGTAGACTCTTGGAACAATTAACTCATCTATGACCATCTATAGGGAACATGAGAAAACAATCTCATGCTTTTAGTTTAGCCTTACATACCTGGGATGAAGCTACCAACTAGTCACGTCAAGATTTCTTCTCAAATCTCTCAAACTCAAGCTCTTCTCCTCTTCCCTCAAGCTCTAGCCTTGTTAGATTATGGAATATAATTTAGAATGGGGGTTTTAGACCCTTTTTACGTCAAAATGACCTTATAGATTGTGTATAGAGTTTAGGAGGGGTTGGATATTGATCGGAATGCCCCTCGTAAATTCAGAAATTTTTAGCTCAGAAAAGACTCATTCCACAATGTAGACTAGTCGCATACTGTGCAAACAATAACAACAACAACATACCCAGTGAAATCCCACAAGTGTGGTCTGCGGAGGGTAGAATGTACGCAGATCTTACCACTACCTCATAGAAATAGAGAGGATATTTCCTGAGAACCCTCATCTCAACAACCAATAAGCAGAATAAACTGGTCGCACACTATGCATTTTTAGAAAATATATCTTTACGAGTTTTCTCAACCCTGTAAAAAATTTTCAAAAAAACGTAAGTGCAGGTCAGCGATTGAAGCGCGACGTGCCCCTGTTGCGCACCAACACTATTTTGGCTCTTTGGTTCAAAATGTTTTTTGATTGGGTCACTCTAGAAATCGATCGAGACTATTTTCCCACTCAATTTTTTGTGTTGATCAAAAATCCGGCCTCAGATTCAGCATATGAGTATTGGAAGATGCAATATGCGCATGCCCACACTTCAGAAGTATTTTGGTAATTTTACCAGGTGTTACATGTGGATTTGGTTAAGGTGCTTTGGAGAAATCAACATGTGGAGAGTGTTACATGGGAGGCGGAGTTGGACATGATGAAATGATATCCCCATCTTTTCCAATATACTCAAGCCCCATCTTTTCCAATATACTCAAGCCTAAGGTATTAGGTTCTTCCTTTTCCAAGTGGTCCCAATTTTTTTGCTCTTGAGTTTCATGACATGACTTACTTACATGTGCATTAAAATGATATTTATGATATTTTGAATGATTTGAATACATTTTGATATGAGTTTTGATGACTTTATGACTTTCAAGTAATAAAAAATGCATGGTATCTTGTGATTGAATGTTTCATATTCTAAGTCAAGCCTTTCAAGCCTTTTTCTTGCACATATGAGGATGAATCTTCCCAAGGGGGAGATGAAGTAAGAACCCAGACTTTGTACGATCTCATTGGAGCTTGAAAATTTCAATTTTGGAAAGTTTTGGACCAAGGTGACGCTCCATGGGAGCCCTCAAAGTCCGTGTAAGGTTACAGGTCACGTATGGAGCCTCCATGGAATGGCCCTTGGCCTTTTGGGGGTGTTTTTCCTTAAGCGTGAAATTTTACCAAGGGCACAAATTGACCCCTCACAGTCTGTGTGACACCTCACAAACCGTGTGGTGGGCTCTGTGGTGGCCTTAGCTTGAAATTCCACAATTTTGAGACCATGTATAGTGGCACGGCCAAGTACACAGCTCGTACAAAGTGGTACGGCCCATATGCCCTTCTGTATAACTTTTGGAGTGAAATTTTTTCTAAGTATAGAATCAGCATCTCAGAACATGTCGTGGAGGAATTTTCTAAGGGAGGTGGTACAGACAGTGGTACGGCTCGTGTGGCCTTCCATATGGATGATTTCATCAAATTTTTCTAAGTATGGGATTACCATTTCGGACCTTCATCAGGTATTTTTCTTTCTAAGTGTTGGTTCATGGGCAAGTATACAGACGGTATACCCCCTCTTCGAGACGTAAATTTCAATTTTTCAACTCGTTTCATTAATGGCATTTTCATAATTATGGTTTATTCTAAGGTTCTTTTATGGGTGCCTATGCTACCTAAAGACTTCTGTATGACCTAAACTTTATTCCTCTCATTCAAATTCATTCCTCACATTTAAAATTGCATCAAGTCTGTCTGAAAGAACACTTGTGGAATTTAAGCTTGGAATCAAGGAAAGGCATCTTTCTTCACCAAATTTCTTCCTATTTCTTCTTTGTTAGCTAAGGTATGTTGATTTTATTCTTGGTCCCTTTCAACCAAGAAGATCCAAACTCTTTTCAAGTGATTTTCATGAATTTTAACTTACTTTAAAAATGGGTTTTCAATATTATCGTTTATTAAATTCAATTGATGTATGGACTATGATTATTAATTGATTTTAAAGTGAATTAAGCCCTAATATGATGAAATGCATTGAAGTTATGAAGTTATGAAAGTGTATATCTTCTTTAAGGCTTGATTTGTGCATGGGTAATCTATATTATGATTTAAATGTGAATTTTACTTATGTTTTTACTTGAATCTCATAATGTATTGTTGATTTAAGTTTTAATCTCTATTACCCATGCTATTCTTATCTCATTCGTGGCATATGCATACATGACTATGGTTTTTATGAAGTGGGTCAACATCTAATTATGTTTATGTTTTAGAAGATTACGGTTATGACAAGAATATGATCACATAAATGTCTATGATTATGGCTCTTTGAGTAATTATGGGTGTTTGCACTACTATATTTAGGGAGCATGGATTGAGGTTTGAGGCAGGGTGCGCTATCTGCAAGGGTCTATATTCCTTTCTCTTGAACTAAGTGCCTAACATAGGTATATGTCTTATGCCCCAAGGGGGAAAAGAAGAATAAGAATGTTAAGGATCTATCTTTGAAAAGTAGGTCACCTCTTTATCCATTATGGGGGAGACAACGGGTTCCAATTTATAGGTCACTTGATCTCATGTCAGTTACGGTCCCATCCTCAGTGTATATGAAGTGCTTTCGCATTCATGCATCATGTGTCTCATGACATATATTTATACTATTCTCTTGTTATATATGATTCTTTTTATATACGAGCCCTTGTCATCTAACATTGAATGCAGGTATGATAAATCATATGCATTGCATGCCTGCATACTTAGTACATTCAAATGTACTAACACATACTTTTCCCTACATGATCTAACCATGTAGAGACCGAGGAGTACATTCATCCATCGTACAACGTCTAGCTTGGATCTTGAGATTTGCTTGTCGTGGTGAGTCATATCTTCCAAGGACAACACACCAATCCTCTACTTATGGTGCTTAGTTTATGTTATTTACCTTGAGGGTGAGCCTGTGACATGTCTTGGCCCCCGTTCTATCTTATGACTAGAGACATTGTTGGACATCTTGTAGATTCTTGCACGTTTATATGCTAAGTGTTGTAATCGGGGATTTCGTATATGGATATTGTTATGTAATGGCCATGGTCACTATGGATTGATTATGAGTTTATGTTATGGATTCTTGTGTGATGCAGAAGATCCTAAGTCCCTCATTGCCCCCATAGAGTGAGTTATACTTACCCACCCCTTAGTTCTTATGTGTTATGTGCTATGTAAATCCATTTTAATCCCTTACCCTTATGACATCCCCATAGCCTGAGTCTTACTTTCTCATCCCTTAGAATTATGTTTTTTGTTTACTATTTCATGCACACTTCCGAACTGATGATGTGTGGATAGATGCTATGAGGCTTGTTTGGGGACTTTCGGGTTCTCATTCGCCATTTCACTCCTAGACCCTAGGTCCAGATCGTGACAATAATAATGGTTTATATATTCTTCAATCATGTTATTGTATTGACAAAGTTTTTAAAATTCAATGACTAATAATAACAAAGGAATTGTTTTCAAAACTAACAATAGATACACAATAAGAAGCAATTTACATTATTATAATACCAATGACCTCCATATTTTTGAAAGTTCCCTGAATTTTGAATAATTATTTTAAATTTATATATGTTAGCTTTTTCTTGTAAAAAGAAAACATATTCAAATATAAAATTGATTAAAAAAGTACATAAAGTAAATAAAAAGAATTAACTCATGTGGATATATAATATTTCAATGAAGAAATGAAATACTACATGTTGGACTAATGTAGTATATGTAACTTTTATTGGCAATATTTTGTGTAGACGTTTTGCGTCAAAACTAATGTTATACTTTCCTTCTTAAACTCTAGTATAAATAATTAAAAAATTGCCACATCCATCTTCTCAGCTAACACAACTTAGGGTCTTTTAAGAATATTTAATAACCTGAAGAAAGCTTTAAGATGAAAAAAGAGAAACTTAAGGAAAATTAACCTTTTTTTCTTGATTAGTGTCTTTTTAGCTTCCTTTCATATGTTAGTATTTTAAACAATATACATTTAACATTACAAAGTAATGCCTTAAATTCTACCAATAAAGAAGTAGACAAATGGCTAAGTATGATTAGTGCATTAATTTATAAATTAAAAGAAATGGTTTATAGTTTTTTTCTTTTAATGGTAATAAGTTAAGGGTGAAATTTTTGGTAACTAAACTTATAAATAATAGATAAATAATAATGATATAATGGTAATTATTACTACCTTTGTCCCATATTATTTGGACACCTTTCTATAAATATTTGTTTTATATTATATGAGTACTTACTAAATTATGATAGAATTAATTTTTGTCCCCATTTTAACCCCACCATTATTTTGTGTATTAATGATTTTTTTTTAATGATTTCTTAATAATGATTTCTTAAAATAGTTAAGTTCACTAGTGCAGCAATGATTTCTTAATAACTGTGTAAAATGAAAAGTGTTCATATAATATGGGATACTGAATGTAGTATTTATTACGAAATGTTTTTTATTTATCGACATAAATGAATAATTTAATTTTTAGAGTATATTAAGGAAAAATATTTTTTATATTTTTAATGGTATTGTTGTAGTAACTTAACTTTGTAGGGGTATTTTGGTATTTCAACTTTCAACTTTTTTTGTTCTCATGCGTGTATCCATTTTGATGAGTTCTAATTCTTTAAAAGAAATTGTAAAAAGACTTTTAACAAACAAATTAAGATTATCTTTTTAAGTCTAAATCCAATTTAATTTTAATATCTTTATATCTGGCTATGCCTATAATTAATTAGGAAAAAACAAACATAATTAACTATATAACAAGCCCAAGAGCGTCATCTTTCAATGTACTAACCAAATAAAAAGATTTATGGAAGGAATGAAATATGAACAAATTGTATTTTTTTAATTTCAATATTATAAATTAATGATATAGTTTAATAATGAAGTATATTAAGATGTAGCATAGAGGAGGAGAACTAAAGTTGAATAAATATATTAAGAATGTTAATATCTTATAATAGTGTTGTCGTTGCATCTATTTGTTTGGTTGGGGGGGAGAGGAGGGGGGCGCATCAAAGCAAATTCATATTTATGGAAATTAATGGGAAAGGTTTCTACGTTTATGGATGTTATTTATGGATGTTACATATTTCCTTTAATCCTTTTCCACTTTAGAAAAAAAAAATTAAAGCTACAATCAGGAAATGAATAAAGATTAATTAGAACTTAAATTGAAAAATAGTTCCAAAAAGAATATGGCACACCTTGCTTTCGGTAGCATGAAATGAATAATGTTATCTCCATATTCACAATAATTGCTAATATAATCTGTAACTTCATGCAAACTTTCTGCAACAAAAATAAAACATGAAAGAAATAGTATATGTTATGATTATGTAAGTTCAAATTATATCATACATATGTACGTGTAACGCCCCGTAAATTTATCAAAATGCCCCTAGAGTGAGGTTATGCGCGTAACGCATCTTCTGATGCTCGTATGGCAGATCCGAGACCGGATTTGAAATCAGCATGAAAAATTGAGTGGGAAAATGGTCTCGGTCAATTTTTAGAGCGACCCGATCGAAAGATAAATTTTCGATCCAAGTCACAAAAAAGTGACGATCCGCGACAGAGGCGCGACGTACACCTGTCACGGAGGGACACTTGTCTGTTTTTCCAAATTTTTGATGGGATGGAGAAAACTCGTTCAAAAACACTTTTCAAAAATACACTATTCGCGATCGGTCCGCATAGCGGACCGTGTATTTTCCGAATTGGAAATTTCTAATTAATTATTAGGGGCATTCTGGTCAATTCCTAAACCCTCCTAAATACTAATACATGACTAGTTAGGTCGTTTCAACATGAAAAGAACCTAAAACCCCTATTCTAAGTCTCATTCCAAAATCTAATAAGGCTAGGGTTTGAGAAAAGGAGAGAAGGGCTTGGGGTGAGACATTTGAGAAGAGATCCTTGATGTTACCCGGTTGAATAGCTGCATCATAGGTATGTAAGGCTAAACTAAAGCATGATATTGTTCTCTCATGTGTCCCATAGAGGTCATAGATGAATTGATGATTGAAGAGTCAACATGCATGATTTCTTTGATGGATTCTTCTTGAAAATTGTATTTGAAATTACATGTTTCCTATGTTGATGATCATCATACTAATTATTTTCTTAAATTGGATATTTTCATGAGAATTGTCTAACCCTTCATGACTAATTTGCAAAGCATGCACATTGCACTTGAGACTTGAGTCTAGAGCCTTGCATTGGGATTGTTGATTGTGATGATGAGTTGATGAAATTTTGATTGTGTTGGAGCAGTAAAGTTTTGATGGCTGAAAAAAGATAATGAAACAGGTTGGTCTACCAGGTTCTTTCAGCGTACTGTATCCATGGCAAACTGCACACGCTGCACACAATAAAAATGGAATGAAGGGTGCTGGAAATAAGGGGTATAAAAACAACAGCTGTCAAGAAGAAGGATTTAAAGAGGAATACTACTCCAACTCAAACAGGATGCGTAAAAGAAGGAGAAAAGAGAAGTTCGATTAGAAGAAGGAGTTCTAAAGGAAAAAGAATTCCACTAATAACTGGTGTTATCCTTAAAGAGATGGAGAGCAATTAAATCTCTGATCAGCAACTATAAAACTAGAGAGAATTCACAGAAGCAAGGGGGCTCAGAAAAAAGAAAGAAGCGGAGAGAAAAAGAGAGATTCAGACACAGAAAAAGAGAGAGACGAAGAAGAAGAGAAACGCGGCGACATAGCATAGGTTTAGGCAGTTTTGTTTTCTCTATGTAATCCTGAACAATTGTGTAATCTCTCAGAGTCTATAACTGAGATTAGATTCTAGTCTTCAAGTTGGGGGAAACTCGAAGACGTTGAGAACATAAGCCTAGGGAGGTTTATGTGAAGTTAGGAAGTTGTTGAAATAGTTTTGAAGGTTAGATTACTAGGAATTGTAATCGTTTGTTGAAGACTCTTTTGAAGTAGTGAAGTTGAAGTTAAATCCTATAGAGTACAGGTCGTGGTTTTTCACCCTTCTTGAGCCGAGGGTTTTCCACGTAAAACTGTTGCGTCCTGTTTATTTCTCCCTCATTGAAACACGTTCGATTAAATTGTTCCAACGATTAGGCAAATCCGTAGGGGGTGCAAAACCTAACAGATTGTTTTACGAGTCTCTATAAATGAACTCTACCGATGTATTATTCACTTGTTTCTAATGACGGTTATACAATCTTGAGTCATTGAGGAGATGTTGATGATAGGATTAAAATCCCTATGAGATGTTGATGATAGGGTAGAAGTCCCTATGAGAAAATTAATAAAAGGACCAAAGTCCCTGTGAAATATCAGTCGTGGACGGAGAGTGAGTCCCTATGAGACTGGCAGTCATTGACGGGGAGTGAATCCCTATGAGACTGGTTGAGGTTGATTTTATGAGCATTGAGTCGGGAGGAGTAGCGAGCATCGAAATGAGTAGGAGTGAGTACCACACGAACTCATTAACTACGTCGCCAAATGTAGGAGAGGCTTAAACCGTCACATATATTGTTTCTCTCGAGGTTGAACAGTCCCTGAAAGCAATAGAGGATCTGTTCGATTTGATTCCATATCGGGTACATGGATATGGTATCCAGTGTTCCTTACCTAGCAAGTTTGGGACCACTGTGGCAACATCAGGGTGATTGTTGTATATTCACTGGCTCATAAGTGAGTGTTGTCGGATAAGAGAAACTCCCGGGAAAATTTCTCACCGTACTCTAAGTCTAGATGAGATGAGATGAGATGAGCGGGGATAGATAAGATGATCAATGTGATGAGTTGAGACTATTAATGAGTCTGAGATAATGATGTATCACTTGTCTACTCTTTATTCTTTCATAGATAGATAATGGACTGTGTTGATGTGATTATGATGTTTATTTTGACTTGATGTTACTTTCCGTATTGTCTACCGGTTTTGTTTCATTCAGCTATTTTACATACTAGTACATTCCAAGTACTGATATCCACTCTGGACTGCATCGTTTTATGATGCAGAGGTAGGTACTAGAGATCATCAACAGGTGCTTCGTTGAAGATCACAGATTCGAAGCTGAATTGGTGAGCCTCCTCTGCTCTGGAGAAACCATTACTTTTATTTCATCATGCATTAGAGTTAGGATTGGACTATTTCCTTATTGTGATTTGGGTAGCCATGGGTCTGTCATTGGCCCCACCTCATTAGTGATAGAGGCTTCATAAACAGGGGTCGAGCATTGATGTTGAGATTGTGAGCTAGTTCTTCCTACTAGCCTTCATTATTTTATCTATATTCCTTTGAGACTTTAGATAAGATGTGTCCATTATTTACATATGTTTTCCGCTGTTCATTAGAATTATGTGATTGAATGATGTGATGAGTCTAAGTGGTTCGCTTGGGGACTAACAATAGTCTCTGAGTTCCGGCCACGCCAAGGGTACCCTCCCGGGGCATGACAAACTTGGTATCAAAGCACAGAGTTCAAGTGTCCTAGGGAGTCTATGAAGCCGTGTCTAGTAGAGGCTTGTTTATGGATGTGTTGTCGACCACACTCTATAAGCAGGGGGCTATGGGACATTAGGAATGGTTACACTTCTTTCTTATTCCAATTCGTGCGATAGAGTTGAACTCTATGAAAATTATCTTCTAATTCGTTCGCTACACGTGCAGAATCGATAATATGCCTCCCAGAAGAGCTGTCAGAGAAAGGGACGTCCTGCCAGGTGAACTGTTAGCCCACTTGAGTCTCAAGTACCCGAGGGGCCCGTGGATCCAGCTGTCCTGGTTGAGCAACCCCCTCAAGATGAGGTCTCGAATGCTGAGCTACACTAAGCTATTCAAACTTTGGCCCAGGCTATCGCAGCACCAGCTGTGAGGCAGGGTGCAGGTGGGACAGACTCTCATGGCACCTCTAAAGTTCAAGAATTTCTGAGGATGAATCAGACTGAGTTCGCGGGGTCTGCATCCACTGAAGATCCTGAGGAATATGCGGAGGAACTTGAGAAGGTGTTCCAAGTAATGCATTTAGCTGATGCTGATAGGGTAGAACTGACTTCTTACTAACTGAAGGGAGTGGCAAGACTGTGGTTCGAGCAGTGGAAGAAAGGCAGAAGGGATGATGCCCCCTGTCTGACTTGGGCAATGTTTGAAGAGGCCTTCTTGGGACGCTTCTTCCCAAGAGAGAAAAGAGAAGCCAAGGTGAGAGAGTTCCTGAATCTAAAGCAGGGCTCCATGACTATGCAGGAGTATGGGTTGAAATTCACGCAACTATCCTGCTATGCTCCAGACATGGTTGCTAATATGAGAGGAAGGATGGAAATGTATGTAGACGGGTTGAACAGATGACCCAAGAGAGATGGGAGGGGAGCTATGCTTGTGAGTGACATGGACATCGGGCGACTGATGACATTCGTGCAGAAAGTTGACGAAGAGAGACAACATGAAAGGGAAGAGCTCAAGCACAAAAGGGCTAAGTCATCCAGCCACAAGAGTGGAAGGAGAGGTAATGGTAATCAATTTCCTGCACCCTCAGCTGCCAGCGCACCTGTGCCTAGAGGCACGTATGATCAAAGATTCCAGAATACAGGAACCCACGAACCCTAGTCCCAAGCTAGTGTCGCTCAAGGTTCATAGAGTAGGCCACCGTGTGAAAACTGTGGAAAGATGTACTGGGGGAGATGCCGCGACAGGAATGACGCGTGTTACGGGTGCGGCCAAGTAGGCCACTACAAGAAGGATTGTCCGAGGTGGGCTAGCCAGGCCTAGTCTACTGCATTGGTTTCACCAGTTAGAGGGAACCAGAGGGCCACTACGTCAGGTACAAGCGGAGCAACAAATCGCTTATATGCTATGGGGAGTCGCCAAGATCAGGAAAATTCCCCAGACGTTGTGACGGGTATGATTCGAGTCTTTACTTTTGATTGTTATATTTTGATGGATCCTGATGCCACATGGTCGTTTGTAACTCCTTACGTGGCCAGTAAATTTGATAAAACCCCCAAGAGTCTTCTTGAACCCTTTGATGTTTCTACTCTGTTAGGTGAGTCTATTCGAGCTGAAAGAGTCTATAGAGCTTGTGTAGTGTCCATCCATCATAGGGACACCATTGTTGATTTGATTGAGTTAAAGATGGTTGACTTTGATTTGATCCTCGGCATGGATTGGCTTCACGCCTGTTATGCCTCTGTTGATTATAGATCCCGAACGGTTAAGTTCCAATTTCCAAATGAACCAGTTCTAGAGTAGAAGGGTGACTTAGTTACACCTAAAGGGAGGTTTGTCTCATATCTTAAAGCCCGAAAGTTAATTTCCAAAGGTTGTATTTATCACTTGGTTAGAGTGAAATCTGATGATGTTGAGTCCCTAACTCTTGAGTCAATTCCGATTGTCAACGAGTTTCCAGAAGACTTTCCTGATAGCTTGCCTGGAGTCCCTCCTGATAGGGAGATTGACTTTGGGATTGATGTTCTTCAAGATACCCAGCCTATTTCGATCCTACCTTACAGGATGGCCCCCGCTAAGTTGAAAGAATTGAAAGAGCAACTAAAAGATTTGCTAGAAAAAGGCTTTAATAGGCCAAGTATTTCACCATGGGGTGCCCCTGTTCTATTCGTGCGGAAGAAAGATGGGTCCCTCAGAATGTGTATCGATTATAGGCAACTGAACAAGGTCACGATAAAGAACAAATATCCTCTCCCAAGGATAGATGATTTGTCTGACCAACTTCAGGGCGCCTCTTGCTTCTCTAAGATAGACCTTAGACCTGGCTACCATCAGCTGAAGGTGAGGGAGTGTGACGTTCCAAAGACAGCCTTCAGGACTAGATATGGCCATTTTGAGTTCTTAGTCATGTCCTTTGGACTGTCGAATGCACCTTCCGCCTTTATGAACTTGATGAATAGAGTGTTCAAGACATATCTTGATTTGTTTGTGATTGTGTTCATCGATGACATCCTGGTGTATTCAAGGAGTGAGGAGGAGTATGCTAACCACCTCAGAGTGGTCCTCCAAACTATTAAGAACCATGAGTTGTATGCAAAGTTCTCCAAATGTGAATTCTGGCTTAAGTCAGTGGCCTTCCTAGGCTACGTTGTTTCCGGTGATGGTATTCGAGTGGATGCCAAAAAGATTGAAGCGGTTAAGAACTGGCCCCGACCGACCACTCCGACTGACATTAGAAGTTTCTTGGGATTGGCGGGCTACTACCGCAGGTTTGTTGAGGGATTTTCTTCCCTATCCGCGCCATTGACCAAATTGACTCAGAAGAAGGTCAAGTTCCAGCGGTCTGAAAAATGTGAAAAGAGTTTCCAGGAATTGAAAACGAGGTTAACTACTACACCAGTCCTAACCTTACCCGACGGGACCGAAGACTTTGTAATTTATTGTGATGCCTCAATGGTTGCATTGGGATGCGTACTAATGCAGAGGGGGAAGGTGATAGCTTATGCTTCCAGGCAACTCAAGGTTCATGAAAGGAAATACCCAACCCATGACCTCGAGTTCGTAGCAATAGTGTTTGCACTTAAAATTTGGCATCACTACTTGTACGGAGTACATGTGGATGTGTTCACTGATCACAAGAGCTTGCAGTATTTTTTTAGTCAAAAAGAACTCAACTTGCGACAGAGGAGATGGTTGGAATTGCTCAAGGATTATGACATGAGCATTCACTACCACCCAGGTAAAGCTAACGTTGTTGCTAACGCTCTTAGCAGGTTATCAATGGGTAGCACAACCCATGTAGAGGAAGGGAAGAGGGAGTTAGCCAAGGACGTGCACCGGTTGGCTCGATTAGGAGTCCGACTTGAGCAGAAAAACGAAGGAGGAATTAATGTTCAAGACAGGTCTGCTTCCTCGTTAGTGGTGGAGGTGAAGGAAAAGCAAGACCAAGACCCTGTCATAATCCAATTGAAGGAAGATGTCCACAATCAGAGGGTGATGGTCTTCTCCAAAGGGGGAGATGGAGTGTTAAGATATCAAAGTCGATTATGTGTCCCAAATGTTGATGGCATATGAGACAGAATAATGGCAGAAGCTCATAACACTAGATATTCCATTCATCCTGGCTCCACCAAAATGTACCACGACTTAAGGGAGGTCTATTGGTGGAATGGGATGAAGAGAGACATCGCGGAGTTCGTTTCAAAATACCCAAATTGCCAACAAGTAAAGGTTGAGCATCAAAGGCCATGTGGATTAGCTCAAAACTTTGAAATTCCGAAATGGAAATGAGAGATGATTAACATGGACTTTATCACTGGCCTGCCAAGATCTCGAAAGCAACATGATTCGATATGGGTGATCGTGGATAGAATGACTAAGTTGTCCCACTTTTTGGCAGTGAAAACAACGAACACTACGGAGGAGTACACCAGATTATATGTCCAGGAGATTGTCAGGTTGCATGGGGTCCCCTTGTCCATCATCTCGGACAGAGGAGCTCAATTTACCTCCCAGTTCTGGACATCGTTTCAGAAAAGTTTGGGTACGAAGGTGAACTTGAGTACAACCTTCCATCCATAGACGGATGGTCAGGCGGAGCATACAATTCAAACACTAGAGGACACGTTAAGAGCTTGTGTCCTTGACTTCAAAGGGAATTGGGATGATCATTTACCAATGGCTGAATTTGCATATAACAATAGTTATCATGCAAGTATTCAAATGGCTCCTTATGAAGCCTTGCACGTAAGGAGGTGTAGATCACCTATCAGGTGGATTGAGGTTGGAGAAGTGGAGCTCATTGGACCTGATCTAGTTCACCAGTCGAAGGAGAGAGTCAAGGTCATTAGAGAGAGGTTAAAGACTGCCCAAAGTTGCCAAAACTCTTACACCGATGTGAGAAGAAGAGACTTAGAGTTCAAAGTGGATGATTGGGTGTACTTGAAAGTGTTACCTATGAAGGATGTCTTAAGTTTTCGGAAGAAGGGAGAGTTGAGTCCACGTTATGTTGGACCCTATCAAATCGTAAGGAGAATTGGGAAGGTGGATTACGAGTTAGAGTTGTCTTTCGAGTTAGATGGGGTGCACACGATGTTTCATATGTCAATGCTAAAGAAATGCTTGGGAAATCTGGCCTTGGCGATCCCTGTTGATAGCATTGGGGTGAAGTATAACCTATCTTACGAAGAGGTCCTGGTTCAAATTCTTGATCATTAGATTCATAACCTGAGGAACAAAGAAATAGCCTCAGTCAAAGTCCTGTGGAGGAATCAATTCGTTGAAGAAGCCACAAGGAGAGCTGAGGAAGAGATGAAGGAAAAGTATCTGCACCTGTTCATGCTAACTGATGGTGAAAGTACTGAAGGTAAAAATCCTTACCCTTCACTAAGCTAAGTGTTCTATTCTTTTTATATGACTTACTATTGTTAAGTCGAGGATTGATTATGAGTGCGGAAATGAGTCTTGAGTCTATTCGTGCCTTAATCCCCATCTCTACTCCTCATTTGAGGACGAATGATCCCAAGGGGGAGATGATGTAACCCCTGGTAAATTTACCAAAATGCCCCTAGAGTGAGGGTATGTGCGTAACGCATCTTCCGATGCTCGTATGGTAGATCTGAGACTGGATTTGAAATCAGCATGAAAAATTGAGTGGAAAAATGGTCTCGGTCGATTTTTAGGCGACCAGATCGAAAGATAAATTTTTTTATCCAAGTCACAAAATAGTGACGGTCTGCGACAAAGGCGCGATGCGCACCTGTCGCGGAGGGACACTTGTATGTTTTTCCAAATTTTCGATGGGATGGAGAAAACTCGTTCAAAAACACTTTCCAAAAATACACTATTCGCGATCGATCCGCATAGCGGACCGTGTATTTTCTGAATTGGAAATTTCTAATTAATTATGAGGGGAATTCCGGTCAATCCCTAAACCCTCCTAAACACTAAAACATGGCTAATTAGGGCGTTTCAACATGAAAAGAGCCTAAAACCCATATTCTAAGTCACATTCCAAAATCTAACAAGGCTAGGGCTTGAGAAGAGGAGAGAAGGGCTTGGGGTGAGACATTCGAGAAGAGATCCTCGACGTTACCCGGTTGAATAGCTGCATCACATGTATGTAAGGCTAAACTAAAATATAGGATTGTTCTCTCATGTGCCCCATAGAGGTCATACATAAATTGATGATTGAAGAGTCTACATGTATGATTTATTTGATGGATTTTTCTTGAAAATTAAATTTTAAATTACATGTTTCCTATGTTGATGATCATCATACTAATTGTTTTCTTAAATTGGATATTTTCATGAGAAACGCATAACCCTTCACGACTAATTTGCAAAGCATGCACATTGCACTTGAGACTTGAGTCTAGAGCCTTGCATTGGGATTGTTGATTGTGATGATGAGTTGATGAAATCTTGATTGTTTTATGAGTCTCTATAAATGAACTATACCGATGTGTTATTCACTTGTTCCTAATGACGGTTATACAATCTTGAGTCATTGAGGAGATGTTGATGATAGGGTTAAAATCCCTATGAGATGATGATAGGGTGGAAGTCCCTATGAGAAAATTGATGAAAGGACCAAAGTCCCTATGAAATATCAGTCGTGGACGGGGAGTGAGTCCCTATGAAACTGGCAGTCGTTGACGGGGAATGAATCCCTATGAGACTGGTTGAGGTTGATTTTATGAGCATTGAATCGGGAGGAGTATCGAGCATCGAAATGAGTAGGAGTGAGTCCCACTCGAACTCATTAACTACGTCGCCAAACGTAGGAGAGGCTTAAACCATCACATATATATGGTTTCCCTCGAGGTTTAACAGTCTCTGAAAGCAATAAAGGATCTGTTCGGTTTGATTCCACATCGGGTACATGGATATGGTATCTAGTGTTCCTTACCTGGCAAGTTTGGGACCACTGTGGCAACATCAGGGTGATTGTTGTACATTCACTGGCTCATAAGTGAGTGTTGTCAGATAAGAGAAACTCCCGGGAAAATTCTCATTGTACTCCGAGTCTAGATGAGATGAGATGAGATGAGCGGGGGTGGACACCCCTGAGATAATCTATGTGATGAGTTGAGACTATTGATGAGTCTGAGATAATGATGTGTCACTTGTCTACTCTTTATTCTTCATAGATAGACAATGGACTGTGTTGATGTGATTGTGATGTTTATTTTGACTTGATGTTACTTTCCGTATTTTCTACCGGTTTCTGTTTCATTCAGCTATTTTACATAACAGTACATTCCAAATACTGATGTCCACTCTGGACTGCATCATTTTATGATGCAGAGGCAGGTACTAGAGATCATCAACAGGCGCTCCATTGAAGATCAGAGATTTGAAGCTGATTTGGTGAGCCTCCCCTACTCCGGAGGAACCATTACTTTTATTTCATCATGCTTTAGAATTAGGATTGGACTATTTCCTTATTGTGATTTGGGTAGCCATGGGTATGTCATTGACACCACTCATTAGTGATCTAAATGCTTCATAGACAAGGGTCGAGCATTGATGTTGAGATTGTGAGCTAGTTCTTCCTACTGGCCTTCATTATTTTATCTATATTCCTTTCAGACTTTAGATAAGATGTGTCCATTATTTATATATTTTTTCTGTTGTTCATTAGAACTATGTGATTGAATGATGTGATGAGTCTAAGTGGTTCGCTTGGGGACTAGCAATAGTCTCTGAGTGCCGGCCACGCCAAGGGTACCCTCCCGGGGCATGACAGTACATGTAAATTGAAATAGTAAAAATTTCTTTGTTGAAATTTTATCCACGAAGAAAGAGATCTATAAAATGAAGGAAAAGAAAATAGGAAGCAATTAGATGCTATTAGTTTTTTGGTAAATGAAAATAGAAAACATAACATAAAAACACAAAATTGAAATTCACCCATCTGCTTCATTTTAGTTGGTAATATTTATATTTTGTATTAGTAGAATACCTTAAATGAGAATATGAAAAATGGGGAGCTGAAAAGGTGTCTTAAAAAATTCAATGCAATTATTATATTATTTGTAAACTGGAATACCATTTATAATGGAACAATAATTATAAATTAATGAGAATATGAAAAAATGAAAAGATATTTTAAATTAAATGTAAGAAATAGATTTATAAATAAGAATTTGGTTAATTATTATCGATAAAGTTTCTTTAAAAAGAATTGTTTCTGACAACTCTTTGAATTCCCATATTTAAAACAAATTCATATCCACGGTTAAATATTTTAAATTATATGATTTCATGGGAATAAATTTTATTTAAAGGGTAATATAATATTTTATCTTTTAAAGGATGTTTTCTAATTCAATATTTTCTTAGATTCTTTTTATATTTAATAATATATAATAATATAATTATTATTTTATTGGTAATTAATTAGATAGTTAGTGATATTTTAATTGAGAGTAAGGGTAAAATGGTAATCCAACTTTCAAGAGGATATTTTTTAATTCAATTTTTTCTTAGATCCATTTTACTTTTAATAATATATTATATAATTAATATTTATTGGTAATTAATTAGATAGTTTGTGACATTTTAATTGAGAGTAGGGGTAAAATGATAATCCAACTTTCAAGAGGATATTTTCTAATTCAATTTTTTCTTAGATTCATTTTACTTTTAATAATATATAATATAGTTAATATTTTATTGATAATTAATTAGATAGTCTGTGATATTTTAACTTAGAGTAGGGGTAAAATGGTAATCTAACTTTCAAGGTTGGAGCTTCGCACTTTTAATAATATATTATATATTAAAATTTTTGTAGTTTTACTGAAAGAGATATTTATTTTGGGTAACAACTTAGTAGTTTCAAATATGTTCTTATTTACAAGTTTATGCAATTAAACAAAGATTGTTAGTGAAAAATAATAAGGGGTCGTTAGGTTACTGGCTAGAATTATGCAAGTATTAGTTATGTAGGTATTAGTTATGCAAAGTTTAGTTATGCAAATTTTAAATGAAATTAGTGAGCTAATTCTTATTTCTTAATATAATCATCAAATATTTAGTGAGCTAATAAACTAATATACGTTATTAACAAATAAAGAGTAAATAAATTTGACTATCTCGATCGATTTTTATCAATGCACAAGAACATTTAAAAATATGTAACTAATACCTACACATATATTATATAATTCAAATTAATCAGTGGTTCAATTAGTTGTAGGTGGAAAAATAGAAATTAAACAAATATTATAATTTATAAAAAAAATACATAACAAAAATAATTTTGAAAGTAAAATATAAAATAACTAATATTTGTATTGAGACTGCCGCTTCCATCAGAATTCTCAGGTAACATCATTCTATTTCGATCTATATTTAATATAAATATTTTTTGTTGAACGCGTTCATACTTAAATTAAATTAAGAAAAACAAAAATGATGAAATATTTTATATTGTAAATTGGTAATTTGTGTCTAAATCTTTCTTTGATGCTATCAAAAAAGAAATTAAAAAAAATTAAAAGTAAATTAATAGGTGTAGATATGTAATTTTACAATTTTAATCCATGTATAAGTAATGCTCACATAACTTATTCCACCTTCTACCCCGTATAAAATCATACACATATTTCCTTATAAGTTATGTGATTATTAGTTATGTAGAAGTATCAAAATCCAACCAAACACCATATAAAGTTAACACATCAATAAGTTTTATACAATATTTAGAAATTACCAACCAAACATGGTATAAATTATGTTGACTTTTATACCTAATACAAAACTTCTATCAAACATAGTAAAACCTAATGCGACTTTTTATACATGAATAACATGACTCTTATACAGTAACAAAATGACCCCTAAGTGTTTTACATAATTAAGAATTAAAGGTAGTTTGACAGTGAAATTTGAATAAGCATAAAATCGACTTGGATAAATGGGAAAATGAATCGGAAAAACTTTTGGTGTAGAAAGTCTCAAATTCAAAATCTTCCGCTGCGCGAATTTCCTGAGAAACAAAGTCACAAGCACATAGGTTCAGAGCTAGACCACCCTAGAGATCTCAGATGAGGGAACCCTGGGAGAGCCGCCGACTCCAACTACTGTCCATGTACGATCCATACTAGATCTGATCAACTGCCCATCTTACCTCCTCTACGTTCTTGACAGCCCATCTTTGTCTCAGTAGAGTCTTTCAGTGGTAAGAAAGTTTTAAACCAAATTAAAATTGGAATAGGGTGACGTCAACAATAACTACTCTCATTAGTATCTATGTATAAAACACTATCCAACAAACAACACATTGCACGTCCAATTCATTCATTCTTTCTTAATCATTGAAAGAAGAAGCGGAATTCCTCCGCATGTTCAAACACTCTGTAACGCCTGATAAATTACAAAACTATCTCTAGAAGAGAGAGGTTTGCATAACGCGTCTTCCGATGCTCGGATGGCAAATCCGAAGCCGGATTTGTGATCAGCATAATAAATTGAGTAGGGTAAAGGTCTCGGTCGATTTATAGAGCGACCGAGTTAAAAATTAATTTTTCGTTCCGAGACGCAAAGCAGTAAGGATCCGCGATAGAGTCGCTTTGCGGACCTATTGCGGAGGGTAACTTATCTGTTTTCCATGATTTTTCTACGGGATTGAGAAAACTCATTCAGGAAAATTTTTGCCAAAAATGAACTGTTCGCGACCAGTCCGTGAGTGGGTTATTTCACGGCTGAAAAATTTCAAAAAAATTCTAGGGGCATTCTTGTACATTCTTAACACCTTCTAAAATCCATATACGACTAATATATGTCATTTTCATGAAGAAAGGATTCCAAAACCCATCTTACAATTCCCTTCCTAGTAAATCATCAAGTTAGGGCTTGAGAAGAGTTGAGATTGAAGAGTCAAGAGGAAGTTCCAAGGGATTTGTGTTGTTAGCAATCATCCCAAGTATGTAAGGCTAACCTAAAGCATGAGATTGTTCTTTTATATGCCTCTTTGAATAAAGTGAGTCTATGATTGAAGATGATGAGTTATATGTGATAATTCTTGAGCATTCTACTGAGATTCTTCTTAATTCATGCATTTTTCTTAAATTGATGATCATCATAAACTTGATTTACTGCATATGATACAAGGCAATAAGGCAAGTAGAGATCAGAAAGTCATAGCTTTCAGCTAGTTTGATTGCCCTTTCTTGCTAAAAATCGAGAGAGATTGAGAGAACTTACTGGTCCACGACAACATTTTTACATTGACAACAAGTAATGATTATCTCTTGTAAACCTACATCACCGCAAATTTCACAATTTTTTTTCCTGCATGTTCAAAAGAAAAAAACAAGAAATTCAGAAGCTGACCAACTCTTGATCCAACTTAAGTGAAGCTCGTATTGAGTTTTCTGGTTTTGGCAATGAACATGGATCTAGATGCTATCAAAGTGCTCCGCTCAGCTTCGTTTATCACATAGAATCAACATTACCATATGCATTCATAACCCTACATTTCTTTAGGAGGTTGTTTCCAGCTCTTGAATTTGTGACCTACTTGTCACATGGCAACCACTTTATCCATTACGCCTAGGCTTCCATTATGTTACTGGAACAAGTATTTAGATTATATATACATAATAAAAAATATTATTCCTTTAGAATGCTGCAGTACCTTCTTGATAACTAAGAATCCATATTGAGAAAGCAAAAAAGGCAATAGATATGAAGGTTAGTGAAGTTAAAAAATATTCAAATTTATACTTAGGATTTTTTAATAGCAACTATAATCAATGCAAGTGGAACTTTCTATCCAAGTAGATATTTATTACTACTCTAATGTTGTCTATTATCCTTCATTTAAGAGTTGAACACTCCTTTATTTATTTTTTATATTCATAGTGTCTGAATCAGGTTGGACAAGCTAAGTATCGAGCTTTGTCCATCTTTGAAAAAGATATTCAACATAATATTAATCTAAATTACTTTATTCATCTTTTCAAGCATCTTAATTAGTTCATTGTAATGCTCGGTAAAATTATCAAAATATCCCTAGAGGAGAGATGTGTGCATAATGCATTTTCTGATGCTCGGATGGAAAATTCGAGGCCGAATTCGTGATCAGCATAAAAAGTTGAGTGGGGGAAAGAGTCTCAGTCGATTTTTAGAGCGACCGAGTCAAGAGATAATTTTTATTCCAAAACGAGAAATAGTGGGAGTTCGCGATAGAGCCACGTCGTGGACCCATCACGGAGGCGCACTTATGTTTTTTCTTAATTTTTTGATGGGATTGAAAAAACTCATTCCGAAATTTTTTTCCCAAAAAATGAACTGTCTGCAACTAGTTCGCGTCATGGACTGTGTTATTTTAAGGCTGAAAATTTTCTAAAATTTTGAGGGGCATTCTAGTCCATTTCTAACATCTTCTAAAACCTATACACGATAAATATAGGCCGCATTTGTGAAGAAAGAATTCAAAACCCATTCTAAAATCTTCTTCCTAGCAAAATTTAACAAGTTAGGGATTGTTCTTCCATGTACCCCCTTTGAGTAAATTGAGTCTATGATTAAAGATGATGAGTTATATTTGAAAATCCTTGAGTATTCTACTAGGACTCTTCTTAATTCATGTATTTTTCTTGAATTGATGATCATCATAAACTTGATTTACTGCATAAGTTATTATCATAAATAATTTTATAAAATTCTATGTCTATTTTACTAAAGAATGCAAGAATGAACTTAGGGGGAAAGAGTCTAGAGCCTTAACGATGATGATGTTTGTGATGTTGTGATTATGATCCAAATTGACGAGAGTCTTGATGATGATGTTAATGAGAATGATGTTAATGAGTCTTAAAAACTTGAAGCTTAATTCTAAATGAATGTTTCGGGTCCGCAATGTTGATGTTGATGAGTTGATGTTGATGTTAATGTGTTATGTCCTTATGGGACCGATGATGATGATGTTGATGTTGAGGTACTACGTCCCTATGGGACCGATGATGATGATGTTGATATTGAGGTACAATGTCCCTATGGGACTGATGATGATGATGTTTTATCAGCATGTCGAGTTCTGGGAGGAGTATTGAGCATCAAAATGGGTGAGAGTGAGTCCCACTTGAACTCATTAACTATGTGGCCCGCGTAGGATTAAGGATCGAACAGTAATACGGATGTTTCCTTTGTCCCAAAAGAGGACTAATATTATTTCTTATGGATCCGCTGATGGTGATGTCCTACACCCTAGGCAGGGTATTGGATCGATGTGGCAACAACATCGCTTTTTTGTATCATCATCCGCTCATAGGTGATGATTGTTGGTTAGAGAAACTCCCAGCTAGGTTCCATATTGATAGAAATCTGATGTTGATGTGATGGTATGAATCTTGATGGATGTTGATGTTTTATTATCTACTCTTTATCCTTTTCCTAGATGGGCATGAGTCCTTTGAGTTGAGTTAAGTCGAGTTTCCTTGATGTGAGTCTGATGTATTGATGATGTATTGATGAGATGGGTCATTTCTCTACTCTTTATTCTTGCTATAGATAGACATTTGATGTTGTGATGGAGTGTGATGCTGAGTTGATATTATCCCTATATTGTTCTATCTGCACAATTATATTCAGTTATCTTATATACCGTACATTCCACGTACTGAAACTACTCGACGCTACATCGTTTCATGATGCAGATATAGGAGGTAGAGGACTTCAATAGATGCATCATTGAGGTTCGAATATTCAGATTTCAGTCATTGGTGAGTCCTCCTTTCTATCCGGAGGAGCCTTTTTCGTTATCAGTTATTTTGTTTAATTGAGTCGGGTATCTATGGCCTGTCATGGTACCGTATTAGACTATATAGTTGAGTGGAGTTAAGAGGCTTCATAGACATGGTTATGAGACGGTACTTCCATACATAGAAAAATTTTACGTAGTGAGTTACACGGAGGCCTACATGGTCCGTGACACATCCCATGGACCGTGTGAGTGGCCGTGTGCCCTCACTTGGTAAAAATCCCCTTTGTCTCAAAGTTGCGCTTACTGTGAACCGGACCAAGTGTCCCTTCACGGGAGGTTACATGGTCTGTGTAGCTTCACACGGTTTATGTGGGCATTCCATGGAGCGATGCCTGATAGTTCACATGGAACAATTCCAAGATATTTGAACGCCACTCAAAAAAAATCCGGGTCCTTACATCTAGGAGGGGTTGAGAATTGACCGGAATGCGCCTTGTAATAATTAAAAAATTTTCAACTTGGAGAAGACCCAGTCTGCGACGCGGACTGGTCGCGCACTGTTCATTTTTAGGAAAAATTTCTGAACAAGTTTTCTCAATCCCGTCTAGAATTTCTAGAAAATATAAGTGCTAGTCCGCGATGGAGGCGCGACGCGCTTTCGTCGCGCACCAACACTGTTTTGCGCTTCGACTCAAAAACTTTTCTTTTGATCGGGTCGCTTTAAAAACTAACCGAGACCATTTTCTCACTCAAATTTTCGTGCTGATCACAAATCCAGCCTCGAATTTTTCATACGAGCATTGGAATATACGTTACACGCATACCCTCCCTCTAGGGGTATTTTTGATAATTTTATCAGTCGTTACACCTTCCTAGAAGGTGGCTGCGTAAATTACGTTCATTTCTAATATCTGTACAATTTAAATTTTAAAGTAACATAATAAAATTATAGGTCATTTGCCTTATTTTGTTTCTACAAAAAAAGTTATTATCTTGAATTTACTTTTAATTTAAGTTTTGAGTTTTTTTTAAAATATATTTGCCCCCTTATTTCTCAAATCTTTATTAACTTTAAAATTTAAATTTTATATTTAAAATTTTTTAAATTTAAACTTTTAAAGTGAAAAGTTTTAAATTCTATATTTATATTTAAAAAGTTAAAAAAAAAAATAATTTTAAGCTTTTAAAATTTGAACTCAAGACATTAAATTTTATATAAATATAACTACTTATAAAACTACTTTAAAACTTTTAAGTTTTAAAAACTTGAAAAATTAAACTTCAATTTAAACTTTAAAAAATTTATATAATGATACTATGTTTAATTTAACCTTTAAAATTTTATACTTCAATTTTAACCTTTAAATGTTAAACTTAATTTAACCTTTAAAAATTAAACTTCAAAGTTTAATAATTTAATCAAATTAACCAATTATTTAATAAAAATAATTCTGGATTTATCAATCTGGTCTGGTAAGGTAAGGTAAGGGGTAAAATTCCTGAAATTGCCGGTACCAGATCCGGAAATTTAACCTCCCCCCCCTGTTGGTGCCAGTACCGATCCCGTTACCCCTCTTATTTTCCTCAGTAGTGTACTTAACCTCTGGATAGAGTGTTGATGCCTCTTTTCCTTTTCCTCCTATTTCGAAATTCGCAAGGCATCCTTCATAGCATACGTGATAATAGTTACACAATCTAACATGTTCTGCATTCTTAAGCTCTCTATTTTTTTATGTCCAAACAAATAAAAGTCCAATTTAGATTTTGTATTCTGTGAAATTTACAAGTGCCATCAAATTGATTGAGACAAAAGGGAGTACAATATTGATTTCTTAGATAAAATGGATCTTACCCTTCATGGAAGCAAAAAATTCTTCTTTAGAAAGAGTTGATTCTTTGAGCTCTTTGCCAATGAGCTTTTCCCATATTTGAAAAACTTCTCTTTGAGAAAGTATGTTTTTAGGAGGCCTAAGATAAAGTGTTTTATTGAGTGTCCTTGGATCATATGTGGCCTTTATGGTATATGTTGCGATATCATCTTCATCCATATAAATTATTGCAAAATTAAACAAAGAGATATAGTGGCCAATTCACATTGTCTTATTTCTAATATAATAAGTTTAACAAAAATTACATAGATGAGTGAAACTTTGAACGTATGACATAGATGAAGCTTTTTTTCAAAGTTTGATAGAACATTTGAACTTTTTCCCTTATAAAATATGATTTAATTAGTGACGTGGCCTCTCGTGGCAAAATGGTTTTGAAAAATCAAAACTGTTTTTGATTAACCAATAATTAATGGAATGGATGAGCCTGAAATAATATGAATGAGCCCTTTCTCAAAGTTTGAAGCATATCTGGGTTTTTTTCCTTTTTAATATTACAAATATCATTATTAACTTTTCAATTGCCATCTCCAAGCAAGACAAAAGATTTTGTTGAAGGAAGGATGCGACCAATTTGGCAAAGGCCACCAAGAACGTAACCACCAAGGAAGGATACAACTTTTTCAATAGCTTTCCTCACCAACATTTTGTCATCAAATGTGACTCTACCTGGCTCCATTGCATTTTTCATTCTTTCTAGAGTTGTTCCAAACTTAGATGGCAAAAATTTCTGTACATTTTATAAGTCTATGTGAGAAAGCATACCAAAATTCTTCAATTTAATAGAGCCAGCAGAGATCAGCTTAATTATCTAGAACCTATGTTACTCATACACTTCAAAAGTGTCAGCAAGTGCATGTTGGATTCGCCAAAAGTAGTGTATTTTTGGAGAATCCGACACAAATATTATATTGAAAGCGAAGAATCAGCGCAACAAAGTCTAGAACGACACTAAACTAGTAATCGACATTTCAAAATCATCCAAATGGGTCAAAATAATTTCTTCAAGCAAGTCATAGAACCATTTTACCCTTACACTGATAAAATTCTTATCATATATATTGAATTAATTCAAAATTAAATGTTTTACTATATGAACACAAATATGAAATTACGAGCTTTTAATGACGCAATCAATACTAAAAACTGTTAATTTCATTTGTTAAATACGAGTCAAACAAATACATTAACCAATTTTATTTTAGCATGTCGCGAATTTAAAAGGTAACAAAAACTATTGTGTATATAGACGAAATTCATTTGATTGTATTTTGATAGTCATTTTTTTATTTAATTGAATTATGTATTAAAAGTAAAAAATGGATGGTCATATATTTGTTTCTTTTATATCTCATATATAATTACTTATTCAATGGGTACTCTTAATATCAAAATCTTCCATACTTTTCATACTCATAAACTTCAAATATTAATTTTAAAAACTTAAGATATCTTTTGATATTCCTCTATTTTTATCTATATAAAATTAATCTTTCTTGTCTAACTCCTACTCAAGATTATCCTGTTCATTCTATACTTAGAGTAGTGAAGCCTTATATCATTATTGTACTATCTGATTCATGCTTTGGTTTGACTCGATGAAGAAGATTCTTGAATTATGATTGGTTATGGGACTAGGTATCAATAAGTACTCAAAACATTATGTACTAATCATATATTTACTTTTCCCATCTATATTATTATGATTAAAGTCATAACAAGGATGCGCATCATATGTTGTAATTCTTTTCCTTTGTTGTTTGTATAGCTTTTTGTTTTTCACTCTATTGATAAACTTCTTTAAAGTCGTAACTTTGTATTTTTGTTTGGGCTCAATTTATTCATATGTAACTTTATTAGAACTTTACCAATTACTAACCAAAATTTAAAATGTACTGTTTGTTGATTAAAAAGAATTAATTCTAAACATTAAAATACATCCTTCATTGGTATTTCTCATCACACCTTTAAAGATCTATTTGTAATTATTACATTTTATTACTAGTTTTCATAGACCTTTAATGCAACTCTATAAAAATAGAAACAAGAATTGCTTAAAAAGATTAAGAGTACACATTATCAAACTCTTCATCAAATACTTTACCTTGATATTTCCAGCTTCTTTAATGGCATCCACAAGCTTGAGTTGAAGCAAGATATGGTGGCTACGAATATGAACACCGGAGACAGCACAGATTACAACATCGACGAGTTTAACCGCGTGATGAGGCTCTGGTGATCATTGAAAGAAGAAGTTACAAGGAAAGCACCCTGAATCTTAACAAAAATAAACATTTCAACATTCTCTATGTCAATCCTATTTCTGGACGTTGCAGAGTATATGTGTCATGTCCATTTTCTAAACATACTTTAACTAATCTCTTTCCAAGGTAGCCTGTTCCTCCATCTATTAACACTTTGCTTTTTCCCATCTCTCTCTACATTTCTTCGTCCTTTTTTTTCCTGCATTATATGGTTATATATAGTTATGATATGATGGGTATTTCATATTGCCTATTTATAGAACGAATCTTGTATCTGTGTGCAAAGGGAAAAATGTTTTTTCTTGGAAAATAAGTCGAGTTTCTTATTTATTTTTCAATATTTTATATATGATTAGCAAACGAAACAAATATTATTCCAAAAGCATTTAAGGAATTGAGATTATAGTTCTGGAATGAACTAATCTTATTTTGGAGAATGTAAAATAATTTGATAGAATAAGATGAAACATTTCAGGACAAAGAATTTTAGTGAAAGGTGGAATAAGATGAAACATTTCAGGACATAGAATTTTAGCAAAACATATTCGGTGTGTTGAATTATTTTCCAAACCACCTTGAGAAATAAGAAGGATAAACAATACATCCTTGTACACAAAAATTCCAATACATTAATACATGAGATTGGTCATGATAGTGGTTGTTAAAATAAGCTCAATTATATGTAAACTCACGTTTAACATTAATTATTTATTTTTTAAAAATTTAGTATTATTAAATATCTAATAATCCTGATAGAGTGATAAATAAACAAGTTGTGTGCTGCATAAGACTATTTCACTCCTTTTTTCTTTGTTTAAATTCAGATTTGTTCTTTTTCTTAGTCGAATCTGATATGTCATCCCTTTTTTTTTCCACTCAATTTCTAGTTTGACCACTTTCTTGGCTTGATCAGTAAAGTTCTGATTTTGAGGTTCATTTTCTTGGTAATAGATGGTTGGTTCTATATCTTAAGGCCACCGTGGTCACTGCCGAAGAAGTACGGAGTCACGAAACCTCTGTCTCTTGCGAGGCCTATAGAGGCAGATCTTCAATTTTGCCTTTTGTAAATTTTTGTATTGTTTTTGTTGGTTCTGAACTCAATTTTGTTCAATGAATTTGTACTTGGGTTGAGTTTTCTTGTTGTTGTTGTTGTTGTTGTAGTGTTTAAAGGAATCAGAGTTGTATAAGAGCGAGGAACAGACATCAAGAAGAGAAGAGGTGTCGTATCAGATTGATCAGGTGAATTTTGAAGCGTAGTAGTGTTTGCTTAATCAGTAATTGTTTTGCTTTATTTTTACATTAATTTTGATTGCATAAGCTTTACTTTTGCATAAGTTGTTAATATGTATGTTGGTTTACCGCTTTATGATGTATTATAAGGTCAATGTCTATGACATATTGGAAATTTTTTTTATGACAAGGGGAAGCCGCAACCGCTACTCTTTGGATGCGTGCAGAGTAACTCACTTCTATGCAATAGCTCACAAATCACATTGGAGAGGTAACCTACATTAGGCAAGCCCGGTGCGATGAGCTCGACCCGAAAGATAAATTCCTTACTTTCGCTGGAAAGAATTTTCGAACTTGATACCTCCAATATGGAATCCCTAGGCCCAAACCATACGGCCACCCCGAAGGTTATATATTGTGAATTGAGCAAATGAAAACACTTAAAATATATTTTTGTTTTGGGTTGGCTTTTTTATTATTAGCTTTCGATTACAGCTTTTGACTTAGGAATGGTTGAATAAGTGAAGACTTTTGTTTATTTATTAATTCTGTCTTGAATTTTTCCATTGTATATCTTAGGAAACTTATAATCCCTATTTGTGTAGGAAACCCTTGTCCTAGTAGATTTGGAAAAGGAATATATTGCCCTTCTAGGATTAGGAAAAACTTTTCCTTATAGATTTGGGACTAATTGGGATCTATAAATAAGCGATATAGCTGGGGATTCTATATTATGATAGAGAATCCACAATGTAGTCCTAAGTGCTTGAAAGCAGTGTAAACTTCTTCTTTTTCATTTATAGTGGAAAACTCTATCACGACCCGGATAAGGGCCTAAAAGTGATACGACGAATGAGAACCCGAGAGTCCCCTAACAAGTTTCAAAGCAATCAAAACCACATCATCAGTTTAGAGACACATTCATGAAGTAAACATACAGTTCTATGGGGAGGGAAAGTAGCACTCATGCTAAATTAGGTTAGTTATCTAAGTTTACCCATAACTTAAATAATCATAGTTATCGAATAGTCCAAAGTATCCATATAAAATTTTCGAGAAGAATATTTTATGAAAACAAGAGGATTAATTATAAATGACATAATGGGTCATTACATTATTCACAACAAAAATTCATGTTTGTCCTCGAACATAAGGTAAAAGAAAGTACCTTTAAATTCGAATAGATGAGGATATTTAGCATGCATGTCAGACTCTGTCTCCCAAGTCATCTCTCTAATTGAATTGTTCTTCCATTGCACCTTCACTAAAGCAATCCTTTTCTTACTAAGATTGCGAACTCTTCTATCCAAGATAGTTATAGTTGCTCCTCAAATGACAAGTTTGGCTCCAATATTACTGAATCAAGTGAAAGTACATGAGACTCATCTGGCACATATTTTCGAAGCATAGAGACATGAAACACAGGGTGTACAGATGATAAGTTAGGTGGTAAGGCCAATCTATAGGTCACCTCTCCAACTTACTCCAAAAATCTCGAATGTGCCAATGAATCGGGGGCTAAGCTTGCCCTTCTTTCCAAACCGCATCACACCTTTCGTGGGTGATGCCCTGAGCCAAACATGAGCATCTTCCGTAAACTCTAGGGCTTGAACTCTCTTATCTGCATAACTCTTTTGCAGACTCTGAGCCGTCAATAGTCTACCCTGAATCATATAGACCTGCTCCATGATATATCTAAGAAAGTTTGCATCTAATGAGTCCATCTCAGCAGAATCAAACTAACCAATTAGAGATCTACACAATTTACCATACAAAGCCTCAAATGGAGCAATCTAAATACTGGAGTGATAACTATTATTATAAGAAAACTCTGCTAAGGGCAAGTGTTGATCCCAACGAGAACCAAAATCGATCACACATGCTCAAAGTATGTCCTCCACCACCTGAATCGTCCACTCAAATTGTCTGTCTGTCCGAGGGTGAAAGGCTGAACTCATATCTAGCTGAGTACATAGACGATGCTGCAAGGCCCTCCAAAAATGTGAACTAAAGAGTGAACCCTGATAAGAAATGATAGTAAAAACATTACCATGAAATCTAACTATGTGACTGATGTAAAGCTCAACCAACTTCTCTGTTGTGTACTTAACCTTGATAGGAATGAAATGGACAGACTTAGTCAATTGATCCACAACTATCTAGATAGAGTTATAACAACCCACAGTAGTAGGAAAACCCACCATAAAATCCATGGTGATCCACTCCCACTTCCATGTGGAATGGGCATTCTCTGAAACTTACCTCCAAGTTTCTGGTGCTCACACTTAACCTGCTGACAAGTTAAACACTTAGCCACAAACTCTGAAATATCCCTCTTCATACCGCACCACCAATGGTGCTGACTCAAATCATGATATATCATTATCGCCCCAAGGTGAATATAATAGCGAGTATAATAAGCTTCTTCAAGAACCAATCTAATCAAGTCACCCACCTTGGGCACACAAACGCGACCTCAAATTCCCAAAACACCATCACTTCCTTAGCTTCTCCTCTGGTCACTTTATCTTTGATAAGGCATAATATCTCGTCTTCAAGCTGGCGCTCACGAATCTGATCGATCAAGGAAGAGAGGCCTTCAATGAAAGCAAGTACACCACTCTCATAAAAAAGCTATAATCTGACTAGACCATTAGCTAGGTGTTGAACATCCCTAGCCAAGGGTCGCTCCCCAACTTATATTGTAGCTAGACTGCCCATGCTAGAAGTCTTTCTACTCAGGGCATCGGCCACCACATTAGCCTTCCCTGGATGATATAAGATGGTCAAATCATAGTCCTTTAGCAACTCAATCCACCTATGCTATCTCAAGTTCACATCCCTTTGATTGAATATATACTGAAGACTCCTATGATCAATGAAGACCTCATAATGTACACCATAAAAGTAATGATGGCACAACTTAATCACAAAAACCTTTGCCGCTAAATCTAAGTCATGGATAGGATTGTTCTTCTCATAAAACTTCAATTGTCTAGAAGCATAGACAATCACTTTACCTTTTGCATCAATATACCACCTAAACCCAATCCTAAAGCATCACAATATACCATAAAGTCCACACTTGCCTCATAAAGTATCAAAATAGGAGCTGAAGTCAACAAAGTTTTGAGCCTTTGGAAGCTCATCTCACACTCATCGGACCAATGGAAGGCTATATTCTTTTGAGTCATTCTAATCAATGGGGATGTAATATAAAAAAAACTCCTACACAAACCGCTGATAGTACCTAGCTAACCCCACAAAACTGTGAATCTCGGTAGCTGAAAGAGGCCTTATCCAACCTCTAACTGCCTCAACCTTAGCCAAGTCCACTCTAAGCCTCTCCTTCGACACCACATGCCCTAAGAATACCACTGAATTAAGCTAGGACTCACACTTCGAGAATTTTTCTTATAACTTTTCCTCCCTCAACCTCTATAGCACATATCCTCAAGTGAGGAGCATGGTCAGCCTCAGTTTTGGAATATACCGAGATGTCATCAATGAATATTATCACAAAAGAATCCAAGTACGGACGAAGCACCATGTTCATCAACTCCATGAACGTTGCAGGGGCATTACTCAACCCAAAAGATATCACCAAAAGCTTATAGTGGCCATAACGAGTTCGAAAATCTGTCTTAGGGATATCTGAGGCACTAATCCTTAGCTGATGATAACCTGACGTCAAGTCAATCATAGAGAACAAGCCGCTCCCTGAATCTGATCAAACAAGTCATTAATGCGAGTAAGAGGATATTTATTTTTAATAGTCACTTTGTTCAACTGCTTATAATTAATCGCATCCTCATAGACCCATCCTTCTACTTTAGAAACAAGAATGGAGCACCCCTAGGTGACACACTAGAATGAATAAATCCTTTGTTCAATAAATCTTGAAGTTTCTCCATTAATTCTTTCAACTCAACTGGAGCCATTCGATATGGAGAGATAGAGATTGGCTTAGTACTCGTCTCTAGGTCAACAGAAAAGTTAATAAGCCTTTTGGGAGGAACACTTGGAAGATTAGTAAGAAACATATCGACAAACTCTTGAACCACAAGAATGGACTCCATAGAAGGTGGTTCGACATTAGTATCTAGAATGAAAGACAAGTAGGACAAGCACCCCCTATCAATCAGTTTTTGAGCATGGATGTAAGAGATAACTTTACCCGAATAAAAACCACTAGTACCCTTCCACTCAATTCTCGGTACCCTGGGCATGACTAAGGTCACGAGCTTAGCATAAAAATCAAGAATGACATGATATGGAGAAAGCCAATCCTTTCCTAAGATGACATCAAAATATACCATATCCATTATAATCATATATATCCAAATATCATACCCAAACAGAAAAATAAGACGAGATTGATATATCGATCCACCACTAATGGCTCGCCTGCTAGTGTGGAGACATACAATCACAGAACAAGTCGAATCCAGATGAAAAGTACGAGAACACATAAGAGTAGGTAGATGTAGGATCAAACAATACAAACTCAAATCGATTAATTGAGACAATACCTGTGGTGACTGCATTAGAAGCTTCTGTCTTGGACCTTCTTGGAAATTCATAACACTATAATCCTCTACGACTACCTATTTGAGCAATGCCTCTACCTCTACTCTATGGAACTATGGCACCACTTGCCCGATACCTAAAGTGCGACCACCTTTATCTGTCTGAGCTTTGCCTCATCCTCTAGATGGTGGTATCGGTGGTCTAGTTTGAACTGAAGAATTGGGTTAGGGCCATCTTTATCTCCTCTGTAAAGGACACTGTCGTATCATATGATCGAGATCTCCACAACCATAACAAAAACTGTACCTCTAGGACTGTTGAACTGATCCTGAAGAACAATTATAACTATCTCATCCTGTAGGTTGTTGCTGCGAACCATACAAGTCATGGCCCATACAATAAGATCCACGATGTGTCTAACCACCCTAAGATGCTGATAATTATTCATAAACTGGTCCTCGATGCTTTGATAAGCTACTCCTTCTATAAGACCCTCTAGCTCTAGATGATGTACTAAAAACTGGCCAAATGCACGAGCTTTCTTAAGGTCCCCAAACTCCTTTCTCCATCAGCTCTGCCTCTTTCGCTGCACTCATAATAGACTAGAAAGAGGTTCCCTCTCTAGATACTCTAAACACTGCATGTCAAACAGAATAGGTCAAATCCTCACAAACCTATGAACTCTCTCTATCTCATCTGGAATAATGGTTGTTGCATGTCTAGATAACTGACAGAAATGAGTCTCATACTCTAACTGATAAGTCATCCTACCTCAGAATCTCAAACTTCATGCAACTCGCCTCCCTCACGTCCTAAGGGACAAATCGATCATAGAAAGCACCAGAGAACATCTCCTAAGACATTGTGGAAGATCCCACCAGCAAAGATCCTAAATACATCCTCCATCACTCTCTGGCTGGCCAACGAAGCTTAAGAGTAACATATCGAACCCATGTGACTCTACTAAGACGAAAGCATCCAATAACTTTCTACAAGTAGCAAAACCTCACGAGAATCCTCTGTCTGCTCACCCTAAAATTGAGGCGGCTTTATCTTCTCACACCCCTCATAGTGGCGCTAAACATCCTCAGTCAATGTAGCCAATAGCACACCCCGAACCTCAAAGGTTGGTGTAGGATCAATCTCAACTCTAGGACACAATGGTGGCTGCTCCACCGAACTGTGAACTATGAGAGCCTGATGCTGATTTGGAGTCAGAGCTCCTCCTCTATTCTAAGATTTGCTTGGCATACCTATTGTAGTACCACTCGGAGCAAAACTTTCAAGTGCACTTAGCATCTTCAACAAAGTATCTTGCAACAACGGTTAGGCTACATGCTCTGGAGGAACCTTGTTTCCTCTAATGTCAATCCTAGGCTCTAAAGAGACCTCCCTAGCATAGCCTCTCGCTAGTGCTGCTCCACGAGCACGGCCTCTAGCTCGATCTCTACCGCTACCCCTAACTAGGGCCTCAACACCTGTCTCAGGAGCTACCTCACCTCTACTACCAAAAACATGCAGCAGCTCTAGTCCTTGCTATATATCAAAAGCACATAAGCACAACTCAACACTAGCGAAGATAACCACGCACGATAAGAGAGAATAAATAAAAAGAAGTTTCCTAATAGTCTTCATAGCCTCTCAAAGATAAGTACATACATCTTCATACTGATTCTTGAGACTCTACCTAGACTCAGCTTTGATGCACGTGAGACCTATGAACCTTGGGCTCTGATACCTTCTGTCACGATGGCACTCGTCTTATCCCAGCAAGACAAGTTAGCCTAAAATTCTATAATAATAAAATGCAGAAGGATAATAAACATAAAATTTTAACTTCGGATATAAGTCAACTTAATTAAAAATTCCCCAAAAACCTAGTTGTCACGTGCACAAGCCTCTAATGTGTTAAATAGACTTTAAAGAAAAATATAAGGTTCAAATGATATTGTTTCTAAAGTAGAAGAAAATCATAAATAGGAGTGAGAAGTTTGCTGAATGGAAAATAGCTACGTCACACAATCTCCACAGGAAGCCTCTGACAAGGAAGGAAAGAGGGTATCACAAAGATCTAGGCTAGTAACCTACAAATGTAGCAGAAAAGGGTGAGTACCAAATAAGTGAACTACTAAATACACAATCAAGTGATATAGAATACAGGAACTCCTAACACTTCAACCAATCCTCCTTCACAAAAACCAACCCAACCTAATAGTTCACAATTTACATGTCGTATAGCTCAATAATATCACACCAACAACTAAAAATCAACAATAGAAGGGATCAAGTACATCCATCAAAAGTTTCACAAAAAGGCACTCACAAGTTCAATATGATAAAGATGTGCATTACAATGCAATACAATAATGCAAGGTATAATGATGCATGTTTAGCCTAGTGATATCCACTCGTTGTCTCTCTGTCCAGGACCATTGGGGGACTTTTAGTCCATGTATTCGTCGATGTGTGTGACACGACCCTCGAATTATAGTATTCATCGCGGCTGCGATATGACCCTCGAAATAGTACATCTTTTTGAATTCTTTTTCTTTCTCAGTTACATAATACTTGCCACAAATGTCAATGCAAATAGGCATATTTACACAATAATGAGGGGATGATCCAAATTTTTTTAATACAATGCACAATTCACAATAACATAGTCTTAATACAACATCAATATTAACTCAATAAATTTTTCAAAATCATTCTCAATACCTCACACAAGGAAGCAAGAGATTCTATGTACTTAACAAAGGTTGAGAAATCCACTTGCCTTAATAATTGAACACTCACTGCGAGACTTGAGTCTTCTCCTTTTGAATAGAATTTGTATCACCACTATCTAATCAAATAAGAATTCACAATAAGATTTCCAAACTAAAATACCCAAATTTATAGTCAAGCCCTAAATATCAAATTCAGGATTTGGTCTTAATTCCTCTAAATATCACAAATCTAGTGATATTTATATGGTACAATGCACCTATTATTTAATGATTGTAGGAATCTTGGTAGGAATGAAAAGAAAATTTAGCAAAGTTGCAAATTCTTCACTGCAACAAAATTACAGTACCCTTTTTCTTGATATAAATCCCCGCAAAAATAAAATATATTTATAACTATATATTACGCACACTAACTAAAGGCACTAATCCCCAAATCCATACTTTCTTTAATTCTTCTTTTTTTTTTCAACCTAAATACATGCCACACACAGTTGCTAAAACCTATGTGTCCAGTTCTTGCATTACATATAGCAAATTGACAAATTGACACTCTTTCCAGTAACCAACACCAAGAGGAGTAATTATTGAATAGTTCAAAATACTCATTTAAAATTTTTGAGAAGGATATTTGATGAAAATAAGAGGAGTAATTATCAAAATGACCTAACGAGCCATTACAATTCTATATGTAGGCATCTTGCATGTTTTTATTAAATTCTCTGATCTATATAGTGTCGTCTATGTGAATCTTCTAGTAGATTTAAGACACCTAATTTTAGTCCATCGATTATATTTCCAAATTTTAGTAGTAGTATAAACCCATACAAATGCAACCTTCCACCTATACATGTAACTTCATGTGCTAGAAATGAAATGAAAAATTAGCACGCTTAAAATTGAATTATATAAAATTTGAAATTTGCAAACCAGAGAATAACTAGAATCTCTTAACCTATTAGTATTAAGGCAACACTGATAAGTTGAAGAATTGAAACAAGCATGCTTTTGGTGAAAAACAATAAAATAAGATGACTTACCTACCAATTTTCAAATATGAACAAGAAACAGACCTCTTTCTGTCATCCATCAGCCTTCAACAAAAATATACCCATTGAATTTCATTAAGTGGAGTCTGGGGAGGATAGAGTATAGACAAACCTTATCACTAACTCGTGGAGGTTGTCACTGAGCTGACGCTTTAATATTATGAACTAGATAATTTTGTCGATGTTTATGACTTCACATCACAACAACTATATGAGATCATATATTACAAACACTAGATAATCTATAATTATACTATATTAAAAGTGTGAAGGCTCTTAGAAATGTTGTTTGTACTTTTTCTCCTTGATTAAAAGACTTTGCTTTAAATAAAATCGTCTTTTCACCATTTTTCTTTGAATTATTATTTAATTATATTTATAATATTGACTTTAAAATATATGGAAAGAAGTGATAAAATAAATATTTCTAGCTATGGAAAGACTCAAAAATATGTAATGCCCGATAAAATTACCAAAATACCTCTAGAGGAGAAGTATGCGTGTAACGCATCTTCCAGTGCCCGTATGGAAAATCCGATGCCGGATTTGTGATCACCATGAAAACTTAAGTGGGAAAATGATCTCGATCGATTTTTAGAGCGTCCGAATCAAAAGATAAATTTTCGGTCCAAAATAAGAAACAGTGGGAGTGCGTGACGGAGGCGCGTCGCACCTCTGTAGTGGACCCATACGTATGTGTTTTCAAAAAATTTCAACGGGATTGGAAAAACTCATTCACAAACTTTTCAGAGAAAATAAACCGTGTGTGACCAGTCCACGTTGTGGACTGAGCTATTCCGAGGCTGAAAATTTTCTAATTCTTATGAGGGGCATTCTGGTCAATTTCTAACCCTCCTAAAACTCAATACATGATCTAATTAGGTCGTTTTGACGTTAAAAGGGTCTAAAACCCCATTCTAAGTCTTTTCCTGATAATCTAACAACACTAGGGCTTGAGGAAAGAGGAGAAGAGCTTTAGATTGAGGAATTCAAGAGGAATTCTTGAAGGTGATTGTTGATAGCTTCATCCCAGGTATGTAAGGCTAAACTAAAAAAATCTGATTGTCCTCTCATGTGCCCCAAAGATGGTCATAGATGAATTGAAAGTCTAATGAATCTACATGCATGATTCTTGATGGTTTTCTTGAAAATTATATTACTTCTATGTATTTTCTTATGTTGATGATCATCATAAAGTTTTTTTCTTGAATTGAATATTTTCATGAGAAATTGCATAACCTTACATGACTATTTTGAAAGCATATACGAATGAATTTAAAAATTGAGTCTAGAGCCTTGATTGGAGGATATTGATTGTGATTGTAATTGTGATGGTGATGAGAGAATGATGATGAGTTGATAGAACTTGATAGTCTTGTGAGTCTCCATATATGAACTCTACTGATTTGTCTATTCGATTGTTCACTTACGATTGTTCTAAATCTTGAGTCGTTGATTGAAATGTGCCTTGATAGGAGGGTGAAAGCCCCTATGAGATTGATTGATGATAGGGTTAAAGCCCCTATGAGATTGATTAATGAAAGGGTTAAAGGTCCCTATGATTGGATTAATTTTCTTATGAGTATTAAGTCATGGGAGGAGTATCGAGCACGAAAAGAGTAAGAGTTAGTCTGACTTGCACTCGTCAAACTGTGTCGCCAAACGTAGGTGAGGATTAGAACCATCACACTGTATTGTAGTTCCCTCTTAATTAGAAGTCCCTGAAAGCAATATAGTTGATCGTTGTTTCCCTTAGTGGATTTGATTCGTTCCCTACCTGGCAAGTTTGGAACGGATCAGCTTGACTATTGTACATTCAGTGGCTCATAAGTGATTGTTGCCAGATAAGAGAAACTCCCAGAAAGTTCTTACCTTGAGTACTCTGAGTCGAGATGAGATGAGATGTGATGAGTTCCTTGAGATGAATCTGACTTGATTGATGAGGTTGATGGGTTGATGGGTCATTTGTCTACTCTTGATTATTGCATAGATAGACATTTGACATTTGATCTGATTTGATGATTGTCCTGAGTCGATGATTGTTCCATATTACTCTACCTATTTCGATTTTATTCAGCTATTTTACATACCGTGCATTTTATGTACTGGTGTCACTCGGCGCTGCATTGTTTTATGATGTGAATACATGGATTACGGATCATCAACAGGCGCATCGTTGAAGATCCAAGACGTTCAGCTTATTGGTGAGCCTCCCCTACTCCGGAGGATCCACTATTATTTATTTTATCATGCAGTTGAGTTAGACTAGACTAGTTTTATATTTTGATTTCGGTAGCCATGGGTCTGTCATTTGCACCACTTGATTAGTGATTCAGGCTTCAGAGATGATAGTCAAACGTAGATGTTGAGATTTTCAGTAATTCTTTCTACTAGACTTCTATTATTATATATATTATTTAAGGCATTAGATGAAATGGGTCCATTTACTTGCTTTTACTTCCATTGATCTGTAGAGTCATCTGATTGAATTGATGTGATGAGGCCAGGTGGTTCTCTTGGAGACTAGCAATAGTCTCTGGTTGCCAGCCACGTCTCGGGTACCCTCCCGGGGCATGACAAACTTTGTACAAGAGCACAGAGTTCAAGTGTCTTAGGGATTCTATGAAGTTGTATCTAGTGGAGTCCTTATCATTGATGTGAAGAGCTCCACATACATAATATGGAGGCTATAGGACATTTGGGAATTGTTTCACTTATTTCATGTTCTAAATCGTGCGATAGAGTTATACACTATGAAAGGTTACTCTCTAATTCTTGCTCTACACGTTGCAGAGTTATGATCATGCCTCCTAGAAGAGCCATCAGAAGTAGGGGACGTCTCGCCAGGAAAAATATTAACACCCCTGAGCTTCAAGGAAACGAAGAGCCTATGGACCAAGCTTTCCCAGTTGAGCAGCCCCCATAAGATTAGGTCTTGAGCTACGCCAGACTATTCAAACTCTAACCCAGGCTATCACGGCACCCGCTTTGAGACAACGAGTGGGTAGAAAGAATTCCCATGACACATCTAGAGTCTGGGAATTCTTAAGGATGAATCTGCCTGAGTTCACATGGTCTGCATCCACTGAGGATCATGAGAACTATGTGGAGGAGTTTCAAAGGTGTTCCATGTGATGCATGTGGCTGATGTGGACAGAGTTGAAGTGGTTGCTTACCAACTCAAGGGTGTAGCCAGACTTTGGTTCGACCAATGGAAGAAAGGTAGAGGAGAGGATGCCCCATTATTGACTTGGCAGTGTTCGAGGAAGCCTTCTTGGGATGCTTCTTCCCAAGAGAACAAAGAGAGGCCAAGGTAAGAGAGTTCTTGAATCTTAAACAAGGCTCCATGACTGTGCAAGAGTATGGGTTGAAGTTCACACAACTATTTCGTTATGCTCTGGACATGGTTGCTAACATGAGGGGAAGAATAGGGATGTCTGTTGATGGGTTGAATAAAGGAACCAAGAGAGATAAGAGGGGATCAATGCTCGTGAGTGATATGGATATTGGGAGATTTATAATGTTCGTGCAACAAGCCGATGAGGAGAGACAGCAGGATAAGGAAGAGTTCAAACGTAAGAGAGAAAAGACATCCAACCATGAGGTTAGAATAAAAAGTAATGGTAACTAATTCCCTGCACCATCATCTGCTAGTGAACCCACACCTAGAGATAAGTATGATCAGTGGTCTCAGAATGTCAGAATCCATGGATCTTAGTCATAAGCTAGTTTTGCTCAAGGTTCACAGGGTAAACCACCATGTGGTAAGTGTGGCAAAATGCACATAGGAAGATGTCCTGAAGGGAATGATTTATACTATAAATGTGGCCAAGCGGGTTACTACCAGAAGGACTATCTTAAGTAGGCTGATCGGGCTCAATCTTCTGCACCATTCCCGCCACCTAGAGGGAACCAAAAGGGTGCTACGTTAGGCACAAGCGGAGCAACAAACCGCTTGTATGCCATTGGTAGTTTCCAAGATTAGAAGAACTTCCCAGATGTTGTGATGGGTATGATTCGAGTCTTTACTTTTGATTGTTATGTTTTGATGGATCCTGGTACCACATTGCCATTTGTAACTACTTATGTGTCTAGTAGATTTGATAGAACCCGTGAGAGTCTTCTTAACCCCTTTGATGTTTCTACTCTAGTGGGTGAATCTATTCGAGCAGAAAGAATCTATAGAGCTTGGGTAGTGTCCATACATCATAAGGATACTCTTGTTGATTTGGTCGAGTTTGAGATGATTGATTTTGATTTGATTCTTGGCATGGATTGGCTTCACGCATGTTATGCCTTCGTTGATTGTAGATCCCCAACCATTAAGTTTCAATTCCCGAATGAACCGGTTATTAAGTGGAAGGGTGATTCTGTTGCACCTAGGGGAATGTTTATCTCAAACCTTAGGGATAGAAAGCTGATTTCCAAAGGTTGTATCTATCACATCGTGCAAGATAAATTTGAGGATGTTGAGTCTCTTACTCTTGAGTTAGTCCCGATTGTGAATGATTTTCTTGAAGTGTTTCCTGAGGATCTTCTTAGAGTCCCTCGTGATAGGGAGATTGACTTTGGGATTGATGTTCTTCCTGGCACCCAGCCTATCTCAGTTCCACCTTATAGGATGGCCTCCACTGAGTTAAAAGAGTTGAAAGAACAACTGAATGATCTGTTAGAGAAGGGCTTTATAAGGCTGAGTGTTTCTCCTTGGGGTGCCCTAGTCCTATTCGTGCGAAAGAAAGATGGGTTCCTCAGAATGCTTATTGACTACAGGCAACTGAACAAGGTCATGATAAAGAATAAGTATCCTCTCCCAAGGATAAATGATCTATTTGACCAACTTTAGGGTGCCTCTTGTTTCTCAAAGATAGACCTTAGATCTGGCTACCATCAGTTGAAAGTGAGAGAATGTGATATTCCAAAGACAACCTTTAGGACTACATATGGCTATTTTGAGTTCTTGGTCATGTCCTTTGGCTTGATGAATGCACCTGCAGCCTTTATGGACTTGATGAATAGAGTATTCAGACAATACCTTGATATGGTTGTGATTGTACTCATCGATGATATTTTGGTGTATTTGAGAGAAAAGGACGAGCATGCTAATCACCTCAGAGTGGCTTTTCTAGGCCACGTGGTTTCTGGTGATGGTATTCAAGTGGATGCCCAAAAGATTGAAGCAGTTAAGAATTGGCCCAGACCGACCTCTCCGATTGACATAAGAAGTTTCTTGAGATTAGAGGGCTACTACCGTAGATTTGTTAATGGATTTTCTACTTTATCCACACCATTGACTAAATTGATCCAGAAGAAAGTCAAGTTTCAATGGTCCGACGACTGTGAAATAGTTTCAAACAGTTGAAGATGAGATTGACAACTGCACCGGTTCTAACCTTGCCCGATGGGACAGAGGACTTTGTAATCTATTGTGATGCTTCTAGGATTTGATTGGGATGTGTGCTTATGTAGAAAGGGAAGGTGATAGCCTATGCTTCCATGCAGCTCAAGATTCATGAGTAAAACTGTCCAACCCATGATCTTGAGTTGGCAGCGGTGGTGTTTGCACTTAAAATCTGGCGCCACCACTTACATAGAGTGCATTTAGATATGTTTACTGATCACAAGAGGTTGCAGTATGTCTTCAGTCAAAAAAAGCTCAACCTGCTATAGAGGAGATGGTTGGAGTTGCTCAACGATTATGACATGAGTATTCTCTACCACCCAGGTTAAGCTAACATTTGTGCTGACGCTCTTAGCAAGCTGTCAATGGGTAGCACAACCCATGTTGAGGAGAGAAAAAAGGAGCTAGATAAAGAAGTGCATCGATTGGCTCGATTGGGAGTTCAACTTGAGGAGAATAATGAGGGAGGAGTTAATGTTAAGAGTGGGTCTGCTTCATCCTTAGTGGCTGAGGTAAAAGAAAAACAAGACCAAGATTCTGTCATACTCCAATTGACAGAGGTGGTCTACAAATAGAAAGTGATGGTTTTATCCAAAGGGGGAGATGGAGTGCTGAGATACTAGAGTAGATTGTGTGTTCTGGATGTGGATGGCATTCGAGATAGAATCATGGTTGAAGCCCATAGCACTAGATATTCCATTCATCCTGGCCCTACTAAGATGTCCTACAACTTGGTAGAAGTCTATTGGTGGAGTGGAATGAAGAGGGATATTGTGAGTTTGTTTCTGAATTTCTCTATCAATTCCATTACCTTATCCTTACCCATGAGGTTCCAACATTTTCTCCTTAATTGACCTAGGAGTTGTTCAAAGTGCCCGAATTGTCAGCAAGTAAAAGTTGAGCATTAAAGGCCATGTGGATTGGCTCAGAACTTTTGAGATTCCTTGATGGAAGTGGAAGATGATTAATATGGACTTCATTACTGGTCTACCAAGATCTTGAAAGCAACATGATTTGATATGGGTGATTGTAGATAGGATAACCAAATCAGCTCACTTCTTAGCAGTTAAAATGACCAACACTACGGAGGAGTACGCCAAGTTGTACATCAAGGAGATTGTGAGGTTGCATACGGTTCCCTTGTCCATCATCTCAAATAGAAAAGCTCAATTCCCCTCCGAATTTTGGAGATCGTTCCAGAAAGGATTGGGTACTAAAAAGTGAACCTGAGTACAACCTTTCATCCACAGACAGATGGTCAGGAAAAACACACAATCAGACATTAGAGGATATGTTGAGAGCCTGTGTTCTTGATTTCAAGGGAAATTGGGATGATCACCTACCATTGATTGAATTTGCATACAACAATAGTTATCATGCAAGCATTCAAATGGCTCCCTATGAAGCCTTGTATGGAAGGAGATGTAGCTCACTAACCGGGTGGTTTGAGGTTGGAGAAGCGGAATTGATTGGGCTTGATGTTGTCCACCAATCGATGGAGAAGGTTAAGGTTATTAGAGAGAGATTAAAGACTGCCCGTGAGGAGAAGAGACTTAGAGTTCGAGGTAAATGATTGGGTGTACTTGAAGGTGTCACCTATGCAGAGTGTCATGAGATTTGGGAAGAAGGGGAAGTTGAGTCAGCGCTATATGAGACCATATCAGATTGTGAAGAGCATTGAGAAGGTTGCTTATGAGTTAGAGTTGCCTTTTGAGTTAGATGGAATCCATCTGGCATTTCATGTGTCGATGTTAAAGAAGTGCTTGGGAGATCCTGCCTTGGTCATCCATGTTGAGAGTATTGAAGTGAAGGATAGCTTGTCCTACGAAGAGGTTTCGGTCTAAATCCTTGATTGTCAGATTCATAAGTTGAGAAATAAAGAGATAGCCATAGTCAAAGTCCTGTAGAGAAATCAATTCGTTAAGGAAGCCATGAAGGCCAAATATTTTCACCTATTCGTTCCAAATAATAAGAACGTCGAAGATACATTTCTTACCCTTGAATAGATTAATTGATCTATTTTTGAGTTGATTGTCTATTCCTGAGTCCAAATAGGTTTGATTGAGATTTTTGAGAAGTCGAGAGTTTGATTGGTCGAGTTGAATGTTGAGATGAGTCTTGAGTCAATTCGAGCCTTGATACCCACCTTTACTCATCATTCGAGGATGAATAATCCCAAGGAGGAAATAATATGACGCCTGGTAAAATTACCAAAATACTCATAGAGAAGAAGTATGCAGGTAACACATCTTCCAATGCTAGTATGGAAAATTTGAGGATGGATTTGTGATCAGCATGAAAGATTGAGTAGAAAAATGCTCTCGGTCGAGTTTTAGAGCGATCGGATCAAAAGATAATTTTTTATTTTTGAAATGAAAAGCAGTAAGAGTGCACGACGGAGGCGCGTTGCGCCTCTGTAGAGGACCCACACTTATATTTTTTTCAAAAACTTTTGACAGGATTGGGAAAACTCATTCAGTAACTTTTCGGAGAAAATACACTGTATACGACCAGTCCGCGTCACAGACTGGGCTATTCTGAGGCTGAAAATTTTCTAAATCTTGTGAGGGGCATTCCGATTAATTCTCAACCCCTCCTAAATCTCAATACATGATCTAATTAGGTCGTTTTGCCGTTAAAAGAGTCTAAAACCCCATTCTAAGTCTTTTTCTAATAATCTAACAAAACTAGGACTTGAGGAAAGAGGAGAAGAGCTTGAGATTGAGGAATTCAAAAGGAATTCTTGAAGGTGATTGTTGATAGCTTCATCCCAGATATGTAAGGCTAAATTAAAATCATGAGATTGTCCTCCCATGTGACACATAGATGGTCATAGATGAGTTAAAAGTCTAATGAGTCTACATGCATGATTCTTGATGGTTTTCTTGAAGATTATAATAATTCTATGTATTTTCCTATATTGATGATCATGATAAACTTGTTTTCTTGAATTAAATATTTTCATGAGAAATTGCATAACTCCTACATGACTATTTTGAAAGCATACACGAATGAATTTAAGAATTGAGTCTAGAGCCTTGATTGGAGGGTGTCGATTGTGATTGTGATTGTGATGGTGATAAGAGAATGATGATGAGTTGATAGAACTTGATAGTCCTATGAGTCTCTATTAATGAACTCCACTAATTTATCTATTTGATTGTTTCCTTACGATTGTTCTAAATCTTGAGCCGTTGATTGAAAGGTTCCTTGATGGGAGGGTTAAAGCCTGTATTGATTCATTGGAGGAGTATCGAGCACCGAAAGAGTAAGAGTTAGTCCGACTTGCACTCATCAAACTACGTCGCCAAACATAGGTGAAGATTAGAACCATTGCACTATATTGTGGTTCCCTCTTGATTAGAAGTCCCTGAAAGAAATAGAGGACTTAGTTGATTGTTGTTTCCTTTAGTGGATTTGATTCGTTCCCTACCTGGCAAGTTTGGAATGGTTGTGGCAACATCATCTTGATTGTTGTACATTCACTGGCTCATAAGTGATTGTTGTCGGATAAGAGAATCTCCCAGAAACTTCCTACCTTGAGTACACTGAGTCAAGATGAGATGAGTTCCTTGAGATGAATCTGACTTGATTAATGAGGTCAATGGGTTAATGGTCCCTTGTCTACTCTTGATTCTTGCATAGATAGACATTTGATGTTTGATTTGATCTGATTTGATGATTGTCCTGAGTCGATGATTGTTGTATATTATTCTACCTGTTTTGATTTCATTCAGCTATTTTACATACCGTGCATTCCATGGACTAATGCCACTCAGTGCTGCATCATTTTATTATTCAGATACAGGGATTAGGGATCGTCAATAAGCGATTCGTTGAAGATCCAGGACGTTTAGCTTATTGGTGAATCTCCCCTACTCTGGAGGATCCACTATTATTTATTTCACCATGTTGTTGAGTTAGACTAGACTAGTCTTATATTTTGATTTTGATAACCATGGGTCTGTCATTGGCACCACTTGATTTGTGATAGAGGCTTCATAGATGATAGTCGAACGTTGATGTTGAGATTGTGAGCTAGTTCTTTCTACTAGCCTTCTATTATTATATATAGTATTTGAGGCGTTAAATGAGATGAGCCCATTTACTTGCTTTCACTTTTGCTAATCTGTAGAGCCGTTTGATTGAATGGATGTGATAAGGCCAAGTGGTTCTCTTGGAGACTAGCTAGTCTCATTAGTTTATACATTGATATCGGTATAAACTGCACTTAGAAGGAACAACACGCTGGCGTATTCAGAATTGCCACATTATCATTTTTATTACTTATAGAACTTCAAATAGATTGGAGCTTTGTTACTCTTTAAATTCATGGAAATAAGGTACCTTTACGGAAAAGAAATCACAAAGTTCCATTATTAAAAAGGGAGCTTTGTGATGCTTAATGAACATGAATGGTTGTTTCATTCATTCTGTTAATTATTAAAATCATACTTTGTAATTGACAGTTAACTTAGAAGTTAAAGGCTTGAATGTGGGGATCAATTGTAAAAATGTGTTCACTGGATGCTACCCATACTAATAAGCAGCTACAAAGTCATGGGCATACTTCCATAATTAATTAGAGCCTATATGTTTTTATTAAATCCTCTTGTCAATATTGTCAACTCAATGTAAGAGCAAATACTTGTCATGACCTAAAAGTGGACGTGATGATACTCGTCTTATCCCATAAAGACAAGTCAACATAAAATTCAATTATAATAATGAAATGCAGAAGGATAATAAAAGTAAAAGTTTAACTGTGGATATAAGTCAACTTAATTAAAAATTCTCCCAAAACCCCATTGTCATGTGCACAAGCCTTTAATGTGTTACAATAGATTTGAAAGAAAAATACAAGTTTCAAATGATATTGTTTCTAAAGTAGAACTAAATCATAAATAGGAGTGAGAAGTTTGCTGGAATGGCAAATAGCTACATCACAATATTCTCCACAAGAAGCATCGGACAAGAAAGAATAGAAAGTATCACGAAGATTCGGGCTCGTACCCTACAAAAATGTAGTAGCAAGGGATGAATAGTAAACACACAGTACCCACCAAGTGAACTGCTAAATATAAAATCAAGTGATATAGAATACAGGTATTCCCAACACTCCAACCGAATCTCTATCACTACAGCATGCATAAAAATCAACCCAATCTAACAGTTCATAATTTACATATCATATAGCTCAATAATATGAAACCAACAATTGCAGATTAACAACTGAAGGGATCAATTACATCCATCATAAGTTTCACAAAAAGACACTCACAAGTTCATAAATGATAAAGATGTCCAATACAATGCAATACAATAATATAAGGTATAATAATGTATGTCTAGTCTAGTGATACCTATTGTTGTCTATCAGTCCGGGAGCCATGGGGGACTTTTAGTCCATGTATCTATCGCAACGTGTGATACGATCGTCGAATCATAGTATCTATCATGGCTTGCGACACGACCCTTGAATTATTTATCGTGACGTGCGACATGACCCTCGAATTATAATATTCGTCGCAGCATGTGACACGACCCTCGAAATGGTACATCCTTTTGAATTCTTATTCTTTCTCAAATCATATAACACTTGCAATAAATATTGATGCAAATAGGCATGTTTACACAATAATGAGGAGAGAACATCAACATTAACTCAATAAACCATTCAAAATCATTCTCAACACCTCACACAAGGAAGCACGAGATTTTATATACTTAATAGAGGTTGAGAAATTCACTTTCCTTAATAATTGAACACTCACTGCTGGACTTGAGTCTTCCCCTTTCGAATAGAATCTGTAGCACCATGATCTAATAAAATAAGAATGCACAATAAGATTTCCAAACTAAAAAATACCCAAATCTGTAATAAAGTCCTAAATATCATGTCTAGGATTTGGTCTTAATTCCTTTGAATATCACAATCTAGTGATATTTATATGGTACAATACACCCATTATTTAATAGTTGCAGGAATCTCGATAGGAACAAAAAGAAAATTTAGCAAAGTTACAAATTTTTCACTGCGGCAAAATTGCTGTACCCTTTTTCTTGATATAAATCCCCACAAAATATATATTACTCACAGAAACTAAAGGCACTTA